>JAVJGG010000032.1:20171974-20241677 GCA_035590195.1 Aviceda cuculoides
GGTGAAGGGAAATGACAGCAGGGAGCCAGACCTTTTCCCTTCTTTTCCTAGAGCTGGAGTGTCAGCATGCATACGATGAAGCGATGGTATGGGTTGTGCTCGTGTGCCAAGTGCTGTGTCACACAGAGATGGAAACCACCGAATCCACCTAGCGTAAACAAAGGAAATGGGGAAGTGATTTACTGTAAAATTAATAAAAATGCTATCCATCTCAAAAGGGAAATGCACAGACCACCTTTGGGGTTTGGGAAGGGTCAACAAGACAGAAGGGGGAGTAGGGCGGAGAGAAAGGATTCCTCTGCAGCTTTGAGCTGGACTCATCCAGCACTGTCGTGCTCTGGGGTCTCTCTTCCCGGGAACAGCACAGCAAGCTCAAGAGGACAGCCCCGTGGAAAGGTGGCTTTGCTTCACACCCTCAAGCTGTCATTGGGCTCTGCCTCTGTAAGTGGAGAAGGATGTGATTCTTCCCCTCAAGATATGTTTTTTAACCATTTCAGTGACCTCTTGGTATCAGTAAAAGGGAGCCCCAGGGACACTTGAGGCCTTTCTCAGGGGATGATGATGGTGGTGTCAGTCCTTGCTTGCCTTCCTCCTGGGCACGCGGCGCAGGGGAGCTGGTTCGGGAGCGCACTCTCGTCGTGTGGGAATGCGAGAGCCAAGGGAGCGGCTGGCTGGCTGGTGAAACTGGCCGACCAGAACAGGAGTCATTTCCCTTTTCCCATATTCCTTGCAGGAAGCGGTGGGGTGTCAGCAGGTTGCGTGAGGTTAAACAGTCGTATCTGAAGTGTTCCTCTGCTGTGGCGTGTCTAAACCTCTGCAGCCCATGCCTGGCCCTGCATGCTGGCTGTTGCCAATAGGGGTGTGAAGAAAAGCAAAATACACGGGGAAAAAGAAGTGAAAATGATAAGGGAGCTGCAGGGACAGACACTGCCCAACTCTCCTTTCATCCACCAATTAATTTCTCCTGAGTCAGACAAAATTTCTCCAGATTTATTCCAGTGGAAGTCAAAAGGGGAGTGAAGCCCTGAGAGAGACAGTTACGGTAACTAATTATAATTTGTATACTTTGCTGTTAGCTTGGCTACATGATGTGTAAGTATAGACCGGAGAGTTTGCAAGATTGCAAAGAGGATATGTTGAGGTGGGTGATGGAGGTTAACAGCTCCTCCTGACATCTGACACGCAATGTATGGGACACTTTCAGAAAGAGAAAAGTGTTGGTGTAATTTAAAACTGCTCTGGTGGAAATATTAAAAACTAGAGTCCAAAGGAGTATTACTGGGTTGAGACTAAGCCACTTTGTCTCAAGATATTTTCTGTCTCCAACTTATAAAATTCTTGGTGCCAGGAGGTAATTGAAAGAGTAGACATTCGTTTAAACGTGCATAAGACAGATAAAGATCAGGGAGGAACTGGGAATAATACTCAACCCAGCCATTTATGTCCCTTTTGTGCTTTTAGCAGGACATTCTGGCTCTTCATCATCCTTCTCATTGCATTTCTCTCCCTTCCACCACACAAATTCCACCCCTTAGAGCAGCCCTCAGCAGCCCTCCTGCCACATAGAAACTTGCAGTTCAAGATAAAAAACACACACACACACACACACACAGAGACACAGACGAAAACACCAAAACCCAGGTCCTTTTGTTGCTTTGGTAATGCCTGTGGCTAGAGGGCAATCAGGTCTCACCCTTCAAGGCATTCTCTGGCCAGAAGAAAATTGCTTCCCCCAAACCTGCCATTGCATAGCAACAAAATCCATGAAGTACTTCCCAAGGGAGCTTCCTTCCAAGTCCCAGGTCCATCAGGCGTGGGACACCAGTGCTAGCAGAGAGATGGTCTGAACAGAAGTAGCAGTGGGAGCTGCCCTAAGGACTAGAATGGCTTTTAGAGGGCATTAGTCTTGACAGTCGTGTTATGTAGCCCAGATGTCCCCTGATTTTCAAATGTTATCTTTGAAATCTCCAACACATCTTCATTCTTACCACCATGACAGTCCTCTAGGCTCTTCCCCTTTGGGCTATTACGAAGAAAAGCTCCATAGGGGGGACAAAGAGGGATGAAAGAATGGCCAAATTTGAATGGATAGACTATTTCATGAGCATATCCGAAGCAAGAGCAGTAGGCCACTGGTTCAGTAGAAAGACATCAATCAGGGGATGTAATCAGCAGCTACCTGAATTGCTGATTTGCATTTCCCCATGAAGAGTCACTTTTCTGAGCTCTAGCATTGCATATAACCTTTAAAAGTGACAAAGTTATGTAAACTATAAATGATGAATAGACCAAAGAATTTTTACATTATTTTCAACATGATGTTTCTTTTATGAAGCAATGCCAGCTACTAACGCAGGCACAACTTCTTCTGAAAATGCTGGATAAACGCCTGCTCTTATTGGTTTTCCACACAGCTGGAAAAAATTCCTCGAGTGGAAAAGTCCCTGTGTAGACAGCATATATCAAAAAAGATCCACCGTGGATGCCGTATGAGCATACACATCTTCAGAGCCTTTCCCAGAAGCAGGCTGGACCTGGGGAAGGTGCATTTCTGGGGGACGTGGCTGTGCAGCACTTGCCCAGAGGTCCTCAGCAAATGGTGGGGCAGAGCTGGGCTGGCCTTTGCTGAAAACAAGAGCTGCCTACAAGTGGCCAGGCATTGTGTTCCCAGAGGATCTTCTGCTGCAGGCACACCTTCTCTTGAGGGACATCTTCAGTGCTTTGGAGGCAACCTGACCCCTATGCAAAAGGTCTCCCTGCAGCTGTGTGAGGTCATGCTGTGGTACCCTGAGATCATCCATGCTGGGACTTTGTTCTCCAGCAGGCTTGGCTCTGCGGACTGTCCCGCATCTGTGCGGGGAACGTGGCGTCCCAGATGTGGGCTTGCGGTGCGCATCATGGGGAGGTGAGCGGGTCCGTGAGGTCACCGTGCCTGCTCTGAGCTGTGGGGCAGCTGGGGCCGTGGGATGGACTGGGAGACAGTAGGATCTGCAATGACTCTGCCTTGGGCAACAGTAGAGATGCAACAAGTCATGAGTCTGGATCTGATTCATGTCCTGCCCTGGGAGATGCTGGCTGTGGGCTGCCCATGCTCAAGCTGTAGGGAACTGCTCCCACCAGGTGGAATGATTCACACAGGCTCTCTTTCTTTTTCTTTTCTTTTTGGCTTTCACCCTCTTCTTTATTTTCAGAGTCCCCACAGTACCAGAAATAGTTTTGTTGAAGCATTTGGGCAGCTCCCTGACCCAAAGAGGCTTGAAGCAAAATCTGCTTTACTAGTTCAAAATAAAACCATTGCTTCTGAGGCACAGGGGAATAGATGGGAGAGGCTATCTTTAGTAGTCTTAATGTATTCTAGTCTTGTAGTGGTTTTGTTAATTTAAATGTAATTTGGCATTAAATATAATTTCTGCACAGTGTGGAAAAAATGGACGCTAGGATTCTTTTTCAATACAGAGAACCTTAGATTAATTGACCAAAAATTACTGCTTGCACATAATCTTTTATTTCCAACCATCATATTTTCTAAAAATATACGCAGGGCCCTGTGACAAATTGTAATGGCTCCAGACTAGCTCTTGTAATGAAGCTGAGGCAGTCTGTTGAGCAAATCAACTATTTCATCAGCCTGTATTTATAAGAAACTACACTGTAGTATGATAAATTCACCATCTGGTCACTTACCGCTCTACACATCTGTATTGTATTATTGGTTTAGACTGTGATGGTGGGATTCATCCTTTTTTTATTTAGTGGATAGGTGTTTAGTCTAAGTCAGTTGTCTACACTTCCTGGTAGACCATGGAGGCATCTTCAAACAGAAGTTTAACCTCTCCTCGCCCTGCCAACACCATTTATCTTGTGATGGGATGAATTATCCGATGGAAATACCTCTCTTTCTCCCTCCACTGACTTTAGAGAGTGCAAAGATGACTGTCCTAGACCAGATGACAACGTGGTAAATGGGCTTGGGCTGTATTAACATCTCCTCTGGTTCTGCATGCACTGAATATGAATATGTGAATACAAAATATGTCTGTTAATATCTGCAGAGATGGATGCTTTAAATGCACCCAACCAGGCTCAGACTGTCAAAACTGAAAGCATATAGCTAGCAACCTAAAGTCTTTATTTAGATATTAAAATAAGAGCCTGGCTCTCGAACTCAGTGGAAAGGTTCTTACTAATTTCTGGCTGGGGTTGCCCCCATTTCCAGGGGTGCTGTGCACTCACAGTTCAGCTGCTAGTGGAAGGGGTTGCCTGAATAAGTATTATGGACCAAGGAGTCTGGATCTGGCCCCATTGTAGAGTAATTTCCTGGCAGTTTTCCTTTTGTTGTGTCTCACAACGCTGAATATCTCCTCAATTTTCTATATTTACTTTCCTTCCCTCCTTTTGTGGAGTGCATTGTACAAGGCCCTGGCTATGACAATGTCCTTTTGTTTCAGGAAATGCTCTGAACATCGTACTAGAGCAGTTGCTGTTGCCGTTTGGTGCGGTGAGGTCATTTCAAGAAAAAGGTTTTGCAACATGTGCAAGGTTTGTTTTGCCTGGGGACAGACGGCCAGGTCTGGGAACTCCAGTCAGACAGGGCGCACGGGGAAATGCTGGTGAAACCTGTGCAATACTGAAGTCTCCTCAGTAGGAGGAGTGAGCTGAGTCCCTCAAGAAGCAGGTGGAGTCCATGCATTCCCCAGGAGCATGTAGTAAGGAAAACCAAATTACCTGGAAAGCACACAGCACAGAGCAGAGGCAGCTTGTGCTCCATGGGCGATCATGCTCTTGTCCACTAGGAAACAACCGTCTCCGTAAAATACAATGATCAAGATACGTTTTCTTAAGATACGTCTGAGTTTGATTCTCGCCTTCCGTCACCAGTGGCCATTTCAACAACAAAATGTCTTGGCGATATCCTTGTTCTTTAAAACCAGTAAAGGCAAGGTTGTGAACATTGAGTCCATGAGTATGGCTGCCAGGGATCTTGTCTTCTGCGTTCAGAAAAGTTATCTTAAGGCAAAACTACTAGGGGAAATATGTGGCATGCAAGCCTGGCCGTAACACAGAGGTTACCGAGTGCATGTGGCCCATCAGGAAAGGTTCCTGTCCTCCGTGGGGCATTTGTGGGAAAGCCCCACCTGACTGTGACCTCTGCTTCCCTCTGTGCATTCACTCTGCCCATGCTGGGCGCCCAGCTCCTAGCTCCGTCAGTAGCAGGCAGGCTTTCAGAGCTGTTTAAACAAGCCATTAAATTATACAGGCCATTCAAAATGCAGAATTTGCTGTGGCGGTGACTCTTGCCCAGCCTGCAATTTCCATGAAAGGAAAGTTCTGGTTTTATCAAACTGGTGCTTGTCCTGCAAAGCACCATGCAAGAGTGATCAGCCCCACAGGTTGAGTGGAGACGCTGAATAAAAATACTATTGGTATTTGGTATATTTGGTATATTGGTATATTGGTAAATACTGTTGGTTTTCCCAACAATGAACAAGATAACAGACACATGGATAGATCAAACTGGAGGTATGTGAGCACATATTAAGTCTTGACTAGATTGAATGTTGCATTTAATGAGATTTACTAGAGAGTAACACATTATCTCTTGCCACTGAGGCAGGCAGAAACTTTTCTTCCTTGTTTCAGCAGCCTAAAACTTTACATCTGCAGTCGTGCATGCTTCTAAAAATGTGGCCTATGGGCTTTATCTGAGTCCATCTGCCCAAATTTGCAGTTCACACAGGCAGAACCTGGATTCCCACACAAGTAAGTGCATCCCACAAGCCGCTCTGGGGGATGTGGCCACATAGGGTGCGACAGAACTGCCAGCGATGCCTAATGCAGGTCTTTGACCATCAGAATCTGCCACTTTCAAGTTAAAGCTAAAATAAATAATTGTGATGAAGCTAAACAACAAAGCCAGCTGCTGATACACCTAAAACCAAAAGCAAGCCAACCCAATTTGGAGAAACGCAAAGGCTAAGGTACAGCCTTATTTGTCTCCGGGTTTTCCATCTGGATCAGAGAACTGAGATGAAATGTCGCTTCTCTATGAGAAACTGTGCCTTCCTCTGCACCCCCAACAACAGCAAAGCAAACAATGCTTCGCATTTCTTGCCAAATCCTATTGTAGCGTAGTTTATTCTTGTCTCTGTGAATGCACTGGCCTTCTCCGTACTTCCGCAGTGCAAAGTCCCTCTGCTAACAAAGGCACCAGCACTGCTGCAGGCTGCCCACCAGCAGCTTAGCACCCCAACATCTCATTTCTCTTGAGCAAGGCTCAATGTGATGATGCAATAAAACTGCAGCTGTCTGATGCAGGGAGCCCAGGGTCTCTCGACTGCAGCTTTTCCTGCACTGGTGCACGATGTTCCAGAAAAGCCAAGTGCAGGCTCTGTCTTGGTGCATTACCGTCAAGAACCCCTTGGTGTGGACGTGGGTGACCGGTCAGTACCGCACACTGGAAAAGGACCAGCTCCCTTTTCCCGTATCTCACTTCTTAGCAAATCCAATTAAAACTTGAAATGTTTCCATCAACAGCCATCTCAAAAAGTTTATGACTCTCCACATAGGCCAAGGAAGTTTATAACTTGCTCTGCTAAAAAAGTTCATGAGCGCAGACAAAAATTCTGCATTTGTCGCAGACGTTTCACAAATAACAAAATTGATTTTTATGCATCTGTGGGGTGACGTGAGATTCCCGCACAGCCTGATCAGTACCTCCGCCAACCCTTGGAGTGTTCCTTTAAACAGCTCTCTGAAATTCCCAGAGCCACTGTCTGAAACCAGCACTTTAGTGTGTGACCTCTGCAAGTTACGGTACTATTAGGCACTGGGCCACTCTGATGCAAGTTCCACGAAACCTCAGACCATTTCTAAACTTCCATATTGATATATTTCCTGGTTCCAGTGGTGCATAAAAGAAACAAACCCGAGAAAGCCCCGCTCTGGATTTTCCCTTGCTCTCTTGTGAGTCTTAAATCCATCATGTTATTCATTAGTAGTGCCCGTGCTATCACGCAGGTTCTGTCGCGTGTCCAAGAAGAGCTGCCCACCTTTCGCTTGCTGATGCACTCAAAGCCCAGCAAGGAGGAGCTGAAGACAAACTTCACCATACTTCCTTTGCAGGGGTTCCATTGCAGTGACACGTTGGGTTTTTTCTCATTGTCTGTACATGGCAGGAGTTGATCGTGTTACATTTTGTCCCAGTTCAGTTTCCTGAGATGCCTCTTCATCGGTTTTATGTTGAAGAAGGACAGCTCTTACCCTTCTCCCTACCCTGTGCCTTTGCAGGGATATTGCAGGTATATTCTTTCATCCTGCACAAAACATCTCTGAGGCCGATGAGCTCACTCAGAGGAAGACTCCTCCTGGCAAGGGATCCTTTGGGGACGTAATCTCTCTGTAGAGCTTCCTCTCCTTCTCTGCAACTCGGCTGATGATAGCCACATCTTTGTGTCCTGAAGACTCCAGGCAGTCAGATTAGCCCTTGCGAGCATGAGTAGCCAGCACAAATAGTGACCAGTCTGGTACCTAAACAGCCCAAAGTGTGAAAGAGCACAAATCCTGCAGTTCTGCTGTGTGCCCACTTGTATATGGGCTCATATAATTCAACCACTAATGTCTTTCAGGCATTAGTGCCACATCTTTACCCTTATCTCCTTCTTCCTTTGCACCTCCGGGTCCTTCTCTACAACTTTAGATCTCAGGTCTCCTGTGGTGCATCTTCTTCTGTGGTGCCCCTAGTGGAAGGGGTCCATAGAAGGTCCTCTGTGGCATAGGTGAACTTAGGTGTGATGAATGAGGACCTTGCTTACTACATCCTCACCTGCTTGGCACTAATGACTCCTGAGCTAAGTAGGTGGATGAAGAACCTGGAACAGCCCAGCCTGAAGCTCAAGGAGAGTTAATGCAGCTGCACATGTCTGGCAAAGGAAAATTGCAGCAGGAAGAGCCACAACAGTGACACACTTGTGCATGGAGGACAGATGGGGTTGGAAGTGCTGGGAGAGGCCATGCTGAGGCTGAGGCCAATATGCCTTTGCTACCACCTCATCTTCCCTACAGGATCAGACGTTGCCACAGCTTTCAACACCAACAGTGTTTAATGACTTGAGTCCTCTGCAAATGAGGAGGTGGGGAATGGGAAAGCAAACAAGTCCTTTTTTCACCCTTTGTACCTCTCTTTGACCTCTTTCCTCACCTTTCTCCTGAGCATCACCTTCCTCTGCAGGAATATCTCACCACGGGCGGTGACATTCCTTCCCCACTTGGGCTACGCGCGGTGTGTGGCATGTGCCACAGCCACCACCGGTTTCCTCTGGGCACCGGCTCGTCGCAGCTCAGTGTCAGGTGGGAGCAAATATCCCCGGGAAGGCACACGGGGTGGGTGAGTGGCAGACAGAATTGCTCAAATAGTACAAGAGACAGATGTTGTTTGCACACGATGGAGCCTCTGGAGGCCAAGCGTACGGTGAGCACCGAGGACATCTTGTCCTCTCCTGGCAGCCAAGCTCCCCGTGGGACACGGCACCTCCTCCTCCTCCTCTTAAACTTTCCCTACGTCATGCCTGAGGCCACCAGCTCTCTTGTTCCCTTCGTTCCTTCCCTGCTGTGCGGCGCAATGTCGTTGCTGAAGAGCTTTTCACTTTGGCTATTTTGGGAGTAAATAGCAAAGTATTAAAGGTTTGCAGAAGTTTCTATGTTTTCTAACTCCTCACTTCCAAAAAAACCCCCTGTGAAAACCTTCTCGGTGGATATGTTTTTGTTAAAAAATTGCCTTTGACCAGTGTCCAAAACAGCAACTCGCAAAGAGAACCGTTCGGCATTAGAAGTGAGTGAGTACAGAGGGCTAGGATTAGTGCTGAACGCATGATTTGTGGTTATTAGCCGAGCACACTTATGTTGTCTTACAGTCTACCAGGCAACCCCAGATGTCTTTGCTTCTTAACTTTTCACAGACAAAACCGGACAAAAAAAGATTTAAAACCCTGGATCCCTCTTTTCAGCTGTGGAAAGCTTCCTTTTCAGGCTCGCGTTCCACTGAGTGCTAGCGCTCAGATCCCTCCCTGTCCGAGGGAGCAGCGGAGCACCAGTTCACTGCTGGCCAGGAGGCGTGTGGGTCCTCCTGCCTTGCTTTGGATGTATCTCACCGGGATTCAGCCGTACACCGGAGCAGGCCTCTTCGGTGCACGGGTATTGCAACAGGACGGGCTCTCTCCGTATGAACCGAAGCTGTGGTAGGAACCGAGCTGGAATTTCTCCCGGAGTTTTCCCAGCCTGCTGCTGAGCCCTAATTGCTCCCAACAGACGCCGGTGCCTTGGAGATACAGTCGTGCACAACTACTTGCGCATTTCTTTGTAAGTATTTTCTCTCAAAGTGTTTGGTATTTACTACTTAAGTTGTCTGTTTGTGGTGCTCGGTTGCTTTCGCCACATGGCATTGTTTCTGTTCCCTAACCGGAGGAGCAAGGCAGCCTTTTGAGCAGGATTTCCCAGGTTTTCAAACAGAAATTGGTTTCCATGAAGGTTTACACCCACAGTTTCAGTGCCGGGAAGGGTCTTGCTAGCAGGACTCAATCACAGGACTCTTTCCAAACTCCTCAGGGGCTCAGTGCCAAACAAAACAGACCAAAATCAAACCAAAATCCCTTTTTTTTTTTTTTTTTTTGCATGCCTTTCCAGTTAGGAAAGGTGGGATTTGCAGTGTGATTCCCCTAGAGCATGGAGGGGGTCTCTCCCCACCCCAGCTTCCCCAACTGCCGGTTCTTCCCTCCTGGCTCTGCCGTTCCCTACTCCTCCCCAAAATGCCTGTGACACGAGGCTCCCCTTTTTCCTCTCACTCCACCACCCAGCCTTCCCTCCCCGAAAGGTCCGGCGCTCTGAAGGCAGGTGCCTTGTGCGCTGGGAGGGAGCGCGGCAGCGCGGGGCCGTGACGGACAGGAAGCCTTTTGCTCTAATTAGCCTTTGCAGAAGTTTGGCATTTCTCCTTGGAGCGGTTTCCCCACTGATGAGGAGCACGTATCCAGCTCTTCCTTCTCACCTCGCACGTCCGAGCCTCCCGCCGTCTCCCGCTGGGCTGCAGGGGTTCAGTCGTGGATCACGTTGCTCGGAGGAAGCAGGCAGGCGATATGTGAGGAGATAAACACTGTTTTCTGACGCTGGGAGGGATTTCTTTCAACTCGGCCACGTTCGCGACCTGAACCTGGATCATTTTTGCTACCCGCTCCCCCTCGCCTCCTCCCGCCTGGCCCGGACTCGCCCGGCTTTTGTCTGGTTAATCATTACAACTCCTTCCAGGGCTTCCTGGGGGCTCTTTGGCCACTGGGTTATGAAGACCCATGAGTTCATTGTTTAAATTAAGTTCTTCTATATGGAAACACCACTGGTTTCCCATATGGTCTTGGCAAAGCCACCATCCGCTCCCCACCTAAATTAAATTTCACTAATTGAATTAGTTACCATTTTATCAGCTGCCGCTTTGCAGTAGTTTGCGAACCCCCAGGGGCCCAGGCCACGCGCAGTCAAGAGCTTCCCCACCTCACTCTCTCATTTATCATCGTGACAATGCGCAGTGCTGGGAGAAGCAGGGGGGTGGAGAGTACCCTGCCCTTCCCAAGCATCCCAGCCATCTCCGAGCATCCTAATGATTGACCTCTGCGAGCGAAGCAGCCCTGCGCTGACCCCGGGCTGCTGAAAGGAAGCATTCTCCCCTTTGTAAAAATCCCCCTGCGACGGCGGCGTGGGTCGGGCTGAATGCAGGAGTGTCAGAAGGGAAGCCCCGCGTGCAGGCAGCGGCGCCCTGGGATGTCGCAGCTTCCATATGCCAGGGGACTAATAGAGGCAGGCCTGGGCTCCGGGGACAACGCCGGCCCGCGGGCGAGAAAGGGAGAGGGGGGACACGTGGAAAGGGTCGGCCCGAAATGGGTCTGCCAGCGTCTGGCAGCAGAGCATGAAGCATATCACCTGCTCCAGCCACCCACCCCCCCTTTCCCTCAGCAGGCACCGGGGGCTCGGCTATTGTTGTATCCCGGTGGGATGCTAGGGATGCGGAGCGGGTGGCGGGCGCCCAGCACTGCCACGGGTGCTTCTGGCCGCCGGACTGCACCTGGCTGCTCAGGGCTGTGGCCGGGATCGCTTGGAAAGTGTTGGCTCTCATGTTACAGCTTTTGGGGGGCTGGGGAAGGGGGAGAGGCGTGTAGAAGCATCATCGCCCCGTGTTTCCCGACCCACTGTCCCCGCACCATCGTCTCCCCTCTGCGGGAGAGGAGAGGGATGTGCAGAAGCAGCAGGCAGGCTGGGGATGTAACCCTCTGGACTCAAACCATGAGGAAATGCTTTCTAGGGACACATCAGCACTGCGTAACGCTTAGTGGTGCGGGAATCCCTCTGTGATGGAAACCAGGGATGGTAAGGCCAGAAGGGCTGTGAGGGCTTAGAAGGCTGAGCTTATCAACCAGACCAGTTTGTACTTAGACCCCTTGCTGAAGGTAGACACCTTCACCTAATTTAGATGCTGCCAGACCTGAGTTTGCTTTGCAGATGAGGCAGAGACCTGCTGGTAGTGGTAATCAAGTTAAGTACCTGCAGGATGCACCTGAATAAGAGCCACTGGCTCCTCTAGCCAAACTCCACTGCTTCCAAGATAACCTGTCAAAGGGTGACCTGGTTTTTCTCTGTGGACCTGTAATGCAGAAAGCGCATAGATGCCCGTGAAGGGAGGGAAGCCAAACTTGAGAATGAAGCTGCTACTCTGGTGTTGAGCAGGGTCAGCACCTTTCTGCCCACAGCCACCCACCCACTTGCCTTTCTAGGACACGTACTTGCAAACAAAACAAAACAAAACAAAAAAATCTGTTAAAAATGATCAAAGCTGAATGTGCATTTCACTAAAGTCTGGCTAACACCCAATGTATCATATGTCTTTGATAAAATGCCGACTCCTTTCAGAAACCCCTCAAGAGCGTTTGAATATCTGAGAAAGAACACTCCCAGGAATACTCACCAGTCTTTCATGCTCAGCAAGGGGTTGGTGCTTCATTTTTAGTACTAGTCACCAATTTATGCCCCCTGACCAATTTTAACATTTCCTCATAAATCATCCAAAAAATACATACAGAGGTCACGGTAACAAATGAGTCAGTGTTCAACACAGATTTCTTGGATAGGAAGTGGGATTTCTCTGAGCTGATTACTGGTTTCACCCTTCTGAATCATGCTGTAGGTTTTCACCTGGCTTTCTGCTAAGACATATCTATTGAATCCCATTTTTTCCTCTGCAAATAGACTTTAACAAAGATCAGGTATTGATTTTCAAAGCAGACCATGACTGCATCAGTGAGTTTGTGAGATGATGAACAGAAGCTGTGAAAACGTGTGAGAAGTCCATCGCTCATCGAAGGCGCTACAAAAGCAGGAGGGCTGAAACCTCAGCATGGCCCAGAGGTTTGGATCTATCGAAGTGGTGGGGATGGCAACATGGAAGCTGGTGAGGCACTTGGAGCAGCAACTGCAGCACCAGCATGGAGGGGAGGGTGTTGGGCCAGTGGTGGAAGCAGGGAGCTGGGGTAGAGGGAACAGGCACCTGGGGGGGGACGTCTGGCTGTGGGGTGCTGAGCAGGGGTGGTTGGGACGTGAGGCACTAAGGGCAGAAGGTGCAGGATGTGTACTCTGGGTGGTACTGGGGTGTTTAACCAGGCTGCCTAACAAGACACCGTTGTCAACCAGAGATGGACACGGCCTCTGTGTCCCTCACCTCCACCACCTTCTAGTGCATAATATGCAACAGGTTGAGATGTGATTGAATTTACGCGCAATCTCTGGACACCCTAGATGCATTATTTTAGGCCTGTACTGCACCTCTGCTCTCTCCCTGTCCTTGCAGAACTGGTGTTGAGCAATCCTCCAAATGTTTACTTTGCTTTTGGAAGACAATGGAAATTTACTCCAGAGCTTTACCTCATCGCTGCTGGGACATTTGTGGGCAGCAGCGTTTCCAGCACCGTTCTGGTTCTTTCTCAGTCTGGCTCCTCCTGTACCAGAGGCAGCTGGCTTTGCAGCAGTGGTTTTTTTTTCCCCCCAGTTTCATTTGAATCCATTGCCTCCAGAACTTCTGTGAAAACTTCATTCACATCTTCTTCTGAATTTGCACGAGCCAAAATGTTAGTCATCGAAACTTCCTCTTCTCCACACTTAACAAAAGCTCTCCTTTTCCATGGAGGAGCCCTGAGGAGCCAGGGGCTCTGCGTGGGATCACATCCCCTCTCCATGTGGTGCTGGCTGCTGGGCACCTCCAGGAGGGAGGACAGACTTGCCAGCATCCATCCGCTAGCTCCATCTAGTGAGAAGACTACCACGGCGTCCATCAGCATGGG
Source organism: Aviceda cuculoides (assembly GCA_035590195.1). Lineage (NCBI taxonomy): Eukaryota > Metazoa > Chordata > Aves > Accipitriformes > Accipitridae > Aviceda > Aviceda cuculoides. The sequence continues at coordinate 20,185,342 of JAVJGG010000032.1, forward strand.
GAAGTGGGGCCAGGCTCCCCAGTCTTCCCGTGGCCCCTGGCAGGATCACCCTGGCTTCTCCAGGTACGTTGCGCTGGAGGATGCTGAGGCTGGCTGGGAAACCTGTGGGCAGAGAGTTATTGGGGCTGGGGCCACAGCAGGAGGTGGAGAGGAGGTGCAGGAGCAGGACAAGGCACGGTGCGCTGGCCCCATGGGGTCCATGATTTCCCCTGAGTGAGGTGTGAGCTGGAGGCCAGAGTGCTCCTTCCACACCTCTTCTCACAGGACGGTGCATTTACAGTGTGGGTGCAGAGTGAATGTGATCTTTACACCGGTCTTGAACCTGCTTTAAATTGGCAATGTCTTCCTGCTTCTTGGCACCGTGATTTTATGGCCATCAACATCAACCATGACGTAGATGCCAGCACTAGGAAGTTCATCCTTCCCCTGGGCTGGCCATTGAGGACAGAGAGATGAGTGTGGGGAACCTGAGTCCACGTCATCTGCAAGAGAAAGATTGTGTTTTAGTGTGAATCTCTTTAGGTCTACAGGGGTTGAACAGTGTCCAGGTCCTTTTTATAGCAGGCACAACAGGTCACCAGATACCACCACTGTACAGAGTTGCCTTTGTGCTATCCAGAGAAGACACAGTCTTTCCTTTTCCACCACTGGCACTTGTGGTTCACCTTTCGGCAAGCCACGTCCCACGCAACGCCCCCTTTTTTTCTAAGCCTACTAGGAGGAAGGCTCTGAAACTGATTTGTCTTTTGCCTTGGCTGCTGAACTCTTTGGGTTCAACCATGTCGTTTGTCCAATCTCTAGCTGAAGTGCATGAGTTTTGAGGTGATCTAATAGATCATAGTAATTTTCAATTCAGCAATAGCATGACAAATCTGGGGTTAAGATTTGAGACCGGGACTTCTAGCATATTCTTGATTGCTGCTGTTGGATGAGATTGGTGGAAGCAGGGATTTATCTGGGATTTCCTTTGTTTGTTCTGTAACTCTTTGCTTTAGCCAGTGGATTCCTTCAGTGACCAAGATAAAACTTATCTGTATGGTATTTATTTCTGCCACCTCACTGCCTACTGAACTCACCACTTTCATGGGAATAGCATCTTGAAAGATGGTGGTAATCTGAGAAAGACATGGGAATAATTACAGATTAACTTCTGGGTATGATGACCTAATGTGACTATTTGGCAATAAAAAGGCCTGTATTGTCCTTGTGGTGCGCAAAAGGGGAAATCAGGGTGCATCAGGAGGGCACAGAGAGGATGCACTTCTCTGAACTTCAGTGGTGGGAACCATAATAGCATATTGGGTCTGGCTCTGCTAGCCATGCTTAGAAAGACTGAGGGAAGCTGAAAAATTACAGATGGGTCAGATAAGAGCTAGAAGAAGAAAAGATCTGCAATATGAAAAACCCACTTCTCAGTTTAGCAAATATTATACTCCTTGAAGAAGGTTAAGAGGTGATTTTATCTTTGCCTATAAAAATCTAGATCAAAAGGAAGTATCTGATATAATTGATTTATTTTTTTTTTCCATGTAGTCAACAAGACTAATACACTCTGCTGGCTGGAGGTTTAAGAATTAAAGCTGGAATAAAGGTTACATTTTTAAGAATAAGCATAACAATCCACTTCATTTGAGCAATCTGGGGAACTGCAGTGTTATTCATAGAATACATTCCTCTTTGCAACAGAAAAAGAATCATTAATCTTTTTTTTTTAACAGCAACATTGTAGTAATTCCTATCTCCCTTCCAAGCAAAAGCAGATGATTTATGTGTGTTTTGAATATCATTCTGTGCTTGGTGCCTGCAACTACAGAGGATGAGACTGTGTGACTCAGGAGGTCTCTTGTGTTTCTCTAGATTTGTTTCACTCCCTCTCGAACAAAGGTATTGGGTTGAACCCTTCAGCAATTTGCAGATTAAACGGTGAAGGATTTTTCCCCCCTCAGGCTGTTTCACAGTTTGGCAAAGAGGAAGTCTTCTGCAAAGCTGACCCGCGGCAGCTCCTCTCTCCCATTCCCTCTGCTTGGAGAACATACTCGGCACCATATCACGAGGCAATGGAAAAGAATGGCAAAAAGTCAATTTTGTCTAACCAAATAAGGTCTTCCACCAGAAGGAGGAAAACTGTGGTCTTATGTCCTGGTTCCGTGTAACTCAGGTGCTTCAACCTTGAAATTTCATTTTCCTCTATCACCCACTGGTTTTTACCCTGCAGTGTCTTTCCTGCCTGGCTGCTTGATAGACATTTGAGGAAACGCGGCACATACCCTCACACTAAGAGAAGCATTGCAAGAATGGGAAGATTCCAGGAATAGGAAATGTGCTATTACTCAATAAACACTAAATAACAAACACCCCCTCAAGCCATAGAAGAAAGAAAATCTTCATTGACCTCTTTTGTACAAAATAATTAAGAAAAGGGTGGATGATTTGAAGACGATTGATGTCCCTCTCCAGTGTGAATACTGGATTTATTTACTGGAATGTCTAAGGCTCAAGCTGGAATGAGGGGAAGCAAGAGAGGGGCTTTCCTCTGCGCATACTATAAAGGAGAGAAGTCAAGTGTCTTTGCATTGTGCAACACATGATTTCTGTAACTTTAATTGAAATGTGTGTGCGGGGCAGGAGGTTGGGGGGAGAGCTAGATTGTGTTGATAGGATATTGCTTAGAGAAATTCCAGTTCCTGAAGCTCTTAACAAAAGTATTCACCATGAAGAGGGGGAAGGGTTGGCAATGAAGGCCGTTTTTTCTCAAGAACTCCCATTTGGAACACATTATGCTCTTGCAACATGGGTTGGATAAACATTGTATTAATGATTAGATGGAGACCAAGAGCTGAATTTGTTTGCATTTGATAAAGCAGTTGTTCTATTCACCATATGTCTTTACTCTTGGGAAGAAGTAGCTGTTAAGAGAAAGCATGTCTCTTTTTGTAAAAATGAACTGGACTGCCTGTGGAAAGGAGGAACAGTCATTTGAATTGTGCCTAAAACCACTGACATTTTACCTCTGTGCCAGTTTCACTTTCAGAAACCAGCCATCAAGTTATCAGGCTGAGAGATGATCGTTTCAATCTGCTAGGTTTCTGGTGATACACATGCCAAACATCATTGGATCATCATGAACAAGGATCCAACGTTTCAGAAGCAAAAGGAAAAAAAACCCATACACTTATATAAACAGGTAAATATAGAAGTGAAGTATTGCACCTGGGCTGATGCAAAAGTGCAGAAGAGCATCCAGATTTGCCCTACGTAGATCTGCTGGGTCTTTTTCCTTAACGTACCTTTTAATTTTTAAGCCACAGTCCTCAAGTTTTCAGGTGTTCTTTCCAGGTGCAAAGTGTTGCTTGGAAGAACCACATCAGAATCGGAGCTTCCAGCTGGCTGCCTGGACAGACAGCCCTGCTCCCACTTGTCCTGGCCAGCTGAGATGGGGAAGGGATCCTCCCAGAGAAACCGCTTCCCATGTAACCCAGCTGGGCTCTGGAGAGGGCATGAACAAATGTGTTTCTCAAGATTTTGTGCCGGGGGCTCTCCTACCAAAATTTTTAGGAATTTTTCATTTATGACTGAAGACAATGATTCACCTTCTAGATAGGAAATAATTAATTGGCAGTTTTTGAGCTGGAATGTCTCGCGGACTAGTCTGTCATCAGGAAAAAGTCCAGCACTGGGATGATAGCATTAGCAATTTCTAAATTCAACCCTCTGTTAATCTTGTAATTTATTTTCTTTTCCAAAATGAACCATATGTTCTTTGCTGGTTTTCCCATTGTACTGAAGATGTGTGGCTTCTATGGAGAATTGACATTTTGTCTGGGTGCTAGAGTTTACCCCAGGTATCATAAATAGTCACAAACTCATTTCTGAGCCCAGTAAATAATCTAAAGCTCCCAAGGATTAAAAATGCTGCTTTTTGATAAAATTAAATTCTTTATGAGTAGTGGTAACTTTCCTAGGTAATGGTCTGCCAGTGCAGAGAAAGGCTTCATCTGCTGCCTCTCCGAGGGTTTTCCTCCTTCCCTGAATCAAAAGAGGAGACCATTTTGGGCAGCCTGAAGGGCTGAAGAGGGTTCCATTTTGAGCGAGACCGACTTTCCACCCTTTGGTGTAAGGGCAAGTCTTTTTCCTCCCTTATCCAGGAACAGGAATGACTCAATGTCAAGGAATGACAAGAGATGAAATTTGGGATGCGATAGACCGCAGGATAAAACCCATGCGCGTGGGGGAGACTTTTGGATTGAAAACAAAACAAGACAGAGCAAAGAAAAATGGGGAGGAACATCTACAGACGCTCATCATTGCACAGGAATCTCAGAGGCGAGGCTGGAAGAGGAGGTTATACATATGGTGTGGTTGGGAAGGATGCAAAGTGGAGAACAGAGGTGGTCTTCAAACTGGAAAGAGAAGGGGAGTAGCTGAGGGAGCTGCCAGGGTCACAGTGAGAGAGAAGCTGCCTTTGAGCTGCCTGAGCAACAGGGCATTCCCAAGACATCTTGCTTCCTAAAGGAGGCATTGCCTTCAGTGAGAGGAAAAGAAATCGGACATATCCCAAAACAGGCACATGGGAAGGACAATGGCCAGTAATTCATCCAGACCAGACATATTTCCAGGGGAAACATGTGGGATGGAGGCAGATCACTTGGACAGGCGCCCCAGTCAATGCGTGAAAAGAGTGGAAAACAGGAGGATGGAAGAAATTTGGGTAACTCATAGGGACACACCAGATGCCAACATGTACAATGCAGATTTTCTGGGGCACCGAAACAGAACCTGGGTAGCAGCAGTTCGCAGAGGACTGGATTCAGACCCGAGAAGGGTGCAGTGACGAAGACTGGTGTGACGTCCGAGCGTGCTCAGAGGACCTGGAGGTCCGCGGTTCGGGACCACTGGGACTGGCAGTGCCAGCAGAGTATGGGGGCTGCTCTTCTGTGCTGCAGCTGGGAAGGGGGTTATCACTCGGTTTCTCTTAGCTGGATGCAAGTTACTGTTGTGCCACCATCTATGGTCCATAGTTTCAAAAGCAAAAGGAAGAACTTTCTATAGATAGTTGTTCCTCTCTTACTGACTGCTTGCCAACTGCTTTCTACAGGACATTGCAATTGTTTAGCGCAGTGACTGCTAAAAAAAGAAATAACCCCAAAGGTTAGGAGATGCTGCAAGATATTTGCAAGCTGTATGAGATGACAAGGGCTAAGTGGTGTTTTGTGGTGTCCTCACTAAAGAAGTAGGGTGTTTTTACACCTTGTTTTGAAAGGGAGCTGGTAGTCTGGTCAGCGTGCCATACAGAACAGCTAATGCAAAGGTTGGATGCCAGGTAGCACAGATTGTTGGAAAAGTTTTCTATGGCTTGATTCCTGCTGAATTTTGCAAGTGCAGGAGAGTAATGTTACGTGGAGGCTTGTGAACAGTCACTGGTTAGCTCCTTACCTAATACTGTGCTGCTAAATTAAGCTTGGAAGAACAGTTGGGGCATTTTAAGCAACCCAGAGGCAGGCAAGGAAATGTAATCAGAACCCAGCAGCCTTTCTGTTTCCCTTCTCTGGACATTTGTTTATAGTTCATTAGATGTATTATAAGAGAGCAGTATTTTATATGTCTGTAGATCAACTCATTGTAGAGGCATCTCAGAAATCCTCCTTGCTGACCGCTGGCCGGAGATCACATGCATGTGAGAGATGAAGGGGAAGTGCAGTATGGAAGAAGAAAGTTGGAATCAGCCAATTTTGGAAGGTCTCTGTGGCAACAGGAGGGATAACCTCTCCCAGCATGTATCTGAGATGCAACGAATGGTGAATGCAGAGTTACAGGATCCCAGCTAAAAGATCCCCGCAGCCTGTTGCCAGGGAACCTCCTGCATCCAAAGCAAGTTCCTCTTGATACTTCTCTAGGTTTTAGGTGAGTGCCAACCTCCTCCTCAGCTATGGGTGACCTGCGCATCCCCTAACCCCTGCCTGTGCCGCTGCTCGCTGGAGCTGCTTATGGGAGATAGGAAGACAGTGCAGCTGCTGCGTTAGCAAAGAAGGGAACTTCCCTGGGGTTCCCCACAGCATCTTATCGGAAAGTCATCGATCCCCTTTCCACGGTGCTTTCATTGAGGCTCTTCAGGATCCTCTTTATACAAAATTTGGGTTTTGGGGGGCGGAAATAAGGAGGGATTTGGAGAATGCTAGGCACTGAAGCTCCATTACCCTTTTGAACTTGGCTTACAACATTTTAGCCTTCTGGCTTTGGCCAAGAGTCTGGAGAAAGTTGCAGAGAAATCATTGAGTCCCTTCAGTGCAGCTGAAGTTGACACAGCAGGCAACACTCGGTATTGTTTGTGGGAAGTATTTTCAATTAGGTGACGGGGCAAAGGAGAGATTTTTCTCTGACCTGGAATCCAGTGTTTGTTGCTCTTTTCAATATTGTATTCCTGTGCAGTTAACTGGCTCCACATCTTGTATGTTCTTGCTTGTGATTTTTGCAATAAATGGGTGGGACAGACAGGCAAAGTCAGGACATTCAGGGATAAAGCAAGGTTATCTGCTGGAGCTGGTTATTGTGCTAGCTTAGGGGAACGATTCTTTTTATCTTGTATCCTGGGCATTGCATTGCAGAGGAGACTGATGGGTTTAAATGAGCAGACCAAGAGACACAGGGTATTTACTTGGGCAGTGAAAATGGTTGCACGCATAGCAGATGTTACAGAGCTAATGGGCTAACCAGATCCAAAAGAGAGGAACATCTTTCTGACACCATGTGGAATTATCTATTTGCAGTCTGACTCACAATCACTTAAAAATGATTCGAGACTTTCTGGTGTCCTTCTCCACTCTGCAAAAAAAGTTTATATGTAGGGCTGACATCTTTCGGGATTATATCACCGGTCTTCAGTGATTCAGACACTGAGCTGGGAAAGTAAGATTTCCCCTTGTCAGGATGAAGTAATGCAGCTGAGTAGATGGAGGCATAAGTTTACTGGAGAGTTAAGGGAGTTGTGCTGCAATTTACTATTAGCACAACTACTGTCGTGCTACTTAACTACTACTATTATCCCCAGATGCTAATAGAGGTTCCTGTTCACATAATCTATAAGTGTCCAAACAGCTGCTGAGCCTGCATTCCAGTCTTGCCTGGAGTTGCATCCATCCTGACTTTGGCAGATGGGCAACCTCAATTAAAACAACTTTGTCACCTTCTTGCTGTTATGTTACAAACACGGTCATTATGAGGTATATTGTCAGGACTGTGGTTTTTAACAGTTTTACCTTCCCTGAGAAGAAGCACATGCAATTTCTTAAGGAAGAATAGAGCTCCATATAGAAAGGAGTTTGGAGAAGACATGCCCCAAAGCTTCCCTGGTACCATTCCCTCTTCATGTCTTCAGAGTTCCCCAAGCAGCAGATAGAGAACAGGCACTTTTTTCCTAGAAATATTGGTGAAGATCACAAGGAAAGGAACTAGGCACCTGGTGAGAAAATGACAATTCCACCCCCAAAAGGATGCTCCCCGTGCCCCCCCCTTGCAGTTCCCCAGGTTGTTTTCTGCATGTAATTTGCTTTTTGGAGACATTTAAAGACTACCAGATACAGGCGACTGCTGCTGAGTGCGCTGGTTGGCAGCCTGGGAAAGCACTCTCCTAAGAGCCCCCGGAGGGAGACTTCCCAGCAGAGAGCTGCCAGCTCTGCGCCCGCCGGAGGAGGGTCTCGGTGGGGTACCACGCTTTCAAATGGCAACCCTCCGCCGCGGACTCGAGGACAGGCAGCAGGCGCCTGGCAGAGGAAATCGTCTTTCAGAGGCAGCCCACGAGGAAAGCACGCAGTAGATAAAGGCTGTCCCTGGGAAGGCTGGTGTATATCAGAGGAGCCTCTGAAATGCTTTTCCCTACTGCTTCTTTAATGTGGAGCTTGGCAGCCTCAGGATCCAGTGAAGCATGGCCACACTCGATAGACCGTAGACTTTCAAACTTTATTGGACAGCAGTAGATGATCCATCTACCCTTCATCTTTTCCTTGAGAGCCTCATGGGTTTTGATGCAGTTGTTTGATGTTACTAGCCACAGAGCTGCGGTTTTCAGGGCTGGAGTGAAATTTTAGCTGGCGTGATACCGGTTTTCCTCCGCCAAGCAAGTGGACATGCTGATGGTTGCAACAGACCAGGAGATGGGCTCTAATGTGGGAGTCGGACAAGCAGTGCCGGAATTAGGATGGGGAATGGCTGGTGTCCCTCACAGCAGCTTCCCCGCACAACCGTCTGCACCAGGGAAGCTGCTCCACCACAGCATTTTCAGCCTCCTTAGCACTAATCTTAAAGCTGAGGGGTATTTACAGTGGGCACTACACATCCACTTTACGTTTCGTCTACATGGATGTAACAAGCTCAGTAAAATAGATTGGTATTGTTTACCTCCAGGTAAAATAGTTTGGTATTAAACTCACGTGCATCACTCAGAAATGCTGTTAAAAGGTTAGGGTAATATTGTCTTCTCTTGTTGTGTGTTAAGGGATTACTTTGGCTGTAGATAAGAGTGCTACTGTGCAATAACTTCAACTGTGTTTACTTCTGGCTGACAAAAAGGATCCCTTTTCTCTCCTTGGGTGCTCTGATCAAATCAGTGTCTGAACCAGATCTTCTTTGCTTAGCACTGTTGCAAGCCACCTATGAGCCCCCAAACCAAAAAGTTTAAATCCAGGGCGGCAGGCTAAGGGGGAGCAGCGCTTGCAGTTCCAGCATGGTGGAGGGGAGCTGGCAGCTCTGCTGAGAAGCTTGTCCACGAGGATCGCAGTTGCGGCAACTTGCATAACTGCATTCATGACCACAGATCAGGATCTGGGAAAGGAGCGGTATATGAGTGTTAAAAGCTCTGGTGCACTGGCTTCCTAGGGTTAGCACTTTAGGGGATATTTTGTAAGAGTGTGGTTAGTGAGGCCTTCCTAGTTACTTCAGTCCTAATCGAACTGCCTGGGAGTTCATGACTGTCCTCAGCACAGATGGATGCACATCACGTTCCCAGGACAGCAGTGACATCTTCATCGGGGAGCACTGGGGACAGAAGTGTGTGAAGCGTTGGTAGCAGGTAACAGCCCCAGTCCTAGTCTCTGTTGAGGACCTCAGAAATCTCTGAAAGTTGGGAGTTTACATAGGGTGAAAAGCAGTATTCCTTATGGCTATTTTCCCCAGTGAAAACCATAGCAAAGTGTAATATCTGTGGATGCGTGAAAGGCTGGTGAGAGCGCTTATCTCTGGAGTGGCACACAGCAATTCTGCTGAGGTGGATACATTGCTGTCATTTCTTGTCAGCTGATACCGGCACCCCGGCCATGGGAACGCTTCTTTGTGGTGCCATTATCTTTGAGTCCCTGAAATCATTCGTGTGACTGAGTTGCCGCAGAGACCTTTTGTCATCCCGGCCAATCGCTAACAACAATAGCTTTTAAACAAATACCATTCCTGTAAATCAGCATTTAATTAGTTCAGTGGAAGGCGTATGGGGAGATGTAGCCTAGCAACAAGATTTCATAGGAAGGCCTGACCACCTCTGGCTACGTAAGCGGCATGCCGAGAGTGTGGGGTCATTCACCGAGTGCCAGCGTCACCCAGAGGGTCCCACCAGAGGGGTCCAGTCCCTGCCCACGCAGTATGGGAACGGCTCAACCGCAGGCTGCTCGGTGGGAAGTTCCCCAGAAACGTGCAGTTTTTTTCAAGCACACTTGAGGACCGCACCATGGGGTGCCAGAAGTCTCCTCGCCTTGTAGCTACACGGCTCGCGGTGGCTGATACAACTACACCGACGTCCATGCAGCGATGACCGTCTTTGGCACCTTGGAGTTCAGGGTATGTGGATACAGAAAGAGGTGTTTTATTGCAGATGTTAGTACCAGCATCCCACAAAGCTCTGGCTGAGTCCTGCACTCACTCCACTCTTGTTTCCCCTTCTGCTCTGCTCTGGTTTTACATTTGCATCGTCTGCACCCCAGGGCTGTGCAGGATGATGCCATCGCACCACTTCTCTTTTCGTCACTTGTGATGAAGGTGGAGGGGAACTGCCTCCCACACAGGAGGTGATTTTTAAAGTCAGGGTGTTTCTGTCCTGGGATGGATGCGGACATGGATACACCAAAGTTCACTGAAGACAACACTCTCTCCTTCACACTGCTGCTGACCTCAAGAACAAGGGCAAGACAGAAGTTGCCTGAACATGCAAAAGGCTATAATACTTCTGTGGAGGACACATTGCGGTTCCTTTATAAGGTACCTCCATTTATCACCGCTTGTTTCCAGACAGTCCAAATTCTTTGTGACGATATGACTCACCTTTCCCTGTGCTCCTCCCATGCTCTAACACGAAGAAACAAGACAGAGTTCTCACTTCAAGAGTTATTACCAAACTGCTGTATTTTCTTTTCAGAGGCTCTCAGCAGAAGCAGGGAACAGCTTTCTGTATGTGTCAGCATGAACTAGAACACTTCCTAGCTTGACCTGCTTCCAGCAGAGTAAACACAGATGCCTGAAATGTGAGTTAAAAATTGTATTCTGCACATATAAATAATCTCCTAGCTATGGTAGTAAAATAACACAGCTGTGTCTTCTCTAGAACTAAAGAAGTCAGACTCTCGTGAGTATATATACTGATTTAAGTGGCTGCTTCTCTGGTCTTCTGCCTTCCTGAAAGCTGTTTTATTACTATGGAAGATCAACACAGTCATCACTTCTTGGGTTTTGTGGGTTACGGTGTGCTGCTCTGTAGTGTCCTCCCTGGGAGTCGTTGGCTGCTGCCCTGTGCTGTACCCCAGGGCGGCGTTGCCTCCTGGGCTGCAAGAACATCCACGTGGCCCTGTACCAGCAGATGTGGTGGACTCTCTCGGACTGGTTTTTTGCCCGTGCTCCGACTGGTCCTGGGCGAGATGCAGCCGCCTACACAGTGTCCAGTGCCCAACCGGTTCAGAGCAGGGCTGCCGCACCGCAGAGCCCTCTTCCTTCGCTCAGCAAAAGCTGCGATGGAGGCCCCGTACCCGCAGCGTTGCCGAAATGCTGCCTGCCCCGCCATGGCGAAGGGCGGACTTTGGCCCTTGCTGTCAGGGAACCGGCGCAGGTTTAGCTCAGCTGCCTTCAGCAGGGTCGCTTCAGGTATTCGCAGCGGTGTTCAAGAGAAAAACAAGGTTCATAAAGCAGCTGGTGCTCAGGGAAAGGGCTTTTTATTTTGGTAGTGTCTCAGGGGCAGGTGTACTACAGGGCCCGGGGCAACGCTTACTGCATTGCCTTGCATTGCTGCCCTAAAGATCCTCTGCGGAGGAGGAGGAAGGGGAAGGAGTTTCAGAGCTGGCAGGTATTCAATGCCAACCCTCTCAGCTCATCCAGGGCCCTACTTTACTCGCCTCTTATCTTTATGTTAATCTGATTTTATAATTTTTATGGTTAGGAAAAGGAAAATAAAAGCTCAGAGATATAGAACGCCCTGAACACAATATCCAGGCAAAGACACCCCTTTCTGGCTGACGTAAATGCAGCTTCTGGTATTAGTTATATCCAGGCTCTGATCTTCCTCCATGTCAGCTCCTCACGCTATCTGCAATAAATATACATCTTGATTTACACCAGTGAAAATAAGAGAGATGGTCCAACGATCCTGAAACTCCATTTGTAGCAAAATTTTGGCCTGACTCCCATTTCAATTTTTTCCAGAGACTCCTGGCTGTGGTGGAATTGCACAGAGTTGATGCTCATCGGCAAAGAGATGGAGCTCTTTTCTAGGAGCCACATCTGCCAAATCTTAAGGCATTAAATGGTCCCTGAGTTTCAGCATGACAGGGGAAATCCCCCCAAGTTTCCTTTACTACTCTAGCAGAAGGCAGTTTCACAGATTGTCACAGTTTTGGAGAAGCCTACGAGCAAAGAATTTACGAGGGAGGAGAGAACTCACGAGATTTCAGAGGATTTTTTTCTTACTTGCTCTTTTCAAAACTCCTGGGGTTTCCCTCACGGTGCTGCAACGTCAGGCCACGACACTTTCCCAGCTTCTCGTTTCTGTGACCCACGTAGGGCTGGGTATGTCAAATCTGCAAGCTGCAGGTAATGCAGCCCCCCTGGATCCAGGAGGGGTGAGCTCTGGGGGAGCACGCACCAGCCTGGACTGGGGGGGAGCAGGCAGAAATGTCCCACCACAGTGGCTTCACGGGCTTCTCCTACCAAGCTGCTGTGGCCAACATAGCACCTCCCATGTCCAGCTGCAGCTATCGCAGTCCTGTCTGCCATTATGGTCTAAACTGGGCTCTGCAGCCGCCCTGGCTAAGCTCCTGCTCCTGGTGTCTTCCTGCCCCTAGTTTATAAGGAGTCTGGGCTGCTTCCCTTTCCTCCAGCTGCCTCCCCAGTCCCTTGGCAGCCTCGTCAGGTAGCTGAAAGGCAGCGGAGGAGCCAGTATTTTGGCCCTGGGGGCTTCTGGATGAGACACGCATCCTGTGGGCCCTGCGCAGACGGTGCAGAGGTGACACGGGCGCAGGCGAGCGTCGCTTTTCAAGGTGGAGCTGGCAGCCAGAGCCCACGCGCAGCACATGCGTGGAAATTGTATGCAGGAATTCCAAGTTTGAGTGTAGTGAAACGCACAGTGTGACAGAAGCCACTTTCTATTCTCTTGGATTGGGCTCCCTAGCTTCAGGCAAGAAGACTTCAATAACAGAGCACCTGGCAGTGCTTTGCCACGGGTAACGACCTATTTACAGGAGAAAGGAATGGTGCTCCTATCGCGTGCTCTTTCAAACAGGAGAAAACACTCTCTGCAGCACCATAGCAATCTTTCCAAGCTAGGATCATCCTTTTTATAGTCAAAATTAGTTAATAGTGACTCTCCAACTATTGGAGTTGCCTTTCCTGTGCTCTCCACCTGTTTAGCTGACTCCCGTGCTGCAGGCAGTCTCTCTTCACCTCCGTTGGCGTCAAGAGCAGTTGTCTCTACTGACATTTTTTCAGAGTCCTATCTCAGAAATGGATGTCTTCATTTTAGTTCAGCCATGATTTTTTTATTTCGCTTTGATGAGAAGTTATGCTTTTCAGAGAGTAGGGGATTGGCGTGTGTACTTGGCAGCAGGGAAGTTCCTTTCCTTCCTTCCCTTTTCCCCCTTTCTTCCTCAAGATGAATTTTTTTTAGTCTCTCTTAAAAATGGCTTTTTGTTTACTCACAGCCTTTACTCACATCCCTTCTTCTTTCAGTTGCAACTCAGCTTTCTGCTTCATGAGTCTTCAGTGCCGGGTTTTCCTAAAATATGTGGGCAGAATCTCTGAGTAACACAGGAAGCGGAGATTTGGTCCCCTTAATATACCACAAACAAAACGCAGAGAAAATCTTTTACCATCATGAGTGAAAAGCAACAGCTGCTTCAAAATGGTAACCCTAGAGAATGTTTTCACTTAATGGTAGATCTTTGAGGCCAAGATGATGTTTTTCTGCCCTGGAGTCCTCCAGTGGTTGCTCCCCGAAGCCAGCTGAGTTGTTATGCACTTCCCAGCCCTCCTTGGCTGGGAACGGAGACTGTGGTGACAGCAGCAGGCAAAAACCTGAATGAGCTCGGCCCTTTCCCTGTCCGACCCGAGGGGAGACAGGCTCCCATCACCAGGGCTTCAGGTCACAGCCTCTCACCAGCACTTCATCACTGCAGAAAAACCAAAAGGGGAAAAAAAAGGGATTTCCTAATGGTGAGCTCTATCTGAAGTCTGCTGTTCTGGTAGTGGACCTCACAGTGTTAAACAGGAGAGCGTGTACTTGAAGCCTGCGGGTTTGTTTTAGTTTGGCTCATTAATCTAACTGAAGCATTGCTGGCTTCAGCCACTGAGAGGATTAAGTGGGGCAGCAAAATAAACGGAAGCCTGAATATCTGCCCAGGTTATCAGCACCTCCCTTCCACCAGCAAACACCCTGGGACTGGTCAGTAAGGGGGAACCCTAACCTCTACTCTGTTGTCTGACTGCTTTATTCCTGAAATTCCTCTTCAGGCTTTTATTGTTGGGAATATTGATCAGAGGGACATGAAATACACAGAAATGAGAATAAATCATTACCTGTGCTGTCAGCCAGAATTGAGGACAGACAGGATGGTTTCTCAGTTCATCCTGATGGGTCACTTTTTTGCTCTTATGTAGAGAATTGACAGCGGATCATGACCTGAATAAAAACCAAGTGTAAGATCTGTAGGTAAAGTGCAGGTGCTGTAATTTGCTGAAGGATATTCCTGATTATTTTACCCCTGGAGCTCTCGTTTCCTTATCAATGCTCTCCTTCTTTCAAACTTATCCTTTTATTTATTGGGAGGTGATTTTTAGAGTGTTTGCTGCTTCTGGCTCGCTTAATTCAGCTAGATCATGTTGACGGCCTATCCTCTGTACAATTCAGAGCTAAAGCTCAGACCTTGGAAGGACAATGTGCTTTTAAACTGGTGAGCCTCTGCTTCTCTCCAAGACCTGTACAGATGTCGCAGAAGTAACCGTGTTAGTACCGGTAGGGTTACACCCATGCAAAATAGATACGAACAATGGGGACCCAGGCTGCGCAATGGCCAGGAGTAATATCTGCTGACCCTCAGGGTGCAGTTTCCCATTTAGGCTTAATCTGATCTGACCACGGGCTGCTGGTGAAAGGGTGGTCCTGCTCTTCCTGCCCGCTCCCAGCTATACGTTCCTGGCACCTCCCTTGCACTGTAAGTTGCAATCCTGGAGACTGCAGAAAGAACCGTCGGATTTTTTTTTCTTTTTTTTGGTAAACTAGTTTTCTGCAGGACCAACAAGCCAATCCGAATCACCCTGCCACAGCAAGATCCCTATATACGATGCAGGAGATGACCAGCTCAGCTGGCAACCTAGAGTTAGAATGGATTAAGGATAACCAGAAAACAGATCATCTGTCTTCTATACCCATCCTTTACACCACAGCCTCTGGGGAACCACGCCTCTCTCCAACACATGGGTTTGTGTAAACCATCGATGTAACAACACAAAACGAGTCCTGCAGAGCAGCCAGCATCAGAGCAAGGGACCAAGAGGAGTCCCGGGTCTCAGCCCACGCCTGCGCTGCCCACAGCGGTCACCTTGTCTGCATTTCCCATCCGTGCTCTTCCTCCAGCTGCAGTTCCACCTGGGGCCCGGCACCAACCAGGCAATGCTCTTGAGGGAATCTGGGACGCTTCCACAAGTTCAAACGCGGCGGAAAACAGAAATAGGTGCGATAGTTTTGCTCCTCTCCCCTGCAGGTCGCCGAGAGTGGGGGTGGCCGTGGGGATGACAGCGGTCCCCCCGTTCCCTTGGGCCGGCACGCTCCTGCCTGCGACGTGGTGTGGCGTGGAAGTGGGTTTCCCCCTCGGCCCCGCTGCTGCCTGCCCTCCTGAGCGTGGCACTCGCACAGCAGCCCTACGGCAGCAGCCATCCCCACGGACGGCTGCCAGGCTGCTCTCCTTGAGGCCGCGCGTCGTGCGGTGCAACGGGCTAATAGCTGCAAGAAAGCCGCTGCAGGTGCAGGGGGGGGGGTCTGTGAAAGGGTAATGGCGCGGCAGGTGCTCGTGCACCGGAGAACCGGAGGGATGGAGACAGAGCGGTTCGGACGCAAATGCTGTAATTCCAGCAGCTGGTTGCTTTAGGGATTTAGACGGTGTATTTTCCAGGGAGTCCTGTGGGGGAAGCTCATTTGCAAAGACGGGCAGGCAGCTGCGACCCTTGGAGGTGTAGGCACGTTCTGCAAAGAAGAGACACGCACGCTCGGTAACGCGGTTTGCAAGGGGTAAAGCCCAATGCAACAGCGCCTGGATGTTTTTCTCTGTCGTTATGCGCTCCGTCGTCCGTTTATATTCTTAAAATTCAGCCTCCTGTGTTTCATCTGTGACACAGGTTTCTTCTCAGGTTAACTGCCCTCTGGCTTCCAAGAGAGCGGGATGTGACCCCTCCTGACATTTGTTTAGTGAGTTATGCTCGTTTTCCGGAGAACACAAACAAGCTGCTGGACTTCCTCCCCCCAGCTTTAGCCCTGGCCCAAGTCCTTGCTGCACTTTTACTCTGGCCTTATGCCGATACAACAGAGATCGGCACTGGGCTTCTTCAGTTCTGCTTGAAGAAATGCCTATGTGATTCAGAATTTGTGCTCTGTTTTTGAGAGGAACTCATGTCCAACCATATTTAAAGAAATCTAAGTGTGTAATCCCCTCGATTTCACTCAAAATGAAACATCGGACTGTCTTTGAGGATCTGGTCTTAATAATTTGAGAAAGTCACTTGGATTTAGGTCTGTAAATAGTGATGTCATTTCTAAAAATAAGCCTTATACTCCAAAGGCACCCGAACAATGCCAACATTGTCCCTCCTGTCCCACCCTACCCAGCAGGTAGGAATTTGAGGACTATGATGAGAAAAATAAAAATCATTTCCATCTCACAACAGCCAGACCTGAATGTAATTACTGACGAAGCTGTAAACCCAGCTTCCCAATAATGTTTGGAAACCAAAACGAAGCATCCTCCTTGTTCATGGGAACAGAAATTGTATTCACATAACAAAGACATTAGGTAAGAGGAAGTATATTGAGGAACTCAGGAAGTGAAAAGTCTTTCATTGCTATATTCTTGCAAGAGCTAATACAATATGATTAGTCGGTTCTTCAGCGGCTTCCTATTTCCATCACCAAACTGCTTTAATCTTTAAGGTACTGAACACTGTGTTTTTCTGAAGTTAGTTTGGAAGAACTTGGCGCCTTGCAGTTTGTGTCCAACTGCGTTGCTGTGCGCAGGTGTAGTATGGCAGATCTGGTGGACATTAGATTTTGGTGGTATCTTTCACTCCCCCTCCTTGCTCTCTTACCTTTTCATCTACCCCAGCCACAGCATCTTTTGGTAGAGCTTTTGTTCCTTTCATTTTCCCTACCTTTTTTCAGCAATGCAGTACCTGACCACGGGACAAGGAGCCTAGTGATGTGTTACGTCTGAGCATCCCAGCTTTAAGCCAGGCTGACAACATGAAGGCCAAAATACTGGACTGTTAGTCCTGAGTAAATTAATTCCACTTCTAGGACCATTTGGGTGTGTGCTACAGGAGTTCGTCCAACATCACTTTTTCTCCTCTCAAAGGGAGGTAACTCTTTGAAGTCTTCATCCCTTCTCGTGCCCACAGGCCGTGGCAGGAAGGGTCCCTGTACCAAGCCGGCCACCCGCGCCCTGTGGAGGACACCGCCCAAACACTTGCAATTAGGAGTGAGCCCTGCATGAATAAATTCAATTTTGCAACGCTGGCAGGCGTGCCGCGCTCTAAGAGCCGAGCAGCCTCATGACCCGGGCTGCCCGTGCCGACTCAGAGAGACGTTTTGGGAGGCTTGGGATCCCTCTGTGTGACACCGAGCACCACTGGGCAGAGGAGACCAGCGCCTTGCCAGCACACCTTGCTCTTGGCAGGCTGGAGACAGCCGCACAGTCAGGTCTCCATCAAGGAGAAGGGAAATCTTCAGCCCTGTGCACAGTGAGGTCCGGCTCTGTCCCTTACACACCCACCAAGCCGGGGTTCAAAAGGACTGAAGTCACCCCGAGTTTCTTGGGCACCTGCTCCCGCACTGAGATTAGTTTACACGCAACATACACCTCTGCTTCTGCCTCACTGGAGATGGAGGCCGGAGATGTCCCTGCAAGCTGCCCTTCTTTATGCTGGCTATAAACAACAAAATGCCGCCGGTATGGCTGGCCTCGGTAAGTCCTGTATGGAGCTCCATCCCCTGCCCACTTTTGGGAGCTTCCCATGGGGGGTGGGAAGGCGGGTTTGCCTGGGATGGGCAGCCACAGCCAAAAAGTCCCTGGAGCAGAGCCGAAGAGCAGTCACCAGGGTTTCCACATGTGCCTATTTCTTCCCTGGAAAGCAAGAGTTCAGTGGCAACAGGACAACACATGACCATAAGGATATTTTTTTTGTTGTCATAACAACTGTCTATTTCCAAGGTGACTTTTAATGAAAAGTGTTTATCAACGTTGCAGTCAGAAGGGTGGAAGATGTTCTGCTTTCTCTCAGGTTATTTCTCTTCCCCTTCACTTTAAAAAATGAGGATGGAGGGAGGGACAGGAGAGCTGGAGCTGGAGGTGAGGAAGAATGTGAACAGAAATGTTCTCAAAGGGAAACTTTCTATTTAGCTTTCTTCACTGTATTTTGCAAAACATGTGTGTAATTCAAATGGAAACACAAATTCAAAAGGCCAGGCAATGTCCTCAGCGGAGACAAACTGGCTCCGTGCCAGGGATCCAGCCCGGCAGGGGCAGCGCGTCTCCTCCCCATCCCACCTCCCTCCTGGGAGACAGCACATCCCAGCCTGGTTCGGTCCGCGGAGGAAAGGTAGCACGGGGACCTTTACGCTGGTCACTGTCTTCCTTAAAGCATGCCCATATCTGGGCCATTAACTTCAGCCAAGCCACTTCTCACTTATGCTGATCTGAGAGGGGGAGGAAGTCCCAAATGTGGGGGACCAGACTCCCATGGGTGTAGGCTTATCTCGGTTGCATGCGAGGCAGGCAGGGATGTGGTCTGAGGGGTGTGCGAGGGAGAGAACGAGGGCTAAAAGGACACTCTAAATATGGTAGCAGTGGTTAAAACCAGCCAGGTACAACAGTTTCCTCTGCTTGCGGATTTGCAAACCAGGCACCACTCCGTTGTTGGGCACTGCAAGCAGGGAGACAATGAAACACCACACACAACCCCCCTCCCAAAGCTTAAAAAAGACCTTGCTGTGTAAGAAGAAGACCCACGCTGACGCGAGGGGTCCCCTGCTAACCACGGTCACCTGTCCCTGCAGCTGGCAGCGGCAGGCTGGGGAGGGTCGCTGGGTGCTAATCGGGAGGTATTGTGCAGCCACCTGGTACGGCGGTGGAGAAACCAGGGGTCCCTGCCGGCGGCGAGGGGCAGATTTCACTTCACCTGTTTTACTGAGGCCCACTTGGCTGTTTAACACATTCCCAGCGTCCAGTTTGAGATGGGTTTACAGAACATTTCAGATGGCAGAAGTGGTTTGAAATGACGAGTTTCCTCACGTTCATCCTGTTTGGACTATTTGTAGTTGGGAATCTTTCCCGGATGAATCTGAGATAAAATTGATCAAGCTCGACTCAGGACCGCAGTGGCTGGTGTTGCTCAGCCAGCAGCATTGATCTGTGCTGAGTCCTGGGGCTCCTGCCCCATGTCACGCGAGTGGCACTGGCTGTGCGGCACCTTCCGATTGCAGAGGGAAGACCCTTTAGAAGCAGAATATCTGCAACATGGGATCACATCACTTGCCCTGAAAATCTGATACCCCCTCTCCAGCCACAGCCAGTGATACTTCAGGAAAACATCTCCAATTAATCTCCCCTCTTCCCACAAACCAAATAACTGGCTGGTTATGAAGGTGGTACAAGCTACTCTCCTGGTTCCCGGGCTCGGTGAGCCCCAGTGGAGCAGTGGTGGTGGTGGTGGGACAGCATACCCAGTTGGTGCCACAACGCTGTGCCAGAGAGGGCACAACAGGAGTCCTGTCTCTCAAAAGTAATCAATCAGACCCATTCCTGAAGTGAGGCATTTTATCGTCCTTATCTTCGTTGGCTTAGCTACTGCGTAAATGTTATGAGTTTCTCGTAGTATTTTGGTACTTTTGTTTTGGCTTCCAGCTGAAACCAGAAAGTCTGGCAGTGGGTGGAAACATATGAACCCTGGCATCTTTAAAGTGAGAGCCTGAAAAGGGGATAGGTGTCAAGGCAGGTTAATTTTACAGCCTACTGGTGTTAGCAGCATCGCTCTTGCTATTCCCAGAGCCACACACCTTCCCTTTGACCTCACCGACGATGCTCTGCTACTTGCAAGGAAGTAAACAAAAGGGACTCATGGGGACTTTGGTTCCATAGAAACAGCAGGGAAAATGTCCATGCGTGCCAAGTGGAAAAGGACTAAATCAGTGGGGAAGGAAATTTTATTGTCACAAGTTCAAAGGGGATGTTACAAACAAGAGAGTGGGGGGAAAAAAAAAAAGAAAAAAAAGGGAAAACTTCAGAAAGCAGTCCCTGAAGTCAGATCGCAAAATACTACTAATGAAGCCTTGCCTTAGAGCACTTGTCAAATATGATGTGGTATTTACATCAACAGTGACTCAGGCAGCATTTACTACTTCCCCTTTAATCACAGCAGGACGCTGTCTGCCCTCAGAGATTTGCGGATCCTAACTCTGCAGATGGATGGACGACCCGGCGCTGGTGGATGGATGGGAAAACAATGCACCGGGCAAGGGGATGGGAGAGCAGGCAGCCCCATTAACCACGGGTCTGTGTCAGCTAGGGTTCGGTGCAAAGGAAAGAAGTAAATGGCATTATAGCTGCGGTGGGGAGAATGCCCTGAGACGTTTCTGCGCTGGGGGGGTCTGCAGCCAGGTAAAATGTGTTCCCAGTTCCCAGCGTGACAGCTCTTGAAGAGCAGGGGGCTCGCTGCGGTCTGAGCCCGGGCTGATGTGATGCCGGCAGTGCCTTGGGGCTGGGGTAGGATCGCTCTAAGCTACGCCATCTGGCCACAGTCCCTGGGGCCACCCGAACTGGGGCATGCTGGAAGGGAGCAGGCTCTGCCAATGCCCCTTCCCACTCTGTCAGTGGGGAGAGGGACGGCATGGGGGCTGTCTGGCATGGCCTGTAGGAGGCTCCGGGGTGGGCTCCGCTGGGACACAGCAGGCCTGAGAGGCTGATCGTTTGATCACGTCCTGGCAGTGGCAGCGTTCAAGCAACGCAGTTACCGATTGATAAAGAGGAGAGACTACCCAAGGGTTCGAAAGGGGAAATATCTGAAGACTGCGGCGAATTTCACTGTAAGCCAAGTGCAAACACGGCTCTGGGTCTCCAAGACAGAGATTCAGGGTTACAAACGCAGAGGGATAGTATAACCCAGCCACTGGATCGTTCTTTTATTTACCATTGCCTCCTCCAGTTGCAGAAGCCCTTCATAAACATGGGAGTGGCAGGACTCTGTGATTCACAGGACAAAGTGGTCACCACTTTTAAGCGCCGCTGGTGGCAAGGGTTGCATGCCTCTACTTGCCACTGTACACTTCATGAAGGCTGAAAAAAAGGTAGTTTTCATACCCCTTATTTTCCTGAGGTCTTGAAAGGCGAAACAGCAAAATGCTGTGAACGGGAGGGCAACCCTTGGGTGGGCTGCGCCCTCTGGTTCGTGGAATGGCATCGATCTGGGTAGCTCTTTCCTCCAAGGAGCCCTCAGCTTTTCACACCCCCACGGAGCGGTGACACAGTTTGTTCAAGAGATCAGCAGGGAACTAAAATGCAAGGTCGTTGCCTCTCCTGTTGCCACGTAACTGCCAGTGCTCATCCCAGCTAGCCTAGAGCAGGCTTTTTAAGCAGTAATTAATTTTGATAAAGCTGCCAGGCTGTGTTGCTCCTGCTTGCATCACTCTGGTGGCAGGCTACAGAATCCGAGAGCACCTCGATCTAGTCTCAGAAATAAAACCTACAGCCGATCATGTTTGAATTGGCTTAAGGGACATGGTGCCCAGGTTTGCTGCATGCTGCAGCAATCACAGCAGCAGGCTCCATCTTCACGGGGTGAAATTCCACTGAAAGCATCCGCACTCCTGTAAAGCTGTAGGTTGGTCCCATACCCTGCTGGGGATGTGTTCCTGCTTGCATGTGGGCAAGTGCATGTAGACACACAGAGAGGGCACAGGAATAACTTTAGCAGCTCCTTTTGACCATCAGGCTCAAAGACCCTTTGTCTGGGGCTATGTGCACTGAAAGTGGAAGGAAATTTCCCAAATCCTTATGCATGCCAAATTCACTATTCTTTCACCCTCAGTGTGGAGTACGT
This sequence comes from Aviceda cuculoides, assembly GCA_035590195.1. Taxonomy (NCBI): domain Eukaryota; kingdom Metazoa; phylum Chordata; class Aves; order Accipitriformes; family Accipitridae; genus Aviceda; species Aviceda cuculoides. The sequence goes on from JAVJGG010000032.1 coordinate 20,207,158, forward strand.
GACTGAGCTTGTTATCTTTGCTTCTCAGAAGATTATTTGTTCACATTACTCATTAAAACTTTGTGGCATCCTAACACTCTCCATAAGGATCTCTAAGAATCTCTACCACAGTGTCCAAAAGCATAGGCATGTACTCTGCAGTGCCAGAGTCTTGGAAAGTTGTTTTAACAGGCTCCTGCTTTCAATTAGCGAGTAAACTCCTTGGGGCACGAGTCTGGCTTCCCGTTAGTCCTGGCAGGCACTCTGGTACTTTCTAAGCAAATCATCTTTGCCCTCATCTTCCTACTCAGGTTGGCAAAAATCCAAAAGTAGCTCAGATTTCGGTCACCCTGACTTCTCCACCTGAAAGGGCTGCGAGCTGGTGTCTGGTCTCAGAGACACAGCAACATCCCCGCATGCTACCTTCAGGTCCACTCCATGTTACTTAACATTTGAAAGAGGGTTTTTTGGACTCACGTCTCTCAGCAAGGCAATCAAGACATGAGCAAGATGCAAACTGCACCTGTATGAACATCACCTGGCTAGGCTTCTCCCTAGCTTTTCCAACTTTCTGGGCTTGTGATATGGTCAGGTCTCCCCATGCTTGCTAGAGCTTTAGCCAATTCAGCACTTGCCTGCTGGGATTTTGACCCCTCCCATCCCCCATGTGTTTGTTTGAAGAGATAACTCCTTTTTTATATATATACTTGCTCTTTGGATGGAGGGGAAACCTTTATTGTTGTCTCTGAGCTTCTGCAGCATAAAGTTCCAGGATTCCTCCATTCCCAGCTGCTGGATTCAGAAAGCTTTTCCTTTTCAAGCTTCCTGTTCACACAGGGTGGGGGTGGGAAGTGGGGGACGAGGGGGGAGGTTAGGCATTGAATAAAAGGAATTAACCATTTCCCTTCTCTGACCTTTGGGAATTTCCGTATGTGAAAGTGGCAGCTTGTGTGTCTAAGAATTATAAATGATGGGACCTTGCAAGCTACTGAATGGATGTGTGACCGAAGACCACAGGCTGCTCCCTGAGCAGGGCTGGGAGTGAGGAGGGCAAAGGGGAGAAATAAGAAGCAGGAAAGACTGCAGATACTGGAAGACCTCATGTTTTATAGGAATGAAAACTGCTTATCATGGTCCAGAGAGCTCATGCTATTGCAGCTTCCCTCCAGCATGCCTTAGTTCATCTGCTGTTCTCAGAGCACAGCAAAAAGGAGGCCAGGAAGTAAGTTTCCATGAGAAGCTCTCATGACTCAGATCTCCCTCCTGTAGGGTTTCATCAGTTTCCCTACAACAGGGTCACCATCCTGAAAGGAAAAGAGCCATCCTGACTGGTGCTAAACTGTATGTGTATTTAATAAACATAGCGTGTGTGTGCACGGCCCTTTCTAGACCCTTAAAATGAACTTAGTGCTTGAAAGTGGAACTTGAATCTCCATTTCTGAGAAACCACTGTGTGTCCTCTGAACAACCCTTATCTCTGGTTTCTGGGTGCTACAGAGAACTCTCTCTGCACACCCCAGCAGGCTGACAGCCGCTCGCCCGCTCCCGTGACGCACCTACGCACACAGGCGCAAGCAGGGCCACGGCATTTGCGGAGAAAGAGGCGGCCCCCATTGCTACCACAATTTGTGAGGAGCACCCAGTCCTCCTGGAGGGACTCCCTGGCAAGCTGCGACCCGGCGTGGGTGGGTTAAAACCTAGCACAGCCATATCTGGGTGCAGTAAAGAGTGTGCGTATGTGTGCGTGTACGTGGACTGATAGAGCGGCGTACCGAAGCGGCATCCCACGGGGACACGCTGTGGTGTTGCTCACGCTCTGACTTGGATAAGCGGCCCCAAACAGGACTAAGCAAGCGCATGTTGCCACATACACAGAAGCTGATGTCCTCTGCGGCCCAGATACCGGTAGCGAGAGCCTCAGGTCTGTGTGACCCAGGTTAGCAGAGAGCATCCTGGCCTGTGGCTGCTGCCCTTCTCCTGGGCAAGTTGCCACCCAGCCGTGCCGCTGGCCCCTCGACCGCCCGCCGGGGTTACACATCTATATGCACCTGGGGAAGTGCATATCTTCATCCAGGGAGGTTTCTGCTCTTTTTCTGCTCTCTCCCTCTAACGCAGGGAAATCCGTTACTGAGCTTCACCTTCTGTCTTGTCCCTAAAGCCGCTGAGGCTCACGGGCAGGTGAGGGGTGTTAGACGAGCCTGAAGGGTTGGCCAGGCAGAAAGGAGATGGCGAAGGCTGGCAGCTGATGAGGGTCAACAGGACTGGTGTGAGTAGCACAGATGGGGCTTCAAGCATGGCCTCGCAAAACCTAGTCCTGGCCTCCCAGACATCCCATCCGCTACTCACAGCTGATGAGCACGTGTTCCCACAAACACACGTGCAGATGGTGGGACCTACTGCGAGACTTTGGGCAGAGGGAGCCCACAGCCCCCTTCTACTTTCGGGAAGCTGTTTGGGGTCACCGTGCCCTCCCTGAATGCAAGGGTCCGGCTGGCTGAGTTTGTGAGCTACATTATTTCATATGCCTGGGAAGCGGCCGCAAGCTGAGCGTGCACCTTCACGCCGACACCCAAAGCACACTCAGCTCTTTCTTCTTCACCAGTTGTGGCAGAGAGATTTCCTAAACACAGGAGGAAAAAAAAAACCTGCTCGTACTCACTGCTGGCTGCGATTTGCAAGGCGCAGAGGAAAAAATATGTTGCTCAGCAGGGCCCCTGCTGTATCCTGTATGGCATTTCTGTGGAACTAGCCAGGCCCATCTGTCTAAGCGTTTACAAATTGTAAACCTAACAAGGATGACCTGGGGAGTCCCAGGCCCTGCTGCTTTGCCAAGATGACAGAACCAGAATGAGGACACTTTACTCCCTTTACCATGCTGCCAGAGGATGGAGATGGAGGGAAGCGGGTGGCCTCTTGCTTCGCAGGATACAGAAGCACCCAACCTGCATTTAGGGGGAGCCTGGAGGGGTAATACGAGGTGGTTTGGGAAAGATCTCCTCCTCGTCCCTCCTTTTCTCCCTCTGCTGTGGGATGATGGGGACAGCTAAGTGGGAAGCTTGTTTTCACTCTGTGGCTGAGCATTCCTTGTCTGCTGCTGCCCTCAGCACTTTCATCAGCCTGTAGATGCGACAGGGACCAGCCAGTGCATCAAAGGCTTGTTAAGTTACTGCTGTGCTGTGAAAGAGAGGAGAAAAAATCCTGTTGACTGTGACGAATTAGAGAAGTTCAGGGGTGGCACTCACCCTTTTATCGGAGAGCTGCTTGAGCCTGTGCACTGCTAAAGGGATTAGAGCAGCGTGTGGCATGTTTCTGGTTCTGACAGAAACTTGAACACGCTCTAGTAGAGCTATAAAGAGAATGGCCACGTCAATGGTGGGAGGGCTGGGGAGGGTTGTGAGTGATTAGCCACACTTGGAAGGCACCAGGGGGTTGTGAACTGTACGTGCGGTGTTAACTGTCGAGGTGCTGAATTCTCCAAAGTGTTGCATTTGCAGCACCGTGAGGGGGCTTTCTCTTCCCACGTGTGTTTTCGGGCACACTGCACTCTTGCAGGGCCTCTGGCAGTGTTGCCTCCTGGAGAACGAGCCCCCCGGTGTGGGGCTCAGCCCCTACCTTCAACAACCTCCTCTAGAGATGGAGAGGCCTTTGAGGGGTCTCCATTCCCATTCAGACCTTGCTCATTCAGCGGAGTCAGAAGTGAAAGCAGCAGATCTTGATATCGCATAAGTAAGTTAATGTCAATGTGATAAAAAATAATTAAAAAAAAAGTCATAATTTATTAGGAGGTAAGACAGGCACCATGCCTAAGGCTCAGCGTTCATTTGGGCTTCCAAGGCACCAAGCTGATCTTGTATCTGGTTACTCTGAGCTAGATTTCTTAGAGGTTTCAAGAAAATGGCCATTTTGAACATGGCACACTGGAAGCCTGCTCTGAGAATGAGCTCAGAAACTGAACCTACAGCCTGATGCACAACCTGAATGATAGCATTCCTAAGCAGGACATCTGCTCAGTAATAGGGACACAAATTACAAAGCTGAAGATGTTAAGAGCAACCTGGCACAACAGACTTGGAGAGATGGGACAGGTATGTCTGGAGCGAGCATCACAACTTGTCAAGCACTGTTTACCCCAAACATGCCCCTAAAGTAGGGTTATGCTGGTGTTCTCCAGATGGAGCAGGCAGGACCCAGACTGGTCATTCATGTACTGAAACAGATTTTCATCAGCTCTCCAGGTTATCAGAGCTCACAGTCACTTGGGTTCAGAAGTATCTGCAGTTAATGTATGGTAAAACTGGAGATGAAATTTAAGTGGAACAAAACACTTTGAACTCCATGAAAACTGCCAGCAAAATGTTAATAGACAGGACGTTAGGGCAATGATTTAAAATCAGACTCAACGAGTTTTCTGCTGCTGCAAGACCTAAAGCCACTTCAAGAAGTCAGCAAGAAGTCGGCATGTGTCACAATCCCTCTTGCATGACAGTATCAGTGACAGCTTGGTAAGTCTAGGTGGTTTCCCACCTAGAAACAAAGGTAACGAACAGATGATTAAAAATACAGGGGACTCCGTGAAAGTAAGGAAAGAAATCAAACAGCAAGCCCTAGCAGGAGCACTCAGGAAAGAGAGGTAGAAAAGTGCTTATTCGGAGAAAAGAGTAAAGCAATACCAGTGTGAGAGGTGACAAGATAATGCCACTGCAGAAATTTAATTCTCTGCTGAGGAAGCTGATAGCAATACAATTTTCCCACTGGTAAGGTGTGAACTGGAGACAGACAAAAGCAGTGTTTTTCACATTCCTGTGAAAATATTTGAGATTTCAAAAAATGTGCTATTATTTCTATTTGCGTCAGCACAAAGAAGAGACCTTCGGAAAAATGTAATGAGAAAGAATCCAATTCCTTCTTTCCTTTCTCTCACCTCAACACAAAAAATGAGGACAGGTACGTACGTGGGACTGAGATTTGGGTTCCTGTCCTTGCATGAGGTTTTCTCTGGTGAATGTACCGACCTCCCAACCGCTAGCCCATTTACTAAGCTGAGAAAAGGCTAGATGCAACTCCAGAGAATGAAGGGCTTGGGTGGTTCAAAGCGTGCCCTGGGCTCCTCATCCCTCAGATGCAGGGAGCAACTAGGAGCAGAACTGGGCACAGCCCAGCTTGTCCGTCCCATTGAAAGCAGACCATGGCAGAGGGGAGCAGGTCAGCACAGTCCAGAGCATCTGGGCTGCATGGACCCAGGAACTTAAAAAGCACCTTCCAGTTAGGTAAAACAGATGTAGGTTTTACAGCTAGTTTTCATCAGAGACTTGAGAAATCTACACTGCAGTGTATCCAGGAACTCAAACACCTCTGCAAATCTTTATTTTTAAGGAATCATCATTTGCACACAAAAAAAAGAAACATGTTCAGAATGTTTTCATCCAGTTTTGGTTCTAGCAGAAATGTTTACAGTGAATCTCTAATAATAAAAAGGAGAGACACTAATAATACCGTAAGGTCAGAAAAAGAGGTGGGGAGAGCACGCACAAGAGACACAAGGCATACAAATGCAAAAGGACGAGTGCCTGCGAAATGGCTTGCATTGTCAGTAAAGAAGTGGGACATGCAAGTAAAAAAATTAAATGCAGTAGTTGAAGACCTGCTTAAAAGTTTGTGATGGTGGATTCACCAGTAAATCCATTGTATTTTTCAGTGCAGTTGGAGGAAAGCTCATGAACCCTGGGAGAATGCTGCTATAGTCAGCATTACGGAGAAAGGCTGAATGCAACACTTGTCCAGCTGCCTTTTGGAGTTTTGCAGAGTTTGCTTCTTGCGGGCAGCAAAGGAGTGATTGGGGCAAAGTTAAAGGAAAAGCAGGCTGAATTTTGACCTGGAAGATCAGACGCTGACCACATTTTAAAAAAACATTCATCAAAGAGAGCACAGGATGGAGGAAATCGCTCATTGTTGTTGTTCATAAGAAATCATTTGCTTAGCCTTCCTCATTAATTTGGAAAGTTAAAATACTAGCATCATCCAAGACTTTGGTTAGCCAAAAAGACCAGCTGAGGGAATCCCTACCCTAAGCTGTGCTGGAGAAGGAAAAGCAATGGCCTGGGGCTTGACAGCACAGAGTTCTGGTGAAGAGTCACCAGGGCAGATGCCGGGAGCCTGGTTTGGACCTCAGGCAACCTTTGAAGAATCCAGTCTTTAGTGCATGCTTTTGGCAATGTGCCCAGAAGATACTTGAAAGTCTACAAACTACTCTCCACTGTTATATAAATTAATTACTACACAGAGTCCTTATCCTACACTTCCAGAGTTATGAGTTTCAGGTTCAGCTGGTATGAAATGGCACGGCCAGTAAGTGACTCTTCTTTTCCTTCATGCCTAATTCTCCTTTCACTCAACTGTTGTTCATATCGCTCAAGTGAGTTCAGACTGACTGATTTACACTAGCAGTCAGTAAGAAAATAACTAGGCTTTGAGATCCTGACTTTCATTGAGCAAGCTCTTCAGGTGGATTAATAAACACAATTTCACTGCCTTGCCAATAGCCTCAGGCTTTTGATAAGTAACTGATCTGGACAACGCTGACCTATCAAACCACAGACAAAAAAATTTTTGCAGTGTTTGAAACTCTCCCCTGGGTGCTAGCTTCACCTTCCTAAGCAAAAATGTGCAGCATTAGTTTCTGGGATGTGCTGAGTTTGCTTGCTTTGGCATTAAACCCCTCAAATCCCAAACTCATCTTTGCAATACTAGTTGGGAAGGTTTGGGAAATGTATAGGGGATCGTCAGCTGCAGCAGAATTGGGGCACCTCTTGGTTTCTCCGTGGGCGTGCGAAATGTTAGTGAACACCCCTCGCCCACTTATGGTCCTCCTTGGATGCTCACTTCTGTTGCCTTTCCCTACTCCAGTGCCATCCTGCTGGCTTTCAGGCTCCTCGGCTGTCCCAGCACACAAGGCACTGCCCATGGCAGTGGGAACTTTGGCTGCCTGGACTTCCCCACCACCGGCGCCAGTGCCAGTGCAGGCTGCAGCATGACTTCCCCCAGCGGTGTCCCTTCGGACCTCGCTGGGGGCCCAGAAATGTGACCTTCCCATCAAGCTCACTGCATCTGGGCCAGCGCAGACCCCAGTGGCGTCAGCTTCCTCGCATCAGCCCCGCCAGGCCCCAGCTGGGTGAGCTAAACCGAATTTGGGTTCAATTCCCATCCCCAGCTTCAAACCACGAGTCAGGGTGCTGCCGACCAAAGTTCTGCCTTTGGTATGGGATTTGCTCACTTCCTACATCTAAAACTGAGCCAGAGCCACATCTCTTTTTAATAAAAGAGGGTAAACTGAATCAAAACCTCCTCCTGACATTTTGCACGGGGTTAGTCTCACAGCACCGCACTGCCTGTACGACACACAGCTACCAGGGAAAAGTACAGGAAGAGGTTAGGGGTGAGAAGCTCTCTGGCCTGCAATAAAACAAGAGTCTCTGATTTAGCGAGCAGCAAATGTTTCCCAGCTACACGGCACATACTAGGCTGTATGATGTCTCATCGCCCAGCGTTTGCAGCTGCTGACACAGCACGGGCGAGCAAAACAGACATTAAGGATGGGATGGGTCAGCGAGCTGTGTGCATTTTCCACAGGATGGTAGGGATACTGCAAGCAGGAGCTAGGTCTAGCCTGTCAGATGTGTTCTCCGTGAGCAGTTTGGGATCCCTCCCCTGCAAGCTGGGCTGAGCATGGAGCTTTTAGCTGGGAATGTGCTCTTATTCCCCTACCACAGGGATTTTCCTCATCAAGCTGCCTTGAAGGCATCTAGTCAAGTAGTAGTCAACCTAGGGACGGCAGGGAAGGCTAGCAAAGGCGCTTGGATGACACGGTGTGCCAGAGGTACCCCACTCCCACAGCACAGCAGTGTCCTCAGTCACATACAAGTTATTAGCTGCCTCCTGGCACCAGAGGAAGGGTCCTTTCTTGGAGCACTCCTTCGGTGGTGCAGATGCTGCCTGCCACTTGCCACCCTGGCACGTGTCCCTGCTCTCTGGGCCAGCGGGGCTTCCAAAGGACCAGCTGCCCTGAGCAAGGCCAGTGGACTGTTGCCTGCTCATAGAATGGTGGCATTGATTTTGGCATCCCTCGTGGTATCTGCAGTTGGAAGTCCTGCAACCCTGCGGGTGCACCAGTCCTGCCTCTGCCAAGGGCACCCTCCCACCATCCTCATGGGCCGACTGGGGACACAGCCTGGCGGGTCTGGCTGGACAACGGGCCAAGGCAGTGTCTCTGCCAACAAGTCCTGCACAGTTTAGGCAGGACTTAAAGTTCACCTCCCCAGAGACACTCGGAAGGGAAAACAGCCGTAGCAGTACCTCCAGCGGTGGAAAGGAGGGCGAGCGGAAGAGCTGGGAGGTGCAGTAGAAGGTCAGCCCAGCCCACGCCACTCTGCGCAAGCACACGGATGGGACCATGGTCTGTTTATCTGTAAACAGTGGCACTGTTCAGCACAAACATGCAATCAGCCTGAGCTTGGAAAGCTTCATGTCCTTCTTGGTAACAGCATGATAGAAAATAAGGCCTTGGCTCGTTGCCCTGAGTACATTGCTGAAGTGGGCTGGGTGAGGAGCAGGGAAGAGCTGGAACAGAGAAGTTGAGCTTTGATTTTCAAGCCTGCTTATCCCAACAACGTGATCCGGGCAGTCCCAGCAGGGGAGACCCTGGAGCTGGACTGTCTGGGGAGGGTGCAGAGCCCCTGGACAGCTCTGAAGAGCTGTTCAGCACCATGGTCGCAGCTTGCTTTCTGGGAAAAGCTACCTGAAACATCTCAGGCTGCACACAGGTTCTATCTGAAACTGCTTTCTGTTGGCCATAGGTACTTACAAGGCATTCATTACTCTTGTGTCCAAGAATCCTCACAGGTCCCTCTCTTCTCATGAAGTCAGGCAGAAATGTCATCCCCATCTCGAGGTGGGGACATCAGGCACAGCAAGATCAAGTGATCATGCAAGAGCCAAAGGCCCAACCTCTAGTGGCACAACTGCTTAAGCATGAGCACACCACGGACCAGAGCTGTCTGGGTGAGTCCCAGGATGTTATCTTCCCCTGTGGAAGAGCAGCCTTGTCCATTTGAGTTCCGCATGTCGGAAACTTCTACTACTAGGGAGACTAAAGCCCAGGATATTAGTTAGGCGGTATTAATTCATGTAGCCCTGTGTGTCCCCATGGTCCCTTTCACTACATGTGAGCATATCTGCATTTAGGGAGAACCTGCTTCAGAGGGAAGTGGTAGCAGCAGAACAGCACCCAGTTCTCTACTGAGGATAGAGAAGGGGCATTTCAGTTTATAGCTGTTGAGGAACTTTCTGCTTATGGTTATGCACACAGACAAAAGCACTGGACATCTAGCTATATGAATGTGGTAAAACCTAGGCATGAGTGTAATAAAAAATGCCCTGATCTGATAAAGCTTAAAATCCTGTCCCATGGGCTGAGTTAGTGTTTTCCCTGCAGCAATTTCTTTTAGCCAGCAAGCTTTAAGTTATGATTTGCATTCATTACATTCACTGAACATGTTGATAATTGGCTGTCTTAACACTCATGCACAGACAAGACCCTGATGGTAAGATTTCATCTGAGGCATCAGCCATGCAGCAAACAGCAAGGGACATAACACCAACTCCTCAGGCATGTGAAAGGCTGAGGAGACTTCACAGTCCCAGGTTTGAGCGTTGATATAGCGATCCCGTCGCAGAGTCCTCCAGATCTCCAGCCCGCCCTTTACCTGGGGGACCATTCTACGAGACAGACTGACCAAGGTGCATCGAAACCCAGGTTCTTGGTGGCAAAAGAGAGAACTACGCTGGTCACTTATTTAACAGGAAAATCCCCATTAAACCTCCGTTTCCCCTCCTCCTCAGGAACATCCATGAGGGACTGGTTCACATTTGCCACAGTATTTTCAACAGGGGCCTGTGAGCTCCGCAGTTCCTCCCCGGCAGGAAGCCGGAGCAGCACTGTGCTCTCCCCGACAGGCCTTGAGGACAGGGTGCAGGAAGGGGGTTTCTGGAGAAAGCAGCCATACTCTTCCACTCCACACAGGTTGGGTTTTTTTCCCAACCCTTACTCCACCAGAGAAGTCCTTAGAAGAAGAGACGTGCATGCAATTTGCCTCCCTACATTTACCTTGGGGAATCTTTCCAGACATTGTCCCCAACAGCATCTTATTTCTGAGACATTAAAAAGCCACCCTATTCAAATGCAAATCAAGTCCTTCCTGACAATAACTGTTGAGTAATTTTGACGTCAATACAAGCGCTCTAGCCGGACGTTCCAAGAATAGACCTGGTGTTTGGGAACGGAGCAAAAAGGAAGCGACCACAGATAATACACAGGAGCAACTCTTTAAAGGAGAGACTGTGAGAGGAAGATAGCACAGCCAGGGGTATCAGGTACCAAAGCATCAGAGGTTTAGAGCAAGGGACAGGCATGGAAAGCTAGGCTGGAAAAGGCTGAGGTGCAGGCTTTCCTCAGACTTAGGGTGAGAAAGCTGGGGCTTCCGTCTTGGGTGAGTCCATTTGCCCAGACTCAGCCCCAAGCTCTTTCCCTTAGACTGAATTTTGACCAGTGTTTATACATTTGGAGCTTGCTTAGATACCTCTGCCCTGTGCTATGCTATACAATGTGCCCTCTGGAAGTTTTCTTCCGTGCAGTGTGTGCTGTCATGCTCCTAAATCTGGTTGCAGAGAGGACGCTGAACTTGCATGCCTTCAGAGTGAAGTCTTTCAACCAGCACTGGACACAACAGAACTAGCCCACCCTAAGGAAGAGATGCATACAGCATATATTGCTGATGGGTTGATAGAGCAAGCTGCTGGCCCCCCCAAGGCTCTCCAAAGCAAAAAGCATGGTCTAGGGCTGAAGTAGAGCCCTTAGGAAACACGATCCAGCAGAGATGCCATTGATGTGCCTGCGTGATCAGAGGAATACATGCAGGGCTTCCCGAGTGACGTGGCATTTAGGCACCATTTGGAATACAATGGCCTTTCTGCCTGTTTTGGAAATCTCTGACATTCTAAGTACAATCGTATTTGTAATGGTTACATGTGGCCTTTCTGATCTGCTTGCTCATCAGCCAGTAGAGAGCCCTCAGGTACAAATCTCCTCTCAGCTCTGCCCTGTTCTGCTACTTCATCTTGTGCTAATTAATCACCCAGGGCTCTCGGAGAGCTTTGCAGCATTAACCCGTTCACCTCTGAAAAACTTTCCTCTCCCATTCACAATGAGTTGCATATTTATCTGCCAGAGAGTAAGTCATCAGTGAAGCCTGCAACTACCACATTACGTAGGCAGTTATTATTTTATCCCCCTTCCTTTGCAAAGCCAATTTATTCAAATTCACAAGGCAAATCAGTGACAGTGATGGGGCATAGACATGGTGCTCAAACCTTTGAGTTCTCTTGTAGTCATTGGTACACATTCTTCATGAAAATGCTTCCTCATCTTTTCATACAAACCCAAGCATAACCTTGACAGGCTGGAGCCCACCCTTAGTCATGGGTGGGAGCAAATTTAACTCTTGAGCCCCATTCTGCCTATTTCTAGGAGACTATGGATCTTCTCTTACTGCTAGAAAGTGGCATGGTAAAATGCTAACTCATTAAACAAAAAGCTGTCACCAGTCACTTTATGCTCAGTTAAGAAGAGCAACTCATTAGTAGATGCCACCTGCTGTTCTTTCTTTGTGGCCTGCTTCTCTTCCATGTCTTTGAGGACAACATCACATACCTACATCCTGGGGCAGCTGTGCTGCATATGCTCCCAAACATGTTCCTCTCTCCCCATACATTTTCTATCAGCTGTGGATTTCCTAGAGGGGAGAGCGAGGATATGGTTGTTGGGGAACGCAGCCCCTGATCTGTTGCTGCCTTGCGCAGCATGTGCTACACACCGTGGCGCTGGGGTGACCACATAGCTGCACAACCTTCCCAACCAGAATTGGCCCCCGCTTCCCACCTGAATGTTGGTGTTCCCATCTTGGATGTGCCCAGGGAAGGGAAAAACACCCTCTGGGTTTCCTATTTAATCTCTCCTTTCATCTTCGGACAGGTTTGGAAACATTTCAGTATGTTTAAAGGGATGGGGGAACCATGTTCTCCAGTAAATGTGCCTTTACCAGGAGGGGAAAAAAGAGAGACGGCAGTAAACAAAGAGCAGAATTGCTGAACTACAGATGACGCATGGACCCCAAAAGAAGTGCTGACCTCATCCTTCCTCATTAATATGATCTATATTGCTGCATACGGAGGAGGCTACTGTCAGGAAACGGTGCACCACCTAACCCTGCTGCAGATCCTCCTGCTGGCTGCGGGGGCCCTGGCAGCCGGCCCCCTGCCTTGCCTTTGGGGGCTGTCCCAGGCTGCAGGGGGGAGCTGACTCTGGATGCCCTCGCAGCCCCCTCAGGCACCTGGGTCTCCCTGGGGCACCTCCAGGCCAGACTGGAGTCCAGGCTTCAGCTGTATAAAGAAGAGGGAAACGAGCTCCTGAAGGCCTCGGTAGGTTTTAGCTGGACGCTGCAGGTACAAAAAACATCCCCAGGCTCTCCCAGCCCAGGCTCAGCATCTTACAAAGTTCACTTCACGTTTAGGCTGGAGAGCCACCCCAGACGATGTCCTTCAAACACCCAGTTTCCTTCTCCGGGGTGCCTCCAGCAACCCCTCTCTCACGCTCCCCGTCCCCGGCCGAGGCCGGGAGAACCAGTGTTCCCCGTCAGCCATCCCCACCGCTCCCCGCCACAGCAACCCTCCTTCACCCCCTCCCCGTGAACTAGAGACGCCGGTGGCGTGTGGCCAAGCCCTGCCTGGTAGACCCCAGGCTCCCGGGGTGGGAGACGCGGGGCAGAGCCCGGCCGAGGCGGGCGGCTGCCCGGGGCGGGCAGCGGGCAGGCAGCAAGCCGTGGGCCGGGCCAGGCGCGGGGAGCAGGAAGCACCTGCTCCTGAAGTGACGGCTCTCTTATCTGACCCCGGTCACATCAGGTGGCTTCCTTGTTTGCCTTGGCGGCTGGCCCCCGCGGCCCCCTCCGGCTGCCGCTGGCGAGCCGCTCCTCCGCTCCTGTTTTTGTTTTTTTTACTCCTGAGCATCTCCATTGATCTGAAGAGAAAACCGCCCCGAGACCTTCCCGGTGCACAGCTCTGGCCGCCGCCTGAGGTAATGGTGGGGAGCGGGCACGAGTACCTCACGGTAAAGCTGCCCACCCACCGGCCACGTGCTTGGCCACCGTCATGCAAACGCGGGTCCGTCTCCCACATGAAGGAGCCGGTGCGTGAGGACCCCTGTACAGCAGTGGGGGACGGTGGGTGGGCACCGGCCCCCGTCGTGGGCAACGGGAGTGCGGCGCAGCCTTCCCCAGACCAAAGGCTGCCGCACGGGGCCGTGGCCGCTCCGAGCCAGAGTGACGGGGCTTTAAAAAAAATAAATCGATGCTTGCAGTTCCTCTTCCTTCCCTGCTCCGTCCCTCCTGCAGTCTGGATGATTTACTGATCAACGGCTGGTCCCGTCCGCCGGGAGGCTGTGCCGGGGGCCTCCCCCAGGCAGCACCATGGGAGAGCCCACCTGGCCGTGCCGAGGTGCCGCACAGCGTCCTGCGGTCATCCCGGGAGCCAGGAGCTTTCAGGAGCAATTCCCCGCATCTCCTTCCAGCTCCGCCTCAGGGGCAAATCTCGAGGCCGAGAGGGGCGCGGGCGCTCGTGCTGATCTGCATTTCAGCCGCAGAAGTTGGCCTGACTCCAAGACGGTGCCATTTCAGTTTGACATCCACCTCTTAAATAATCTTCAAAATAAATTTAACTGGTGGGTTAGATGTTGGCACATTGAAATGTAGCGCTACTGCCATATAAAGATAACAAGAGACGCAGAGCACACACATATTTTTAAACTGTATTCTGGTCAACAGTCCCCTGTAAGTTATAGATGTATGACAGAAATTGTTTGGCTTTGGATTTTATGAGACATGCAAGGAACAGTCTTGCAACATATTTTCCTTTTTCTTTTTTTTTTTTTTTTCCTAATCCTTAGTCTGAGACTCTTTTGATAAGGAGAAATCATTTCTCCAGGGGCAAAATTTGCAATGAAAAAACCCACAGAAGAAACTTTTCATACTTAACATACTATGCAAAGAGGAACAATAAGATAATAATGGGGCTGAATATTCATTATGCTAATCAAATGTTAATAAACTGTGGGATACCATGTAGCTCAGTTTGGCTCCCCATCTCCATCTTTCGTCCTTTCTTGCCTGCTTGATTCTCTCCTCCTTTCTTCTTTTTCACTTCTTCCCTTCTCCTCCTGCCATAGGAGCAGAACTTGGGAAAGCCATCTTGACCAGGACGACAAACATTCGGATTGAAAGCGTTAGTTATTTAAAACAGTTCTGCAAATAGTAAACACTGTCAAACAGATGTGCAACATCTGTATAGTTCACGCAGTTGGTGGCTATTTCTACTCTGACCTCGGGGAAGCCTCAGATCCAGAAATAGACAATAGCCGATAATCGGAGAAGTCTCAAGCAGATGTGTGCAACTATGCCATGTTCAAGACATGAATAATTAAGAGTGAAGACTACCTCATGCAACTGTCACCTTAAAACGGAATAATAGTTATGTTTGGGCATCAGACGTCCTCACAGTTATGTGGACAGTATTTTCATTTCACTGCATTAATCATGTAAGCAAACAAAAAAGCAAACCACAGGGTAACACGCTCATAATCAGTAAGAGCAAAGGCTTGGGTCTAATATCTGTAACCAGAGATGCCCCAACATCGTGTGTCTCCAGTTTCAGATAATCACCTGGTGTCAAATCCTTTGTGCTGGGGGTGTGCTGCAGAGCAAGGGATAAGAGACTAAACCAGTATGCGATGCTGAAACACAACCCGGCAGGTGACCCTCTCCCTCCCTCTCTCCAGCAAGACCCTGCCTTAGATACACCACCATGCCTGCTACGGCAGCAGGCTCCCTCCTTGCCTTCTGGGTGAGCAGCCAGGCGAGCAGTCGGCTGAGCGGCGTTGCTCTGAACCCAGTGGGTTGTGTCCAGGCACCTCTGGGAAAACCTCCTTCGTCAGCAGCCTGACGGCCAGGGGTGCTGCGTGCCCCTGCTTCCTGGGCTGGGGGATCCTCACGTTGGGGACGAGCGGCCCAAATCCCCTTTGCTCTGCTGAGGCGGTATTTAAGGGGCGGCAGCACTGGTCTCGCTCTCTTCGGGCAAAGAAGAGACCACGCAAGGAACAGCACAGACATGGACTTATGGGTCTTGGAGGTGCCCATACAGTGCTGCAGCTCCTCAGCCCCCAGCGCTGGAGGCTCAGGCTCTGTCACCAGCATGGCCACAGGAGCTTTGGTCTTCCTCTGCCGGCTGAGCTCTGGGTGGCCTGTGGCAGGGTCAGAGCTGCCCTGACCTGGGCTTTCATCGCACGGCATGTTGCGGGAGTCAGGCAGCAACCGCCCCGTGGGAGATGAATATTAACCTCGCTAAGTACGGCTGGAAAGGCTGCAGGGTCATTGCAGCAGCAAGCCTCGCAGGGTGGCTGAGGGCAGGCCAGAGCGAAGGTCGAGTTAGAGAGAGGTGGGCTGCGCTGGCGGCCCCGGTGAAGGCACGTGCCTTCTGCCGGCCCAGAGCAGAAAGCGTGCAGTGCCACAGCTCTCTCCGGGTGTTCCTACCACTGCTGGCACCAAGGGGCCACGTACAGACATCTTGCCTCTGTCCTGGCAATCCAGAAGAGGCCGTAGGTGTGAAAGGCAGCTGTAAAACCAATCCCGAGGGCGTACCTGAAGGATCCCACCTCCGCTGGCTTGATCTGCAGCCGCACTCAAAGAAGCTGTGCTCCCTCTGAGCCCCAAACCCCTAGCATCTCTCTCCGGGGAGAGACCAAAACACCAGCTCCTACAGACATGCTGCCTCTGTAGCCCTTTTTTCTTCTCTGCCGTCACGCACATGACGGCTCCTCGGTCTGCCTCTTGAGAAAGGGCAGCAGAGCACAGACACCCAGACCCATCGCAGCGCTGCTCCAGACTGCCGCAAAGACCTGCTCGCTGTGCTGCGCGCACCCTGACTTCCCAAGCAGCGGCGGGGAGCTTTCATCAGTCCAGCTGAAAGTAGAAAAGTTTTGCTTTCTTGTTTGCACTGTGCTGTGAGACCAGGAACTCTCCCGGGAAAGGTCCTTCTGTACTTCACTAGCAGGGTGCTAGAGAAGCTGCCCCGCTGGGTGGGCAGCCAGCAGACTGTGAAACAGCCACGATTTTAAAGCTTGTAGCTTGATTCAAAGTTGTGAAGTAGGTGCTGATCAGGAAATGGGAAGGGGCTGCAGTCTCCTTTGTACTGAGGGACTAACACAAGGCCTGGCCTTTGCCAAACTGACCCCAAATGAATATTTCCCATTATTCAGCCTAGGACACACAGCTAAGCTGATCCACCTGATCTTGCCTTAATTTGTCACCGGCATTAACTTTCTTGGCCATATTTGCTTTTCTCTCCCACTCTATAAAATCCACTTCACTGCCTGTTCTCTCCCTTTCCACCAGCTTCTGTCTCGGATCTGCTGGCTTTTTCATGTGGCTCATGCTGTGCCCTCACCGCTGTGAAGGAAAAAAAAAAAAATAAAGGAAAGAAAGAGAAAATAAGACCTCACAGGAAGATATTTCCAAAATCCAAGCAAACATCTCTTGTCATGCATCTCCACTGCTCATGGAGTAATTTTGGGAGGAAACCAGCCCTGTCAGCTCTACACATCTTCCAAATATGTAGGAGTCCAGGTGGATGTGTGCCAGGCAGGGCATCTTTAGACATGTATGAATGCTGCTGCCCTCAGGGTGCTCCTGAGCCCCCCAGCTCTGAGACAGAGATATTCCTGCCTCCCTTCATGCAGCTTACAACCAGGATGCATATTTTAAGCATCCAGGCATTTGCTTGGGAACCAATGTCAGCCTTGCTGAGTGCCTGGCAATGCTGTCTGCACTGCATTGCCCCCATTTTCACCCTTCTCTGATGGGCTGCCTGTGGCGGGGAGAGCTGGGACTCCAGTGCTCTCTGTGTGATGGTGTTAGCTGGCTGCTCTGCAGTGGAACCGTTTATCCAAGTTGCTTGTCCAAATAAAGCAGATGATACCTGGACAGCAGAGTCTGAAGGAGGAGGGTGCTGCTGTGAAGCTGGGTGCGAGCCTGTGGCTGCTGCTGGGGAGGGCTTTGGCTTTCTTTCTTTGGCCAGGCATCCGTGTTTGTTTTGGCAGAGCTGGGGTGCTGGTGACACTGGGGGCAGGGTTCAGGACATCACCAGAAACTGAATAACTAAATTTCTGAATTCATTTGTGTTGAAATAACAAAGGCAATTCCCTCTCAGCATGCCACACTCCACCCACTCAGCTGTGCTTGCTGAGGCTGCGGGGCTCTGCTTCCTCCAACCCATTCCTGGAGTCCCAACACTCCCCATCTGCCTGCTGACTACAAGGAACATGGGGTGTTTCAAGGGCCTTTGCAGAGGGAAGCACTGTCCCACCAACGCAGGCTGCTTTCTGCCAGACCTTGCTGTTGGCAAACATGAAGCTCAGCCTGGTCGCCCTGCCCCTCCTGCCAGCGGAAGGCTGCATTTTGGGGGCTGTGACATCAAGAGAAGGGCTCCGAGGGTGGGATTGAGTGGGATCCTCCTTCCCCACAGCCTTCCTGCTGTCAGGAAAAGGGAGCAGGAGGCATCTGACTGGGGCTGGAGACACCTGCCTTCCTCAACCCTTTGCTGGACACAGGAGCAGAGGAGAAGCTCAGCATGTCCTGATGCTCTTACGACACCGATGAGGTGCTCCCCCAGGGAATATCTCCACAGCAGGAGGAAGGGGATGCAGCCGTGGCAGTTCCCTGCCCCAGCTAATGTCACGTCCCTGGGGACGCAGACAGCTGCACGCAGGCCAGATCCACCTTGCCGACTGTAAAGGAGTGCAAAAGCAGGCTGGGAGGGAGGAAGCAGGACTCCGCACGCACTGAGTGAGCCACGGCGCGTTGCTGCTACAGAAGGGCTCTGGGTCGTAAGCAGGGCAAAGCTCCATGCCTCCATGAAAACTGAAAGCAGGCACAGCTACCTCGGAGGAGGTAGCTTGTGGCGTCCCATCTGCATCAAGTACAGTGCAGTATTTCCCTGCAGTACTTCCCCTCCACCAAAAATGCACATACTCCTCTCTGCCGAGCAGCTCCTCTGTGTAACACACCCAGCACAACGTGACTCAGGAAAGCCCACCGGGTCCCCGAGTCCACGCGGCGCTGAGCATGCTGTGACAGAGCTGAGATGCGAGTTCCCTGGCCAGCACGCGGGGTGTCAGATTCCCTCCTGAGGCACATGGTCCTGGTTCTCCATTTCTCATCCTGTCAGTCTTTTCCAGAAGCTTGTTTGTTTTGCCCCTCACCAGAATGTGCCGTTGCATGTTTAGGCTGAGAAAGCAAAACAGCCGACTCAACAGCTGCTGGATTTGGGGAAGGGGAAGGGAGCGAAATGCTTTCAGTTTTGACTTTTAACCACAAAATGCACACTGGATTCTTCCTGACAAAAGTGACAAGAAACAGAGCCATAGGTCTTTGCTGGAAGCAGAGGGAGAAAACGACAGAGAAGATACTCCCTGATGCTTGTGTCTCTCTGGTGTTTTCTGGTCATAGCAGTGAGGGAAGGCAACAGATCAGGCAGGGGTAGGTGCTGCTGCCCTCCACCCAGCTGAGCAGAAGGGGGCTGCAACTATGTCCACACGCTGAGCTGAGCAGTAGACTCAGAAGTGAACTGAAACATACTGCACCCTTAGGCCTCCTGCTTTTCATCCATCTTCTTGGCTGTTGCTCAAAGGTCCATACCATGCCTTGGGAGATCTCAGCTTTTCGCTGCAAGACCAAGCTGGTGGAAAGCCAACTGGAGAGAGCTCAGCACCAGGTCTGTTGTTTCCAAACCCTACTACTGCTCAAGAAGGGCAATACCTTGACAGCTCCAGTGCTATCCAGCATACCCAGCATATGCCTGAATCTCCTGGCGGGAGAGGTGCCTGCCTAGCATGTAGCCTCATGCTGTGGTCTTTGCCAGAAGAAGAAGGACCCACCCTACCAGATTATCGATTCAGGACTCACTGACAGCCACCGTTCTGCTTACTGAGAGTCCGACACACTTTTTCCTCACTCAGGAAAGTCACATGCCATTTGAAGGCAGGTGGACCACATCATGCCCAGGTAGGGGTGAGGCAAACTGTAGCTCTGCAGGGTTGCTGACTTAGTGTAGTGCTTTGAGAAGGGTTTGCGTCTATAGATGAAGCTTTGCATCTGAACCCCCCGCAGAGATGCCATCCTGTCTCCATGGCAGTCAAGGCTTACGGAAAGCACCAAGTCCTTTACTCAGTGAGGGCATGTCCTGGTTTTAGCTGGGATAGAGTTGATTTTCTTTCTAGTAGCTGGCATAGTGTTATGTTTTGGATTTAGTATGAGAATAATGTTGGTAACTCACTGATGTTTTTAGTTGTTGCTAAGTAGTGTTTAGTCACTAAGTCAAGGATTTTTCAGTTTCTCATGCCCAGCCAGCAAGGAGGCTGGAGAGGCACAAGAAATTGGGAGGGGACACAGCCAGGGCAGCTGACCCAAACTGGCCAAAGGGGTATTCCATACCATATGACATCATGCCCAGTATATATACTGGGGGGAGTTGGCCAGGAGGGGCAGATCGCTGCTCGGGAACTAACTGGGCATCGGTTGGCAAGTGGTGAGCAATTGCATTGTGCATCAATTGTTTTGTATATTCCAATCCTTGTACTATTATTATTATTATAGTAATTTTTATTATTATTATCATTATCATTATTATTTTCTTCCTTTCTGTCCTATTAAACTGTCTTTATCTCAACTCATGATTTTTACTTTTTTTCCCCCCAGTTCTCTCCCCCATCCCACTGGATGGGGAGAAGTGAGTGAGCTGCTGTGTGGTGCTTAGTTGCTGGCTGGGGTTAAACCACGACAGGGCGCTAGGATGAGCTCTGATAGAGTCTGTATGGATATGAATGCGCTCACGGACTTTATTTCAAGAGAGGACCAATACTCTGTCAGCAGGAGAAAAGGCCTACTTCTGGGCAACATGTCCTTGACTGTCTCAGAGAAGGTAGCGCTGCTCAGTAGGAAATGCTCTTTTGGATCCATTTGCTCTATAAACAGAAACAAGGGAGGCAGAAAGGAAGGAAGGAAAGAAAGAAGAGGGACATGGTGGATGTGTCATTAACAAAGCTACCCCTTAGAGGAATTATTTCTTTTCCAGCTTAGGGTGAGAGCTGCCTTGCAAGCATGGGGCTATGCTTATGTACAGCAGAGCTCCACCAAGTCAGTGCAGTTTCAGTGTGGATGAGCGAGGCTCCCCATGGCTCACTCCCAGTCAGTGTTCACAGGTTCTCTGTACTCCCTCATGGCTTACTACCGCAGTCCCCGGCGGCGGCACAGGGTGGCTCGTTGTCCCCACAGCTAGCAGAGGGGCCATGCCAAGGCTACACACTCCAAGGAGGCAGAAGGTGCTTGTTGTGCATCTGTTTGGCCGGTGAGGAGGAAAGGGAGCCTGCCCAGGTCTCAGAGGTGCTCTGCGCCTGCCCAGCAGCAGGAGGGGTTATTCTGGGACAGGAGGAGGCAGAGGGACCGCAGTTTTGTCAGCCCTCAGGAGTGCGAAATGGCATGGATCCTTGTGCCTTCTGTTCCCCTCGTGCAGCAGTGCAGCAACAAGGTGTAGCCAAGCCACACGTAGCCCCGTCCCACAGAGGAACATTTCCCATTGTCCCGCTATTTTTCTTTCCGCCACTGTAAATTTTATTACCTCAAAGGTATGGAATTAGGAAATGAAAGATGTGGAAAAATTCCTCGGACTAAAGCACTCATTTCCATCATTTCCACCTTGCCCTGGATTTCCTTCTCGATCAGTTCCAGCAGTGTCCTTGGTTCAAGCCTTGGAGTCATTAAAGTCCTTTTGAAGCTCTAGTGCCCCACGCTAGTTCTCATTGCTCAGCAGAATGATACATCAGGAATAACAAAGTCCACTTTGATCAACTACTTCCATCCTTTACAGCTGCTTCTGTGGGAGTGATTAATCCCAGTCCTTCCTCCGCTAATAATAAGCGTAGAGAATCAGCTACATCCTTTGTTGTTGTTATTTTCTCTTTTCATGTCCCTTTTTGGGGAGAGCTGTGGAAGGGACTCAGTGACTTTGGTCCAGTTTCAGCCAGAGAGGTGGCCGTGGTCATGATGGTGGTGGAGAGCACGGGTACCTGGTGGGCTTGGATGGACCGACCTCTCCCCCAGTCGAGGCCGTGGGTTTCCTGAGCGCTGAGCAAACCGTGCACCTGTTCTGGAAATCTTCACAGCACCACTCGTGCCTGAAATCCTACCTACGTGCAGGAGATTAGCATTTCCTATTGGCAGGGAGCCGTTGAGAGATGCAGGGCTATTCAATAGGAAACACTAGGCACAGGGACTTTGCTGGGAATTAGGCCATTTTTTAATAAACCGCACAGTCCCCTGGGCTGCTGGTCTGGCACCTTGCTCTTCCATGAACTTCTCCTTACAAATAAAAAGTATTCCAGGCCCTCAGTTTCTGTTTTAAGCTGACTCTGAGCCGGAATTGCTCTTGATTTGCACTAATCTAATTGAGAGAAAGAGGAAGCACACTGTTTATTTAATGACAAATGCCAGCTAAAGAAGAGGAGGTTTAATTATCAGTGACCACCAATTCTTACAGATAAGAGTTCAGTATCTAGACCCACGGTCCCCTATGTTTTGAAGACCGCAGAGATAAAAGCCTTGGACATGGGAAATACCCCTGCAGAAGAGCATTTCACAGCAGAAGGAGATCTGTAAATGTCCTGTATCACCTCCTGGTAATGGCTAACGCAGGCTGAGCTATGCATTATGCATGCTGCATACAAGGGGAGGACAGCATACCTTTAAACCTAATCTGTCTCTTTACTGAAACAACTGGTACCTGAGGTGTATCCTGGGCATATGCACCTCCAGTTATCTCTTCCCAGGTCCACTTGCACGATGCTGAAATATCAAGCTCCATGCATATTGGCCTTGGTACGGTGAGCAAAGGATTGGGCATGGCTAGAAAGCAAAAGAAGAGAGAGATGTGGCTGGTGCCTCTGGTTTCTGCCCCAGGCACAGGGCTGGGAGCCCCTGAATACTGGTACGACAAGAGAGGTGCAATGGGGAGAGGAAAGTCCAAGTGCTGGAGTGAGCTGGTTTGTGTTTTCTGTGTGATGTAGTTTGGGGAAACGCCGGTTTGGCTGGGGGCAGATTGCAGCATCAGACGGCTCCTTAAACTTTTGGGCCTCTGGCTGTCAGCCTGGCCGCTCAGCGCCTGCAGTCCTGGGGGTGGCACATTGCATACAGAGGAGGAAAGAGGTACATTGCAAAGCACCCTTGATAAATAGTGCTCTCAGCTGCCTCTCCCCTCCTGTGTGTTACAGTGCTGGGTAGTATCATCACTCTTTGAGGTGAGGACCTTAGGTGTGATGTTTGGAACAAGCAAGACACCATTGTTGTAGTAAGAAAGAACACTGGCACCCAAATGGCTTGTCCGACATGTCATGTGTGTAACACATATTTGCTAAATCAAAAAGCCCTGGAGTCAGAGGCAGGCAGTGAGAGCACTGCACTAACCTGGCGAGGACTGCCTGTTCCTCCAAAGAGCTCCCTCAGGCACTATGAGCATAACACCAGTTATAACATCCAACTGGAGTCCCATAGAGCCATGCTCAGGTCTGTCACATCAGTATAAAATCAGAACAACTCTTGCTGCTCTCTGCTGCACCACAGATCAACAGCTGCTGCATAGTCCACTTCAGCAGATAGTTACTGGGCTGCACAGGTACTAATAAGGGCAGAACTTATCCCAGAATGAATTTATGTGCTCTTTTTATTCTTTGGTGGGGATAAGTATGTAAATATGTGAAGGAAATCTCAGTGAGTAATCTTTCTGCTTTGTTTTTTAAGGTATTTTGGTGCTTTCCAAAATCCACAAATCCTAAGGTCTCAGACTCTTCTGCAGCTCTGCTGACAGAAGCAAGTTAAAGTCCCTGTACTTCTGACAAGTGTAATCCAGCACAGCTCCATGAACTTTGCTAATTGTGAGATGGCTGAGGATATGGTCCAACCACACAAGGAATTTTGTCTAATGCATGGCTTGGAAGTGTGCTGACAAACTAGAGAGGATTTAGTCAGGAAGCCTAAGCTAAAGAAAATAATTTGCTGGTTCAATCTGAACGCAGCAGATACGCTTTGCTTTCTAATGCCATCAGGTCTCTGGAAAATGGCTTCAGATTCTGAGAAATCAGGAGAACTATGCAAGAAATGTGTAGTTCTTCCCACTAAACTCATCTAGTCATAAACTGGTCTAGACATAAACATATAAAGAGAAACTGGCCTGACAAAACAGGCTGAAACTTGCAACTGCTTTGGGGGAGCAGCTTACGCATCCCTGGCAAGGTTCACGACCTGGAGATGACACGTGCATCTTGCAGGGCTGGAGGTGGCTGGGCAGAGCGGGTGAGGAAGAGGGCACCAACAGCCCTGAGAAGCAGCTCGAGGAAGAAATCACTGTCATGGCATGGGTTAGAGCTATCTCACATTCCAGTCACATCTTGATTTCATTTGTCATTTCACCAGAAAGGCATGCTCCAGCGGTGAAATAACCAACCTTTCTCAGGGATTTCTATTTAGAAAAAATATTTACTGTGCACTTCCAACATCACCAGGCAGTAAAGCCATGCATGTATGATTCCTGTGTGCGTGCAGGGACATGTGTACCAACAAACATTGTGTTACATTACTGTGCATTCCTACATCATTATATAGATCAGACTTGTTAGGCTGGAAGATGGGGACAGAGTGATAAAGTATAATCCAGATTTACCTCTGGTCGTCTTTGAAGCCAAAGGGAAGAGCAGGATTTAGACCTGCTCAGCTGATTTGGTCTAGTTTACAGAAAAAGGTTTGACTGATTTCAGATTTGGGTCCAAGCTGAGCTTCCTCTGTGCTAGAGGACATTTGGATCAAGCTCCTGCTTCTCCCAGCTCCACTGCTGGCAGCGCCCAGGAAAGACAGTTTTTAAAGCAGTTACCAGCTGGGTGGACACATCTCAAGACTCTTATCCATGCCCAGCAGCCACCTCTTTACAGCTGTAGCATCTTCTGAGTTTTTCACCTGAATAAATTGCCCCTGGAGTTGACACTTCACACGGTCATATCTGCCCGTGCAGTGGGAGGGTGGATGTATGCAGGCACATCTCAGAATTGCTGCAGAACTCCTTGTAAGGCTTGTTTGCAATACACAGTGACGTTTTACCTCAAGTTCCTCAACTTGCACGCAGTATCGTCGCGGTCAGGAGCCATGACAGGTAATGTCCCTATCTGGGTGGTATCTGCAGCAGCTCGTTGTGTGCCAGGCTACAGACAGGCTGAGGAGGATGTGACTGCAACTCTCCTCCCTTCTCATACATCTCGAGGCTTTGAAACAGTGATAAAGTCAGCCCAGGAGAACAGCAAGTGTACTCCCCTGGACTCCGGTCCACCTTGCACGCTCCTCTGCTATGCTCTCATGTATGGCCCAACCCTCTGGTCCGCTCCAACCCTCCTTGCAGTCATCTCCAGGTCTCCAAAGGAGCATCCCTACACTCCCTATTCCTGCGCCATCTTTCCACACATTGTCCTCACAATCTCAGGTCTCCACACTTCCTACCACATACCTCACTCCCTCCCTGTGTCACTCCCTTGGTCCTGCTTTTACTGGGTCTTGGGGTGGCTGGGCTTTGCCATGTGCGTGTGGAGCAGAGCAGGGCCATCACGAGAGCTGGTGCTTTGCACAGGAGCGAGAGCTGCTGATCAGCAGTGAGGGCTGCTGTGGGAGAGCTCACCCCAAGGTTAACAGAGGACACTGCACGCGTGGGCACAGCCTGCAACTGTGGCTGCTGCCACCAACGCATGCCACTTTAGAGCCGTTCGTATGTAACTGGCTAATGCAGCGCACAACCGAATCAGAGGCTGAATTATCTCTGATTTAGATACTTACTTCCATTGCATTGTGCATCCAAAAAGTGCACTTTCCAAAATAAAAGTGGAAGAAAAAATATCAGGTTAAGCCACAGTCCATCAGCTGACTGAGGCAGAATCTTTCAAGCAGACAACAGAGCGGGAGAGAAGGAGACAGCATCATGGCCAGGGATGGACACACTCATGCATCGGTTATTACCTCTTCCAGCCTCAGTCCTGCAAACTCATGCAGATAGGCAGCACCACTCACCAGGGACGGTCTCATGGAAGTCAACAAAGTGTTACATTGCCACTACTATTATTGCCATTTATTTTAAAAACTGTGGCATCTTTCTGATTTTTTATTACCAAATGCAGCTCAAGCCAATTCACTGAACTCAGTGAAGCAACTCCCCCTCTGAAACCAGTACTGAGAATAGAAACAGGCTGATGTGTGTTTTTCTATCATGTGCTAACTTGGTCTGCCATCCTGTGAATGAGCTTCTTGTTTTCTTCTTGATCAGACAGTTCCACCTAAACCAGGACTGGACACAGAAGTAAATCTGGTAGGAGAATACACTTCCTGTTTATAAAAATACCCTTCCTATGTGGAAGAGCCCTCTTCCTGTACACACTCATCTGCATACAGCATCCCGGACCTGTTTCTATGCGGACACAGGCAAAGCTGCTGGGGGTGGCGGGGTACAGCTATTAGGGGTATTTCATCAGGCTGAAGTACCAAATAAATTAACGTATTTCTTGTACCAACTCTGGAAATCAAACTGAACCCCGAGCAACCCCAAACTGTGATCAGGATGTCGTCCTTTTGAAATCAAGGGCTTTATCTCTTTGGCTTACAGCTAAATCTGCCTGTGAATTTCCAGAGCCGGTGTCTCATTGCCATGAACTTATTTAGCTAACTTACAGACAGTGCATCCGGCTCTTGTGATTTGATTGTGGCTCATAGCTCACACGTTCACAGCAGCTGAGGATTTGAGCCGTGTACATGAATTGACAAATTTAGAAAAAAAAAATCAAGTCTCAAAAGGCGGTGAGCTGGATGTATCTATTCATATCTCTCACTATGGGCTTTCCTGTAGCTTCTTCTGAAAGGACCTGGCTGACATCTTCATCAGGTCTTGATGGGTTAATCCACTCTCCCCTCAGGTGGCCTCTCCTCTCAAGAGCTTAGCGGTGAGACAACCAGATCCCTCCTTCTGCCATGACTCCCAGCAGCATCCCCAGACCCTGCAAGAATTCAGGGATCATCAGACAGACTTCTTCAATAACTGGCTTATGAAAGGCCCCAGTGACTGTACCACCTTCCCTCTATAGTTTCAACATCTCCCTTTCCCCCTTCAAAGACTTCTTCTGCTTTGTCTCCTTCCAAGACCTTTGATGCCCATGCAGTGTGGTGTCTGTAACAGCTTCTCACAGGCTCACACGCTCTGTTTTGCTTTGCTTCTTGGACGGCTCCCGCTTGCGCTGCTCTGTGTTGGAAGCCAACGTTTGCTGTCACCACCTAGCCTACCTGTTCTGCTGCCTCATCCCATGTCTGAGTATCACTCAGATCATGATTCCTCTTGATGCCCACAGCAGATTTCACATAACCTATTTTATGCTTATTCCCACGCTTTCTTTTCTGGGCATTTCCATCATGGTCCTGGTCAAGTGCAGGATTATTGTTATGTGTTATAGAAAACTCCAGTGTCCTCCTACAACAGGACAAGTTCATGGAGAAGGGAGTGATAACACTTGGCTTCCTCAATCTGTCTCCTTTGTCAGTCTCTGCTAACTTTCCAGTCAGTGAGCCCAAAGGCTGGTTTTACAGGCTACCCCAAAACATCGCCTACACATATGCACAAGCCACAAAATTTGTGTTTCTAGGAGAGTGCCCCATAGCATCTGATTAAAACCGTGCAGTCATCTAGACCCAGAGGTATCATATGTAGGGGTTTTTTGTCTCTCAGCACAGGAACTTGTGAGTGAGAGGGTGGGTGCAAAGTCTGAGACCTTGTGCTGCGGAGAGAAACCCATTCAGTGTGCAGGAGGGCTGCCCCAACCCCTGGGCATCTTGCAAGGAGCTGCAACATGAGGCTGTGCAGGTGAGTATTGGGGTTGGAGAGAAGCCACATCAGAGGTGAGCATGGGTGCTAGGGACACCGGGAACTGGAAAGGCTCACTGGAAGGATGATGTGCTTTCTTCTGGAAACTCTGCTCCCTGCTCTGGTTGGCAATGCCACCTCTGCCCCTTGCTTTGCACACCGTGAGGTCACCTTCCCAGCCTGAGTGACGACATGATGATTAATCTGTTATCTTTTCCCTCATCACAACAATGTTCTTTTCTGCAAATTCTTGTTGCCATACAGGGAGCCGGTGACCTCACTGCACCAGCATTTATCACTTTTATGGCCATGCAGTGTTGGGAAGAGATTAGCTGGGTGGAAGGCAAGATACAGGGTCGAGGAAAGTCCACTTGGCTGGGGCAGCGTTTGCTCTTTGGGTCTTCTCCTGCCTATGTCACCTCCCACGCCCCACAGCCCTCACTGGTGTCCCCACGCTCCCCTGACTGTTGCTCCCCTGGGGATGAAGCTGTCTGATGGTGGGTCCCCCCTGGCCAGGGGCTCCTGCTCTGCGGTGGCGGGGGTACGGGCAGCCCCGGGCAGCCCCGGGGGTCGCACCTGCCTCATGGGGCAGGTGTGCAGCAGCGTGCCCTGCCTCTGCTGCCCGAGCCCTGCCAACGCTGCCGGGACCCCCCCGGTGCTCTTCCGCCCCGCTTGCCCAGATTTCCTTTGCAGGGAAAACAGGATACAAGCGGAGGGGGAGGGGAGCGGAGCATGCCTCCAGCTCATCCTGACACGGAGGTGACAAATACAAACATGCCCATCTGCACGGGCAGCACCCCTGGGTCCCACGGTGTACGTACATGCTCATCTGCTGAGCCCAGGGAGAAGGCTGGGAGACCATGCAACTAAGTCGGGCACCTGCGTTACGGCTTGAGGCCGGCAGTACAAACACCTCCTTTCCTCTTCTCTTCCCACTCCCCGGTTTTGAGCAATTGGCTCCCCAGTCTGAGCAGCTGACAATTTGAAGGGTGCTCACCGTTAGTTTGCCAAGCAATGTTACAGCATTCACTGGGCTCAGCAACAGAGCTGGGATCCAGACTGAGTCCGACTCGTTCCCACGCTTAAAGAGATTGAGCAAGTTGGCTTGAGGGAGGCAGGGACTGGCCAGTTCCCCTGTTAGATGACATCTGTCAAGTTCATGTCATGCCTGAGTCTGTTGACGATGCCTGGGGGAAAAAAAAGAAAGAGTCCAAGCTTCATATGGTTATTTGTGCAAAGATCAGAGGAGTAAGAAAGCAGTTTGATTGCATTTTCGCTACTGAAGTCAGCAGATCTGACTCTGAATGCACATGGGGATCAGATTGGGCAAGACCTATTTATACAAAAGCACTTTGCAGAGGACGACTGCACTTTAACACCATTCCTGTAAAAAAGGAAGGAAAAAAAAATGGCCTGAACATTTGAAGGAAAAACACTTGTTTCCTGTAAGGAGGTTCAGCCAGTGGAAATTGTACCTTCTCTGCCTGCGTCTCACCAGTGTACTTCAGCCTCAGGTATGACTGTCATTGGGAAAGGGCAGGAGCTGTGTCATCCTCCAAAAGGCAGCACAAACTTTTTCTGATGACCATCAGGCGGGTGACCTTTGTGCTCATCGTCATGAAATCAGCTGATGTTATGCTGAGGTTTCTAAGATGCACTCCCATCCCAACCTTTGCTTTGGATTTGTGACCTTTGTTTCTGCTGGTGACACCTGAATCTTTCTGATCCCGCCCAGACTACTCCTGCTCAGTCCTTCCTGGAGACTTACTAAACTGCAGCTTCACAAAAGAAAGCCGCCAAGTTTGCTTGCTCTTTGCTCAAAATGCCCAGGACGACTTCTCTGAACTGCACTGGTTTGAAAATAAGCTGGAAATACCACAAGCTCTTTGCAAGATGTCTGATATCTTTCTGTTCCTGGTAAGGCTGGAAATATTAAAGCAGATCCCCTTCAGATAATTCTGCTCCCGTACCTTTGGCTCAAAGAGCAAGAAGGACACTGAACGACGTGGGTAAACTGAAGCAAGCACTGAGATAAGAAAATCTAAATTTGAGGTAAAGATGTGTTTTATTTAATTGGACAAGGCAAGGTTTAGGCATCAAAACACACCTGATACCAGGGCTTTTGTTTCTGCAGCCAAAGCCTTAAGCTCTGCTTCACCTGTGATGCAAAGTGGCTGCAAAAGCAGTGCCAATGTTTTACAGCCACTTGTCCTCACCCGAGTAATGCAAAACAGTCAGGGCTTGAAAGTGAACCTGTCCTTCGTGTCCTGGCCAGCCCCCATCCTTACGTGTGCACCATACAGCAGCTCTTGAGCATTGTCTGGTTGAGGAGCGGTTCACCCGCAGACCCTTTGCTGGGGACACATCACAGGGTTGGGCTGGAAATCAGTGCAATGCCAGGTCCGAAACAAGGTGACTGATTTCCTAGCATAGCCGAGGCAGCCTGTCCTTATCCTGCAAGAGAGCGGTGGGACTTGTGGAGATCCTGCCAGCTCCTCCATACAAGCCAGTCCCAGGCTTCCACTCTCTGAGACCTTGTGGCCCTCAGGCTCCTGAGCTATGGCACGACAGTCGTTTGGGGATGCATCTTGCCAGGACAGCCATTCTGGCCACCGTGAGAAAGGGCTTGGGGCTGCGGGTGGCAACCTTCTAGACTGGACAAGTCACTCATTCCTGTTTTCTCAGTTGCCCCATTGATAAAAGATGAAAATTTGCCATCCACCCTCCCCTTCTCCCCCTAGCCGCTGGCCAGGAGGATTCCCCTGAGGAGCTAGCAGAAAGAAAGTGCTATATACTGTGGAGGGACTGTACCAGCACCATGGTGGGCTCAGTAGAGCTGAGTGGGACAGGGAACAGGTTGGGAAGGAAGAATATCCCTAGGGTCTGGAAAATACTCCTTACACTGTAACAGGAACATTTCCTTAGCTCAGGGAACTGGGAAAGGAGCCCCAGTTTTGCACTGACTTCTGTGAGTCCTCCAACAAAAATACTGTGTTACAGAGGCATCACATGCCCTGGGTATCATACACCCAAAGCCTTTTTTTTCTCCACTCTGTGAATAAACAAGAGAGACAGCAGTGAGGAGAAGGGAAGTATCGTCTCCCTTCCTCTTTATTTTGGGAGACACAGACCAAAAAGACCACGGGACAAGCCCAGAGTCCCATCACAAGTCAGCGAAGGAGCTGGAAAAGGCTCTCAGCAGTCCTGATGCCTGGTCTCCTCTGTCAGCCAGAGATGACTCCAGCAAAACAGGTCACTGAAAACTGCTTTCAGCTTGTGATCTAAGGTGTATCCTTTATTCTGTCTGCAGTATGGGGCAGGAAAACTTCTCTCCCCAAATCCATCTTCTCTTCTGTTCATAATTACGGGGCAGCTGGTGAGTCTCCCTCCATTCACAGAGACCTGGGCTGTAATTTGCTTCTGGGAAGAGCATGGAGGGCTGAGCTGGCCCTGGGCACAAGCATCTGCAAGACTGCCCACATATGGGGCCAGAGCAGGGGGAAGGAGACAAGAAATTTGCTTTAGAAAAGGCGTTTTAAACCTTACTTCTAACTGTTACTTGGGGCCCCACACTGCTGAAGCACAACTCTGCCAGCAGGACAACCCAAAATATGTCCTTTTTCATTTCAAGGAAAATTCTGGGAGAAACTGAGAAAAAGGGGCTTTTTCCTTGGATTGTCCTGAGAAGCGCAGGCAGCGATTTGACAGTGCGGAGATAGGAAATGTTGTAGCATAGGCAGCCAGCCTCTCCTGCTGCAGTCATGAAAAGAAATATAAACACATTGATCCTGTAAGCAAAGAGTTGATCCTTGCTTGTGGTATGCTAGTTATGAGCAATTAGGATAGATACTGCACAGAGACTGGGTTATGGCTGATAAAAAATGCTGGAAGGGCATCTCCTGCCTTTTCATATGCAAGGAATTACATCAAAATTCCTGGCCACATTGCCACACTGAGACCATCCCCCAGTTGCTTTTGGGAAGTGGGACCATCTGAAAAACCACGGACAGAAACATCTGGGAAGTAAGCTGGCTTGTCCAAAGTTTACATTTCAGTTCAGCCCAATCCATTCAGATAAAATGAGAGCTGCCTCATGTTGTTAACCCCAGGGGCACTTGGAATCAGAGATTTGTGTCAGATCCAAATAAAATAAAAAACCAATCTCAAAATGCAGCCTAAAATGCAAATTAAACCAAAATAGAAACCATTTGTTTAAAAGAATAATCACATAAACAATGGGGGGAAAAAGGCAGAAAAATCACATATTTGCTTGAGGAACCATAAGAGGTTCTCCATCATTTCCTGTATCTAAAAAACTGAGATGGTTTTTATTCTCCATGGAGCGAGGCAGAGGGGACTCTGTGCTGGGGCAGCTCATAAATGCCACCCTCGGCTCAACTATCACATCTCTTCCTGTTGCTGGGCCCTGATGATGCCTTTTCCAAGAAGCTGCACGAGCACAACAGTAGTCTCAAAATTTGAACCCTAAGTCCTCAGTTCAGGACTCAGTGTGAGAACTGAGCTAACAGTCGAAGAAGTTTTACCTAACCAAAATCCTCCCCAGGGCCCGTGCCAGTATAACATAGTACGGGCTGGGGGCTGCTTTGGCTTGCACAAGGCTGCCTATAGGTATGGCTGCAACGAGGTGGCAGCCATGAGGGCAACGGCTCCTCTTGGGTTAGTTGCAAAAGTGTGGGTTTCCAGAGCAAGCGAGCTGCAGCAGCGTGGCGCTTGGTGTGGGCTGGAAAAGCTGGCTCAAAAGCTGGAAAAGCTCATGGGAGCTTAGCTCATGCTATGCTCCGTATTGCTCCAGCTCATCTGCTACCGCTGGCCAAGCCAGCTCACCACTGCAGGCAGATCTGTATCGCATGGTGGCATCACTGGGGTTGCTCCAGTGTGCACCCACTCCTAGATCCTTGTCTTGCCATGGGGTTATAGTACCGGAGGGGGAGTTCATCCCACAGTCCTCCTCCTGCCAGCTCTTCCTTGCCCTCACCGCTGACTTTGCAAGCATTATCCTAGAGCCTGGGTTATCTGAGGACATATTCTGAAGGATCAATACTTTGAAAAGTGCATGTTTACGCACGTGAAAATCCAGGACTTGTTCTCCACTGCTAACTCTACCCAGATGAAACTCATTGGTGTCGTTCCTGACTGATGTCAGGATAAGTAAAAGCAGACTTGAGCCCTTGATTTCTATGTGCTTAGAAGAATTTCTGTTTTTCTTCATGGAGGGAATGTTTGAATTAATTGTTACATTTGCATAACATGATACCGAAGTGCATTTTTTTCCACTGTATAAGTTCAGATGAAAAAGCAAGGTTAGAGTGAAGAAGTTACACAAGACAAACAAACAAACAAACAAATGTACGAAAGGAGGCAACTGCAAAAAATACCCTCATAACACATTACAAACTCCAAAATTTTGAAGTTAAAAAACATAAGAGAACTCCAAATGCATGATGATAAAGAAATGCACCCTTAGGACATGTATACACCCTTAATGTTGCCCCAAAATTATGTTTGAACAGGAAAGACTATGAAAGAAATGAACAAATAAGAATTTACTCCAGGACTTTACCTGAAAAATGAGTCTCAGGTTAAGTATGAATTGCAAAAACTCCAATAACGTTATTCTAACTACCGCTATTCCTGGAGCCGGTGGGGAGCAGTGGGATGATCATGGGGTTGGCAAGCACAATCACCCTTCCTTGCACTAGTAAATGTGCTCCCGAGTGCACCCGTCCGCCGCCTGTGCAGCAGGTGCCGTGCCTCTGCCCTCCACGGGCCACAGCCCAGGGCTGGAGGAGGACGGGGAGACACGGTGCCTTGCGGCTGTGCCCTGTTCCTTGGCTTACACTCCCCAGCTCTCCTTCTCCCCAAGGAGCCAGAAGATGCTCCTGCACTTCCCTGCAGCTGGGGGTACGAGGAACCGAGGGAGGAAACACAGCCCTTCTGAGGCCCTGCGGTTAGTCCGGCTTGCATCAACCATCCTTATTTGCCTACGGGTCCCGCAGGCAGGCGTACGAAAAGGACCTGTCTGCTTCGGCTGTGTACTTGAGACACATCCTGCACATTGCTTTCCCAGCTGGGCCCATCCCATCCCGGCCGGTGACTCAACTGTGAGAGAGATGGAAGTGCCGCAAAGCCCGTCGTCCTGAGTCATCAGCTATTATTGTCACACACAGGTGGACAATGCTGGCGAGAGGAATTTCTCCAGCATTGCCAGAAAAAGCAGCATCGCCACCTCCACATCACCACTGTAAAAATAGACCCTTCTCTTTGGGGACTGCTACTTCAGATTGATTTCTGGAAGCTTGCGGCCCCGTGACAGAGATGGGATTAGCACGTCTGTGTGTAAAGAAAGCTCAGGGATCACGTGTGGGCAAAAAACCTTGTGCAAAGGTACATTTGGGGGTTCTGCCTGGCTTCTGGTTCACTTGCCTTAAGTCAAACCCCACAAAGTGTGTACATCTGGATGCTGTACGGGATACGTGCGCTGTCCACAGAGCAGATCCGGAGTATCAGGTTATACACGGCTTCAGCAAAGTTGCCTTTGCCAAACTGGAAATTTCCCGATTTATCAGCTTTGATCTCTTTGGCAGAAGAGCATTTCAGTGGTTAAAGTTTTGCAAGAAAGCACTGACTACACTGGTTTCTGATGACATCCCATACGTTTTCATTTGGGGAGGGATTCTGTTCCGTGCTCCCCAAACGAAAGAGTCACAAGTGTCCAAAGGGAATGAACAGGGTGGTTCCCCCTCCAGCTGCTGGGGACTTCCAGACAAACCTACTCTTCTCAGGTGCTTTCATCCTCTCGCCGGTACCGAGGGGAACCATCGTGCGGCTGCCGAGCCCACAGCAGTGCGGAAAGCCAAGGCGGTGAGGAAGGGGAGAGGAGCAGAGTCCTGCCCCGGCTCCGAGGGCCTCACGCCCGGCACCGGCCGCCTTCCCTGCAGGGATCCAGGCTCTCGGGCCAGCGGCCTCTCCGCCAGCCTGGCCTGGAGGAGCACCACCACCCCCCGGCCGCCTGATTTAGTCCCAGCAGCACCCTCCCTAAGGAGGTGCCAGGGAATCCCAGGCCCACTTTCCTAGGGAAAGGTTGAAACCCGAAGAAGGTTTCGCCTGCGGGCTTGCTCGCAGGTTCCCGCCGTTTCCTGAGGAAACGAAGGCTGGCGGCGTCACCCAGCCCTCTTCGGTCCCCTTCTGCCCCAGCACCCGCGCATCTGCCGCCTCCGGCTGCGCCCGAGAAACACCCCCCAGGCCCCACCGCCCCGGCTGCGGCCCCGCAAAGCTCCCGCCAGCAGCGGGGCTTTGCTGACCAGGGGCAGCCCGGGAGGCTCCGCGCCGGCCGGGAGACAACGCTGGGGCAGCGGGGCAGGGGCAGCGCCCCCGCCCCGCCC
>JAVJGG010000032.1:20242102-20270958 GCA_035590195.1 Aviceda cuculoides
CTCCGCCGGAGCCGGGGCTTCCTCCGAGCCACCCGCCCCCGGCGGAGGAGCCGCCGCTGTCCGGCCGTGTGCGACTTTGCGGCCGGCAGCTCGCCAGGGTCAGCGATGCCCTCCCCCGTGGTGGGACCGGAGTTCTGGGTCTGCTGGTTCCGCGGGGAAGGGAGAAAGCGGGAGAAGAGGAAAGTGGATCACCTTCAGAAGGGGGGGTGGCACGCTCTCAGCGCGGGGTGCCTGCAAGAGGGCTCCTGCCTGTGACCACCGGCCCGAGCACCGGCCACTGGAAACGCAACCAACCCCCTTGGAGAAGCGCTGGCAGATCCCTCTCCCGCGCCTGCAGGAGCCCAAGACAACACCCCCCTGGCTGGACCAAGGAGCATTAGTTCAGGCACGGCGCCCTGCAGCTTAGTTAGGCTGCCACCGGGTCTGAGTGGACCTAAATCCACTGAGGAGACCTAAGGTCTCTGCCACAAGAGCCCCAGGCTGGCGACAAGGGCTGTATTTACCTGGCAGAGACCTTCCCCAGTCACGCCGGGACCTGTGGCAGACCCTGGATTTCACCGCAGCGTGTGGTACCAGCCACATACCCACCACTGATCCCAGCTCTGGGACTACACGGGCATTTTCCCTGCCCACAAGCTCTTCGAATGCTATACCATCCTGCCAGCTTCCCAAGCAGGAGCAAACTGCTCCATCTCTCAGGTGTCTCTTGCGAAGAGGAGACCAGTGACTGTTTCAACCCGGTTTAGGCCACCTGCTCTTCCAAACGGGCCAGCCCCTGACCTCTCCACACAGGGAAGTTTCATCCATCCCCTTCTCCTTGGCCATTTTGTGAGCTGTGCAGGAGGGGCTTGCAAAAGCCATGCTGCTGGAGCTACTGCTCTGTTTTCTGCAAGGGACAACCCACCTTCCTGCGCAAGGTTGGTTCCCAGGTCAGCCTCCACACTAACACTCATTCACCACCTCTTGATTCTCATTAGTGTTTGCTTTTTCAGCAAACCTTCAACCAAGGAGCAAGAAAAACAAATCTTCCATACCTCTTGTTCTGTGGTTGAAAAAAGATCAGAAATGCAGTCAGGGAGCCCCTCCAATGCAGTCAGCCTGGAGCCCCTCTAATGACAAGGAGAAAGTAGATTTGTGCAGCTGTGGTGGAACGGGACTTCTCTGCAACTGGGACTGGGACACGGTTTACTCTGCATTTTGTTTGGAGCAAAGACCAGAACCGAGTCTTACCTGAATTCCTGACCTGTTAGGAATCGCAGGTTCGACATCCCCCATCCTTAGGCAATATAAACCAGCTACTGGTTCCTCAGTTCTGAAGGGGACTTTTCTAGTTGCAGGAGCCCAGGGTGAATTCCTCTCTACCTAGCAGCTTCTGGACTTGATGAATCCAGTCCCTATTTAGCCTTAATCTGAAGGATGCGTAAACTGGATGTCCTGTTGGAAGCGCATGGAAAGTTGCCTGCTGACCCGACCCTTGCTTGCATTTCACCCAGCAGCTGCAGCTGCATTGGCGCCTTAAACACTTTCGGGTCAAATTCTCCTGTATGAAGACATATCTTCAGTTGCATTGACTGTGAGCAGGAGGGGAAGTGACCTCTTGGGTCAGTGTTTATTGCAATGGTGATAAGAAACCAACCTCCCATAAGGAGGGACATGATCCCAGGACAATGCCTCTGGTATGGTGGGAACCTCTCTCAAATCTCCCAGTATTGAGAACCCCACCTGAAACGGCAAGAGCAGGGGCTTGGGGGATTGGTGTGTTTCCTTCTGCCATTGGTATGCTCTGCAATCTTACACAACTTTATTAAGCATCCTTCCCATTTCCCTCTCTGTAAAACAGGGACAATAATACCGTGTTTTGCAAGACCCCAGTGTGACTTAACTAGATACAGCTTGCATCGAGCTGCAGGATTTGGCAGCAGCTCGGCCTTGCATGGATCAGAAGAGAAGGCAAATCAGTTGCTTTTCTTGGCTTGTGGCGACAGCAGCGCCAGGGCCTGAGTATCACTTCATGAATCCCTCCGAGAACTTGGCCTCCACAAACTGGCGCTTGGAAATAATCTCCAGCTTGTTCAGTCTCCACATTGACACGTCCCTCTCCAGTCTCTGTTGTCTTTCTACACACAATAATATCATTCAACATATTAGGCCATGGGCTTTTCAAGGTCAGTGCCGTCAATATGTGGAAAGCACTAGAGGACAATAACAGGTTGATAAGTCACATGGCAAATTAGGAAAAGGCCCTCAAGGGTTGTAAAATGTATCAGATCCACTTATCACAACCCTTTCTGATAGTTTCTGTGAATCCCCGGTAGTAAACATCCTGCCTGCTCGCAGTGCCAAGGACGCTTCCCCATTGTGCGATAGCAGGCGGCTGTCAATCCCAACTGTTTCTGACACGAACCTGAAGTTCTCCTTTCTTTCTCTTGACAGGAACAACCACAGTCAACTCACCCTGCAGAGCTTAGCGATCTCTTCTGCTTTCACAGCTCATGAGACACAAGCGAGGGCCGGGTGAAGAAACGCTGCTGAATCCCCTTGGGTTGTGCCAAGACGTTTCCACTCTTTGCTTTGCTTCGCTCCAGGGTCAGTAGCTGGGGGAGCAGCCAGAGGTGCTTTGGGAATGGCAGGGCAGGGCAGTACATGTGAGGCTCCTGCAAGAAAGTGATGTGCCTGGGGTAATCCAGAATCTAGGTTCCTCTACGCTAGTAAATTGAATATTGCCAGGCAGTGGATATATTGCCTACCCTGTCAAATAGAAGTGTCTCTTGCAGAGTTTTGTCCTGAGCCAGCTGGCACACAGCTCCAGGCATGGTACAGGAATTAGCACAACCAGTATGAACATGAGTGGTTCAATGCTAGCTGGCCTCAGTGTCCCAGAAAAGCTCTGGGTTCATTTAATTTACTAGTACAGATGTACCGTATGGCTTTCAACAAAGCTGTAATTTGCTGCCTCTTGGAAGAAAGAAACAGACCCTCTCCTAAGCAGCTGACACCTGGAAGGAAGGTGGCTCACCATTAAGTTTAGCAGAGCGGGGACTCTGACACACCACTGCGGAGTGCAGGCACATCCAGCATGGAGCACACACACTCCTTTCTACCTATCCTTGGGGTGGGATTCACCTCCCCTGAGAAGAGCTGGGCATCTGGCTCCCTGCAGAGGGGTGGAGAAGGACAGACACCCTCAGGAGATGGTCACCAACAACCAATAAACCCCCTCTGGCAGTGCCCGTCTCTGGCAGAGCCCAGGTGACCCGGCCCACGCTGGGTGCCTAATCTCAACCTGGCTGAAAGGAGATGTTTTCTCACAGCTCGTGGCCCAGGGTATGCCAAAAGGGCAGTTTGCATCCTCCAGCCAGACAACAATTCTCCCCAAATGCTACGGACACAGCAGACAAGTGAAACATGCAATGAGGAAGAAATGGCCCGGTTATCTTCATCCTGTTAGCTCTGTTCCTGCCATGCTGTGTCCAGTGTCACTCGGAGATAAAGAGCAAGTACCTTATTATCACCATCATGTCTGCCTCTGAGGGTTTATTCTTTCACCCCCTCCTGTCTTTGTTTCTTTCCCCCTTCCCTGATTTTTTTCTATGTTGTCTCCCTACTTCCTACCATGCAATTCCCACTTCCCATATGGGTCTCATTCCTACCCTGTCCCCATCCTGTCTGCTAAAATAATCAGCACTGAAACCCTGAATATGGCCGTTCACATTGTTTCCGTGGGACTCGGTGGCAAGTCTCCTAGTGCGATGAATGAAGGCAGGACGCGCTCCTCAGAGCCATTGTTTCAAGCTGTCTGCCGACTCAGGAAAGCACTGCCAGCTCCCTTTACACTGAGTCCTTGACTGGTGTGTTTTCTCCTCCATCTGCTGTGAGTAAGAAAAGAGTCAGGCCCTTGTACTTTAAACAGTGGCTGCTTAGTTTGTGGAGTGCATGCTTCGTAACTAGCCCGTGGGCCAGAGCTGATCTATGGGAAGGATGTTGGATGAGAGCATCATGATGTGGTCCTTTGCGAGCAGCCGCAGACTCTCTTTATTTACTCCCTGACGTGGTTAGTAAGAGCGGGAATCTGGCTAGTGCAGCGATGAGTGTGGGATAGGATTGCCAAGGCTCTCCTCTTCTTGGGCAGCCCTGATGTCGCGTTCATCACATTTGCACAGTTTTCCATCAGCTGAAAGCACGGAAAGAGACAGCTCACATGTGTTTGGCGAGAGCTGCACAGACATCTCCTAACTCAGAATAACAGCCTGAAAACACTCTGCAGCACCTTCTAGCTAGCACAGGTGGTATCTCCCAGTCTGTACTGGTCACTGGGAACATCTTACTCCACGATCCAAGACTGCCCCCAAGGAAGTAGGAATGATGGCAGTTGAACCTGGAAGATATTAGTAGGATTTGCAGTTTATAAAATAGTCTCTTCTTGGACATTTCAGATTTTTTTAACAGCTTCCAGGCTTCCAGCCTGCAGAAACTGTCAGGACCTTGCCCAATATCTGAATAGCTGCACCATTCAGTTTACAAACATGATTCACCAAAAGAGCACTAAGTGGGGTCTGAATATTGACGTAACAAAAATGAGCATGAAGTGAGACATCCCATCTGCTGAGGAAATCATCCAGTTTGCTGGTAACTGAAAATTCAAAGCAGTCTCATCTATTTCAGTAAAAACATCTTCCCATACCGGGAGAACAGCTTCCCATCCATGTCCTGCCCCAGCATTGCAAGAAATTTATTCTGTCTGCTACTGCTCTTCCCCTTTTGACCCAAGCGATGGATCAACATACGTCTGTGCAGTTTGTATACTCTCAAAGTGTGTACGTAGAGGCCCTGATATAACAAAGCCTGGAGCATCCCAACCTCCTATCCTAAACAAGAGTTTCCCTGAACACACGGGAGGGTGACACAATTTCTTGTAAAGTGCAAGTCCTTTCTCAACCACAAATAGTCCCCCCAGGGCTCTCCTACTTCCCCCCACCCAGAATCAGGCTGCGAGGCCTCCTCTGTGGGCACACCGAGTGTGTTTCACTCTTTCAACCCAAGCGGGAGGCAGCTCTCCTGTCCAAAGACCTCTGTGAGGATCTCCCAGCTCTCATGACCATGGTGTGAAGTCCTGAGGCCTCCCCCTTTGGTAGAGTTCCAAGTTGTGTTGTCGCTGCTGCTTTGGGTTGGGTTTTTTTGCTCTGTCACATGTATTTCCAGCCTAAGATTGCAGATGCCTGGGAGAAGGGGGTTCAGCAGCCAAACCCTTCCAAGCCCCATTCCTCTGAAGAAGGAGGACCTAAATTATTGTGTGATGCTGCTATTCATCACTGTCCCTGGCTAGTCCCATGAGGCGAACAGCTTCAGCCTAACAGTTTAAGAGCTCCCTTTCTCTCCAAACTCCATCATACAGGAGGTGGGGCGTTTGCCTGAGAGATGCAGGTTCAGGAGAGAGAACCTCCTCCAGCTGGTCCTGCTGACCAAACCACTAAGCGCTAGACCAGGCGACAGGGGCCCCTGGCTGCAGTCCTGTGATTAGTGCTCTTGGAAAGAGGCATGGATGCTTTCAGACTCTCACCCTCGAGCACTTTCTGCTCCTCGTATGACAACTCCATATTTTACAAATACATCAGAACGCATAGTGCCCACAGGACATGGGTGACAGGGCTACAACATAGGCTGAGTGGGGTTTCAACAGCACACGATTCAGCCTTGAGGCCCAAGCCCTTTTGTAGACCCAAGCCTAGGCCACTCACCAGTTTGCCAAACTCAAGTTGCTCAGGGTAAACGGGTCTTTAACCACCGCACTATCCTGTTTCCTCGCCCCATTTGTTATTTCATAAACTTTCCTAGGCTGCTGACAATTTCAAAAAATCAATTCTTTTGTTGAGGAAGAATTTACTGGTAATTACAGTTCTGATTTGCTTCCTCCAACAGCTGGAGAAAGAGGTACAAGCATGAAGCACATATGTGGCACTGTGGGTGGGGAGGAAGAAATTCTTCTGCAGTATTTGTACATTAGAAATATGGCTGCCAAAAAGCTGGTTCCCAAGTGCCTGGGGTCCACATGTTGTGTAAAAGCAGAGTAGCATCTTGGCATGGAAAAGGAACATTGCATGAAGGAACCCAAAGTCTCCCCAGGTCACATTGTCCTCACGGGAGATGAAAGCCCATGAGCTGCAAAGTGGTACCCCATGAGCTGCGTTTGCCACAAGGCAATGTATTTTGCTTTGACTGCTTTGAAAGCAAACTCCTTAAAGGAAACATGTGCTGGGTATACAAATGCAGTGTTTCGTTTATTTAAGACACAAATACAAAACCAAACAGGCTTTCACAGTTCTAAGTCACAGATGTCTTTAACGAAAAACAGCTATTGGAATGTTAATAACGGCTCCTTGTACCGTAAGCAATGAGTCCACTCAGTCATGCTTTTAGGAAACTAACAGTTTCAACAGATCAACCTATTAATCACTTGGCCTCCTAATGGTTCATTTAAGGGCAGCTCTTATGAATTTGTTAGCGTGCTGCACTGACAGTTCGATGAGCAGTATACACACATGCCCCATATCCTGCTCCTCTGAGGTCCTAAAATGACTGGCTCTCCTCTGAGATACTAATGAAGAATTCATTTGACCCAAACTGCTTCCATTCATTCAGTCTTTAGTCACTTAGTTAACTCGGAAATGCTCCTGTGGCTACAAAACATTCATCAGTGCTAAGAAGATGACAATTCACGACCCTGCACCAACAATCCTGGAAACCCAAGTGGCTGGCTGGCATAAAATATTGCCCCTTAGTGCAGTCAGTGAAAGATGCTGATTTATACTGGCCAGGAAAGAAATTGTAAGGCAAAATCATTGTTTTCTTTCACTGGAAAGAGTCAGGTAATCTGGATAAGTATTTTTTAAAAGTGTTAGCCTAGAAAAATTTGGGAGTTTGTTGATTGGACCCCCACGTTTTCCTCTGCAAAGCCTGCTCTCTGTGCTCCACAGCTTCATTCCTGAGAACCTTCATGTCAAGCTGCTTAAAACTGATATGGAACGTGAAACAGACAGTAACACCTGGGTTGGTTTTTTTGTCAATTTTCAGCCAGAAGCATGCACAGCACTAAACTGCACCATGTAAAGTCATTACTTCTATATATTTTTAGACATTCTTTCAGGCTTAATCATTACTGTCACCATTAGAAAGTCAGGAGAGACTACATCTGGATTTTCCTCTCCTTAAGCTTCAGCTTCAGGAATAAACATAGGGTTTATGACCGGGCCTGGCGCATGGCATGGAATTACATCCAAGGGAAGCTTTAGCTGTCCATGTCCTCTCTCTGGTTCCTCTGCTGCAGACCCCAGCGCTTAACACGGTGCCGTAGCTCCTCTCCAGCTCCCCCGGCCGTCGGGGGGTGGGTTAAGCTAAGACGCAACGTTTCTCGGTGCGGCAGCAGGTACGTGCGGTGGTGTGGGGATGGTGACTTCTGGCACGGGAGCAGGGCGGGCAGCTGGAAGTCATAAGTCTGATTGTCAAACCTTTGAATCAGCAGTTGGTGGCTGTGCAGAACGGTGTCATTTATCGTCTCTGTTAAAGGCATGAGGAATGCCAGTAGCAAAGCACTTTATGGGAGGATACGAGGCAGATGAAGCTGCCCGTTCTTTGTTTTATATCCGTACCTTACCCACCGTTTGCTATAGTTCCCTCCTCAGAACATGAGTAACTAGCTATATAATCAAGGTGACAGCCTGGAAGACATTCTCCCATTATTTCTAGTGAAAGACACAGAGACTCATTTTTTGGACCAAATTAATTTCCTCAGTGCTGCAGAACTTGCGTTCTCCAGCTGAAATCTGAGTGGTGTCAGAGACTCGCTGCTACAGCAGCGTACCCAGTGCTGGGCAGCCAGCTCACAAGGAAGGACACGCTTTGCAGTTGAAACAGCGCTGTCTACGAAGAGCAGTGCAGGCCAAAACTCCAAGTGTGTGTCCCTAGCCCTCTACAATGCCTCGTTGCAACAGACGGTCACATTTTTCATCAAGGCATTCCATTATTAAATGAGAAACCTGTTGCTAACAAATGAGTGCTGATCCATGTGACTACACGGTGTACCCAGGTTTTCTCCTTCCCATCTCTACTCATACGTGCAATTTACTTCCCTTACCAAGTAAGCAGGTTTTTTTTTTTTTCATCCCAACCAGTCATATTCCAATTATAGAGACAGCACCTAAACTTACATCGCAATGCTGGACTGTACACTCAATACATGTTCCCTGGGGGCTCTGTCCTAGTGGGACATAAGCACTTGTGCCTGCCAGTGTCACCAGAAAAGCTCTGTGTTTACCCCAAAGAAAACGGAGTCCCATAATCTGCAAATACGTGCATACACACATGCGCGCACGCGCGTGCACACACATGTCTAGTAGGAAAACCATCCCCTCTTTCCCAGTAAGATCAATTCGCACATAATAATTAATTCACGGAAAAGAAACAGAAAGGATAATAGAACTGCTGCAAAACACAACGGTTTTCTACGTAACACTGCCACTTGGCCTGCTGTCGTCAAAGGCGAAAGTTTAAGAACGAAGCATCCTTGCCTCCCCACGCTGCATGAGAAAAGCTGGTGTCACAGGCTGCAGAAGTCAGTTGTTTTTGTGCGGGGTTCCTGTTTGTTACTCATTTCCCCTCCCTGTCCCAACACTCTGCCTCTTTAAAGCTCTTCCAAGATTCCTTATAGGAGAAGGTTTGCTGCCAGCTCAGAGCTTCCTGTTGTACTCTCGGAGAGCCTTATCTCTGCAATCTTCATGCAAACTGCAAGGGGAATTTTTGTTTGTTTGTTTTTTACAACCCCGCCATTTCTATGGACTAAGCAGTCTCTCTGTTGCTGACTGAGGTGGTGCACTTTCTTGGAAAATTCATTAGGTAGATTTGTTTCATTTGCAGGTTCCAAATTAATCTCTGCCTCTGCGATTTCTACGAAATTAACACTGCCAGGTTGCCTTATTGAAAAGTCCTTCAAAAAGTTCTTTAAAATCCCCCAGAGAGATGCCTAGGGATCTGGCAAGTGTGTCTCTCCACCTTTCTTTGGTTCCTTTTGTCTTTTGATTTTCTAGCACAGCTCTCATCTCTGGCCCTCTAAATCACACTTGTGCTTAGGAAATAACAGCCTCATTTTCTTGCAGCTCTTCTCAACCGCAAGAGCCTCACTGTATTTCTCAGCTTCACTGAAAGTGTCAAATTCAAAGTTAATGTAAAAAAAAAGGCCTCATTTCCCAGATGCTCCTTAATTTCCAATGTCTCCTTACCTCTGCACTTGTGCATCTTTGCATAGAAGCTGTATGAAAGAGAAGCTTTTAAAAACACAATTGTATCAATAAATCTTTCTTACTGAGTTCTGCTCTGGCGCTGGATAAAGGTTGCTGCCGTGTCTGCCCTGAGGTACGAGTATCATTTTGTTGCAAGGGTATGCTGGTACTTCCCCAGCGGCAGCCCAGCCAGCTGCCAGCAATGGGTAAGAGCACTGGCTGTAGCTGCCAGTACAACTTTTAGCCAGGACAAGTCACCCCGAGCAACAGCACAAGCTCCCTGGGTCAAACTCCAGATGCTAAATTTAGCGAGAAGTAGGTAGTATCTCTCAGGACACCTAGTTTGGAGGCCTCTGAGATGCCCCACTGATTGCAATAGCTATTAAGCATCGATAACTTGGAGCATTTGGATTGTAAATGGCAGTAAAGTGACCAGCAGCAGGGCTTGCTCT
This sequence comes from Aviceda cuculoides, assembly GCA_035590195.1. NCBI lineage: Eukaryota > Metazoa > Chordata > Aves > Accipitriformes > Accipitridae > Aviceda > Aviceda cuculoides. The sequence goes on from JAVJGG010000032.1 coordinate 20,251,824, forward strand.
TAGGAAGGAGCCTCCCAGGGCAGAGTTCCGAGGGGGGAGTCCCGAATCTTGGCTCTGCCCTGTGCCCATTTCTTTGAGACCATCAGATACATTTCACATTTTAAGATACACCTGGGTACGTAGACACTTCTCATGCTGATGAATAATTAAGGACCTTCCCCAACACTCAGTCTATATTAGGAAAGGATCTCTCTGCTATTTGGTTGTTTTTTTTATTTAAAGTAAGAACAGCAGGTGAAGGCCTAATACCCTGGGCCAGTTCTTCAGGCAAGATGAGTCAGGTTGAGTTGGCTTTGCTCTCCACATGAATCACACACTTGCTGTTGTGGTTATGTCTAAGGAATGAGGCAGGGCTGCCCCAGAGGCTGCTCTTTGGGGAAAAGCTGCGGCATCCCAGTGCTGCAGTGGAGAAGGTGCTTTCTTATTTCTGTCCTTCCAGTGAAACTGGCAGTGAATAAGCTGCAGTGCACAACCAGGTGACACAGTTTATCACCTGAGATGCTGCAATGAACAGCTTGGGAATGCTCACAGCTTTGGTATCAGCAGAAGCAGTGTTGTCTAGGCACGTCAATACAATGACCCCAAAGAGACAGAGAGCTCAAGAGAGGCTGAAAGACCTGAAGAAGTGGCAGTCTGCTCTGTGTTTGCGTGAGAAAGCATCGATTCCAGCTTGTGTCTCCATGTGGCTGGATCTGATAAAAATTGTTGTGCTGAGTGATGGCTTTCCTTTCCCTCTGTGAGGGGAGTGAAGGAGTCAGAGCTGCTTGTGACACACAGCATGGATGAGAAGATGAGCAGCATTTCCATGACCCTGAATATGGCAGTGACAAATGCTGCACCGTGTAGTAACATGGGCTAGGGAAAGCACCAGCTAATGCATGGGGTGGTAAATGCTCCCTGCCTGCAAATGTGGAATGGAGAGCTCTGTTAAAACCAGTGAAAGAAGGAAATGACGATCTGCTGAAGGAAAACTCTCGAGATCCTAACTGGGGCTTGAGAGAAAAAAAGACGACTATTGAAGAGGTGAGAAAAGTCCTGCTGGTACTTGGGAATGACCAGCACAATGTTGTATTGCACCTCCTCAAGTGAATTCTCAAGGCAAGAGAACAATACATAGCTGAGAAGCCTGATCTGGCCTCCCAGCCCATGGCAGCCACTTAACAGCCCAAAGGGTGATCATCATTACCAGGAATTCATTTGCAAGGGCATGAGAGGAAAACATTAGCTTTGAACAGACCTGTCCAACCAAGGATGTTGGTCATTTTGCCTCATAGAAAGACTTGCGGACTCCTAGACAACACTGGCCTTACAATGCGACTTCACGCACAGCGAGGACCCTGTTTCCCAATAGACTCATGAAACTGGCAGAAGCGAATTTTACCTTTCAGCTCTGAACAGTTTTACTCTTCTTTTCTAATGAGGTTGTTTCAGTTGTCCTCACAAGAGACCCTTCAAGCCAAATCTGGGCAGATTGTGACTATGGTGGTGTCAGATGGAGAAGGAGCAGGTGGCCATGTCCCTAGGCTCTTTTCTTCCCCCACTGTCATCCTTGGAGAATGGTTAGCAATGCAGCAGCCTTGCTTTTGGCATCAGAAGTTAATTTCCTAGCAAATCATTGAAAACTCAAAATTATTCCCATTTCCCACACAGCAGCAAATAATAAACTATTAATATTATCCTGACTTGAAGACCTGTGTGGTTTGCCAAAGCACGGTAATTATTTGGCTACTTTGAGCAGCCCCCATCAGGTAGCCTTTTGTGGCATTCGCTTACTGCTGGGCACCCAAAGCCTCATTATATGACATCCTGGGGAAGATCTAGAAAACTCCTCTCTGTCTCCACTGTCAACACAAGACTGTGTTACGTGGTGCCGAGCCATTGCACCCTCAGTTCTTCAGAGCTTGAGTATGGTTCACCCCTCTGGCTTCAGACAGTTTTGGAGATGTTGATGTTCCTTGGGGTCCTGCTATCCCTCGCTGCTCTGGTGGAGATCAGTTCAGCCACTTTATCTATCCACAGCATAGATGTCTACATTTGATGTAGTTGTCCAGACTCCCTTCTAACAACTGAAAAGATGCAGGCACTTCTAAGGTATAGTTCATCTCACCCTAAAGCAGAGAGCTGGAATGGCTCAGATGATTTGCTTTCTCTCCGCTGGTCGAAAAGATACCTTCTCTTAAATTTGGGGGGGATAAGTTTGCTCTGTCTACCAAGGACTAACTCTGACGAAGCACTCATCTGGGGGTCATAAAGTCTAACCTTTAATGCAAAGTCGTGAGGGAAGCTGAGAAGCCTGGGTTGGGCACCTTGACTCCCAGCACAGCACATGGTGAGAGCAACACGCTTCCCAAGGGAAAGCTGCAGCACCACAGCCTGAGCAGGGCCACTGAAGCAACGGAGCAGCTCATCTGGTCACAATTCTCAGCCTGCCACCACTGCCACCAGCCTTGCCTGGGTGGGACAAGGAAGATGTACTGGGTGAGAGAGCAAGATAGCCCAATAGCCTAGACACTTCTGCCTACTTTCCGAATGCTTTTGAAAAGCTACTGCTATCACGCTGATGGTTTTGCTTGGTCATTTGTAACCAATCCTTCTTCAACCTCTAGCCACTGTTTGCCTCTTACCCTTGCAGGTTTCCCTTCCAAACATGAGCAACCCACCTGCTCTGCGCTAAATGTGACCCAGCCCTGCCAGCCCGTGGAGGACTGAAAATTTATGCTGAGAAAGGGACAAAGAGTGGTTGAAATGTAGGGTAAGGAAGAGCATCTCCTAGATTGTCACAGGAGCACTTCACATCACTCCCAGCTCACATTTTCTGTCTGCCCAGGTTGGTCATCCCTTCATCTGAGGCAGTTTTCAAAGCTGCCAGCTATCCTGGGCTGTCAACTTCACCAGTGTTAACATCTTGTCACGACTCCAGGGTCCCTTCACAAGTAATAACCTAATGGCAAAAGTAGGAGAGCAACAGAGTTCTCCTCTTCCACTTCTGACCAGCATCAATAATTTGATAAAAATCCTTAATTTGATTTTTTTTTTTTTTTTTTTTTCATTTCCAGGCCAGTTCAGAGCAGGGAGGGAGAAGGGGAAGACAGTATTTTAAACGCATCAGTGATGTTGTGAGGTGAAACTGAAAAGTTTCTAAGTAACTGAAAGGTCTAAGTCTCCTTCTTGAATGTTCTTTAGACACTCAAACCCCTAAACCTCAGTGTAATCTCCCCCTTCCCTCCGTCAGAGGGAAAGATGGTCTTAAATGTCTAAATCACTTGAGCAGGGCACAGCAGCTCTTAAGTCCACTCCGATGCCTTGCAAAATTTCACCCATTTACAAATGAGCTTTTTCCTGGCTTTCCTCGGTGCCAATCGAGTGCAAGTGTTGGCAAGATCCACGCTAGTTCGTCTGGACTCCGAACCACTTTGCTGAATGCTTAATCAAGCTGCTCGCCTCCCTCTCCCAACGGAGGCCATTTATACAGCAAGAGAATCAGCTGGTCGACGAAGCAGACAAGTGGAGCGGGGGAGAGGGAGCGCGCTCTGTGAATGGGATGAGAACAGAGCCACCGTCACCTCAAGAAAGTTTATCTGCCTCCAGTGCCAAGCACACACAGTGCTAATCTTTTGTTGCCATGAATATTCAAGCCCAGCTGCCAGCAACAGAGGGAGCAGCTGCAGTGGCAGAGCTGGCAGGTCCCCTCGTGGTGCCCTCGCTTGCCGACCCTGGCATCTGGGTCTGTCTGGGGGTGGGGAGGGGGAGATGCTGCTTGCATTGCAGACAACGAGCCATTCGGCAGCCCAGCCCCGTGCTTCCTAAGCAGCAAGGAGTCGGGAACGCGCTCGCCCTGGAGAGCCCAGGATTGTCCCCTCGTGCTGACATGGGTACGCCAGATGCTCCAGATGTTTGGGGTCATGTGAAGTCCTGGAGGGAAGGGGTGAGTTTGGGACAAGAAAGAGCATCAGCTGGGGCAACCTAAGATTGAAGAATCCCTGCTGCTGCTTGGAGAAGCCAAAGAGAGACAAAAGCCTGCAGGCCCCATGGAAAGCTAGACATACACAGCCCTAGGCAGATCGCAGTTCTCATGGCGTATTTGGCGAAGGGGCATATTTGGTAGCGGGGCACGGTGGGCTGGTGAAATGCCATTAGAGGAGCGGAGCACGGGCCACAGACCAGTTGGCAGGTGACTGTTCTGCTGCAGTGTCATGGAAGATTTGAAGGGCTTTTGTCACTTGAGGTGGCAGGCATCAGTAGGAGGAAGTCATGAACTCTCCTCAGACGGCCACCTTGTCCTTCTCCACAACTTAGGGCAGCTTTTCAGCAATGGGTCACTGTAAGAGCAGCTCTTTGTCTCTGCATACTCTATAGAGGCAGAGAAATGCCCTGGAACAAGTGTCAAGAGACACCAGGTCAGAGCAGATATCCATGCCGCCATGGCATCATTCTGCCCAGCACCAAAGTCATCAGAGACAGTAATGACCCTGCCTTGGCATGGAAGATCATTGATTCCCACTTTGCTTAGCAGTTTTCCCCTGTAACACACTGAAATACTCTAGGGAAAAAAAGAAATGGAAAAAAGATGACTGGGGAAGGCAAGACCAGGCTTCAAGGAGCACCCAAGGCTCGGATGTCTTGCCACCAAACCTAGGGTGGTCACTGTCACAGAGCTTTGGAGAGGGAACGGGCTAGAGACTGCTACCGAACTTGTCGCTTTTGTGCATCAAAGAAGGTGGTTCCTGAAGCCCTTGCTACGGTCAGCTGTCAACTACTGACATTTTAAAACATTTACTCCCATTCTTCTGAGCCTCCAAGTCCCTCAAGGAAAGCAGAGCCTCAGAGCAGCAATACGTTCGTGTTGCAGTGCCATAAGCACGCCACCCCCTAACCGGGAGTGCAAAGCCTCTGCTCTCTGGCACGTAACTTCCCACCAAGCACAGGCGTACAGCCACGAGACTGACCAGTTCTCCAGGCTTTCTGGTTACAGGACTCAGAACTGTGGAGTAGTTGATATTGCTAGAAAAACTACCAGAAACAGATACGCAGGTCTCCCAGGAGAACTAACAGCCTTTGAAAGCTAGAGGTGGATATAGCGCAGTTAGCTATTGATCTCCAAGAAATGGGGGATCGGGATTTTTGAGAAGATGATCAGACTTGGGTTTGCAACCCCCAGAACAGTTTCTGTGGGCAGCCCATTAAGAAAAATGAACCAGGTGCCTGCCTTGGGACACATTTTAGGATGCCACGTGGGCAAGGGTGAAGACTTAAGCAACTATTCAGCACTGGATAGAAAAGTCACCTCTTGATGCTGTTGAACTTGCCAGTTCTCCATCCTGTCTCTATCCTTTCAAACTCAGAAAGAAAGTCTATTCTAGCTGTATTTGCAAATAGGACATCTCGGGGGCAGGGGGGGATGTCAAGAAGGAATAAAGGCAGGAAAAATCACATCTATCAAAACATTTAATTTCACTTTATGCTTTCTTTGCCTTTTTTGTACCAGTTTGGGGAATAAAAACTAACTTCAAACAATTAATGCAATATTTTAGATTTAAGGAGCCATATTGATCCAGATAAACACCAATGTAATAGTACCTGCTTGAATAATTTAATTTTTGTGTAATTGTAATTTACCCAATTTTATGGCAAACTTCTCTTCACAGAGTAAGAGCCCAGCCACCCCAAGGTCCACTTGCCTGGCACACATCCCATTTGGTGTTAGAATAGACACAGAATATAGGTGCTTCCCGTGGATTTATGGCTATCTTTGTCCCTAGATTGATATTAAATGATAAACAGTTTGTGGATAAGAGCTTTATCCCCAGCAAATCCATCTCCTCCTGCTGCTGCTTTTTCACACTAAGAGGTCAAGGGTTTAGAAACTGCTTTCAGACTCCCAAGCTGTTACCACCAAAGTGCTGATATAGCAGAAGGAAGGGCCATGGTCACAAAAGGTATCTTTGTTTGCAAGAATTTAAAATTACTTCTCGTATTCCATCAGTACTGTATTTCCTTCCTCCAGGTTTCACCTTGGATTGAGCTACATCCTTCTGGCCTTAGTATCATCGCATATATTTTTCTCCTCAGTTTTTTCTATATTTGAACACATTGGTTCCCATGAAATCCAGCAGTACCGATCTGTGCAACCTGGCTCTGGGAGTCTGAATTACTTCAGCTGAAGTGGTCTTGATGATCTCCCGTTGCTTTGAAATGCTTGGGTCTGTGCTCTCAAACACAGCCCCAAACCCACCGGGTGCGCACACAGCGACGCTACTGTGCCACAAAAGCACCTTATAGACCAGATAAGCATAAACCAAGGCTCTAGCAAAATGACTCGGGACACAGCTAAGCCACAAGGGACAAGATGAGGCAGATTCCCCCAGGGGAAGCGAAAAGGTGGGCAGAGCTGTACCTGGGCTCTCCTTACGGCACAGCGCTCCGGGACAGATTCAACCAGCTCCAGACGTGACTGGTGTCTGAGCTGGTCCTGCTGGGCTCCACGGTGGGCAAATGCCAGAAACTGACATTTATAAAGTACAAATTCATCTGATGGAGTTGGATGCCTGGTTTAAGATGAGATGAAATATTCAGGGCTAGACTACTATGGGATAGGAGGGAGGCCTGGTGGCTCCAGCAAGATACATCCCAAAATGAGAAAGTCCCTACAAACACTGCCAATAGTCTTGCAAGACTCCAGGAAAGAGTTTGGGAGAGCTGAGCAACTCTCATCACGAAGCACTGCAAAGGGGAGAAGGGTTTTAGTAGGGAGACGGAGTGAGGAAGCTGACAAAGCCAAAAGAAAGGCGAGGGGGTCCTGTGTATCAGGAGTTTAGGAAAAGACCAACGAGGGAATATTTAGACTTTATTATTACCTGTGTACTATTGAAAACAGAGCTGAGATGCTACCAGGGTCTACTCAGCGCCAGATGTAATGGGTTTTAACCCTGTCTGAAGGAGGCTAAGGGACTCGGTGCAGCACAGCCACATCTAACTCCCTGATGCCCAGCATCCAGAAGGGAGTCCCGGGTGCCCTTCCCACCGAGGAAGGCAGCTCAGCAGAGAAGGGGGTTTGGGCTCCCAAGGGGACGTGGAGACAAGTTCCCTCCTGCACTCATCTTCTGGCTCAACAGGTAGCAGGTTCTTTCCCACACAACAAAACTTTCTAACAGGAGCCATCAAAACTACTCCCCAGCATCCTGTGTCTCTTCTCCAGCAAATACACACCTGGGAATGGGTTAGGTGAGCTCTGAGCGAGGCAGGTACTAAGTTGTTCAGCACAATCAAAACAAAGCTTTTTCTGGGCATGGTGATTTTTTTTTAAGGGAAAGAAAAAAAAGGTGGATATCAGCTAAGTAGGAAAGGAAAGTGGGAATTTCTGGGTTCACAACCTGAACTCAGCTTCTGCCAAACTCCCTGTTCAGACACCTAATTCTTTACTTAGACCAAACAAATAATGAATACAGTTAAACAGCTAGATTTGCAATCTGGAAATAGTTTGTGTGTGTGTGTTGTGGTGGGAGGGAGGGTGTCATGCAAAGCCTTGTGGATTTTCTGTGTTTGGCATACGTATTAAAATTTCCCTTCATTCCTCTGGTTTGACATAAGATGAATTACACAGAATGGAAGTGTCTCATTTTTCAGTGGTGTGGAAGTTCTCAGCTCTGCATCCCACCCTCCACTGGGGGCCAGTTCAAGCAAGGAGTGCCAAGTGGAGCATATATGCTCAAACCCATCAGCTGCTCTTGGCATACCTGCTGGTCCCAGAAGAGGTTTGGTAGGGGGACTAGAAGTAAGTGGCAGCAGCTGGAAGGAGCCTAGCAAAAGAGGAGGGAGAACTGATGGGAGAATGAACGTGACACATACCTTGGGTGCCAAAACATCTCACTGCAGCCCTGACTTCAGGGTGAGCAGTGAGAAGGAGACCGACTCGGATGGCTTTCCTCTGATGTGCTCAAAGGCAGGAATGAACAACGCCAGCAACGGTCCATTCTGCCCCCTCTCTCCTTAAATTTGGCCATGGTGCCATTCACAGGGAGGGCTGCGCTGCTCTCTGAAAGCCCCTTTCCCCAGGGAGGCTGGAAGCACTCCCTCAGCTCGCTGTTGTCTCCAGCCCCCTGGCCATGGAAGTTTGCTAAGCCTCCCACTGCTTCCTGCATGTTTGATATCTTCCTCTGCCAGGCTAGTGTCTGGCCTCTTCTCCCTGTTTAAATACGGGCAAGATGTTTTTCTGGTAGTTGTTTTGTAACAGTTTCTTAAGATTTTTCCTGTTCTTTTTTTTTTTCCTTCTTACCACAAATTGGTTTTTAATGCCTACGTATTCAAGGGAAGAACCTGCCCAACTCACAGTGGCACTATTTGGTGCACCTCCTAAGCTCTGATCACCTAATCTGTTCTTTGCTGGGAAGCAGGCCTGCCACAAATGCACTGAGTCTGTAGAGTTGCCTGCTGAAGTCTGCAGGCATCCTGAGGAAAGTTTGGAGAAGGACCTGGCTTGTCCAAAGAGCATGTGTCTTGATTTGCCAGGTGTCAGAAACAGCAACTGGACTCCATGCGCTGCCCGGTGGGTGGCAATATTCCTTACAATTTCTACAGCGCTTCCAATTTTCAATGCTGTAGAAATTCCTCCAAGTCTGCTGTATCACCCAGATGCTGCTTTAACATCTTTAGTCCTTTGCACTAGAGTGATCCAGAAAGCAGAGGGTCTTGCTGGCAAATTTAACAAAGGCTTGGCACAGAAAACACAAAGACCTTAATTCTAGAATTTCAAATGACACTAGGGACTTCACATAGTGTTAAAGGTGACGTATCCTAATGTCTGTAATTCTTTCTGTTGCACCCCCTCATTTGCAGTCCTTCAGAAAAATCTGTGCCCAGAACAACAAATATGGCCAAGTCCTATTATAGCCGAACCTATTCAAACCAAAAACAGCGGCATTAATTTCTAACCAAGACTCAGGCAAAGAAGCCAGTTCTCCCCAAAACAAGGACAGACAGAATTCCTTGAGCCTTTCTAATGTCACAGGAACACCCTGGTGCTGATCACCCACCCTGCGACCCTTTGTGGCTTTTGTCCTCAGAGAAAGATGGGGCCACCGCCTTCGCCGATTCTGGGGAGGACAGGCTTTACAATGTGCATAAATAAGAGGAAAAGCTGGAGGATGATCCTTCTGCACTCCGCACATCAGGCAGCACCGAATCCTACACTCACTAGCAGACAAGCCCTTCACTAGCATCAGTTTAGGCGTGAGAAAAGGATGAGGGTGCATCCCAGGGCTGGAAAGGGATATTTCAGGCACTCTTATGCCACCCCCGCCTGTATCTGCCTTACAGGTGCTTAACTGCTGCTGTAGTTCTTTTAAGCTCTGCGTTGCTCAGGTCTGTGTTTTTTAACCTGCCCTCATTGCCTGTGTTCTATGTTTGGCTCCAAGGTTTCCCTTTTCTCATGGCAAATCCATCAATAAGAAAAGCCTGGAGGCACCTGTAGGACAAGGACTTGAAACTGGACTCGGCCCCAATTCAGCAAAGTACTTCAAGTGCCTGTGTTGAAGTGGGGCCATAAATGCTAGTATAGTAAACTGCTTCTGGACAGATCCTTGTCCAGTGTAACACTGCATCATGCCATTTTAATACGAACACTGTCCGATAGCCTTGCAGGTTTTGCCTGCTTCTATGGCATTTAGAGCATCAAAGATTAAAAAAAAAAAAAAAAAAAAAAGAGTGAGGAACCTAAGCAAGTGATCATATCTGAGACTAAACAACAAAAACAAAAAATCCAAGTCTTTATTTTGTTGCTCTCTTAACAACGTAATCGTGGCCAGATGTATGTTGCCTATTTCTTCAAAGTAAACTGAATTTTAGAGGGAAAAAAACCCTCATTTCGCAATTTGCTGATGCAGTACATCAAGCTTATGCCAGCGAAGAGCTGGCTGACATGCAAATTTTCCGGTTCATGCATCTTATGGGTAAATTATCTTTTATTTATGCTTCTATGCTTAGTTTGATACAAGAAACTTTTCTACTGGGTCACTGAAAAACTTTGTACCGTGTCTGAACAGTGATTTTGCGTACGCACAGTGCCCACCGCCCTTCACGTACGGCATCACACGTGTGTCTAGACGCAGCTCGGTACAGCGGTACCGGCCGCAAAGCTGCGTCCCACCCAGGTCCCCCACCCGAGAACCCCAAAGGTCCCCGCGGTAGCGGGTAGTTAGTAGGAACCTGGCTCAGGAGGGACGAATGAGCCACGAAAGGGGGAACGGCGTTTCCCGACGCGACGCGGCTGCCGAAACGCGCACCTGCGCAGACCCCACCAGGGAGGGGATCGAAGGCGGACCAGCCTGGAGCTGCAGCGGAGCTGTAATCCCAGCTGCCCCCGTGGCAGGTGACAACTGGGGCAGAGCCCGGGGTATTTTGCGTGCCTGTCAGTCCTGTCCCATCGCCACCAGAGCAGATGGGGCAGGCACGGCACGCGGGGACCTGCCTGCGCGGCCAGTAAATACGCAGAGCTCATTCAAGGCGCTTTCCCTGCATACGCTCGCCGGTTCACCCTCAACCCGGTCCCGCCTGTGGGCGGTCGGCGAATTTGGCCTCAGGCCCAGCCTTGAGGCTGCTCTTAAAATTCAGCGGCGACGGCGTCAGCTTTAGCGTTGCATCTCTCGGGAACCCGGCTTCCCCGGGCGCGCGCTGAGCGGGACCGCCGGCTCTGCGCTCCGCTCCCGTAGGCGGGCACATCAGACCGAACGTTTTTCCAAGGTAGCTGCTGTTTACTCCTCAGAGGGTTGCAATTGCAGGGCAGAAGGAACTCAACTCCTCCCGACAAAGCAAGCCGCGTGGAAGCGAAGTGTTAGCTCACCTCAAACTGCGAATCACTCCTGAAAAGGCAGACCTCTTCCCGGTATGTTTATACATATAGAGAATCTGCATAAACATGCCACATGTCTAAGCACATGGACTCAGCCATATGCACCCATGAATACACACGCGCTTCCTTCCGTGTGCGCGCGCGTGCGTATGGATCCCTCTGCCAGCACCAGATTTCTGGCAGGCGGCTCCTTCTGCCCTTGCCCCACAAACAGCAGGCACCAATTCTCCCATCTGCAGGCTTCACCCTTTTCCTTGCCTTGCTTTCTTGCCTGCCAGCAGACATGCCCTCTCTTTACCTAGTCAGTCTTGCTGTCTCCCCACCACTTCCTAAACTGGCGCTTTTTAATCAAGCAAATTCGCTGCTGAAGCCTGGTGCCATCAGGGAAAGAGCTGGAAGGACCAAACACTGCAGTGACCAGACAGCATGACGGGCTGAAGCCCGTTCACGTCCCACCTCTGACCGACAGCCCAGTGGCACAGCTGGGCACACCTGAAAATCCCAGCACCGCACACCCCGCGCACACGACGTACCACTTGTCTCTGCCTTGGCTGACGGCGGGCTCCGTTGCATACTGACGATACAAACACAACAGCAAGAGATCGCAAACAGGGGTGTCAAATATGCTGATTTCTATTTTTCTTTTGTTTTCTCAATTTGTCTATTTATAGGTTATTGTAATTCCGTGTAGCACAGCGATGCTTTGGCTCTAAGCCAAAGGCGGTAGTATTTTGAGGCAGCTGACTGCAAGGTTAAAAATTGGGTTAATACATTTTAAAAAACAGCTTTAATATTAGGCGGTCATCTGCTTTCCCTATTAGATCAGTCTTTTTAACCTTTAGCTATGCTATTTAGCTGCATGCTACTCATGTGATTTCACAGTTATCTGCAGACCTGACTTTGTCCCAGCACTTCTATCTTACGTGTTTCAAGAGATGGCATCAAATCTAGCCTCGTCCACTGCAATGATTAAACCTTCACAGAGGACAGAATTAGGTCTGATTAAAGTACAAATGCAATTACACTTTCTTTTCCTGACTCTTCACATAAGTTTTTTAAATCCATGCAAGTGTTAAATTCAGTCTGGAGTGGAGGTGGCGTGGATGTTTGTTCTGAATGATTGTTCACTTTTTACCACTTTCAAACAAGAACGACAAATTTGAGTCCAAGTCCTGTAACTTTTGTTTTGACAGCACTGCTGAATTCAGAAAGCTTGAAAGACCATCCTGATGTCTGGCCAAACCACCTTTGTGTAATTATATCAGGTAGGATTTACCATGCCTCTTTCTAGCACCTCCTCCCTAAGAAAAACAGACAAAGATTAGAGGCAAAGGAGGGTAAAAGGAAAACAGAGAGCATACATAGGGATAAGTCTGCAATTTTGACTAAAACCGTTCTTACAACAAAAACAGCCCCAAAGCTGGCCAGCATGTCTCTTCTACATGTTTTATTCCCTCCCCATCCCCTCCAAATCCTTCCTAGGTCCTGTCATTTTAAAAACCTGCAAGCTGGGACATCAAAGAGAGGCTAGGCGTAGGAGGAAAGCAAGCACAGAGGCACTGTAAAGAATTAATACACAAAGACCTGTGGGATTAGTGGTTGGAGATTTAGGTCTGTGCACAGTCACAGAGAAGACCGTGCAGACATGGCATGCGAAGAGATTTGCCTTCAATATCAGAGTTTCCTGGTCAAGGGTTTTGTCAGCTCTGCCTTTGCAGAACGGGAAGGCAAAGGCAGCACAAGCAGATCTACGCTGAAACAACGGCCGAGTTACTGCCCCAACACCAGATTCCTCCCTCCCAGTCAGGGCTGTCGCAAAGGCTGGTTTGGTTTTGCTGGGGCAGTTTGTTTTGTTTATGGAAGGATACACTTTGTCCTTGAGGGTTTTTTTTTCGGACAACCAACATTTGGGGCGATGCCATAGATTCCATCCATGCGGGAGCCTGCTGCGCCTTTTCTTTCTAGACTGAGCCCCCAGCCTGCAAGACCAGCATGGTGTCTCTTGATCCTTCCAAATGAAATTAGGAAAATGGGCTGGCTGACTTGCATCTGCCCTACACTGCACGAAACAGCACTGCAGAGAGGGCGCATTTGCTAGGAAAAGTACTAAATGTAATTTCCTCCATGAATTAGCTGTGCCACACCGGCTCCAAAAGGGGTCGAAGGCAGAACAAGAAAAGAGCCACTGTCTGTTAGAAATACCAGCCCCTGACTTATCGAAGGAAGCGGGATATCGGGTCACACTTCAAAACCTAATGACAGCAGTTCAGGGGATTTGCTCAGACCCATTTCCTTAGCTCAATTTTTACGGGGCACTGGGTACCTTAGAGCGAGCAAGAAGCCCTCTGTTCCTTTGAGAAGGTGACCGGAGGATAGACCAAGGATGGAGGGGAGGGCAAAGCAGGGCACCGGGCTGTAGCCCCGGCTCTGTCGGTGCCTAAAGTGACCTTGTGTAGAAGCAGGAAGAATTTCAGGTCGGCAGAATGTAATTACTCTGGTTGGAAAGCCGCCAAGATTCTGGCATTAACATCTCTACTGCCTGTAAAAAATGCCACAGGGCCAGAACTATAGATTTCTCCATCGCTGGAAAAACAGCACTGGAGAGGTAGAGGAGCCTGTAAGCTTTGTGAGCAGCTTGAATTGTTATAGTGGGGGTTGCAAAAGCAGTTAAGACTTTCCAAATCTCTCTTTTGATTTAAAAAACATGGCTAAATCAGAGGAAAACGGTGGATATTTCCCCCCTTTCCTCTCTTTTAGGAAAGGAAGAAGAAATTCCCACAGAACTGTGGCAAATACATCCTGGCGCAATAGGACACAGATCATATTTTCCCCTCTCTTCCCCCCCCTCATGGCTTTTTGCAAATCAATCTCATTCAGGACAGAGTCTACAGCAGACAGAACAACACTCGATTCTAGCACTGTCCCGACACCAGATGAAAACCGAGGAGCTACAGCGCTGCCAACAAAACAACGGTGAAGCCCCTTTTTCTAAGCACCTCCTTCTACTTTGCTGCTGTTCAGGGGAAGCCAAACTGAGTGCCCTTCACTTGGCCAGAGTTTTAACAGGACCCTCTGGAGCACAAGGGGTGATAATGCTAATGCAGAGAATTGGGTCCTGCCGAGTTTCATTGCAAGCAGAGACATTTTGTACAACCAGGTGTGGAGGTTTCCTATACAGGTCTCCAAAATCCAAGGGCGTGATCTGGTGCCGGAGGAGAGGAAGGGACATGCTAACACAACAGCTGTATTGGATTATATTCATAATTCTCAGAAATGTACAGAAACACTTTCCAGCATGCGATCACTTGTATTTCAGGATTAGTCCTGAAAAGGCAGAAGCAAATTCTTCACTTTCCTGGCACTCTCTGCTTGTCCCACAGGGGATCAATCAGCTTGTAAGCGGCAGAGGAAAATTTGCACACAATAAAGATTCTTTTCAGATACAGCATTTGGCAGGGGCTCATTAGGGGTGAAAACCGGCACCGCTTTAGTCAAGGAATGGCATTAACGTTTCTTCTTGCAAGAGGCAGAGGATATCAGTTCCGCAGAAACAGGCATGAAGTTAGGAGGACAGAGGGCCTCCGCAGGCAAGCCTGAGGGACTTTGGGAGCCACGTGGCGTCACGGCGTGTCGCACGTGCCGTCACGCCGCACGGCGAGCTGTGGCTGTGCAGTACGACTCCACTTGTAGATCAGAGCTGTGCCTCCTCACGTGACCATTGTACAGAAGAGCTCGGTAAAGCAAGATGAACGGTCATAGCCACCATCTCTTGCATCGTTCTTTTCACCTTTTTTTTTTTTTTTTTTTAAAGCCCAGACTCTGAAAGCAGATCATGATGAAACACTTGTATTTTCAAAGTTAGCTTCTGTCCTTCTCTTGTAAAAGAAAGCATAACAAAAGCTGGAGGCCCAAAACAGAGGCAAAAGAACCTCATTTTTTAAGTGTCAAGATTTCTTGGGTCTCATAGCATTGGAGGCCTACTCTCCGAGTGCCAAGATTGCTTGAAGGCCTTGAGGCCTTCTGCCTCAGGAGCTTGCCTTTCATAGCTGCGACGTCTAAACACACATGCAGGAACACCATGTTCTTTCATTGCTCTCCTACAATTTTTGCTCTTATAGTTACTCCTGTTTTATAAAAACTAACAAGAGACATGCATAGTCTGCCCCTCTATGAAGGCTGTCCTTTTGCCAAAGGAAAATCTATAAGCTCTGCCCACAGTGATGTTGCTCTTGTTTGTACCCAAGAGACAACTGAAAGTCAACCTCCTGTGCACAGATTTTTGGTGGAAGTGCATTTGCTACTTTTTATAAGGAGGGAAACCAGGAGCAGACTGCCAAAGAAACTGGCACGACTCCAAGTGAAGCACTCGGTGCTATTTCTTGTATATGCGCAAAGTTGTTCAGACCCAGCGTGCCCAGTCCTCAGAGCAGAATCCCCCTTCCTCTATTTTGACTCGCTACAATTGCATTTCACCGATAGCAGGAGCCCAGATTAAAGCTCAAACTGTTCCATGTGCCAAAGAGAACAGTTCTACTTGGCAGATTAAAAGACCAAAAAAGGCAGCCGTGAGATGTATCAGAACATGCCAAGATGATGCCCTGCTGCAATACAGACAAATACCCCAAGGAGAGGATAAGCATAAGCTCAAGTGAGAAGATAAGCAGGAAAAACTGACCACAAGCTTGTATTTTGGGCAGAGAAAGGAAGCCTAGCTGGTGTGGCATTCCAGTACCGACCAACATTATTTCAATCACAGCACATTTTAAACGATGAAACGAGGCTGCCCATGGAAGCACTGCCTTCCTCAGACACACTGTGTGGGTCCAGGCCCCCCTGAGACTGTACGACAGTAATTGTTTGATAATGCTCAAGCAACATATCTCCACCCTGAACTCCCAAGCCTGTAGCTTAGGGCAGTTAGATAATCACTGCAGGTGCTGCTTTTATAAATAATAATTTTCAAAGACTTAAGCACATCTTGATCAAAGTGAAAACACGCCAGACATCTAAGGGAGCAGCAGCATTAACCTATTAAACACTGAATAGGTGAGTTGCCCCCACATTGCAGCCTTTAAAGTATTCCTCGGCTCCTGAGGAATGAAGACTTGAAGCAAGAGCAGCAAGAAACCACCAAGAACTTACTAGGTGAGGTCACAGTGAGGTCACTGGATTGCAATATGATAGCCCCAGTGGAACATTAGGAAAGAGTATTTTCTCTTTTTAGAATGGCAACAGTCTAATTTTCTGGCCTCCCCATGCATGATTGGGGGTCTCACATTTCTGGATGATCTGGATTAGTGTAATTTTAATCTGTCACAGCGCTCATTCCATCACCAGCTCTGGCAGCAGTCCAGGCAGAGGACAGAAAACCTTCAACTCACTTTCTTTGGGAGCCTTCCTCTCCCTGTCCCCTTCATATACGTGGTGATGGAGCCTTTCCCAACTCAGAAATAAGCCTGTCTTATAATCCTGTTTCCTCTGAGAGCCTTAAATAGCCACACAGCCATCTGCCACAGGTATCATTCTTCCCATTTTATTATATCATTACGTGACTCAAAGGCCACAGAGTAGGCAAGTATCAGAACCAGGAAGATGCACTAAATTTTTTACACCTTCAAAGAATAAAAGCATTAAGCAAATAGCAACTTATCATGACCTATTTTATTTGGTTCTGGTTTGCATCAGTTCTGAGAAAAAGGTGTTGACTGCATGAAGAGTCCTTCACTCTATCATACTAAAAAAAGAGGTGGTGGTGGGGGGAAGTCATCAATACTCAATTCAAAATAGACTCCCAACCTTTCCTTTGGTCAGCCCAGTAACTGAGAGCAGGAAACGGAGCCCTGCTGAACAAAAACTAGAATTGTGGCATTTCTCATATGTGCTGGCAGATGAAACTGTGATAGTTATGAAGCAATCCCCCTCCTCTTCCTGCAGCCATCCACCACGTCTCCCTCAAGCGGGGAGCAGCATCCCCATTGCAGAACCAGTTGGTAAAGAGCCATAGCTGTTTCTCTACCACCATCACGTATCAAAGTCAACTTCATGGTGTGGGTTTTTTGGTATCTCTTGTAAACTATCGAGATAAAATGCTCCTTACCACCAGACTCTCTTTCCTACTTAGCAGAGCTGTTCAGGCTGGCTCAAGAAGAGATTAAAAGTTGTTCTCCAAGAGTTTGAGCACTGATTTTTCTCATCTACTCAGATCCTCCCCAGCCAACGCCACTGCAAGGCAACAGCTTTGGGGAGGGACAGAAAAACTGGGGATCCTAATCAGTTCAGCCATCTCAGCTTAATCTGCTGCCTCTACACTAGCTGCATCATCCCTATTCTGCAGCTCTTAGCACTTATCTAGAGCTGCTGAGCACCGAGAGGCTTATGAAGTGTCCTGCCTCACCACGGCCTGTCCAGGACTCAGGATGTACAGCAGAATGGAACGCTTTGTGGGGGACCCAAAAACTTACACCATTTGTCTTTTTAAAGAGAGAGATTAGCCTCTACAAGTATCCAGTCCCCTCTCAGAATTACCCACCACATCACACAAAAAACACACTCAGATTCACTCTAGAGCTGGGGCTGCTATGAAAGGCTGCCTTTAAAGATAAATTAAAAGTGTGCCATCTCTAAATAAAGCAACCCGCACCTATGAAGCCAGACATCTTCACTAGGAAGAAAGGCCCTCAAGCCGCAGGCAATAAAATATCTCAGTAGGACTGTTGGAGTTTAAATTCCCTCTTTGAAGTACCACACAGTACTGTTGTTATGTGTGCTAATGAATAGCTCAGCATTCTCAGACTAGTTAAGCACTACAAGGAATTAGAGATGCCATGTGCCAGCCACTATTTTCTGTGAAGTCACTGGCAGTGCTTTTGCTGTAGTTTGACTCTCCGAAGCCTTAAAAGTGGCACTGCTGAGGGTTTCCACAGAAGGAGGGAAGGAAGAAAGTGGAAGCAGGTGTAATGAATAAAGAATAAAACCCCTGCAATTTATTTCTGAAGAGTGCTGAGCACCGATTTCAGCAGCAGCAAACACAAGCATTCAGCAGCACCCTGGATAAGCACATGCAAATAAGGATCAGAGACATGTAGAAATGCGAGTTACCTATTCTCTATAATCCCTCTTACTCCTTTTAGTTATGTTCAGCTGCACGAGACTAAGGCCAGAGAAAGCATTTAGGTGTACTGTAATCAATAACAAATCAACTGCTTTTGATTTGATTTTGAATATAAAACCCTGCACCTCTCTGCTGTCTAAAAAAAGACTGCACAGGACATCATTTACAGGAGGTGCACAGTATTACCAGGTGGACCAAAGCCAGGGTAACAGCAGAGAGAAAATAACTGTGACAAGCTATTAACAGCAGCTCAGTGGCTTCTGAGCTTAGCCTCACTTTTGCCAGCAGGAAACGTTCTGGATACTGCTTCATTGAACACGCTGCCTTAAGCAACACAGCCTCATTCATCTGAGCATCTGTTTCACCTGCTAAAGAGCAGCATTTCTGGTCTTGTAGGGGCTTGGAGTGACATTACACTGCACGGCAGCTTTGAGAACACTTTCAAGGAAGCTAACAGAGAGGCATGCTCTTAAAAACATTAAAGGCCCTCTGCTTTTGTTTCTGTACTCTAGAGGCACTTCTATTTGTCCCCTAAATAAACCCTCACTCTCCATTCCTTAAGACAGTTGATGTAGAAGCTCCAGCACGTCTTGTGAAGCATTGTAATTAGTGTGACAGCCTCAATCTACATGTGGTCACTGGGAATTCAGTGGCAGGAGCAGTCCTGCTCAACCTCCCTCAGGAGGAACCAAGCTCAGCAGCATTACCCTCTGCCAGCAGTCAAGTAACTCCGCTCTACCAGCTAACAAACGTAACCGTCTTTTGGAAAGAGTAATGGGGTGGGGGCAGATGCACACAGTCCAGCCCCCAGTTCTCCTCCTGGAAAGCCTCTCTTCCCCACACACGTACCCCTAATCCAGCTAAAGAAGTTCCCTTTGAGACCCAGGGGCACCTCTCCCCAGCCTCTGCTGCCCGACGAAGAGCTCTGCCCTTTACCAGCGGCCTGGGCTGTTACCGTCTCCCGGGCGGCCTGTGCAGACTCGAGGACGCGGTCCTGCCACGGTGTGCCCCCCCTTTCCCATGGCAGAGAATCGCCAACCCGGCAGCAATACTGCACCTTGAAGTCTGCCGGTTGCCCTGAAATCAGTTAACACCAGGCAGGTCTCTGAGGAACGGCAAAGAAAGGAGAAGTATTAACAGGCAGTGCTCTTTGGGAGAAACGTAAAAAACAAAAACAACCC
>JAVJGG010000032.1:20270968-20301307 GCA_035590195.1 Aviceda cuculoides
CCCCCCCCCCCCCCCCGCACACTTGTTTTTACTTACACTCTGATCAGTTCCAAGAAGTCTGTTTTTCACCCAGCATGCTGCTGTCAGGATACACACAGTCTCGCAGTTGACTCCCATTTGTCATGATTATTGTTCCCACCAAGAGAGATCCTGCCTTAGGAATACATGTTATCTTTACATATCCAAACTCTCAGCAGCCTGAGAAACAGTAAACTAAATAGCTCACCACCACCAAGAGATTAAAGTCCTTCTCCCTTTTCCCACCCCTTCCATCCTTCTACACACACCTTGTCAGGTATTCCTGCCCACTGGTGTCATCCACAAGCCAGAAGAAACGAATGCCAGCTCAGATGCACGTGAAATCTCTGCTTCAGGCTCTTCTCTCTCCCTGCAAGGCTTCTGGGCAAGACCCAACTTAATCAGGGGTCCCCTGTTCAACAGAATGGCTAAAAGCTCCCATCTCTCTTTAGAAACATGGGTCTCTAACACAGGAAATGGTTCAGCCATTCTCTTCCCAGAAAATAAACAGAACATGTTATAAGTCTCTCACAGGCACCTACAAGAATAGCCTGTAATGTCGCGGTGGTGCTAAATTAGGACAGTTGTAGGTAGTCTCTGAAAAATACAAGGTACTTGGTATTTTTCCCCCACAGTAACTACTGTGACTAGTTTCCACAAACAGTTGCAGAAGTCAAATTAGAGAAGATGGCTGTTACATTAATTAGTATTTGGCCTCGCAGGTGTCTAACAAGCCCCAGCGTCAGATGAAGTTTTTCCTCTGGCCACAGCCTCCCTGGTTTTTCTTTCACGTGGATTCTCTAGTATCTCAAACTTTGAGCATACACTATGGGTGTTGTCCGTGGACAAATAAAAGCCACCTCTCACCACCTATTTTCAGGGAACTTACAGGAAGTCAGTATCTTTACAATATATGTGTCCAATAAAATTGCACTTGGCAAATAGATTCAGAAACTGTAGAAGGAAAACACAGACACAGAAAAAAAAAAAGGATATAACAAATGTGCATGAGCTTAGATGCCCAGGCGTCGTTTCCTTAGAAACCAGGCTAAGGACAGGAAAATCCTGTAACCAACAGCAATGTCTGTAGCGGAGCATCAAGATTTTATAGCAAAGCCTCGTGCTTTAGAGTATAAGCTCAAAAATAAAAATCCTCCCTTTCCTCCATATTATACAGCTGCAACACACCGACAGGAGTAGACAGTGATTGCCTTGTAAGGTTCAGATGCTAAAATTAACTAGCGACAAGTGCATGGCTGTGCATGATACAGATGAGATTGTGAAAAACATCATCCTTCCAGAGAATTGGCAGGGGGCTGCTGTATTATCAGCACCCAGGGTAAAAAGAAAGGATTCTCAGGGAAATCATCTGCATTTACTATTCTGTGGAATCAAGTCCAAATTTCAAAAAACTCCTTGATCTTTAATGAAGAAAAGGATTTTGCAAAGTAAAGGGGTTTGATGGAAACTTGTCTACTGTGTCTGCCAGCCCACCTGGGGAATAAATGGAGAACAGCCCAGCATTAGCACCTACCGCACACGTGTAAGGCTACTTTTTCAGAAAGTTCTTCAACCCAAATCCTTTGCCAAAATTCACAGTGAATGGCAGCAAGATGATTTTTGGGTGAGTGTTACCTGGCTTGTTTCATATAGTGACAGTTACTGATGGAAACAGTCTAAATGCATAAAGATTTCAAACAGTAAAAATCCATACTACAGGTCTTACACAGTAGAGAAAAGCAGCGAGTTATGAGGTATATTATTCCAGTAACACTGCTCTAGAGTACGTCAGAGAAGACGACTTCTTGCAAGGACTCCACGATAGTTTAGATGTAGACTTGTATGTGGCAACGGTGTGGCTGCCTCAACATGCTAAGCAGCAGAATTGGGCTGAAGAACTCCAAACCACATGGAAGTGTAAAGTCATTTTTTCAGACTAAGCATTGGACAGTGCAAAGGCGATGCTGGTCCAAGGGGGTCAGGGATCTTCCTGCCCTGTGGCAGAGCTGAGGAAAGTTGCCTCAGAAAAGAGAGAAGGGAAAGTATTTCTGACCACATTGGTTGGTTAGAGGTCTTGATCACAAGAGGATTGAATGTTCATTCCTAGCACCCTGGGTACAATCTCTGACTCTCTGGATAAAATCCTAATCTGTCAGTGGTGGAGAGTACGTGCATCTTCAGAAATCTTAACAGTGGCTAGAAGAAATGGGTTCTTCCATTACTATTTCATTAACTCAAGAGAAGGTGCCTGGTTGTCCAACAGTGCAATCTTTGAGCCAGTGGAAACAGAAAAAAACCATGAAACCTGTTCACAAGCTGATTATTATGCAGATCAGCAATCGTTATCCTTTCTCTCATTACCTCAAATGCTTTCTGCCATCTGTTGGTAACAAACCTGCATCTGGCAGATTACCAGAGGACCCCTAATCAATGGGTAATTGGGGTAGAGGATTGTGCGGACAATCCTGGCAATGAAAGCACAGAAAAACTTACAGCAGGAGAAGAAAGTTTGCCTGTCACAAGTGTGAGATCCTACACCCAGCGTTTCTCTACCTTTCTGACAGAATTCCTTCTTGTCGGGAAGAGTGAGGAGGGGGCGAGACACAGATTTGTCATAGGCAATGGGATGAATTATACCAGCCTCTGCAATGATACCTCGAGGAAAAGGTTAATTTCCAACAGATTATGCCAGCGAGTGCTGCCAGGAAAGGCACAGAGCAGAGTAAGCACAAACACGCATGAGTTTGCATTTCCACAGTTGCCTCTTAGAACCATCTGTTAATGAGACATAGAGGATGCTACGGACTCTTTCAAGTAATGGCTCCTAATCTAGTCTCTTAGTGCCTTCTGATAAGAAATGCTCAAAATATGTCCCCTGCAGGTTTTTCCTTCTCCAGCCATGCATTCAGGGTCCCGCTCTATTTCACATAGTCCTTCCAAGTCTTGATTACAGCAGCTCAGATATAATATTTGCATTATTCCTCTGCCTTCCAAAAGAAACAAAGCTTTTTAAATCACACTTACTGGTGCCGAGCTCCCAACAGAGACATACTGACAGATTACAACTGAATTTCAGAATGAAGCAGAGTCTCAAATTTGCCAGATTCTGACAAGTTTTGAGGGAAACAGCAGCTGGGTGGAACAGAGAAACCCAGCCAGCGCCTCCACTAAAGGAAAGCAAAAGGGAATTTGCTGCTCTGCATTCCCGTTGTCCGCTGGCTGGTTGGTCAGCAAATGCTTGGAGCTACTTTGCACACATGGAGCTGCCAAGTGACTACCACTGCTGCTGTCCTGCTCTGCCATGGGTACCTAGAGAGTAAGAGGCAGAAGTTTAAGTGGTAATTGTAAAGACCTCTGTAAGAATCAGACTTTATCGATTCACCTTGCAAAGAATGAATCAAAATAAAAACAGTATTGTACTGTTTGAAAGATCCAATCCTTGCTGTCTGCCCTTCTGCCGCGCTATATAGACTCAGGACAATTTCAACCAGAAAAACGTTGAGAGCATTTGACTCTCTCTAGTCACATTATAATGGTGCTCTAGATGTCAAGATAGCGAAGTTTAACACCACAATAAATCAAAAAGGCTAAGTAATCTCCCAAAACTAGGTGTAAGGGGGTGAAAAAGGCAGTGCCTTTTTTTTTTTTTTTTTTTTTTTACTGTGCCTTGCAGGGCAATGCTGTGTTATACCTGCTTACACTGGCCGCAGCGGCTGGGAAGGTACATACATAACATCTACTGCCCAGACACCACCCTGGGAGTGTTGCATTCATTGGAGCATGGAAGGAACAAGGAATTCTCGTAGTAAGAAAGAAAGTGGCCCAAAGAAAAGAAGGAAGTAGAAATCCCTATAAATACCAAATGCTGCCAATGCCCACGCATGCTGGGCTGGGATCCAAAGTAACTGTTTTGGGGCGATAAGCATCCTTATTAAGCACCTGAACATGGGAGAGGAGCACCAACACCCAAGCTAAGATGTTAATGAGACTGTGACAGAAAAACAACATCCTCAAGTGATCTAATATCCAGGTTGTTGTGACTAAAACAGTGAGAACACGAATCTTTACTATTCAAAACGACTAAAAGGAGACAGAGGAATGCAACTGAAAGTTGGTTTTAGAAGCATGTTTCCAAGCGATACAGATCTTATTTCCTTCCCGCTATTAAAGGGGTGACTTTGATACATATTGGATTACATTAGGGCAGAGAGCAAGACCCCCATTTATTCAAACACAACAATTTTTTTTTTTTTTTTTTTTAATTCAGCATTTCAGGGACGTTATTGCAATCTCCATCCAACAGCTGCAGCCTGCAACATGCTGGTTCAGTTGCATTTCCATCCCCAGAGACAGGAGGCACCTGGACACAATAACTTTTTGTAGGCTACCAACCTGGACTGCTACCAAAAACCAAGGGTTCTGTATAGTTTGTGACCCAAATTAGATAACTTAAAACTTTCGAGAGGGAACAGAAATAGAGCTGGTAGAGAGAGATTTGCCACACTGCTCTGGGGGGGGTTGGGTTTTTTTTTGAAATGGGGATATTGTGTGACCCCCATCTTGAAAGGGGGAAGAACTCGGTCTCTTCTGTGCAAGATCGGGTAGCTGTTTGTCCATGGAAGGAATCGGGTAGCTGTTTGTCCATGGAAGGAATGCTTTCTCCAGCCATCTTGAGCCTCCCATACTTACTAACAGTATTAGAAAGAAGGGGGCACAGTGAAAAGCCAAATCCTCTTCAGTTGTCATTTGTGGCACTGGAAAAGCAGTGAAAAAATACAAAAAATACAGACTCGGTTCCTCAACATGACCATGCTACTGTGGGCAATCTCTTTAGATTTTAAATCTCAAACTTTGTTAAAACAGCCATCCTGTTGCTTCCCTGCTTAGACAGCTCTGAACAGGTACACTGGGCAAGTGAGGGATGGCATTAATTCAAAGACATGACAATTGTCCTGCTGACACCTTAGTAGTGACTCAGCTGCGCAAGCATCTAAGAGCATTTTCAGGATCCTGAGTATTTCAACATACAGACAGGGTAGTTTAGGAAATAAAAGCACCTAAAAGCCAGGTATGACACTCAGCAACATCTGGAAGAGCTGTTTATACATCAGTAAACCTCATGAATTCAAATTATGCTCTGTTCTACTCTAACTCCTCCTCGTTCCACCAGTATAGGAGGTTTGTAGATCATCCTCTGTGTCTCTGTGTCTGTTGCAAATGATAAAATCTGAGACACCCTTTCCCTCACAATCTTCTCTTGATGCTTCTGCCTGTGACTCAAAGAAAAGTAGTACACCCTTCAGGAAAGAAAGATTGGACAGAAGCAACTATTTTCACAGCCTGTACTAATTCTGCTGTATTGGAATGAAAACTGCAAGCTACATTCATCATACTACCCTAGCACAGCTTTGGTCTGTCTCCCATGTTTCATCCTTCTGAAACCTGGAAGCTCGTGAGCCTCTTGTTACCCTCTCCACATAATTCTCTTCCTTTCTTCATTAGTTTTCAAGCTTAGTGGCAGGGAGTTTCACTGTTGACCCCCTAATAACCCTTCCTATATTTAATATTGATGTCAGAATCAAACAGTTCTTTGCTAAAGCAGTGAGCAGAGAAGGTGAAAGAAGTGAGTGGGAGACCGAGGTGGCTGCTGAGCTGGTACCAGTGACAGAATAACGCATTAAAAAAGGTACAATATGTCAGGCATCACAAAGAAATGGCCCCACCATCACTGTTGATTCGAGGTCTCATACGGAGGCAGTCAGCTCCAGAAGTGTTCTGACTTCTGAAGAAAGGGATAAGAAGACAGCACTTTGAACTTCTGCCCAAGGCCCTACCTACAGATTTTAGTTGACTTTCGGAAAGCATCCAGCAAGCTTGGTCTGGCCTAGCATTACGCAGATGTGCTGAAGGGCTGCCAGTAATACCTATGCTGTGTGCAGAAATCCTTCCTACTTCCTCATTTCAACCTAAGTTCACCCTGAACTTCCCAAGTTGTTGATTTTCTTCAGAGCATAACTAGGGGCAGGACAAGATGCCTGGCAGGCAAATAATCCACACCTTTACTTTTGGCTCAGGTGCCACAGCATCAAGTAAGCAATTTGCTGTAACTCAAAGCTGCTGAAACACAGTACTGAATCACTCAATTCCATGAATTTACCACTTTCCAGGTACCTCTCCATAAGGATACAAGGGCCACTCGAGATTATTCTGAAAAATCCCTACTGCTTCTGTAACCACGCTGCAGAGAAAAACAGCTTTGAGGGAGCAAACTCCGATTCTACACCAGCAAAGAAACTATTGCCAGAGTCTAGGCTTGCTGACTGCCGAATACTGCTATACATTGTTCCACTTCAGAGTCTCCTAAAACTGGCTGTGTGTACAAATATTAGGTAGATCAAGGATCACAAGACATTTCTCAATCAACAGCCAACAACAAATTTAAGACGCTACTTATAAACAGAAAAGTCCATATTAACTGATTTGCACCCACTCAAGCTCACGGAAGAGGACATTTCTGTCCGTCATATGTTCCTTGAGAAGTCTGATCCAAAAGAAATACAAAAATGTTACTTTACAGTTTACACTTACTTTCTCACTAAGAATTTTCAACAGAAGGAAAACAAACTGTGGCTTATTATGGAATGGGTTTTGGTATGTTCCCCTTTCATTAGATGTTTCCTGTACTAAAATATTTTTTGCTTTGGAAACCCTGCCACTGCAAAAGTCTTTGAAGCACATACGGAGGATTACCATAAGCAACCTTTCAGAAGAACATAGCAGAAAGATGACATGGTCCTAGTTATTCCAATCTCATTAACTGGGCAAGCAGGCAAGTGTTTGAAACAGACTGCAGAACATAAGGAAGTGCTTTTCTCCCAAAAAGGCTGCTCAGCAGAATATACCACTGTAACACAAATGCAGATGTCGCTCTGACAGTCATGCTGTGTCACACAGGGAAGTATTAAACAAAGAATTGGGACATCTAGGAGAGTAAGCCTCAACTCTGCTTCCTCCTCAGCCAGCAACATTCTGCTCAGTTCTTTCAAACAGCATGAGCTGATCGAAGTTTATGGCCCCGTTATCAAGGACAGTGACATATGGTTCAGCTCCACGTGGAATATTATTTTATTTAGATCAGCTATACATATTATCTTTATAGCTACTATAAGAAAAATTGGACAACAGCTATTTTGCTAGAACCATGTTAATTAGCCAAAGACCAACAGGTTTCTACTACCTGTACCTGAACCCAATACTGACTTGCTGCAAGTTGGAAACTGTCCTCTGCTGAGCTGCCCCGCAATGACGAGGAGTCTGCAGGATCAGTTATAGCTGTACTTGTAACCTTAGAGTGCTCCTGTAGCTTCCTTGTCCCTAAGCAACCCGTCTTACTTAAACAAGCTGCCTCCAATACCTCTGGCCATTACACAGAGGAAACGCCTGAGCCCCTTTTTCTCTCCACCTCAACCAGTTTCAACACGTAGATCTAACAAGTTTGTTTAATCTTTTTCCCCTCCTTCCACCTGAAAGCAGCTGCGGGCCAGGGTGCTTTAAAGCTCATACCCCAGGTAAGTTCAAATCCTAGAGGGCTCATCAGCTGTAAAGTCTGGACTGGGCATGATCAGAGACAGCAGGTAGTTTAGGAGCTGAACCCATACACGACCCACTGCAAATTTAAGGCACTCCTGTAACGTCCCACTTTCAAGCCACGAGCTCTTCAATTTAACCAAAATTCCTATTCTAAAGGAAATGAGCTTTTTCTTCTTCAGCACCTCAGTGTGAAACATACAGATCCATCAATACCACAGTTCCACTGGGGAAGCTTGTCTGAGGTCAGATACATAAAGTTCAGCCAAATTATTTTCTAGAAACCACCACCCCCTCTCCTTTCAAGGGCATCCCTTCCTCCAGTACAAAAAGGATAGGAGATCCTGGACAGACTCTCTCTGCTCTGAGGATGCCGTAAGATTCTCTCATAACCACTACACGTACCACAGTGAATCACATGGTACTCCATCTATTGTGCAGAAAGAGACTTAATCTGAATAAAAATAATTTAAAAATCCAAAATTCCATATGTCTTGTATATTTCAAACCTCAGATTTCAGCTCAGCACACTTGTTGCAAGAAGGAGGCCTGTTTTCAGTCTGTCTTCCCACAGCTCAGTACGGGGTTGTTGGATGAAGTGATGGAAGGAACAACAGACTTACCATGAATTCCCACTAGAAGTTAAGTGTCTGCACTTGTAAACAGTCTATACACTGACAGGGCAGTAGTGAATAGGAACTACCCATTCCAAGAACTACACACTAATACATGACTACAGGCTGAGTCAAACTATTGCATCTAATTTTGATGGAGTACAAGATGTTCCTACTCCCACTTGCCCCTTTATTAGGATTATGACCCCACAACTCAGAGGCAAAAGCAAACACACTAACTTCTCTGTTTATGCAAACCTGTGTCCAATATCATACTACAAACCCAGTTTTGTTGCTTTTTAACGAAACACACTAGATGTGAACTCAGGCAACTAAGGACCTGGCTCACATTCACTTCTGCCATCTCTGCTGCCAGGATAGGGTAAAGAGGAAGCAAGCAAAACCAGCCAGACCCAAAGCCACCAGACATTGCAACTCCAAGCCCAGGGAT
Source organism: Aviceda cuculoides (assembly GCA_035590195.1). NCBI lineage: Eukaryota > Metazoa > Chordata > Aves > Accipitriformes > Accipitridae > Aviceda > Aviceda cuculoides. The sequence goes on from JAVJGG010000032.1 coordinate 20,279,639, forward strand.
GATCTCTTTACAGTTTACTAAATCGGGTAGGTCTGTAGGAACTTACACTAGAATGCAATTAAACAAAAGAGGACTGATACCAATTTGTTAACAGAGTAAATCCAGCTTTTGATATACAAACCTGAAGAACAGTCATCTGTTAACTGAAATTGCCTTTTAGTTAGACACAATCTTCTTAGCATCTTTGCCTCCAATAACTACCTTACAGGTTTGTCGTGTCGTCCCCCCGCCAAAGCACTGGGAACCTGCTTCAGTTCCTCACTGTTTTGTCCCATTCTTTCTCTGGCTAGAGAACACCTTTAGCTTCTCTGCAGCAAACCTCAGTATTTAAACGGACAGCAATGACATCTAGTGGCTTGCGAGGAATTTGCGTTCCTAAATTTCGAGCCCAGTCATTTATTTTTAGAAAGACGACAAAACACACAGCTCTCAGCATTTCAGTTAGCTGCTTCCAACTACATAGACCAACAGCAAGCGTATCTGAAATTCTGTACAAACTCTTCCATAACACATTCACCACTGTCTCTCCCAATCCCTTGCTTGAAGTTTAGGAGAGGTGAGGTGGTAGGCACAAGTTTGCTTCAGGTCTTGCCTGCACAACTAAATTTCTTCAGCATAAACCTGGCTACAGATATTTGTTCTGGTTACACAGGGCAAGGGCTCCCACCCACTCTTTTGGTTATGCTGTTCTCTAGCTGCATTAAAGTACATGGTAGAGGTTATTCACACAGACAAGGACAAGGCCGAAGGCCACATCATCTGTTAACAGCTGGTACATAGTTCATTCACAGCTAAAAAAAAAAAAAGAAATTACAAAACACCGTGATTTCTAAAATGTAACTTGCTGAAATTACAAGGAGAAAAGATAAAAGTGCTATTCTGAAAGCAAAGAGGAAGAGATCTTGCAGATTAGATTTATGGGAGAACAGTAAGCAGTCCACTTCCCTCCACCCCCGCAAAAACCCCTCTTACCTTTTTCACCAAGTGATATTGCAAAATTGCCAAGAAGCACAGGTGAGGGGTTATTGAAACTTTTGAAGCATGTGAAAGTTCAGAAGATATCTTTATGTAGCTTCCTGTACTACTGGCACTAGTCATTTAAATTGCTGCTGGAGTCTTTGCAGGCATTTACACTCCCCACAGCCTTGACAGCAAATGACCTAAAAGATTTTTCAGTTAACAATGGTGAGGAAGGATGAGATTTGTATATGTATCTGGTGCACAAGCCTACAGCCCTCAGAGAATGTTGCATACTAGTCATTAGAAAAACATAACAAAACAAAACACCTAGTTCCAGTTTTGTTAACTGAGGCATATTAATACCTAAGACTGGAATCAGTAGGTTCTTGAGGTGCCCTCCCCTACCACTCCATCTCAGGCAGACTTGAGGGTTTCTATTTACTTGCCTCAGTTCCCACAGACACAAGCTTCTTCCAATATTACAGACGAGCAGATCTCCTTGGAATGGTCTATAAACAAGTAATATTGCTAATCTTCAGAGCACAACAGAAATATTTAGCAATGTGACTCTTCCGTAGCATTAATAGGAAAAGAATGGAGGACTATAATAATTCTAATATACCAGGAAGCATCCTGTAAAAACCCAAAAGTAAAGAGATGGAACAAGTATTAAGAACATCTCAAAGAAAATAAGTAACTCGAAATTACTCCCTGCACGAGAATGAGCTGCTACTCATGTTTCTGCTGAAGGGCAGAAAAACAGCCACTTGCCTTTGACCAGAAACTGGTTTGGGTGGCGGGCTACTGTTGCTTTATAATGACACATACAACCTTAAATATCACACTGCTTACATGAAAAGATGATGATTCAGGAGTGGCCAGTTATAACAGGTTTAATGCTGAACTTCAAAAGACATTACATTTAGCTTCCATCACAAATTCTTCTGGCAGACCCATTGACTTATTCAAGGCAAAAGGCTATCCAGAGCCAAAGAAAACTACAGCATATGGGGTTTCTGAATCACTGCTTAATGGAACCACTGAAACAGTGGTTTCTGATAAGCCAGCAACAAACACTACCAGGTGGTAATGAGACTGCCTATCCCATGGCTCCAACAATGAAAAGAGGATTTCAAAACCTCAGGTCTTCCTACTGTCAGCTCTGGTTTTTATTACTCATGTCATTTTACACAGATAAAATTCATTCATTCCAGGCTGAAGCTCCCAACAAAAGCATGGATGTTCTTCTGGAGCTCTGAACAGTTATCAAAATTCTTAGGTCAGCTCCTTGAGGAAACCAATTTATATTCCCTTTCAGTGACGTGAAGACCCATTTCTACAAACGTTACAAACAGGGTAAGTGACTAGCAGATTGAGAGAGGTACTCAAGACAAGCTCATACATTCATGTGAAAGAACTGAAGAGGTTTTTCAGAAGACAGTTAATTACAAGAATCACCATTTTTCATTTAGATCATTCCATTCTTCTGCCAACTACTACCTTTGTGATTCAGCCCCAAAGAGCAGAACTTCATAAAAATTTTAGTTTCTTCAAAAATAGAACATGGAACCCTTGCTAAATCACTAAAGCTTTTTGTTCCCTCACCCACAGTGCAGTGATCACCACCTTCTGGGAAGAATTTTCCAAGTCAGAGCAATAGGCAGAAGCGTTTACCTGCGGCCATCTCCAATAAGTATCAAATAGTCAGGAAGGCAAAAGACTGCCCGGTCATGAGGTACCGGCTTCAAATGGCAAAGCAAATTTCACACCAACAGAACCTTTCTGTAGTCTACCCTTGAGGGAACCTATGACTAGATCTCTAGTCTAGTGCTCAAGTGCAGCTTGAAGAGGACCACAGCAGGACAATACAAACAGGCTGCGTTCCTGCTTGCAGAGTATCAGTTGAAACCTTACTACTGCATATATCAGTTTTGGTCTGGGGTGAAGACAAAACCAAGACCCACTACACAAAGACAGTCATAGTAGAAATAGGATGGAGAGAGGGAGGAAGGGGTGAACAGGCTAGGAAGTATTGCCAGAAACAGCACCTACAGAAAATTCAAATGTATGGGCTTGTCCATAAAGCTTGTGGGAAAGAGAATTACACACCTTGAATTGCAGGCAAATGACTTAAGTGTATTATGAGACACTCCTGCTTGAGAATTATACACATTCTTATATTACATTGTGTAGAAACATGTATTTGTGTAGCGTGATGTTTACAAAATATATATGCAAGAGTATTTGTCCTTTCATGTTCTTTCCATCAATGTGGTTATAGACTCTCAGCAAAAAGGAAACAGAAGAAAATTCTAGCTCTGAAAGTGATGAATGAAGACTGCACTGCTTAGTGTTCTTCACTATTTTTCCCTTTAAGCTTGTCTTCACCAAAACAAACACCACACAACAGGGAAGACAAATCACAGGCTGTTCCCAATTCCTTCTGGACAACGAGGCAGTCCACTAGCTTCACACTGAGAACCTCAGAAGAACTGCAAGCAGCAAACATCTGCTAAATATATTCCAGTAGGTTAGCTCTAACTATTGTTCAAGTTCTTAGCCATAGCTGTATCTCCCCATTTTTCAAGACTAGTTCACTATAATCCTGATAACAAGACCCCACTACTCTTTCCTTAGAGTTCCACAGAAGCCACTGTGTTCCTGCTTCTGGAGGTTATATTCCCACCACAGAAGCTTCACAAGTTGTGAACAAAACCACTCTGATGCATTGACAGTTACAGATTTGGAAAACTACAGCCAGCTTTGCATCTCCTCTTCATACTTTTGGGGATCAATAAAAGGCTTGTCAATGGACCGAATCATCAGCTCACCACAGTACACACATTCGGCTGCCACAATATCATCAATGTCAGCTTTGATCTGTTCCCGGCTCTGCTGCCCTTTCCCCAAGCTAATGGTATCTGCGTCTTTGGGACGATGGTGGCTCTTGGAAGGCTGACTGGTAGCTGCCAGCTTCTTCTGAAGATCTTCAAGTTTTGCCTGCTTATAGGCAGGAAGGTTTGGGAAAACTGCTTGGAGGAGACAGTCATAGTGAAACATGTGACCACACAGGAAAAGGTAAAAAGGGCGGTTTAGAAGTGGAAAGTCACAAGCTGCACATTTTTCCTGAGGCTCCACAGAGCCATACTTATTTCTCATTTCCTGAATGTCCTCTCGGATTCTCTTGGCACTCTGTGTGGCTTCCTCCATCTCCCTTTTCAGCTCCTCGATATGCTTGTTGTAGTCCTCCAGGGAGTTACAGATTGCTTCCTTGAAATGGTCAATAGTGACAAAGTCTGGAAAGAACGGCAGGACGTCTTCAATCTTCAGTAGGGCACAGCTGGAGAGGCAGGCCATTGCTTTCTTGACATCCTTCTCTTCCTGAACAACATGGCGAGCAATCTTCAACCAGAGCTTCTTCCGGAGTTCCTCATCATCTTCAGGGAGATCTGCACAGGACTTGGCAAGATCAACATCCACCTAGAAGTTGGACAGACAAGGAAACTGAGTTAAGCTTCTCTCTCTGTTTATCCACCATTCAACTTCAAAGCCTGCTGTCCATTACATTAATAGAAAACTTCTATTGCTATCATTACGTAGGGCTGCACTACTGGCCTGCTCCCTGTTTACATGTCAAACATCTCTCCTCTCCACCAGTATTCCTCCCTGAAGATTTGCTTGCTACCCACCAGAGGACAACAAAGCCCAGCACTACAATAAGGAAAATCCATGTTACACTATCTCTGCTGGCCACACATTTCAGCAAAGACATAGCAATGCCAACAGAAAAAAATCCAACATCTCCCTGAAGGTCAGACTAAGCTGACAAAGGCATTCTTCTGTGATAATTATGACAGCTAGGAATAGGAAGTAATTAGAATCCTGAACCATAGCTATACAAGACTTGCATAAATGTAGATATGTTGAAGGTATTTTACGTTAGAGACTAAGCTTAAGACAGTACTCCCCCTTGTACTTTCCATGCCCCTACCCTCAGTTATGGCTCGTCACAGACAGCTGTCTACTTAAAACAATTGTGAAAGCACAGAAGTATTTTAACAGAGACAGGTTTTTCTTCCTAGACTTAGCTGCACAACTCCTATACTGATGAGTCTATCCAGTTCCTCTCAATGCTCAGTTGTTCAAGATAATCTGAACAAGCTACATTCCTATATAACACAGCATGCATGCACAGACAGACACATACCTGTAAGGCGAGATCCACAGCCTCCTCATATAATTCCATCACTTTGTAAATATGGACACATGCATGGTGGTGCCCATGCTCCGCACACAGGCGCAATGCATACTTCAGGTCATAGTGAATCCTGTTTGGGTTGGTTCCTGCTTGCTCCAGGTATGACAGCAGTGAGTCTGGCCGACACAACGCGTAAAGAGACAACAGGTAGTTGTGAATGGCTTGCTGGGTTTCCTCCAACTGATAGACACAGAACTCCATATATCTAATGGCTTCATTGATCTGCTGGGTGCTGGCACTCTGGCTATAGTTAACAAGGGCTGGAATGAGGTTCCTAGCATCCAATCTAGAGCCCATAGAAATCCAAGCATCAACTACCTTCTTGGGAATATGCTGGATGAGGACTGGAGAGAACTTGTAGAATAGTTTCTCGTCTCTGTGCCTGGACAGCACATTTAGAGCTTCATCATACTCATCATGCTGGCAGTGGTGAGCTACTACACGCTCATAGTCCTGCGTGATGACTGCAAAGTAGACCATGTGCTCTGTGTCCCCATGGCTTGCCAACAGCTCATAAATAGATGCCCGGTTATTAAATAGACAGTCTTTGTTTTTAGGACTGCTCAGGAAAGTGCGAAACTTCTCCCGGATATCCAAATAGAGATTTCGCTGCGAGGGATCTCCTTCCAATATACCTAGCCAGTTCAGGTACAGCTCCGTTAACCACGTGGTCAGCAGAGTGGTCTGTGTCTTCTCGGAAGGCTTTAGGTTACTTAGCTTCTTAATCAGAAACTCCATCAGGGCCTCTTCTTGCTTGGCTTCGATGAACTTAAGGGCAATTTCCTCAAAGTAGTTCTGGGTCAGTGCATAACACTTGGCACTGTCTAGATACCTCTTGTTTTGGAAGCAGTGCTCTGCCTCTTTTGCCAGCACAATATCCAGGCACTCTGGACGGTCTTTACAGTACTCTTTGGCTAAATCAAATTTGTTCATATTCATATACATCTTCCACACATCTCTAGATTCCCGCTGGACATGGTAGCGGAACACTACTTTCTCAGTGTGGATCCATATCTGCTGGACTGTGGGATCTTTGATCATGCGTGTCAGTAAGCCAAACTTTTCCAGGAACAGATCTTGAAAAACAACTTGCCCATTCAGAGTGCATACAGCCTTCACCCGATCAGGCAGCAGCAACAGGAAGTGGAACTGCGTAAGTACAATGGATATTGGCTTGTTCACAGTTATGTCAATATCAGAAGGATAAACCCAGACCCGTTCATCACTCAAAATTGAATCAGGACGGCTATAATCCAAGGTACCATATAAAACACCATTTCCCATCATCCAGGCAAAGGAGCGTGGGTTGGAGCGCAGTTTTGGGGTGTAAAAAGCTATCTCGCTGAAACCAAAGTTGGCTGGAAACTCCCGGAAGCTGGGCAAATGGTCAGCATGCATAGCAAATATGGAGCTGAAGCCTTGCTGCTCTGTCCCTTCAGGCACTTTGCCAACAAACTGGAAGAGTCTCTTCCGAGTGGTGGCTATAATAAAAAATTTCCCTTCTATTCCACGTTCAATCTCCAAGCAGCAGACTGGGGCAGGTCCCGATTCCTCCTCCAGAGTGTAGACCTGTCGGAAGTACTGGTCAGGGTTAGTGCTGAAAAGGCTTCCCTCGCTGACAGAGATTTCAGCTTCATAGATCTGCCCCTGGGCTGTCCCCACCAAGATAGGCCCAGTGTTGGTCTCTGAACCAAGAAATTTGTTCCAGCCCACACTTTCAATCAAGTGGCCTTTCCAGCGGGAGAGTGCTCGCACTTTCTGAACACTTCTGTTCAGGTAAAGGCATTCGCCAGTGTTCAGAGCAATCAGGAGATGAGAGCCTGCCAACAGGAGAGGGGTATAGGAAGAAGAGAAAAAATTAAGACTGTGCCTGAGCAAGCCAAATTCCTGAGGCTTCTAATCCTCATATTTGATAAGCTACAATATCAACATACTTAATCCAAGACTTTCCCAGGCATTCATAGGAACGTGGGGGATTTCCATGCTGGATCAGAATGGCAGTCCTTATGTTGCAAACTTAAATTACTAGCCCCAGATGCTTCAGCGAGAAGGTATTCTTCTGCTTCAGTACGTGGTCTAAGGATAAACAGTTCCCAAAGTTCTCTCCTATCCCTGGCAGTTGATGACAGATAGGAGCACCTCTTTCCAAATTTTTGTTTTGTTTGTTAAAATCAGTCAAGGCTACAGTGAGCTGCAAATGTTTTACAGTCCTTTTTAAAAATTCTTATACAAACATACACAGCACAGCATGACAGCAAAGATTTCCTTTTATTGGTTTTAGCAGCCTTGCTCAGAACAGCCTAATTGCATGCGTTCATTTCAGAGAGTTCAAAAGCAACAACATACACACAACAAATCAGTGTTTTTCTAATAGCACAGGGGCAAATCAGTAGGCAGGGCCCCTGGGCAATGGAGTCCTGCCCACAGAAGAACCACCTGTTCTCCTTATTTACAGAACAGAAAGAGAACTCCTTCACCAGTGCTTGTTATGCACATTCAATTGCATCTGCTGCCAACCACTGTCTGTAAATACACACAGCCCATTGCCTCACCTGTGTGGTCCAAAAACATCTTGTAGACTTTGGCTTCATCTTTGCGTCCCAGCTCTACCTGATTAGGTTCATCTGGCTTCCCAAGATCAATCCTGCAAAGAGAAACCAAGAAAGCATGCTTCCAACAAAAGTTCACACAGGCATAATTGCTTACTGTTTTCCATACTGGGTTCATGGCTTCTTATCCAGTTTGTAATTTTAAGTTCTCTCACAACTTAAGAACCAAAAAAAAAAAAAAAGGCAGGGGAAAACAGCAATAACTTCAGGTCTCTAGCAGCATTACCTGAGAAGGGTGTCTTTGCCAAGGCTCATACAGAGCTGATTAGAGGAGACCACTAAGCTGTTAATTTTCTCTGGAGGAGTAAAATCAATCCTTTGCTTGTTAAATATTGGTGTTTCCTTCTCCAGTCGTGCATTCACATACCCTGCAGAAAGAACATGAACACTTAAAAACAAAACAAGACAAACACCCACAACCCCACACTACATCAAAATCTAACCTAAAAGACTAGAAGGGTCATTGCCTGCTCCGAGTTTTACTGAAAAGGGAGTGTGCTCCACGGAGCATGAACGCTGAGAGCAGCACTCACGTAGATGTACATATAACAGGAAAGAAAAGTAGTAACACACTTTACTGTCTTGTCACAGAACTGCAAACTTGTCACAAGCATTTATTTGAGAGCACATAGAATTCCAGGGGAAGCCACAAAACTGTCACATAAACTCCATAAAAAGCTGAAAATGAGAGTAGAATCACAAAGTAATTTGTTTTCCTTGTTTGACAGTTTATTTGTTCAAGGCAGTAAAGAATGGTTGGTATTACATAAGACACAAAGAGGGCTCTGGTTTGACACTCCCATACAAGCTACCCAAGAGACCACTGTGGCATTAATTGAAATATATTTCTCTCTTATTTCAAGTTGGAATTGAATGAGCTACCACACTTGACACCCATCATTCACAAGCTAAAGCTATTTTTAAAGCCATGTTGGGTTTTTTTGTATCCACGCAGCAGACTTCATCATCGAGAGATGTCTTGAATTATTTGCTGCAGGGAACACAGCTGGAGGTCACAATGATGCTTTTACCATAACCCCGTTTTACCAACCATAACACTATCCTAATTGCAACTTTCCAGTTGCTGCTGGAAGGCATGCGAACTACTTATTAGAGTCAAAACAGTAACAAAGACCTGGTGATTGCTGAATCAATGCTCCAGTCTTGGCACAAATTGCTTCCTGAGCCAAAACCCCTTCAGATTGGTTTACTGCTTCATGACAAATCCCAAGATGGAGCCAGACTAACCAAATCCTCGGATCCTTTCAAAAACCACGCCTGAATTCTAAGAAGTGCCCAATTACGTTGAGGTTAGAGTTAAGGGTTGAAGTTTGACAAGACACAGCCACCTTACAGGAGACATTGCATTTTAAGCCCAACCAAGCAAACCTGACAAATCAATGAACTTAAAATGGGAGTGTGTACAACCAGAGCAAGTTAGCTCATGTAACTAATTCAGTACTCAGCTAGTCAGCTTAGTCCCAACCAGCTTGGGAAATGTGGCGTCCATAGGAAGGCATGTTGAGGGATTATTTACGAAGGAGATCTAGGTGGGAAAGGCAGAGAATGGAGAAGTAAGGTCTAACCTGAGGGAAGTGATATAGTTCTGGAGAAATATGTTAATAAATAAATAAAACCTAGAAATCTATTGCCTAAAAGAACCTCTTATGATCTTCAGTGCAGATGGGCAAAGTACAAGATGCAGTTCAAACTGATTCCTTTGGCTACGACAAAAGTAAAAGCCCAGCCATAGGCAAGCAGTCAACAAACTGAAACTTTTAAAGACAGGTGAACCTGTAACTCCACGTGGCAGCACAGAGAAGCAGCATGACAGATTTAGTTTTCACTGAAGATGGGTAGACCTCTGCACCCAAAAACATCGGACTTGCAGAGACCATGCCATTCTGTTTCTAAATGAGGACAGCACTCTTTATGGTCTTCCTATGAGGAAGCAAAAAACTACAAAAGAGCTCAGATATGCCAGTGAACTTCAAAATAAGAAGGCATACATATAAAACCAAAACCAAGTGATGATACTCATTAGCAAAATCCTGGAACATATGTGTATCCACAAACAGATCTTATCACAAAGTTTCATCCATAACAATCCCATGAGACAAATTTTCCCAGTGACTGAATTTCCCATACGCACAAAGCCTTATATAACCTTCTGACAAATAAAACAGCAGAAGACCTCAGTCTAACCACGCTACCTCAAGCTAGAAAGCAAGACAGACTGATACATTCCTAGGTTAACCCATTTGCTTCCCTCCATGTGTGAGTGAAAGATTTCTAAAACAAGTAGATCCATGCAGCAGTTAGCCTGGGCAGGAAGATTAAAACCACAAAGAGCTATAGCAAGTTAAGGCCATTCATGGCCAAAGTAGCTAACTAGGAAATTGTAAACTTAAAGAAAAAAAAAACTGGGATTGTATCTCAGAGGAAACAGACTACTTCTATCCTAACGAGCATAAGCCTACGCTCTTTAGACTGGGACTACAGCATCACTTCGAAGCACACTCAATACCTACAACCTCCCTCAAATCATCCTGAAAAACTCTAATTTCAGCCCTGTTGCTGTTGAAAAAGCCAGCGTAGTAGTTAAAAGCAGCCTGCTAACGCTATGAATCCTTTAACTGCCTATTCCATCAATGCCTTCTCCTTGCCTCTGCCTCATCACTAGACCAGCTGCAGGATCTTTAAAGGATTCTTGTTTTAAAGGAAAGATGCACAGGCAGGAGTAGACAAAGCAACCACAATCTGAGTAGGCAGCCTTTTGCTCAGCACATTATGTTTTTTTCTTACACATTGATCCACATCTTAAACATTACCCACTTATGCAAATGCATGTTCCTTTATTTCCAGTTAAGCAAAACAGATGTTCTACATTTCAGATTAGGGAGCTGCAATGCCACAGTTTAAATTTGCTGTTATGAACTGTGGTTCAAAACATGCAGACAAAGCTCCCAAGCTGCAGATTCATGTGATATCACAGCTAACCAATAAATATGAATACGTATTTTTGTATATATATAAAAAGGAAGGATTACTCTGAAGGGGGAAACCCACATACCAATGGATCACCAAGTTACATTCGTTCAGGCAATCTTGAATTTTTTTCAGATTGCCACCAGGCAAAACAAGGCTGGCTGAGACAGCAAGGAAACCCAAACACAGTAAGTAGAGGGAACAACTAGCACAACTATATGCAGGGGTGGGGGGAGTTGGGTTGTTTGTTGTTTTGGGTTGTTTTTTTTAATTCAGTCATAGTTCAAGCCAGTGGACATGGTTCCAGCATTCTAGACTCTACAGGACTGTATCCATTACAATTATAACAACTGTAGGATCATCATCACTAACATGAGGATTTTAACTAACGTCCTTAACAGAAGGATGAACTTCTTTAACTTACAGTTCTCTACACAAAGGAGATGTCTATTTTATAACGAGCATTCCTTTCAAACAGTCCCTTCTTCCACCTGACCCCAACGTCTGTCTTCTGTTCAGGCGAGATTCTACTGCAGCATTTCCCACTCGGATTTCTGGGCAAATCTGCATTTTTCCTTAGAACTTTTAATCTGTTCAAAGATCTTAGCTCACCAACATCAGTCAAGTCTAGTGGGTCAAAGCAGGTCTTTTCACGCTGGAACTGCAGTACTTGAAGTTTACAATGCAGCAGTACTTTAGGTTGGCAACAGAGTCACTGCTTGGTTATCTACAACTTTGAGAAACCACACCTGCAGTTTAAGAAGCACAGGAAACAACTAACTGAAACAGAGGAGTAAGTTTTAACATCTTCCAAAATTTCTAACCTAACCTTAAGGACTGTTTCCAGGAAGTTAACTATTTACTTGCATTTTTTTCCAAAATCAATTTGCTTAAACTTCAGATTTCCCACAACTACCAGCCCAAGTTTTGTTCAAAATTACCAGTGTGGTCTGATATAAGAATAATTAAAATTCTGATTAGGCTGTGCCTTTGCAATTAAGCAGTTTCCCAAACTTCTTTTGCCAACATCAATTGTCAGCAAACAAACAGAGTTCTCAACTGTAAGACAGCCATGACTGGACACAGTGTTGCAGCAGTCAAGAAGAAAAGCTGAGTCCTTGAAAATTTATTTTCAGTAACACAGCTTGTCGCAACACTGTTTTGCACAACACCTGTTCAGGACACTTCTTCTTCATCTAACATTACACAACAAAATAACTGTGCATGTTAAAACAAACACGGGGAACATAATTACTTCAGTACCTAGACTCAGAGTAATTCTGTCTGTGTTTACACTGGCTGTATATACACATTGTCTGTGTATTTATACTCAATAATATACATAGTATGACAGAATTCATCAATTCTTACCACATGTATAAACCATACAACCTGGTTTCCCCAAAGGTTAATGGTGGGCAACACTACATGAGGAAAAAACTTGAAAGAATGTGTCCATGCATTTCCAAACTTGCAACTCAAAAATGCCAGCTCTGCATAGCAGCTGGTATTACCCTGACAATACCAGGAAGAACAGGATCCTTTCAGGACCTACATTTCCCTGCCACACTCGATACAATGTTGTGAAGTGGCATCTAATAGGGAACAGTTATTGAACCTAATAAACCTTGAATTTATCATGGAATATATCTGCCATTTGTTCGCTTTCTCTCACATGAAAGAAAGAACTGACTGGCCATCACACCGTTACTTGGCATTGATTGTACACCTCCCTGAAGAGTACAGTATACCAAAGCTTCACAGACCTTGACAGAAAAGTTTAACTGTGATACAGATTGCTTTCTCGGTAATCTTCTTCAGCAGTAACCTTGCCATCATGTAGTCAGCCTAAGGGAACCACTCTAAAAAATGAAGTCTTTGGTAAACTGCCCCTGGATTAGGCAACTACCCCATGCAGGTACAGCTGAGCACACAGCCAGAATACTGTAACAGCTCGGTTCCTCAGAGGGAAGGAAACAAAAAACCAACAAGGAAGCAAGCTGATGAGATGATCTCAGACAACTACCACAGCTCTGAACTGAACAGTGCTGAGGCATGGTTATAATTTGTGACTACGAAGGCATGCCCCTTCATGCACACGTGTTTCCACCACACACCACTTCACAGCACAGGGGCTATGGCCTTATGAAGCCCTCCCACAGACAACCAGCACCTCACTTTTCCTAAGATGACCTGCATCCCCCTTGGGCTTCACCAGGAACCGAGTGTCCCCCTGCGCCAAAACATTTCACACAGCAAATAATGGAAAAACAAAGCGCAGCTGAATGTTATGCCACGAACACAGCGATACACCTTTTCGCGGAAGCATTCTCCACAGCCTGTCGTGCCCTACTCCCCACGCCGCCCCCAGCTAAGGAGCTGCCACCTCGCCTCCGCCTCTCAGCAGGAAAACCCGCAGCGGGACTCCCCGCACACCGGAGTGTGTGGAAGCAGGCCTCTGGCCGGGCGGACACCGGGCTGGGAGGGACGGCCACGCCACGCCACGCCATGCCCAGGGCCTGGCTGTAACCCCAGCGCCGCGCTGCCCTCGGGGGCCGGCCCGGGCAGAGGGGCGCGTGGGCGCCGCCGCGCACCTACCGGAGTGCGGGATGCCCACGCTGGCGCGGCTCTGCTGCACGGAGGCGGAGCGGTACAGGGAATCTTCGTACTCGTCCAGAATGGAGGCCATGGCCGCCCACGGTCACCGGCACCCCAGGCCCGCGCCGGCCACTTCCGCCAATGCTCAGCTGATCCGCGTCACGTGACCGCCCGGCGGCGCACTGCGCCTGCGCCTTGGCCCCGCCCGTCTCCCCCGGCGCGCGGAAGGGGTTTTCCCTTCTCAAAATGGCGGCGGGAGGGCTTCTGGTCTCGGCTTTCGCGGCTCTTAGTTGTGCCTGTAGTCGCAGCCCGGACCTTCGTGTCCCTAATAATACTCTGAAGGTGGCTAATCGGTCTATGTCCTTGCTTCCAGGTCTTGGGGTGTGTGCAGACAGAGCAAGGCTTGCAGGCCCTGTGCATCCCTGTGGTGCCTGCGGCTTCTCCTCACGTCCATCCCGTCCTGTGCAGCCACGTGCGTGATAAATCGCCTTATGAGCGCATCAGCGTGCTTTACCGGTGTCACTGAGTTGTGACGGTGCTGCAAACACAGTATTTTCTAGTGGTTTTACTGATGGCAACCAGCAATTGGCTGTTTGTAAATGCTCCTGTAAAAACTAATGTGCTGTGACTCTTCCATAGCACTGAGTGGCTTGGCTTTACAGCTAAAATAATGGTTGTGGCATAGCATATGAGGATCCAGCATAAGGCTGTCCTTGAACTGTGCTAGATCAACTCTGCAGGTTTATCCCAGCTTTCTGGACTACGTGTGTCGGACCCAGCTTCTATATCACTAAATAGTACTTAAAACCTGGGGTTTTCTTTTGTTCTGATAGGCCAACAATTGTTATTTACTGCTTTCCCCACTAGCTTAAACTAGCAGAATTTATAACAACGGCATTAACAAAAAGACTAATCTCTTATACAATGCTTTTGGGTTTCATCATACATAAAATGTATACAGATGTACAGGTATCTAGTATATGCTACACTGTATGTATACTGTATGCTATATCTTCGCAACACTTTGAAAGGAGCGGAGAAGTGCTGTCCCACAGGCTACAGGACAGTTTGCAGCACAGAGGGTTCTATTACAAGATAGAAGAGGTCTTCCCAAACTTAGCTTGCACCTCAAGTGACAGTGAGGCACCACCAGTAGCAGTGGCATGTGGTTGGCTTTGCACAAAGTTACACGTCCTTTTTCTTTGCCCTTTTACTGGACACCTCACCCCCATAAATTAGGGCTCCGATCTGCATTGCTCAGCCTCAGGGCCTCTCGCCAGCGCTGAGCCAGACATGCAGGTCCCACGCTAGCTGGGTTCCTGGAGGCTCCTATGGCACGCCTCTGCGGGGTCACCTCTGCCTGCTTTGCTAAAAACATAAGGTGGCTCTTCCTGACTCAACCTGCCTGCAAGCGCTGGCAGGAGCTGAGACCCAGCCCCAGCCTCTGCTGTTTACCCTCTTTATGTGGCAGCTCTGAGCCAAAACAACAAAACCGCATTCCTTTGCTCTCCAATCGTCCTGATCATCGTAAACAGCAACTGTTCTCTTTCAGCTCAAAAGGTACACACAAATTATATTAGGTTTAGGGTAATGAGGGAGGAAGGGACTTCTTGGACTATCAGATCCATTCTCCCACTCTTGTAGCTACCACATCATATAGTCCTTTCTCTATTCCTATCAAGCTCTGAAAGCGTGGGTATTTTTTTCCCAACTGCTCTGGCTCATACTTGTTCTAAACGCTGATTACTCTCATGATTTCAGGCTCTGATTTCCAGACTAACATAAGCTGTGGCTAGTCCGAATCCTTCTGTTCTTTTTCAAACACTGTCCTTTAGCGTACAGGACATTTTAGTGCCTTAATTTCCTTTGCAAAAATCATCACCAATCATAGCAATCAAATCAAAGAGATTTTCTTTCTCATTCTGGCAGATATTATTGCCAGTTAGGGCTGATACTGCATGGGAAACCTGTGTCTGGTTTTAGTGTGGTTAAGTTGGAAGCCAGATTCTCACCTTATTTGGAAATGAAACATCAGCCTAAAGCTAATGCAGGCCCACAAGCCTGCTCCATCCATCTGCACCCTCATCGGCTGTGATTATTTAATTTACAAACATGTACAATAATTATATCCCAGTGCTGCATTCACAGATTTGGTATTCTGAAAAGAAGGGGAGAGCAAGAGTTGCAGACAAAAGATTTATCATCTCTTCTCTTTGATTCACCAGGAATGCATGGAGAATCAGATGATGACATTTTGTGTGTAGTAGTGGCGTAAGTCTATAAGAGGGACTTGTGAGAGAGAACTAAGTGAGCGATTTTGGTGTTACATTTGGATTGGAATCCTAAATTTTGGTCTTGTTCTTGTATGGCTGTGGTCACACTTGCAGTAATTTTGGCTTAAACAGTTAACATTTTCTGCAAGCTATGGACACAGCTATCAACATCTAGATGCTGTATGGCGTGCTAATCTCTCCAGCCGCCTTGAGGAACAGATTCTAGGTAATGGCATTGACAAACATATACCGTGTCCAAGGCCCGTATTCCCAGCAGATTACGCCTGTCTAAATCTGGCCTTCCACAACACTGCCTCCGTCATTCCTGGCTGCCCTGTCCAGCCCACGCTTTGTGCCAGTATTAGCGCACGTATGATTGCAGAGTGAGCCAGTTCATTGCCCCACAGCAGATGACTGTGTGATCCACAGTCTAAACACGAGTGCGGGTGCAGAAGAGAGGGCAGGAAGACATGGCTGTGGGAAGAGGAAAGGGCAGAACAAAGGCAGCTCAGATTTCAATGACTTGAACTGCCCCTAAGATAACCTAGTGACACAATTATAATTTGATTTAAACCCTGAACTTCCTCATGGATTTCCACTACAGTCGTGGTACTGATCATCACTCCACCTCATTGTATATAGAATATTCCTTCACTGTGATCAACATAAAAAATACACTGCATTCATAAAAGCCATAGGCAAATAGGTGTATGTCCCCAAACACAACAACCTCCATAAGATACCAACGAAGATGTAATACACAAGCAGGCTCTCACACACCGCTGTTCCTGCTTTGAGGAGACTGCTGCAGATACCTGTGTCCCCCACCCAATCAAGAGACCTTCTCCCAAGAGTGACACTTCCCCAGTGATACAGGCAGTGTCTTTGAGTGACCGCTTGAATTCTATGTACAAATTTACCACAGTAAAAGATGGTGCCGTGGCTGCGTACCCGTGAGTATCACAGTTACCCATGAGAACCTGAACTGGAACCTACATGGGAAGCCATACAACAATTATAATTTACACTGGAAGAGATCAACTGAGTTTGCCAGAGCCCACCTCCTAACTGTTAACCAACCTCCCAAGCTCTCCAAGCCCATTGTCAGGAGCAGACTTCCTGCAGACCAGCAAGTGCTGGGTGGAACCATTTTATGCCAGAGCAGCAGCCGCAGACCTGCTTACCGCAGCTCGTCTGACACCTTAAGATGTTTTCTTACAAGTGAACTACCAAGGACCGTCGATGCCACACGTGCACGCCAGAGCATGCTGCCCTTCAGTGAGCACACCCAGTGCCCTCATGGAAACTCCACGGCTGTAACCTGTCGGCCCTGGAATGAGCATACAAGCACCAGAGAGAAAGGACAGAAACATGCTTTTACAGCGAGAAAACTTTTTTCCCATCGCCAGCACCCCGTGGCTAATCCTTCAGTTCTGATCCTCACGGAAGATCTATAAATGATAAACTTGAGAACTGAAACTGGTAACTTGGCGGAGACAGTGGTCTTACAGCAGTTTATTGTTTTCCTAGCGATCCCTCCTCAACCCAGCCCCTCACTGTTTGGTGTTAACTGCCTGCCTTTCCCTTTTTTACATGGGGGATATGAACCTTACCGCCTTCCTCTTGCTAATTCCCTCACCCCTTCTAGTTAAGTGTTAACTCCTCTTTTCGCGTAAAGAGTCTAATTGATTGACATAATTAAATTCAGCTCAGAGCATTGTCTCCCAACATATCCTTAGTCCGAAGTTTGCTGTTTCTGTTTCAGATTTAAAGAAAGGGCTTTGAGTGCCTTAAACCTTGCTCACTTTTTCACGTTTATCTGTCGATTTAGTAAAAGATTTACTTTGTCCAGCAGATGGCAACATACTTCTAAATTATCTATAGACCATCTGACAGGTGGGACTCATTCCTGTGCCACTTAGACAGGAGATGAATTTGTCTCTGAGAAAGGAGCTGAGTACAATATAGGTGCTTGTCTTTCCTTGGAACATTTAAGAATATATTTTTGAAGGTAGTGGCATTGTAATTTCATTTAAACTTACTATTCTGTAATTTTAAAATGTAGTCTAATATTGCTGTTGTAGTTCTTTGCTTCTGCATTTAACTAGAGTGGCGGTGAACAGATGAACCAGAACATCAGAACATCTCTGTGCATCCCCCATGTCATTGACTTTACTTCCAAGGAGCAATAAAGTAGTTCAGATAGTGGGAGCTGTATTCTCATGTTGTTTCTCTCCTTTTATTTATTTTCCTAAAAGGCATTTCAAAATCACAGATCTCCAGTGCACACCAGAAATACCCATTAGCTGTTATAGAATCATAAAGCATTTTTATTGCTGTGGCCTCAGAAACTGCGGATTTCCTATCAATCAAGAGCTCTATCTGGGAAAGCAAATACTAGGATCTTTCTTCCCTTGATTTCAGCTGTAGTAATTTTTCCGTGAATAGCCAAAGCCTGATTTTCCACTGACTTGTACGTTCTGGCTATTTCTGCCTCTGCAAGGTTGATAGAAAGTGATATGAAGAAGCATTTGACAGCACTTCCTGCAGGTTGCACACTGCAAGGGAAAACCATACTCAGGCTCTTGTCTTCACCCTTTTGTCTGTCACTTCTTTTAAGTGGTAATTACGCTTGATTTTTCCCAGGGAGGATGCACACTCAGGTGCATGACAAAACGCCGGGTGACTCAGCACTGGTTGTCTCGTTGCTTGCCATGATGAAGGCGACCAGCCGGGCAGCAGCTGTGTCTTGACTTCTTCAGCGTATCTCTTGGCATCGTGGGATCTGGTTTGCTCTGGCACCTGCACTCCAGTTTAGCCCCTCTCTTAATCGAGATCCCCACCCACCTGCCCCAGTGTGTGATGGCATCGTCGCCTGTTTCCGTCATCCCCCCGTTTCTCGCTGTTTCGTGTTTCCTCACAGGTAGCGCTGTGAAGGGATTCAGAAATGTGATCCGAGGGCATCGTTTGCAAAGGGAGTGTACTGACATACGCAGCCCACTCGTGCAAATGCAGGTAAAGCTGAAGGCCAGGTTCGCTCAAGACGGTGTTGAGTGGCCGATAATTTTTTCTCTCTCACGTGGTAAGAAGGGTGCCCTGCTGTTTTTAAAACTGAGGTCTGACAGCTCCCGCAACATGCGATGCCTTTTCTGAGGCAATGTGTGTAGCTTGGTAGGCTTTGCAGAAGACCGTGATAGTGGCTCCCACTCTGCGACTTTCAGGCAGACTGGTCTGTGGCCACACATAATTATGAAGTTACAAATGAGATCAGCCAGGGAGGCAGAATATCATGTTGTCGGAGGTGCAGTATTGCTCAGGGGGCAGTGAAAGTCAGGACCACTGGCTGCAAAAATCCCAGCATGGCTGCCAAAATCCCAGCATCACAATTTCCCAGTATTTTAACACTGCACTTCACAGGAGGAATTATATGGAATAGTTTGAGCTGATCCATAGCTTTGCTCCCGCTGCAACAGACGAGCCCCAGCTTCCCCCTCATCCAAATTGGCTTAGTTACTGTTTTAACTTGGTCCATGGGTGGACTTCTCCTGCCACAGCTCCAGTGAGAAAGGTGGATATAATTAATAGAAAGGGACAGAAAAGGAAGTGTCTTCCTCTAAATAACTGCTTTTTTAACAACAGGACTTTGTACAGATGTATGAAGTTTGTTCGGTGGTGACAATCACATGCTGCCTAAATTTATAAATTGATTTCCACTGTAAATCACTGTGTAATCTAATGGAGCAGCTTTTCTGTTTAATTTAAGAAGCTACACAAGATAGTGCAGCCCAGCTGAATAATGGCTAAACGCTAACAATACCTGAAATCTATATTTGGTCTGCCTGAAAAGAGTATGATCTTCTGCACTTAATTCCCGGTGGATGGGAATTCACATCATGAGGAATACCATCATAATTGGTACTAATTATCATCCCTGGGAGAGAGGCCAAACATAGCCTTGCAGACTGTGTATTTCCCACTCAGGCAGAGAGCTGATTTTGGCAGAGGAACACGCCAGGGAGGCAGCGTGCAGTGGGGCTCTCCTGCTGTACCTGTTACCTACGTGCGCAGAGCCTGTCCCCGTGGCTGTCGGTTCAGCGGCTCTAGGAATGGGACTGACTTTCACTACAAGAAACCAAAACTGTACAAAAATCTTGCTAAACCAAAATGTCTGACACCTCACTGCACTGTGAAACTAAACCTGCATCTTCTGTTAGCTGTCAGGAGCAAGGCAAGACCTGAGAAACAAACCCGTGGGAGCTGCCCTGTTTGTTTGCTTAATTGCTTAGCTTAAATATAGATTAAAAAATCACTTAGGCTTATCCACAAGTTAAGTGTGTGTCAACCAACAGCTGTCAGAAACTACAAGGAAAAAAGAATGTAGGCACAGAAGGAAGAAGTTTTAGGAAAGGAGTGAAGGAAAAAGATATTCAGTCCCTGGAGTGGGGCAACAGTCTACCTTCTTAAGGGACATCCACTCCTAAGTAAAGAGCATATAGGAGACAAGAGCTGCCAGCTTCTCTTCAGCTCTTCCCCCCGCTACTGCTAACACTCGCTAACAGTGAATAATTTGGTGAATAAACCCTCATTTACATTCATTTCTTCCCATTAAGCGGAAATGTCATAGTTCACAGAATGTCAGCCTGTGCCTGAAGTGCACTGAAAAACCTGGGCAAGCTCCCCACTTGCCGTGCTGCCTGCCCCGGCTGCGGTGTAGCGTGTCCTCGCCGTCCCGTCGGAGGCACAGCCATACCTCACACACGACGGCGTGTCGCCTGTCCCAGTGCTTTCTGCCTCTTCTGGGGCGGTTCAGCTGTCACCTGGCTCTGAACTAGCAGCAAAAAGCGTGGCGCTGGAAAAAGCCGGTTTAATGCAAGCTCGTCACTTGAGTTAGCAGCCACTTGCTGTAGCAAGACTATCTGGCACGCGTTTTAGCAGCAGCCTAGTTTATCATACCCTCCCCATTTTTTTGTAGCTATAGAGATTTAAGGTTGTGCTAGTAAAAACACAGAAGAGGTTGATTAAAGCAAACTGCTAGTGAAAAGTGCGGAGAAAAAGCCTTCTTGCTGTTCCCAGGAAGCCTGTGGGCTATCTCCAAAGGGTGGGCATGCTTTGTCAAGCCAAAACTCTTGAACCTGAGGGGTTGCAGTGCTTGTGACCTTTTGTCAACCATGGGGGAAAGCATTTCAGACTGTGCCTGACTTAAAGATGTCTTCTCAAGTTTAGCATTAATATAGGTGAACCACCTGGGTAGCTTCTCAGTGTGGATGCAAACCTCAGGGAGACACAAGCTCAGGAACTGCTAATCCAGGGCTCCTTGCAGCACAAATCTGCCCAGTGCAGACAGGTCTCCTTTGCTGCGAGCACCATGAAGGGCATCACGTAACTAAATTGGTGGCATTCGCCGACAGCCGGAGTTTAGCCTCTCCATTAGGAAACAGCTCCACTTTCAAAGCTGGTGTTGCAATACCAGGTATTGCACGCATTAATGCTTTCCCTCCAGTGTTTTCAGTCACTTGGTGGTGTTGCACTGGGGTGCAATGGTTGCCGTGATGGTATGGCCACATCTCTCCTTTTAAGCGGTGTGCTCCCACACTTCTGTTTGTTTAGGTGTACTTCTTTAGACAGTGAGCTCCTCGGGGCAGGGATGGAGCCATCTTCTCAGCTGCCAAGGGCACAGCGCGGTGTGTGAGCTGCCGGAGGTGAATATGAAAAAAGGCAGCGGACTGGGAAGCGCCGCGTGCGTCCAGGCGGCTGGGAAAATACGCTTTGCGGCTTTTGCCGGCACCCAGCAACAGCTCGGCTGGGTCGGTGGAACTCAGTAATGGCAATCACGTAGTTAACAAATGTGATGTATCTCTGCCACTTGCTTTTTACTGTCCCTCACAACATTGACCAGCGCTGTTGATTTTATTCCTGCCATGCCAGAAATCACAGGTGCTCCAGGTGGGAACGCATCAGCGCTGCTACTTTGGAAAAGGGGCGG
>JAVJGG010000032.1:20301407-20329521 GCA_035590195.1 Aviceda cuculoides
TGCCTTCTTGCTATGTTCCTCTTCAAATTATTAATACTCTGAACAAAGTTACAAACTCCAAGGTGTTTTCTCTCCTGTCCCTCTGCACCCTGCCAAACTCTCCTGAAGACAAGAATTCATCATTTGTTCATGCTTTCCCATGCCAATGTCTTTGCCTGGCACAAGGTGCATTGCAGCTCTTCTGCTCTCCCCATGTAACTTCTACAGTCCTTTCAGAGGTGCTTCCATCAAGCTGTTTTGAAGTTTTGATAAATCCAATCAGTCAGCTCTCTTATATCCACTCTCTCTTATTAAAGAATTAAAATAAGATTAGGGAGACATGGCGTTCTGAAAATGCAATGGTTAAATCTCACCAGAAATTATTTTCCAGCTGATAAATTTCCCTGCTTTCCATTAATGGTATAACTAGTATACCGTATCCAAGTTCATTGGTCTCTCTTTAGCTCTCCACGTTGACACTAAGGCTTTTGTTAAAGATGGCTTCAACAGCTCCTTCTTGCTAATCTCTTTTCCCTGATATAATAACTGTTTTGAGTGAAAAGAAAATGCACATTATTACTACCTACTCATCTGCTCCATACTTAAAATTCCTTCAGTAATTACCTACTGTTTTGTTTTTTTAAATCAGTTTGCTTCAGCACTCACCTGCTGATCCATTCTTCTGTGAAACTTCCCCAACACTTTATACTGCTGATTTGGTTCTTTTCTTCGTCTCACTCACTGCCTCCTCGCACGGCTCTACCCCAAGCTCCGGATGCTCCAAAGGGACCATACTCCCATGCGCTGAGGTGCACAATGCTCAGCCCCGCACGTCCCCGTTCTCCCCATTCCTGAGGGCCCAGATAAGGGGCTGTTGTGGCCGGGGATCACGGCGCCGGTGACTCTGCAGGTGCCACCACACACCCCCTTTGGCCGAGCTGCGCTCGCCAAGAGGCTGCCGCCCCCGGCTGCCTTCCTGCCCCCTCGCAAGCAGCATCCCAACAGCCAGGTGAGCAGCGACGCTTGCAGCGGTGCCAGCTGGCGAGCCAAGAGAGACGCTGGAAGATGCATGCTCCTCTGCTCAGCGGCTTTTAATTAAAAAAAATAATGACAATGTTGATAAATTTATTAACCACTCCCTTGATGATCAATTCAGCCAGTATTTGTCCAACATGCGGAGCCTTGGCAGCCTCCCAACAGCAACCCGAAAGCTTGACTGTTCCCAGGCAACCGCAGCCTCCAGGTTCACGCAGGACAACTTTACAGTATTACCATGTTTTCAGTAAAAATTCTGCCGTACAAAGGAATTTCAATTTGTCAAATAAACTAAAGTTAATAGCAAGTTAAATAGTATTAGGAGGGCCAATATTGACTGCCTTACTTCCATATTTTACCCAGTTTAAAAAAATTTGCATTTTTCGTCTATTAGCAACTGCAGAGTTTGCAGGCTGCTGCATTTAAATACTGCAGATTCCTTTGGGTCTGTATGGAAATTCATACCACGCTTCCCACAGAAAACAAAGACCCTGAGGCAGGATGCAATTACTTTGGTCACAACAGCACAAAAAGTAGGAAAAACTCTAAACCAACCTAGTGAAGAAAAAGACAAGAATTGAACGTGTCTGTGCAATAAGAATCTGGAGAAACATAGTGGACTAAAAATGGTCTAACAAGCATATAAAAATTACAGCTTCTTGGTGTTAAGAAAGGCTTCTCAGCAAGAAAAAAAATGGTCACTGACCATGAAAAATCTTATCCATACATTTACTTTGGTCTAATGCAAACTAAAACAAGGATATCAGTTAAATAAACACTGTTGAAACTCTAAGAAGAAGATCCAGACCTTTCATCAACATCACTAAGAAGGAAAAGGAGGATTTCAACAGAAGAAGTATGAACGTCAACAAATACAGAGAAAGAAAATATTAAAAGTATGCATTACTTAATTTTTAAGCTTTTTCATTATCAAATTCAAGGTCAGGTTGGATGGGGCTCTGAGCAACCTGATCTAGTTGAAGATATCCCTGCTCATGGCAGGGGGGATTGGACTAGATCAGCTTTGAAGGTCCCTTCCAACCCAAACCATTCTGTGATTCTATGATTCTAAATAAAACATTTCACAAATCATTTTACATTGCTACAAACATCCATAATTTACAATGACAAGTCCATCCTGAAGCATGTGCCTTAATTCCAGCTACCCTAGTATATATTAGTATTTTGCTCAAAATACTTAGCAGTACCAGCAGGTGAGCTAGCCCAGAAGATAACAATTCGGTGAAAATCCTACAGAGCAAGGTGGTAGCAGAGGAATGTGTGCTCACCAAAAGGAGGTGATCTACGCTGCTACCATCCAACTTGTCATCTGCACCTCACCCAAGAGGCCTCAGCCTCCAACCACGCTGGAGAGACCCCGCCAAGCGCTACAAGCGCAGCGTCCAGAGCCGCCGTGCTCACCCCGACATCGCCCGGGACACCCTGTGGCACAACCTTGGCTCTGCTTGCCCTGCACCAACTACAACACCGTGTCACATGGAAAATTAGTGCAAAAACGTTACTAACAGAAGAGAATGAAAATGCCTTTGCTCTACTGAAGCAGGCACTGCTGCTCTAACAACCTCCCATCCTGCATTTGGGCTAGGACCACTTTCCACCCGTTAGCAGATGCTGCGCCCTCTCCCCTCCAGTGCTCCCCATCATCTCCCAGTGCACACCAGCTCTCTCCCCAAGACTCTCCACAGCGCGTGGCCCGTCCCTCGCACGCGCTGCTGCCCGGCGTGTTCTGCCTCCAGGCACTCGCTGCCTTCCCCCGGCCACCGCTCCAGGCTTCCTCTGCTCCAATGGCTCGCCACCCGTTACAGAAGTCAATTTTGTAAAACGATGGGTATAAAAAAAAGTGTAAATTTCTATCGATTAACCAGTAACAACAAAGAGCCAATCAGAAGCAGGGAGGAAGATTATGTTAGGTTAGCTGGCTGTTTAATTAATCAACCAAGCCTTTAACAATGCCAATGACCTGTGAATGTCAGGAAACATTTAGAGAAACAGTGATCTACAGCAAAACTGAGCTATAAGGCAAAAGCAACTACAGACTGTTTCATTAAAACTAGCATCACCATGAAAAGCAGAACTTTTAACAAACTGACAGAAGTTCTCTTCGTATCGAGAACTGTAAAGTTACAGGACCATGGGAATGGACTAGATGCCATGTTTTAGAGGCGTGTTTAATATTGTTTCATGACATCTGGTTTGCATGATTTTAATTAATCAAAATTGTCACAGATATGCCACCATCATACCAGCTGAGGGCTGAAAAA
The DNA here is from genome assembly GCA_035590195.1 of Aviceda cuculoides. Taxonomy (NCBI): domain Eukaryota; kingdom Metazoa; phylum Chordata; class Aves; order Accipitriformes; family Accipitridae; genus Aviceda; species Aviceda cuculoides. The sequence goes on from JAVJGG010000032.1 coordinate 20,304,704, forward strand.
AAATGTGTAGTAGCAACAATAAATAATATCAAAGACCTGAATGGAGAAATGAGGTTGGATGGCATCCGGGGCAATCAAACAGAGAAGATATTAAAAGGAAATAAGATAACACTAATAAAGTTTGCATCCTAAATAAGCCAGTTGTTATACCATCAAGTATACACTGTCGCGAGTTATACCACAAAAAGCAACAAGTTTCTAGACAATAAGATGAGACTCAGCAAAAACGAATCATTTTGTAAAACTTCCCCCACACACATACTCAGTAGAGGAGAGAAACTATGCCTGATAATGACCTACACATGAGACAGCAAATTAGAAATCTACTTACCAGCAACTGGGGGGGAGGAGAAGAAACCTTGTGGAAAAACACACTCTGTCAGATCACAGAAAAGGGAAGAGAAATTACCCCCATCCATCCAGCTCCAGTTCAGACTCATTTGGAGCACCAGTCCCTAAATTAATCTGTGCCTTGATAAACAAGCACTAGCAGTGGGAAGAAACACCTTTTAGTTTTAGCTGCTGGTAAACACCTGCGGTGCTCTCGGAGGAAAACCCAGCGAGCGCAAGCAGCCAGCTCAGGCTGGGCAAGGCTAACGCCAAGGCAAAAGGCTCGAAGCTAAAGCACCGTCACGGCTCCAGGTTTATGATCCCCTGGCAGACAACACCCACAGGAGACAGGACACCCCTGCGTCCTCCCCTCCACCAGCACCACCACACATTGTTTCTGCTGCAATGCAACACACAGATTCTGCCTTGGAGGACCCCAGCAGTTTGTGACCACAGTACTGCAAAGGGTCCACGAGGAGTAGCTTTGCAATCCTTCCTCATGCTTTACCCTGCCCTGTGGGACAGCCAGGCTCCCCAGGGAAATCCCCCCCCCCGGGCAGAGAAGTAAAATAACCTGCATACCCTGCCCAGCACCATCAAAGAGAAGGGGCATTTCCAAGTGCCACGGTTCCTTTTTGTCCACGGACAGGGGAGCAGGGCATGCCTCCCGCTCCGCCGAAGAGACGCGAGGCTCTCGGAGCCAGAGCACGGAAGAGAGAGGCACATCTCTACACACAAGCCCAATCTTGTCAGGAAGCACCACTGTGCTAACGGGAACCGTAAGCGGCTCCAAGACTGGGATCCAGCCCTTACAGCTTGGGATGGACGATCTTGCTTTGTGCCGCTTTCCTGCTCTGTGTACATGCAGGGCTGTTCAAATCTGCCTCACAGGATGGTCTGGATGCCAAGGCAGTCTAAGGAGCGCGAAGGTAGCGTGGAGACCTTTTGCTCCTCATTTCCCAGCTCCTTCTGCTTTGTTGGTTTTTCTAAACAAGCACAGCCCAGCATCCCTACTTCACACGCACAAGGAGAGAAACGGCTCTCCCACGGGAACGCTGCAAGTGCCCAGAGAAAATACTGGAGAACCCAGATGGCTCAGCCCTGCAGCAGCAGCCCCGAGGCCGTTGCAGCAGCCGCAGGAGCAGAATGCAGCAAGGCCCCTCCGGAGAGCTGCGAGCACAGCACCGCCGTGAGCTGCTCTCCATGGGCAGCCGCAGGACAGCCATCTGCAGCCCAAGCCTCTGGCCCAGCAGGGCCACCGTGGGCAGCTGGAGCCACTGGGGACGGGCAACGGGACAGCAGACCCTACCCAGCAGCAAAGGCAGCTCAGCGCCCACAGTCCCAGCTATTGTGATAACAGGGCCGACAGGCTCTTCCAGGTCATCCCGGGGAAGGACACAACCTGGAAGGAGATCCAAACCGAGCTCCATGATGCTTAGTGGTCTCTGATGTGAATGAAGTTCATTCCTGCACAGCGTGTTGTGCTGGAACCGGAGAGCCCAGATCCCAGAGCTACTCCTGAGCCAGTCCTCAGACTGAGAAATGCTGTGTACCCGTGGCAGTACAAATTCCCTTACCAACACAGCACAGCGACTGGCATCGCGCTAAAACCTCATGCACAGAGAGAGCAGATGATGAGAAAAAGACAGCATCAGAAAACATGTCTTCCCAACAGCCAGGGACAGTAAACCATGCTGTAATCTCCCACAGAAGCAAATTACCTCCTTTCTTGGGATATTTGGGATGAAGAGTAACTATCAATATGACAAGTTAGGCTGGGAAAATGCTTACTGGATCTTTGATTTGGTTCTTGGATTTGGAGCTACATTGCAAGGCATTACACCACAGAACGACTCAAGTAAATGCATTTAAGACGATGCATTAATGTTAGGACTCTTTAGTATCAGAAAAGTCTCCAGAAGAATGAAAGGAATTCAGAGAACAGTTCATACTTATTAGTTAATCTGAAGTGGCTGACGGAAGGAAAGATTAGTAAAACAAATATTAAAACACAACAATTACTTTAATAGATCACTACAGTGTTGTACAGTTACAAAGACAGACAAATAATTTATGGTTATTAGTAAAACTAAATCAATGCTCCTGCACACCCTTTTTAATGCAACATATTAACTGGAAAAGAGCTTATATTGAAATGTAATTTTAAGCAGGAAAAAGAAATAGAAATAAGAACATTTGCAGGCTGGAAAAGTTGTCTTTGTATGTGTTCATACAACACATAGCATACTGACACTGCAATCACAAATGAGAACCTAGGTATTGCCATAAATACGTATCAGAATCTCTGACAATTATGAATCCATAAGCCAGCACGAACAATTAAGTTTGCTGCAAAGCTACAGGACAAATCAGTGAGGTCCCTTGGACTCAATTACCAACAGCAAGCGTGCACTCTTCCGTCCCGTATTTCATTCAGTACTGGAGCAGCCATCAGCTCTGCCTCCCTGCCAGAGAAACCCCCGGGATCACGGCCAGCTCCCCAGGAGTCCAGACAAGACTACTTACACCAAACGTACACAGCTCCCATCCCAAAAATGCGAAATCTCAGCTCTTGTTTGACTCTTCACTGAATACAAACGCGAGCCAGCAGCAGGGACTAAAAAGCACGCACCCCCTTGTATTTAAGCCGTTCCCAGGGGTTGCAGTGACCTGTCCTGTTTTCCTTCCCAGCAGAACTCCCTTGATTGCTGCCCCAGGTGCCAGCGGTGTGCCAGCACAGGTGGGCTACATCCCTCCCCAGCGCCAAGCCATCACCGGCTAATCAGCCCACCAGCCAGCCCCACCTCCCATTCCAGCCACTGTCACAGGGGCACTGCAGGCCTCGTTCCTCATCCTACAGGCAATTGATTGACCGAACCCGGTGAAATTAAAGATAAAATTTCAGTTTGTGAATGGCTGAGAAAGGAATACTGCTCTGAGGCAAAGCCAACGGTACACACTGTCCCTGGGACCAATGGCATGCAACTTCATGTAATACCAAATCTTCATAAACTGCTAGTGAACTGAAAGCTAAACTGAAAACAATGCCAAAAACTTTTTACTATGTAGTTTGCAAAATGTAAGTTCATGGATCTAATTCTATTCACTTTTTGAAAGAAGAAATGAATAGGCTGGAGGTGAAGCGGGAGAATCACTGATATCAAAGAGATGCTCAAACATGCTTATGTGTTTTGCTGGGCTTCTCTTCAGAGAAACAAGCAGCTAAATGCATGGTCACAATCATCAGTAGAGAATGCGGGTGGGTGGCAGGACAAGCTTTGAAATTTTGTATATATAAGCTAATTTGGAAATTAAAAGTACAAAGTGGAGACTGAGATTTCTGCATCAGAGAGTTCTCCAAATGAGTAACATGGATGCAGAATACTGCCAGGCAAAAAAACTCAGCTTCGTGTAGCTGAAAGAAAAAAAATGTAAATGCAAGATATATTCTAAAACTGTGCTCTGTTACCTCTTTTGTAACTGCACTGCTGACTTTGTAATCTGGGATTTAACATTTTTTTTTCCTACCGTAAAGCTCATTTTCACTCTGAGCTTGCCTATCATGTAAAGTGGTTTTGGGCAAAGCAGAACCATGCTATTCTTTCATGAGTGGTGACTCCCCATAAACCGTGTTAAGAACAAATCCTCTGGGGCCTCTACAAATTTAGGAGCCGAGGAATCGGGAATGCTTGCTGTCAAGGTACAGAGGTCACCTGAGCTGGCCCATGGTCTCAGGGCTGCAAAAGATGTCATGGGAGACCTGGGACCACCGAAGAATGGGCAGTCGGTATGCCCTGGGTGTGCACAGGCACCCTCCCAGCAGCAATAACTAATGAACAAACGGGATTTTCACACTTAAAACTCACTCACAGGTGGATCCCCGCAGCTCTTGCCACATCCCAGCCAGATGCCATAGGCCAAGGTGAGGAAAGACATCTCCCCAAAGGCTTGCTACCTCATGCTCTTCTGCTCTTCTGCTTTTCATGCACTGCCAGTGCCATCTTCGGCTGTATGACTGTCCAGGTATAAAGCAAGAGGTACTGTCTACCGTCAACTCAGCTGATACAGCTAAAGAAAACAGACAGGGTTTCAGGCCCACACTCATGCCTCAGGTTGGGAGAGCTTTGTCTGCTTTTTCCAGATATATTAGTATGTCTGACAAAGGATAGTGCTGCTCCACAACCCTCTCCTGTCTCTGACAAGAAGCAGACAGTAGACAAGTGGCCCGAAGTTCTAAAAAAAAAGCCCATGTTGCCATAAAAATATCTGCGACAAGACATAATGAGAGATGGGAAAAAAGGAGGGAATCCACCACAGACCCAGCTCCTATGGGACATTTGGCGAGTCCAAGTTTGAACATCTTCAGATTTGCAACTACTTACAACCTACTGCCAAACTCTCACCTTTGATGTAACCTGACCCACTACAGCAAGGACCTTCACACAATTGGCTTGCGCACCCCATCCATCCACACACGCATGCACAACATTGCAAGTTTTTTAAAAATACACTTTCTAACTAAATGCATAAAGAACTTCCTGACACAGCTAGAGACAGTCAGAGTGGTGCTAGGCAGTGAACTCATCTCCAGAGCTACACACAACACACACTCCAATTCCTCCCTCTTAAAGCCTTTTTCTGTTAATTTCTTGTACTGTGTTTGGTCCCTGCATGACACTAAGAAAGAAATAATTTCAATTATGTTTCTGCAGCACTTGCGTAGATATTCATTTTTAAGGTATGTGATTCACAAACTCTAACCACAGGCTGAGAAATGCTAGGGACAGCAAAAAAAACAATTTAAAGCCAGAGATGCATGCTGAATAGCCCGGCAGGGCGGTGAATTTGGACCAAGCCCAGAGACAGCCCCTCTCTGCATGCACAGGTCCCAGCCTTCCTCCAAAACCCAGGCAGAAAACAACATGCGTCACCTCACCCATGCTTGATAAAACTGTAGTCTGAAAACGAACAGCATGCTCTAATGTATTACACTGAGTCTCTGCGAAACGTGGGCAACAAAGAACTCTAACAGCATGTACTTTATGAAAGGTTACCTTGTAAATATATTATTACAATTCAATTAACTTACTGAGGGAGGGGATGAACAGCACAGAGGGAGCTGAGGCTGTGCTGTGGGGTGAGCTGAACCTGGCGCAAGCGAAGCGATCCCCCCTATCCCTCCCACAAGTGCAGCATTTGCAGACCATGAGTGGGATCAGGGAACCGGTCCAACAGGAACAAACCCCAGAGTCCCCATCACTCCAGATATATGCTCAGATAAACCCAGAAGTAATCCATTAGCAGATCAGATCCATAGTCATCAACAGCCACCACCAAGCCATTAGCAGAGAAAAGCCCTAAGTGCGAAAGCGCGTCAGGAAATTTTTGACGTAATTTAAAAATGCAGGGATGCTCCTTAGGTCCCCGCAGGCACCACGTGGGCGCTGAGGAGCCCCAGCCATGCTGGAGCATGTGTCAGCCGTGCAAGGCAGGGGCAGGACCGGAGCCACAGCCCTGGCCCCACCATCTGACCGGGAGCACCACATTCCCAGGCACCGCTGGGTGGTTGCACCGCCAAGGGCTGCGTGGTATGGGGGCAACAGCTGGTTCCTCCTGAGAGCCACCCGAAAGACACCACGCAGGATTCAAGGACAGAGCCAAGCACCCTGATGGGCAGACATGGGCAAGGACGCTCAGCAGACTTCATCGTGAGCACACACCCTCCAGGCAGCCCCGTGGCAGGGAGTCACTGAGACCTGCTCGCAGGTATGGAGACCATGCCCAGCTCGCCACTGGCAGCCTGCAGCAGGACGCTTGGTGCCCTAGAGCAGACGTCCATCACGTTACAGCACATTGGTGCTGGCCCTCCAAGGCTGTATCTACACAAGCTGTTATTCCCACAGCACGTGGCGCAGCCATCCCTGACCTCCTTCCTCCACAGCACTGGCATGGGATGCCCTTCCAAAACCCACTGCTGTCAGGCAGGGGAATGCACCAACTTCAGCCCTTACCTGTGCATCAGTTCACACCAATTTCACTAAGAGAGCACCTCTTAGACCAAAGTATCAGACGGGATGGCACACGCAGCTCCTGCGAGTGCAGACGCTGGGCGTGTACCAACGCGAGATGCTTTCACCTTCGTCACCATGCCTACACGGGGGAACACATCTCAGCATAAACAAACCCCACTGAGGATCCTGCTACCCGATGGCACTGGCTCGGTGGCAGCCGCCGAGCACCGTGCGCCCACACCGGCCAGCAGGACGGAGCCAGGCTGCCCGGTGGCACAAGCAGGGCTCAGCTCTTGGGTCGCTGGCTGGGCTGCCGGGGGAAGGAGGGGGCACGACACATGGGGAGGGGTCTGCCCGCCTGCCTGTCCCATGGGCATGGGATGTTACTCCCACTGCGCTCCTTGCAGTGGGGTGCTTTTCTCCCAGCCCCACAGTGTCGTAACAAAGCCCTACGGGTAGAGATGCTCCTTCCCCTGCTCGCACTTCCAGATCTGCCATCGCACGTTTTGCTTGCATGCAAATAGAGTTGGCGGAGGTTTTGTGAAGAAGTGGGTCTGCAGCACTGTTCATTTTAACTGTAAATTTCCAGTAACTTATGTGGGTTTTTTCACCTAAGGTTTCATATCCACCTTTTTTTTGAAATGCTGATAAATAACTTCGGACATTTATTTTGATCTGGGCATCTTCAGCACATCGGGTGGCATGTCACAGCACTGCCGGGCACTGGAACGCCAACATCTCGGCAGCTGGAGACAGCAGGAAGCCTCTTTTTGGGCTGATCCACAGAGAACCATACATTAAAAATGAAGCTAATCTCAGAATTTTCCACCAACCCAGATTTTAATAAAAATAATCTCCCCTGGAGATAGCAGTAACATAAAGCTCCAATACCGCTTCTCATACTGTGGCCCATGCTTTCTTTCCAGTAACCGTGAATTATGGCTCAATTATGTTCACTTTGCCCTCTAAGCACAGGCAAGGAAAGAGCGGGAGGGCTGCCCTCATGTCTTCTTTCCAAAAAAAAATTAAGTGCACAGCCCAAGCTTGTGCCTGCTCCTGAGCTCCTCATCGCATGCACAAGCAGGACCTTACGCTCATGGTGCAGCACGTTTTGCAAGTACTTTCCCTCCAAGGATCTGCGAAATCCACCCTGCACTGTCCATGCCAGCCACAAACAAACCTTCGGCTCCTGGAGTGGATCAACAGTTGAACCTTCAAGCTACAAAAGCTCTGGCAACTACAGGTCTGCAACTGCTTAGGGGACAGAGCTCAGAAAGACAAGAGAAATGTCCATTTTGACAGTTTAGCCCGAGCAATGCCCAACACCGCTTTTGGTGCCCACCCTTAAACAGTGAAGGGCACTTCCTAAACATTAGGGTGAGGTAACTGCTATTGTCCCACTTCACAGACAAGCTCTCTGCGAGGCTGAACACCATCACTGAAAGCAGAAATGAGATGTGAACGCTCAGCTCCAGGAAAACATTTCACCCCTGCTCCTGCACCCTCTCCCAGCAAAATACAACAAACAGGGTGTCACGATGACCTGCAATGTTCAGCGTTGATCAACAGCGGAGCTAGGGGAGCTCCGACCACCCACCTTCACCCCCTCCTCCTCGGCCCTGCTGCACTCGCACTGTCTCACCCAGACTGCCCGTGCATTAGCCCAACGCACTTGCGACGGCAGTGCCAGGGCCCCCCCAGCACCGTTCCCGCATGGAGTCCCACTCTGTCCAAAGGGAAGGATGCAAGCTCAGAACAAATGTACAAGATAGAGGCATGTATCCCATTAGTCAGTGTCATGTTCAAATCTTCTCAGAGCAATTCTACGAGGAAGCAATTAACTGGAGAGCAAGACGGGCTCAGAGCAGTGCCCACCTGCGTGGCAGGATCTGTGCCGGGGAGCCACCTGATCCGGTCCCCAGGACCCACAGGCTCCTCCCGAGCTGTCTTGGACACCTCAGGGAAGGGTCCTGAGCTCCCGACTGCCCCAGGACTAGACAGACCCCACTGCCAGAGACAGCCTGTCCTTTTTCAACCCCTAAACCAGCGGAAGGTTTGGGCACCCGCAGCTGCACCCCCAGCTCAGGCGTTCTCGCTCCAAGGACCGAGCCCAGCCAGCCCTCGCCGTACACCAGCCATCCCGCCGCCAGGGACAAAACGCAGGAAACCCGGCGTCGTGCCACGCAGCGAGGTCCTCCTGCCCTCCCTGTGGAGAGGACCTGGCTGCAGGAGCCAACCAGCGCACTGCAGCCACCAGCCTTTGCGATAATTAGGGGCCGGCAACTAACTGGCCTCGGAGCCTTAACTATCCTCTCTGCTGTGCAGAAGGAGTCCCCTTTCCCCAGCCGGTCTCCGTCAGGGCTGTGCAATGCTTGCAGAGGAGGCAGAGCTGACTGTCTTGCCCTGTTGATAAGCAGAGGGCTGAATCCGCTACGCTAGCGCACGCACGCATATTTACGTGGCTTTCTTTAAATCAAGTTTGAACAGTTTTATGCAAATAAATTGCATTTATTCAAAACAACTCATTAAGTAATTCACCCACAGTGTCCCAAAGGATGTTGCACAACACTTGGCAGCTAAACTTCACAGTCCCCAAAATAATCAACCACAGCCACAGATCCAATGCAGTGACCCGCAACTCTCCCGCTTCAGGCAAAAGCCTCCCTCCACGCACATAATAAAGCAAAGTGGATTGATTTAAGTCAAAGCGATCACCAATTTTAACCATGATAAATCAGCTGGCAGAAAATCTGGATATAAATAATCGAGTCCGATGTTGTTTTGCATTGGTAGTCCTTAGCTATTTTCCTAAAGAAAGGCTGAGTCAGATCAATTCATAACCATTGCATTAGATTAATTTGCAATTTAATATAGACTTTACAACCAAAAGTGCTTTTTCCTAAGTAGATACACTGTAACTGTCTGCATCTATTTAGGCACTTAAAATGTAAATTATATATTCAATTTTTTAACTATACCCAAATATTTTAGAAAAGAGTGAGGAGCATATTTCTTACTTAATAGAGGATGAGTAGATTTTGACTTGTGATTTAAGTCAAAGTGGGCTAAGATAAAAATTGGCATTAAAATATGTTCATTTAGCATGTTAAAATACTTCTCAGTACTAACAAATTAAATACAACTACTCTAAGCTACCTGTGCTGGATTTATAAGAAATGTGTAAGCAACCAAAATACCTCTTGCACCTACAAGCAACAGACATAAAAAGGGACTTTTATCGATAGTTACTTAAATTAACTGTTTCTCCACGGCCATCAAGATCTTAGAGCTGGTGGATCTCACCCTCTTGAAATGGTCTTTTATGGCTGGAGTGGAAGAGGAAAGCAAGTTCTCTGCAGCTTTCTCAGCTTCCACCTGGCTCCTCACTTCTGGAGCCATTCACCTGTGAGCTGAACTGGCTGAAATGAAGGAAACACACTGATATATGGTTAAAAGTTGGATTAATATCTGAACTAGTTTCATACACTTAACCAAGGGATTCTCTGAGATCACTCGCTCGATCTGCACTGACTGACCACCCCGTGGGTCGCAGCACCCCGAGCCAGCACCGCGGGGCTGCTCCGCGAGTCCCTCCTGCCGGCTGTGCCCACTCAGGACCCTCCAGCCGAAGTCACTGGGGGGAAGAGGAGTTACTTCTAACGCAGCCCATCCCCCCAGTCCGGGCCATGACTCGCCAGACGGACGCGCTGCAGGCAGGAACGGGCAGCGTTACACGGGCGAGGGCAGGGAGAGGCAGAGCACCCCGGTCCCTCACTGCCCTGGCCGCTCCAGGCAGCGGCGCGGCCTTCGGTCCCCACGCCAGACTTCGGGGCTGCCAGCTCCGGATCTGCCACCCCGACTCCCCACGGCAAGGTGCCCCGCGTGCCCGGCGAGCCTGGTGAGCTGTGCTGTTGGCACGCGGCCCAGAGTTTCTGCCAGCCTTTGGTGGTCCGTGGGCAACGGGCAGTGCCAGAGCCAGCAGAAAGCCCGGGGCTGCAGAGCCTGCCCACCGCACGCCTGAACACTGGACCAGAGCTTTGCGTCTTGCGACCGGGCACGGCACCCCCAGCCCCCAGCCTGCCCCCCACCAGGGCTCCTCCGAGGGCCCCGTGCTGCATCCCCCTTGCGTGGGCCATGCACGACCGCCCCGCCGCATCCCACGGGCTCCAACGCCTCAGGCAAAGCAGGGGCGGCCACGGGGAGCAGGGGCCGAGCTGTGTCCTGCTCCCCACGCGGGCTTCGGGGGTAAACTCCAGCAACCCCGGCCAATGGGTTTAGCATCAACTGTTACACTGCTGCCTAAACTGCAGCGCCTTTAATGACTGGTGTGCAAACGTCGGCCGCCACCTCTCTGCTCCTCACCCCCCTTCGCGCAAGCGGCAAACTGACGCGCTGCTGCGGGTGGGCTGCTCGGCTCGCACTGGTTCCACACCTGGGTGCCGTGCTGGGCAGGTGCTACGCTGCAGCTAACCCCAACCTGCTCGGCTTGGTGTAAGGGACACGGGGCAAAATGCAATGGTTTGTTATACTGAGGATCTCGGTCCACCCTTCTACAGATCCTACTGTCTGGATGCTGGTAGAGTGCTCAAACGTTTGCGTTAGGAAAACAGACACAAAAAAAGCTACAAAGGGACTTTAAAATATGTCATGCTTGGTGCCGCATTCAACAGCATACAGTAATGAAGCATGGGGCTGCACAGTGAATAAGAAAGATAAAAAAAAGCGGAACAGCTGCCTCATTCATTGAGCACTATTAATCTGATCTGAAAGAGGCCGGGTTCCTATGCAAAAACAATGTGCGGCTTGTAATCAAAAAGCATCTCAAAGCATGTGCATAAGTGGTTTGATACTCCCCTAAAAGGGGTGAAAAATCCAATACAACTGTCGACAGCTAGAGATTTTTGCATCAGCAGAAAGCAGATGCTTTGGCCAAGGATCAAAGTTTCCAGCACAGGTTTAGGCCATTCTGATCTTCCCTTTGCAATGAAGTTCTCCTGATTTTCTTTTCTTTTTTCACTGCTGACATAGCTGAGACAGAACAGAGTACGGAAAAAGGAATTTCAGGATCTACGTGGTACTGGGAAACCAGTGCGAGGCAAAGCCCGGGACAGAGGAAAGGAGCCTGCATGCCCAGGAGCGGAGGGCTGGCGCCACGGGCGGCAGCCACGCTCCTGCCCCTTAGGAAGCCGCCATGCCGGCAGAGCCAGGGCGCAAGCCCCGCTCTCCTCACCCCTCTCTTTTCTGTCGGGCTCCCTTCCCTCTCCGGGCACAGAAAAGAGCCGGCTGCGCAGGCTGGCTCCCGCCTCTTCCTCCTCTGAAGGACGCCACGGCGAGTGAGCGGCATTCCCGCTCGGCCTCGGGACACAGGGCAGTGTCCTCCTCAGCCCTTGGGGGAAGGCCGTTGTGGTAAAGCAAGGCCTTTCCATTCCTCGAGTTAAAAATTACCTCGGAGAAGATCAAATGCGAGAACATGATTTTGAGCTTTTTATTCCTCCTTTGTGATAGCGGATAAGGACCTAAGTAGAGCACAGTGTGGGTGGGTTTATACTTAAATAGCGGGCACCATCCGTGCCGCCAGGAGCTCACAGCACATCCCTGGTGTCAGTCGGCGTAAACACCTGGAATAAAGCTAGACACCACCTCTCTTGGCTTCCCAGATCCACCCTGCAGCGCCGGGGCAGCACCAGTGCCAGCGCTGGCTCCGCACGGGGCGGGAACCAGTAGTCACTGTTTCTGCCAGCGGCGACATCTGTGGTCACCATTTTACACCAGATCCAGCCGGACACAGTCCAGAAGAGGAGAAAGGCCTGCGTTCCCCATGAAGGAGACAGTTCACAGACACGTTAGGCTGATGCTGCCGAAGGGGGCCCAGCCCCTCCCTGGGCTCCACCAGCGCACGCTGAACTGGCGCAGGGAGCTGCTGCAGGTAAAGCTAACAGGGAAAAATGTTATTTGAACGTACAGCAGCTCCTCGGTCTGGCTTTAACATGATTTAAAAGGGAAAAGAAAAAGAGTTGCCAGCACACAATGGAGAAGAAAAGCCCTTGGAAATCTCTGGGAGGAAGTCTCATCAGCTGTACATCACTGTTCCTCTAGATCTTTCTGAGCTATTTCAATAAGCTCCAGCTCTCCGATAGTTAGCAGCTTCCTAAGTACCACTCGTCTGCAAGAGGCTCTTATCTCTCTATGTATACATTTTTTATGCGATGTGCTGAGCCGTGATTCCTTGGAACAAGTTTTCCCTGCTTCCAGTGAAAAAGTAAATAGAAAACCTGTGCCTCGTTGCTCCATCATTACAACTATGGTGGCAACTGGCCATGTGGAGGGCAGCCAGTGCTGCCCACCGGCTGCTGCAGAAAGCATTTTCCCACAGGATATATTCCAGGTTTGGTCAGACACCTTGCAGGATTTCAGCGCCAGCACACGCTGCAGACAGAGAGGACTCTGAAGACTGCTGGAGGCACTTTTGTGCTTTCCTAGGATTATTTCTGTATTGCCACCTTTTCTTACCAACAGGCCCCAAACAAGGTTGCGACTCACTTCCAAAGCGTTCTTGCCGCAGGACTTTGGGAATCATTTTTCAAATGTGTTTTAATGATACAGACCCACAATTCATAACTATTTCAGAGAAACAAGCCTTAGCTTGGGCATGTTTCTGTCTCCTTAAAAAACAGAATATAATCTCATAAATCTTGTGGGTGTTTTGGATAATTTTATCCTGGGTCTCCACCACCCCCTCTCACAGAGCAACGCACAGCCAAAAGCTGAGCTGAAATGGCTCTTTCCAGAGGATAAGCAGCTGCGGGCCGAATGCAGGAGCAGGCAGGCAAGATAGAGAAGCTCCACTAGCATTAGGAAGGATCCTCAGGACCTTGCACATTGGCCTCCTCTTTCCTTTGCCCAGGCTTATACTCCCTCCCTGTGCAAGGGCCAGCACCAGTGTGCACCAGCAGTTCATGCAGACCGGGGTTAAAGGAGGAGCGAAGGTTCCCAGGTTATCAAACTCCAAATAAATTGCTATCTTAGGAGTTGCTACAGAGCCCAGGCTGTCAAAATAAATCCATTCCCTGCCCTACAGCCATGGTAAGGAATGGGTCTGTGGTGCAAAACACCAGCACAACACTGTCAGGGGGCATGTGGAGCTCCATGCTGGACACCACTGCCACCAGCGACGAGTCCAGTTCCCACACTGGTGCTTTCCCAGCACAGCTGAGTGGGGAGCAGGACGGTGGCCGGAGGCTTGCACTGGGACTGGTGAAACGCTTGGGCTCCCCGCACCATGCCGCCAGCACGCTGGACCCCGGGCTGCAGCCCCGCTCTCCCGCAGGGGGTCTGCTCAGCCCCATTCAGTCACAGCACACTGCTGGCCGCTGCCCACCCACTCTGTTTCGCACAGCCCATCAACAAGGGTTACTCCCCAAATCCAGCTCTGCAGTGCACTGACACACACAAGGGCAGCCAGAAGCGTCCGGGCTTCACCAGCAAGTGTTAGATCCTGCCGGAGATGATCCGTGGAGCCAGAGAGGACAGTGGCACTTGCCAGCCACACTGTCCGCAGGCAGTTGCTGAACATGGAGCACGCTGGCTCTGCCCCCTTGTGAGTTCAGCACCATGCAGTCCTTAATTACACCATCACACACCGCTGCTCATAGACTACACCACCGACCGGATGATTTTTTCCTCCTCCTTTGATACGGCAGCAGCCTCTCATATTTTTCTGTGCAGCAGCAGCTGACGATAAGGAGGGATTCTGTGCAACTGAGTGGTCCCCTGTGTTGATTCATATCATAGTGTATATAGGGCAGATCTACCCAAAGTCTGCATGTTAACTACATCAGCCCTGCTGCCAGGGGTCCTCTGGGGAGCCGGGATGCCCTGGAGCGCGGGGCCACCCCAGGCCTCTGCCACCACGACCCCAGGAAGCCGTTCCTGTTCTGCCTACACCTGAAGCCATCCCGGGAGCAACATGGATTTGGGACAGCAATTTATATAAAGCATACATGACAGCAGATTTTCACTACGATTTTTACTATAGGATTTTTAACCCACAACAAACATTAAATATAGTTTCATTCATCTTTTTCATATCAATTACTTCCATAAGCTCAGCATTGCTGTCTGCCGAGGTGTCCACAGTCAGCACCATGTTACTCAGCACATGGCAATCTGCACAGCTGTGCAGAATAGAACTCTCTGTAGCTGCAGGGAAGCAGCCAGTGTGAGGGACTGCACCCTGTCCGGGAAGCCGGAGTGGGCTGCGGGCAGCTCTGCTGCCGTGCCCACCAGCGCCGTGCTGCAGTGGCCCTGCCAGCTGCTTCACAGGAGCTGCTGAGCGCCTGCAGCTGCCAAGCCAGCACAGGCAAAGCGAGTGCACCTCTTCACATGCCCTTCATAGTTAAAGTCCACCCTGTGTTGTGGGCAAACACCAGGGGACAGAGCACACTGCAGCAGAGCAAGAGGCTTTGGCACTCCCTGGCTCAGAAGAGATGTGTCCACTAACATTTCCTACAGTCCCCTGTCTTTTCTCTGCTTTTCTTTTAGGGAGAGGAAACAGCGCAGCAGGCAGTATGTTTTACAGAAAGGGCCTTTTATTTAGAGACACAACAGCCCTCCTTTGCAAACCACCTGGTCAGAACCAGCGTCCCTTGTCGCACGGCTCCTCTGCAGCACCCACAGCCGCGTCGGCAAAGGCGCCGCAGCCCCGTCCCCACCTGCCCTGCACCCACCACACCACACCACACCTCCCCTCCGGCCGCAGGCAAAGCTGTGTGCGGTCCCCATGCCTCTGTCGTCCCCGTGCCCCTGCCGTCGGTGGGCAGCTCGCTCGGCCACGGCTCGTGGCCACCGCATCCCTGCCTCACCGGGCTGCAGAGACGCAGCATCGGTACTGCTTGCAGGATGGACCGCAGCCGCGCTCATAGGCTCGTGGCACAGTGAATTCAAATCAAATCCCAAATGAATGGCAAGCCACACCGTCTCTTAGCAGCCTGCCTTCCCACCATCAGTCATGGCTAAGCAGAAGTTCAGGAAAACTTTTCCTATCTCTCTTTTATAATATGAAAATTTATTTCTTCAGTTCCCTTGGCTTAACAGAAGAATCAATGCTTTGTGCACTGGTTGTCAGGCTCTTCTTTCATTTGCATTAAAGAGATAACAAGCCAGAATATTAACCTGAAGTATCAGGTGACTGAGAAGGGGAATGAGGGCAGAGCCTCTTCTGCAGCCACAGAGGGAAATGAGCAGCTCCATCCTGCAGCAAAGGGAGGCCCTGGCCTCAGTGGAGACCTCAAACAGCCTCTCACAAATGGAGCTGGGTGGTCCCACACCTCCAAGGCCCTTGGTCGTAGGACATTTCCTCGCAGGTCCCCAACACATCACCAAAGCCCTGCATGTGGGAGGAGCCCTCCCACGGGACGGATGCCAGCAGAGGAAAGACATACCAGACCCCGCTGCCTGGACACCACAGGACATCCTTCCACAGGATGCAGATCCTTCAGCATCACCCAGGCTTTCCCAGCTGCGACACATCTAACAGGTCGTGCTTCAGCATGATCCCCTTTGCAGATGAGACCACATTCTCCCCAGGGCTGCAAATCCACCTTACCGACAGTGATCCTGCCAGTTTGGGAACTGATGACCTGGCCTGAAACCGCCAAGGCTGTCGCCCCAGGGCTGCACTCAGACGCCATGAGAGACAGCGGCTCCCTCTCGGCACTGCCCACTCTGCCAGTGCTGGTGAGAAGCAGAGCCCACGTTCCCGGCATCGCCATGCAGCCACGCTCACACACCTCCCCTAGACGGATGGTCTCTCCAGTCGGCATCCTTGCATGCCCGGCTTCCCGGTGCAGCCCAGACTCAGCCCACATGCTCCCAAATGGCACCATCACAAGAAACCCATCCAGAGCTCCATGCATCTCCAATACAAACAGCTTTCTGTCTCTCCTCCTGCCCCTCAAAGGGTCTCTTTGCTCTCAATATCACTCTCCCCCTCCACTACAGCACGAATTGTCCTTCCTCCTCCTGCCGGGCCACAAACATGACCTGCCCCGACTTCACTCCACCTCAGGGCTCCCAGCAGACTGGCCACCCCCTTGCACCTGCCATCCCCCAAAACCTGCTTGCAGGAGCACAGCACCGACAGTCTGGTTGGGAGGAGCAGGAGCCAGGGTCCATCACAGGGGACCCCATGGCAGGCTGGGCAGGCCCAGGCACCTCCCAAAGAGCTCAGCCCCCAGACACACAGGATACTGCTATGTAAGAATCCTTCAGAAACTGCTAGTGGGAAGGGAGGGGAGGAGAGGAAGCAAGGACCCTTTCCCCAAACACTTGCCTGGAGTGCCTCAGCTGCCACACAGAGCTCCCAGAATAGGGGACAGCAAATTTTGGGCACCATGAAAAATATCCGGCTAAGTAGTGGAGTCGCCTACCAGGGGCCATGCAGGACAAAGGACTCTTCAGGCTGTAGGGCATCGTGTGGCTCCTGACCATGGTCCCAGGTACTCCCCAGCACAGGAGCAGAGTGTGCCAGCATGTGCCAAGCACTGCTCATCTCCCACAGCCCCAGCCTCTGCCCCTGCCCAGGAGAGTCCATGGCCCCCATCGCCCGCAAGGCTGACCCATGCCCATAGGCTTTGGGAACTGTGCAACTCACTGGGGCAACTCTCTCTGTCAGAAAGGAGGGCCATTTGCAAGCTGTGTCAGTCAGTAGTCTGAGGGGTTTATAGCCTGTTTTTGTCCTCAGCAGAGCTCTTCACCTCCACAGCAGGTATGCCAGCAGCTGCTTCTGCACTGTGAGAAAAGGAGTCTCCTTTTGGTAATTAAGATATGCCCACTTCCCATCCAAGCACACCCCTCCCCAGTTTCTGCACTGCAGAAGGGCCCGTCCTACTGTCCCATCTCCACCTGCATTTCTGTGTCTCACGAGTCTTGTGTGGAGTAGGAGACATGTCCTGTTCCACCTGCACTCCAGGTTCCATTTCTCAAGCTGTTTGTATGGGTGTAGAGCAGCTTAGCCTCTCTTCCCTGAGCTCAGAGTCGGTGCAGGTTGCTCAGACTACTCAACCTGAAAGTGCTGGCCCATCATTAGGATATAAACAGTGATGTGCCTGAAGAGACTGCCTTTTCAGAGACAAGGTCACAGCCTGGGGTGGAGATTTGCTCCTAACAATGGAAACCACTAAGAGTGAATTCAAAGGCTTTCAGCTGAATAAACACAGTGATGGAGAGTTGCCAAGGAACCTAAAAGAGACTTGGAGACAACTCCAAGAGAGCTGGGAAACTTGACTTGAAAAGTCAGCTGCTTCACAGTCCAAAAACACACCTGGAGGCTCCAGCTTTGACAGAAGACATGAACTTGAACAAACTGAGCTTTGCCCAGCTGAAGTCCTGATCTCTGAAATGCTGGCAGCTAATGGATTCTGACTCGTTATTGAAAAGCTACCCTGTGCCTGAAGATCCCAAAAGAGACAATCCTCACCTTCAAGCAGAGCTCGCTATAGCAAAGCCCATGGCACATCAGCCATGTGCTGCAGCTGCCAAGCCAGACCCAGAGCCCCAAAGACACCCGTGGGAGGAGGGAACAGGGTTACTCAAGACTGTGGAAGGGCTGGAGTTCAGTGAGCAAAACCCTTCGGCACATCAGCCCCTTGCCGGCACCACGCAGTCCTGCAGAGACCAGCGATCCCTTTTGGGGTCCTATCCATTCTCCTTATATGTTTTTGCTCTTCCTAGAGCAAGCAGGGAAGAAAGCCTCTTCTCTTGGATGATCTCTGATGCATGTGCCCCGTTGTTCAGAGCAACTCAACCTCTGGACAGGTCCAGGAAGGAGAGCAGAGCCAGGTCAGAGGAGGTGAGGAGTGCTCCCATTACAAGGCAGGCATTTGACTGCCTCTTTCGCAAGGTCCTGTGCATTATTCCTGCCTACAGGACACTCTTCCCTTCCCTTTCCTCAGCCCGCCTGAGTCCCAGTCTGCACCCACAAGCTGAGATTCCTCCCAGGGTGCAGACACTAAGCCTAGCCTGGGGCAAGACCACCACACAGACCCATAGAGCAGCCCAAGTGTCATCCTCCCTGCTGGTTGTCCATCAGGGAGGGCCGCTGCCACAGCAAAGCCAGACAAGCAGAGCAGCAAAAGCAGGGGAAGGACACCTCCGGGAAGATGCCTGTGCTTCAGGGTCTTCCCTGTCCTGCGGACACAGACTCAGGGGTACAACAGCTCGACGGCAGCTCCTCTGAAGTGCAAAGGCCTATCCCGGCCGAAGGAAAAGGGTCTGAGCAGCAAGAGACCACGCCAGGAGAGGGGTCCTCACCTGGCCTGAGAGTCAGTGTGCTGCAGCCCTGCTAAGCCACAGCAGCCCTGGGAAGGACAGCTGGGCTCCGGTCAGATGGGTGCCAGCTCAACACCCGCTAACTGCAGAGAGGAGCAGGATCCATACGGGCCAGGAGCTGGAGCAGGGAAGAGGTCTAGGATCCTTGCTGCTCTTCAGCTGGGTGAGACCAAGGAACCCACGCGCTGTAAGAGGGGAGGAAGAGGCAGGGAACACACACAGCTCTAGAGCATCTGTCCTGCGAGCTTCTCCAAAACACAGCAAACATCCTCCAACACATCCCAGAGTGCCTCACGGAGGAGATGGGAGTGCGGCAGCAAGCCCAGCAGTGGCAGATGGGACAGGCTCATTCGCTCATTTTCCCCTTGTCCCCTTTCACACTGGTCAGGCCCCCATCTGCTTGGATGTCACCTTGCAGATGAGGACCAAGCCTGCCCGCTCAAGGCATGAGGAATGAACACTGCGAGTGCCCAGATTAGAGAGCTGATGCATTGGGATGATGCACAGGAGCCCAGGGAACTTCAGGGCCAGTCACAGGACACCATGCAGCTCTTAGGGATGCATACTGTTAAGCCAGCTGGGTTTTTCCTGCCTCCCTTTATTTAAGTGAAGGTACCTCAGCTAGTACAGAAGAGGAGTTTGCAAAACAGGCAGTTTCTATTTGAGAAGTCAGCGCCCACCTGAACCATAAATGCAACAGCCCTCTGCAGGCACTGCCTTGGTCTGAAAGAAAGGGATGCCCCTGACAGCAGCCTGAGCATGGCTGCGTGCTGGTGACAGCACGGGAGTACTGTGCAGGGAGCCGCACCGGGTGTCTGGCTGCAGGGAGCCTGCACCCAAATCTGCTCTCATCCTGCCCCTCTCTGCCCAGGGGAGCAGGTGCCACAGCACAGCCTCCGACTCCCATCTGCAGCCCATAAAATCCAGTGCACGCTGCCCCGTGGGACGGGCAGCAGGGACCGGGCTGGTCGAGCAGCCCTGCCCCTCCACGACCACCACGCACGACCTGCGAGCTCCTGCTACTTGCACTGCAAAAGCCCGAGCCCTGAGCTGCGACTGCAGTGAATTCCTCTGCACATCAACCAGGCTGGCGGTGCGCAGGCTGCGCTTGCCAGGATGCGAGCGCTGTGGTGCTCTTAGCTGCACCCAGCAGCGCAGCAGCGCAGCCCCACGTCCCCAGCGCTCCCCACCACACCTCCGCCAGCACCCCAACTGCCTGCCCGCCCCGCTCGGCTGTCCGAGGGGAGCAATGCTGTCAGCCCCCAGCCCCAGGCAGCCCGCGGGTCTCCCCAGCAGCTCCCGCTCTGCTGGCTCCCACCCCCAGCCCACGGGAGGTTGCGCCAGAAACATTTCCACTCTTCAGCTCTCTGATATGCATCTGCCCCTTGGGGAAGGGAGATCTGGGAGGGAAATTCCTACTTTATACATGCAAAGATGCTCTGCTTTGCTTGAAGTGCCCCATTCCCTCCACTGCCTCTGGCGATCTCCGGTCTGGCATGGCTGAGCAGCTCCACTCGGACTCTGGGACTATCCCCCGGTTGCAGTGGAAGACTCGAAGGAGGTGGGGGGGTCTCCAGCATCGCTGCTTCCTTCAATGCCCACGCACACTCCCAAAACAAAGACAGGGAAGGGAGGTGCGGAGCAGTGCCCAAGGAACAGCAAAGCAGAGAGGTGGATACCATGGCAATGCGCAGTGCAAGGGCCCTCACTGACAGTCTGTGGGCCCTGCCCCGTGCTGCATCACACAACGGGATCTGGGGTGAGGGCTGGAGCAGGATGAAACCCAGGTCTGGGCATCAGCTCGGGACGGAGGAGGAGCTGATGTGCTGGGGCTAATGCAGCAGCGAAGGGAAAGAGCCGACACCGTGTGCCCGAGAGCCTTGCTCACGATCCCAGCAGGGACTGGGGCAGGAGGGAGCAGGCGTAAAGCCCTTCCCACAGCACAAGGTCAGTCCTCGCCAGAGCAGAGTGTCTGTCCGATTCTTCGACAGCAAAGGCAGCGCTGCCTCGCCTGCCTCTGCCGCTCCCCAGCGCTTGGCAGCTGAGCCTGCAGAGCTGTGCCTGTGAGCATGCCAGCACCTCAGCCCCAAGCGCTCGGCCCTCAGCCCCAGCACCGCTGTCCTCTAGCAAGCTTTCTGGCCCCAGACACTACCCCTCCATCACTGAGCAGGGCCCCTAGGCCAGTCTCCGAAAGAGAGCTCTTTCCCCACCGGGAGGTTTAGTCCACTCCACCCCCAGCAATGTTCTGCTCGCCCCCAGTCTCACTGTCTCCTCATCTCCCCCCACCCCTCATCCCCAAGGGGCACCTCCTCGTCCCAGAGCAGACGTTCTGTGAGCCCACACGTCCCCAGGCAAGCCACTGCTCCCAGCACTCCACCTCTTACGAGCACTCTTCACCAGGGCCACAGTCACTGCAGCTCTTCAGTGAACTTTTTCTCTGTGCCGACCAGGCTTAGTCTCCAAGCACTCACTCCCCGCAAGCAGCCAGCACACCAGGTGACCCCCAGCACCGCTCTGGTCTGTAACAGCCACCCCACAACCTCCATGGTCCACCGCGCCCTGCCAGATACCTGCTGTACCCGGGGGTAACCACCCGCCATGCCACCCTCTGCCCCTCCGTGCCACACGTGTCGCCCCACACTACAGCCACCCCGGCTGACACACCATGATGCCCGTGCCCTCCCGTGTCACACCTCGGCTCCTGGCAGCTCACACCTGCACGTCCCACCTGTGGTACCAGCATCATGGCCTGGCACACCACACCTCGCCGTACCGCCGTCCGACGCAGCGGTGCACCCAGCACACACCACAACCTGCTGCGTTGCACCCGGGCCTGATACCTGGAACCCGCTGCGGTCACCTCGGCATCTGTGCACGGTCCACACGCACCCGGCTCGGCATCCGTGCACGGTCCACACGCACCCGGCTCGGCACAGCCCTGCTGCCCGCACACCCTGCTCGGTCTTGCCCGCCCACGCCGCCAGCAAGCAGGCAGACATCGGTTCCCAGCGCTGTGCTGCGGCTCCGTGTTCCCGCAGCCCAGCCCAGCCGATGCCGGTGCCGGAGGAGTACTGGTACCGGTACCGGTACCATGCCCCCCCAAGAGCTCCTGGACTACTCGCCTGCCCTGCGGAGACACAGCCCCCCCCGGGGCAGCGGCCCGGAGCTGGGCATCAAGTGCGTGCTGGTGGGCGATGGCGCCGTGGGCAAGACCAGCCTGGTGGTCAGCTACACCACCAACGGGTACCCCGACGAGTACCAGCCCACCGCCCTCGACACCTTCTCCGGTAGGAACCCGCCTGGGGAGGGGGGGGGATCCCCGCCTGGTGCAGCGAGTCCCTCCCCGCTGCGGGCCGGGGGCGAGCTTTGCCGGTGAGGGGGGGCTGAGGGGGGGTCTGGGGGTGTGGGGCGAGGACGGGGAGAAGGGGGACACACACACACACAGAAAGCGCCAAAGGCGTTTTCCGCGACTGGGAGCCAGTCCCTCGGGCGCTGGGTGAAGTTCAGCAGGTGGAAGCCCCGCGTTTCGCAGCCTCGCGTGTCGGCAGGGCGCGCGTCGGGTTGGCTTGACGGTTCTGTCAAATTGGGCGCCTTCCTGGGTTTGCGGTGGTGGTAGGAGTAAGCAGAAGGGGGGCTCCATTTCTTGTTGGGTTTTAGCTTCAGAAATAGCACAGCGACACGCCGTAGGCTTTCTAGCTCCGACCGATACTCAGCAGTAACATCCTTTTCCCCACATGTCCACTGAAGTTAGCGTTGAACAGAGGTTGCCAAAAAGTTGAAGAGCTTTGTAAGTCTGGCTAGAATTGCCCTCCCTGTCAGCTGATGAGCTTGCATTAGTTTCCACTGTCGTAAATGCCATCTTTGTTCCTGTACTCCACTCCTCTTCTTTTGGGCTCCAATTTCTAATATAAACCCCAGGAAAGTACAAAGCCCTTTGAAAGATTTCTCATCTTCATCTGATACAAAGAAACACGACGGTACATGACAGTATAGATCGGTAGATTAGAGATGGGCTCAAGTCAGACCAGGAACGAGACTTCTAATGTGTCATAGTCTCAGGGGTTCTTAGAGGGAGCGTTTTGTTTATTTGACTGTCTCCCCAGTTGCTGACTCTGACACTGGGAATTGTTGATTTGTCTTGACCCTCTCCAAGCTCTGCCTCTGTCACTTGAAGGAAATGAACTGGGAACACGCTGCTGATCAGGGTTCAGGAGCCCTTTAGGACCAGGTGTAAGGAGCCCTTGAGTCCTCCAGGGGAAAGATTACTGCTCTCTCTGCTCCCTTTACACCGATGTGTACAGTTTGGGCTAAGAAAGGCTTGAAACTAACGTAGTGGTTAGCCTCCACGTTTTTGGAAAGGGCAAACCCGTAGCAAAACAATCCAGAAAGGTGGAGGCAGTATGAGTTCAGAGACTCCCCGATTAGCAGCAAGTAATTTGCAGATAGCTGCACCTGGATTTAGCCCCACTCTGAATGTCCAAGTACCGAGCCTGACTTCCAGAAGTGCATAGCATTTGCAACTGATAGAAATCCAAACCGTTAAAAATGGGTCTTCCAAAGTTCACGTTCTGCTTATTGGGAGGAAATGGGAGAATAGAGGAGTTTCCCTTCCCACCCCTACTCTTAAGGTGGATAAACTTGAAGAAAGTCCCTCCCTGGATTCACAAAGCATGGTTCAAGATCCGTTTCAGAAATTTCAGCCCAGTTCTCTCCACCCTTGGGGAATACTTGCAGTCGAAACTGCCAGCAGAACCGAGTTTCACAGTTTACATCCTAACCCTAATTCTGGTCAATGGACTGTAATGCCAATAACAAGATAGGAGAAAGTATTGTGTTATCAGGGGGACGGCTCTGGGACTGTGACCCAGCCAGGTTTGTCTGGGTGCTACCTACTGCTGGGTGTCACTGCCAGGTAGAGCAGCCTTGAGTGAAACGTGTACCCAGTGACCTTTCTCCACCAGGCTATCCTGTTCTGCCGGCCCCTTCGCTACCGTACCGAAATCCAGCCTCATCCTGAGGGTGTGGACCTTGTGAGGGCGGTATTTGGAGGGCTGTCGCAGAGTTGCTAGCGTAGCTTAGGCTAGCAGCAGGTACGAAAAAACCTTGTGCAAGCACTGGAGCAGCAGGTAATATATACGGTGCCTTTCTTCTGAAGACTGTAAAACATCTCAGAGATGCTAATTCCTTCTCTCAAGGCGCTGGGAGACAGAAGAAACCAGATACTAGAAAGGCAAATGCCCAGTGCCTTGAAGATCAAGTCAGGATCTAGCAGGTTCTTTGATCAGGAACAGGTTTCTCTTTCTCCTCTGAGGCAAAGATATGGCAACAACCCAACCGTTTCCCAGTCACAAGGAAGCAATGACTTTCAGCTACACTGGCAAGGAGTGGCACTGTGGTGCGAGCACCCACCCCTTCATTTTTCCTTCAATCTCAGTCTCCCACCAAACTTCAGTTCATCTTTTGTCTGTGTCTCCCTCCTCCCCAGACTGGTTTTAGGGAGAAGGAGTGCTCTGCTCCAAGAGCTTGTGTTAAACTCTCCCAAGTCAGTTGTTTCTGTTGTGTTTCTCACCTGGCTAATTACTTCAAGAATCACAGAAGATTGAAACTGCTTCTGTTTGGGGGTTTGGGTTTTTTCGGTGGTTTTTTTGTTTGTTTTTTGTTTTGGGTTTTTTTTGACAAAAAGGACAATAAAGCCTCCTCCTGGGCATAGCAAGGGCATTTAGCTAGCTCGTGTCAAGTGCCAGCCATTGTCACCTTAGCCAGCATGCCTTCCTTTATTCACCAGAGCACATCCACATTGTCAGGACTTTCAAGTGATTTCCAGCTCCCCCAACCCCTTTCCCCTTTTCCTCAGTTCCTAGCTAGTCTCTGCGCTTAAACATCTAACAGTTTCATTCCAGATTTCCATCAGAGGTCCTGCCAGCCCTCAGTCTGAGTCAGCTGATACCACATGAAGGCTTACTCTGATTAAGGAGTGAAGTGGGAGCAGACCTTACATACGTAACTCAGCAGTTTTTCAGTGTGTGCATAGTCTCTGGAGGGGATTTCACTCATCGCTGTTTTCTTAATAGCTTCTTCATTTCAAAGTTGGGTTTAGGTCTTTTGCTTTTCCTTAGCTAGGACACTCACAGAAACACCCGGGCGGGGGGG
>JAVJGG010000032.1:20329531-20430900 GCA_035590195.1 Aviceda cuculoides
AAAAAACACCCCCCCCCCCCCCTTTTTTTTTTTTTAAGGCCAAATTTCTGGCCTGGATGGTAAAAATGTCCAGTAGCTTGTTTAATGGAAACTGATTTGAACTTCTACTCTGGGCCAAAAAGCTAGGCACAAGTTGCTGAAGCTCTCAGTTTGTGTTTATCCTTATCTGCTTTCTTGGGTTGTGGAAGAAGAACAACAAATTCCTCTCAGGGCACTGTTTGGCTAAGGGCTCTTCTCTAGAGAAGCAGTTGTCCAGTAATATGGAATGATTCTTTCAAAACACTGGAGAAGAACCCAAAATGCCTGAGGGATAACCAAATCAGAAAGTCTGTTGCAGGTCTCTTAATGTTCCCAGTGCAAGCTTCAGCCGGTTTAGAGAGTTTTGGGAGGATGCTCGGCAAGGAGGACAGACTTGAGTGACTTCAACGAGTCTGCTCAGTGGGATACAAAACAGAGTGCTCTGGGGAGAAACCTGTATGAGTGTACATGTGTATGCTGGGCAACTCCCTTAGACTCATCCTTATTCTCTTTCTGCTACAGTGCAGGTCCTGGTGGATGGAGCCCCAGTCCGGATCCAGCTGTGGGACACCGCTGGACAGGTAAGCTCTGTCGAAGCAGCTGTCAGCTCTGCTCCTGTGGGACAGGGACTTCTGGGGAAGGCAGCGTTTCACTGGGAAGGAAAGAAATGCAGTAGTCCAGCATCAGCCGTTTGCTGGTATGGCAGTCACAGACAGGTGAATGACAGACTTCCTCAGCTCTGGAACTTGTGCCTGAACCGTGGCATGGCCACAAAGTCAGCACCATGCTCTGCCTCTGAGGGTGGTGCTGTCCTAGTTAATGTGTAAAAAAGCCACTGCAGCATCAAGCTGTTAGGAGATCAGTCAGGTTAAGACTTTTTTTGTTTTTCTTTCCCTCCCCCTCTCCATTTTCTACAGGAGGATTTTGACTGTTTGCGCTCGCTTTGTTACCCTGACACCGACGTCTTCCTTGTCTGCTTCAGTGTGGTAAACCCAAGCTCCTTCCAAAACATTACTGAGAAATGGATCCCTGAGATACGAACTCACAATCCCCGGGCGCCGGTGCTGCTGGTGGGGACGCAGGCAGACTTGCGGGATGATGTCAATGTCCTCATCAGCCTGGATCGCTACCATGTGAAGCCCGTGCCCCGGCCTCAGGCAGAAGGTCTAGCTGACAAAATCCGGGCTGAAGCCTACCTGGAATGCTCAGCACTGACCCAGAAGAACCTCAAAGAAGTTTTTGACATGGCCATTGTGAGCGGTGTAGAGCACAAAGCAAGGCAGGAGAAGAAGATGACCGCCAAAGGCATCAAAACTCTCTCCAAGTGCCGCTGGAAGAAGTTCTTCTGCTTTGTCTGAAGCTGCTTTGAGGCGGGGAAGACAGAAACACCCAATGCCAGTATTGGCTCTGCACCTTCTTGGAGTGACTGCTCCTATGGCCCCAGCGAGGAGGGTATGATAAGCTGCTGGGCTTGGAAACCTGGCTCTTGCTGGGTTACAGTATCAGATGCCTAGGAGACATGAACTGGATTTCCATTGTGCCGGGATGTGGAATGGTCCAGGCAGCTATAAGTACCTGCCAGACATGTCTGTAGTATCCCAGACTAATGGGAGCCTTTAATACACCAAGACTCAGTTCCCCAGAGCAGGCAGGTTCCTTACATCGTTCAAAATGACCAGTTTTCTGTCTGAAGATAACACACTTTCGGAGTCCTGACGCAGCATAATAAATGTGAGGGACTTTTGAAGTCTGCCTATGTTTTGGCTGATTTACAGGCAGGGCAGAGAGTAGGGCAGGGGCAGTTACAGGCCACTGCAATGTGGTCAGACATGGGCTGCTGAATTTGTAACGTAAGACTTGGGTTCCCTCTCTGATTCTGCTTGCCAAAATAGGTAGAAGCCTCTTGGCTGTGAAAAAGCAGCGCTCTTTCTTAAAGGCCCTGAATTGTGAGTACCCT
Organism: Aviceda cuculoides; assembly: GCA_035590195.1. Taxonomy (NCBI): domain Eukaryota; kingdom Metazoa; phylum Chordata; class Aves; order Accipitriformes; family Accipitridae; genus Aviceda; species Aviceda cuculoides. The sequence goes on from JAVJGG010000032.1 coordinate 20,331,507, forward strand.
TGAGAAGGTTTTTTCCTAAATGAAGGCCATTAGCAGGCTAAAGAGAAAATGCACTGGGAGCTACAGTAATTCTTTAAGCAAAATGTTCTCCGAGAGGACTCTGTAGTCCAGTAGGTGCCAGTGCTATTGTCCTCTCTTAAGAGGTAGTCATGAACTTGGGGACCTAATTTGAAAGACCTTTTGTGTGTGTGGTCTTTTGAGAGAAAAAACAGGTGAGGAACAGTGACGAGTGGCTCTGTCTGTCTAGCAGAGACGAAACTCTGCCAGCGAAGGGTTTGTAACACTACCAAGGGGTGAAATGTAGATGGAGAGCCATGCATGTTATGAAGGGAGAAGAGAGAAGGGAGAAAAGGAAGGGAATAAAAAGGGTAAAGAGAGGTAGAAGGAAGAAAGGGAGATGAAGAGGGAAAGAAGAATGAACACTGTTAAATTAAGAGTTGTGATTCTGCTTGAGATGCTAATATTCAGGGAATCTTCTAGGGACCTGGAAAACTTGCTAGTGATCTCAATTTCAAAGTAATATTGTCCATATGTTAAGTTCTGAATCAAAAGGAAGGGGTTGTAGTGAGAGGGAGAGAGTTAGAGAGAGTTCCTCTTTGTCAGTAAAATCCTCGGTTTCAGATCTACGCAGGAGAACAGAATTTACCTTGTACTGTTCTTCCTGAGGCTGCAGAACAGAAACGGAGGGCTCAGGGCTTCTTTCTGTTGTGCTTCCTTTTCCTAAAAGTCACTGCTTGATCTGCTGAAATCAAAAGCAAAGGAAAGCCATGAAGTTCCTGCCAGACAAAAACATTCACTATGTTTGCTCTGTTCCACTCTCGCCTGTTTCTCAAGGGATTAATTTCCCAGTGAGTCTATTCACATTTTACTACAGAACTTGCATCGATTTCTAAAACTTCTTTCATAGAGACATTTTGTTCTGGTTTATGTAGCAGAGAGCGTGACAGGTCTGTCAAGCAATGCTTTCAATACTCAGGGGGTTCTCTGCATCTGCCTATGGCCCAGCACTTTGGGGACACTCTGGAGTAACGTGGCAGAAGGGGATATAGCTGTGGATTGTTTGCCCTGCACCCAAAGCAAGCATACCCGAGCTAGTGGGCCTGTAAAAACCAAATGCAAGTACTGCAGCGTGGCTCTGGATCCAGAGAAACGCCTGGAAGTCTCTCTCACAGCCATCTCTCTTTGTGGCGCAGCTCATACAGGCCCCGGGACGCGAGACAAGCCTGCTGCCTCCCTGGGGGTTACCGTCGTATGAAAGAGGTGGGCAGGTCTTCTTGCGACGGGACGTGGCCCGCAGCCTTGGAGCTGCTTGTAGGGTAAGGCTTAGAGACCCGAAAGGATGGCGTGTCAAAATGAGCTGAGTGTTGAAAGGACTCCCGCAACTGGAATGCCGTCCAGGTCCAGTGAGGATTCCTAAGAGAGGGAGAGTACGGAGGCGGTAGCTAGAAGGGACATGTCCCACAGGCCTCTTGGCAGGACACCACTTCTTGAACAAAGCTCTCGCTCAGCAATGCATCCCTGCATGTATTTCCTACCTGTACAGGCACCTTTGCTGTATCACTAGTTCAGTTTGTCTGTTGGGTCTTTATGCATTTCTTTAGCCTGCGAGACCGAGGGCTGCGGTGTGACCTGCTGAGGAGCAAGCTGTACCCCTATGGAGCAAATCAACGGGTGGAAAAAACACCAGCCTCCCTCCTGCTGAGGAGAGCAAGGGTTGTCCTGCAGTAGCTCGGTATGAAACAGGGCTTATTTCGTTCGGGAAAAGAAGCTGTACTGAGAGCTGCTTTCTTCCTCTGTGATCGTGTCTAATATTTGTTCAAATAAATTTTTTAAATGTCTGCGATCTGTGCTTGTAACTTTGTCAGTGCAAAATAAGCTGGGCTTTGAGCTGGAGGAGTTATTCCATTTTACTGGCAACAGCATAAGAAGGAAATTGCCCCGCTTCTCCCTCCATGTCATAACCCCCACTAACAACAGTAAAAATCCCCTCATAGCTGAAACCTTCCAAGATCCTTCTGTTGCCTCAGTTAATTTTCCTCTCCCTCAGCAGCCACTCAGGGTGGAAGCTGCCGAGGGGGATGGAGTAGCAAACATCCAAAGCTTTCGGTGCCTCTCCCCAGAAGCCACCGTCCAGGGACCAGTCAGGAGGCCCTCCCAGCACTCACTGAGACAAGCCCGTGTAGGACTTGCATTTGGAGCCTTAATAACAGCATGCTGCTCTGTCATTAGGCTGGTGGGTAATTTAGCGACCAGCTTTATTTAACTTCCCTTGGTAGTTAAACACTGCACAAGTGCTGAAAAGTTTTGTCCGTGCCACATAGGACACAAAAGCTCTATCCAAGATAGCTCACAGAACTCATTCTTTTAGCCTTATCATCAGCATTACACATAGGTCAGGGCTCCAGTCTGCCCACAGCTGCTCCAAAGGCAGAGGGCTGGGAAGTGAGGCTGCTGGGGGAGTTCAGCAGAGAGGTAGGAAAGAAAAGGGACAAAACCCACAGTGTAGCAGAGGTAATGAGCAAATGTGATTCAGAAAATAGAAGGGAATAGGGAATTACTGCTGATTAAAAAAAAAAAAAAGTTCCCAAATCATGTTTTTAAGACATCCGAGACCACACTGTCCTCCTGCAGTCTGCTGTTTGCTAGATGTAAAGCGACCTGTGGGATTATTTGGAGCCAGCTCCCAGCTTTGCAGCTTCCCGGCATTAAAGCTTACAGAAGAACCTGTGAATGGAAATAGCAGCAAAGTGTGAATTAACTTTACGGGGAGTGAGTCATCCCACTGAGCCATATCCTGTCATGTGCACAATAAGCACCCTAAAACTCCCTGAAACCCGTGAACAAAGCTGAGCTGCTGGGGGTGGGGGTGAATCTATCTCATCGAGTGTCCGACCAAAGCCACCCTAGGAGTCTTTAAAGCCTTGCTCTAGTCCTCTCCAAGTTGCAGTACTGGACCTGTGCTGCTACCTGGCTCTGGTGCAGTTTGGACTCGTTTCTGCCTTGCAGCGCTGCTTGACCAACCTGTATTTTCAGCTGATGCTGAGAGCATGGGAGAGTTCCTGGGAGACTGTCGCTAACACAAACCACCCCACCAGGCTGGATGAAGCTAGCCAAGCCCATTTCTAGGCCAGCGCAATTCCGCACAAGTGCCACTTACTTTAATGCCAGAAAGGATCCTTACAATTAGTCGATCTGACTTGCTCCATAGTGCAAAGCTCAGCATCAAACGCTAAAAAAACCCAATGTGCCTACAGGGTAGAAACTCTCTAGTCCCTTCTTTCTTGCTCAGGTCTCTGACTTCAAGCCCGGTCAGCGGACTCCTGCACAGTCCTGCATGCAGCAGAGTAACTTATCAGGGCTTTCCCACCAGCATAAGCAACACTGTAAGTACTTCACCACAGGTAAACACCACGTTGTGTAATTCTTCATGAAGTTGGTGTGCTAGCTGCTGCTCTCGGCTACCATCTCCAAAGGAGCTGAGCCCAGGTGCCAAAACCAGTAGGGCCACAGAGTGGAAAGGACCCTTTTGTCTCCTTTCTCTGTAGGCAGCACACCCTAAATGGGCTTAGCTGGGCCAAGAAGGTTCCCACCTGGCAACGCTTTCCCAAGCTTCCACTGAACCCTGACTGGGAATTAATCCCTAAAATAATACCAAGTTTCGTCTGACTCAACACAGCCTTCTTCCAGTGCCAGAAGGGCAAGTCTGGAAGGTCCCTTCAGGAGATCTTTATGCCCTGTAGGTTACATCCTATTTACTTTGAAGGGACAGGCTGAATTATATATTACCAGGTCAGGAGCCCACATGAGACCAGCAGCAGGAACCCAGCTGTGCTTGAACCCTGCTGAAATGCAATTACCTGGGAATGGCATCCTCCCCCACTTCCTGAGAGGGGTATGATTGCGTTAACAACCTTATCAGTTTCTCAACACCCCCCAATTTAATCCTCAGGTGCTAACTAGCTTTTTTTTCCTCAGATTGCTCCAAGTTTAATGCTATTTATCAATTGGAAGCAGGGTCTGGTTTGACATGTCTCAGCTGTAGTGACAGCTAAGCAGTCTGCTCCAACTTTGCTCCTAAAGCTTTTCCTGCCCCTGGTTTGGGCTAGAAGGGTCCCCTCCCACCGTCCTCTCCGTGGCCTCGCGAAGAGCGGCACGGGAACGCCGGCGGGGCGGGAGCGAGCAAAGGCACTGCTCCGACGGGCACTGCCACCACAAGAAATGTTTGTCCTCTCGCAGCCTCCGCTTCAGTCGGACTGCTGCTCTTCCAACGCTGCCGAGAGAGTCCTCCGTGCCCGGGAGGCTGTCCTCGGCCCGCTCGGTCTGCTTAAACACCTCGGCTCTCCTTTACATCGTCGCCTCTCTCGGAGCTGTGCTAAATCGCTCCGTAGTGGGCCCGGGAGATAAAGCATTTATGCGAAGGAACCACTCGAATTTTACAATACGGCTCCAAGATGGTCCTCCCTGTACTGGAGGATGCTGGTCAAGACCCAGCTCCCAGTCTGCATCTGCTCCCAGAAGAGGAATCAAAGAGCTGGCCCAGCCGGCACCTGGGCCTCCTGGAAGCTGCTTACTCATGTCTCTGCGGAGTCCAGCCCTGGGCTCTCCGTTCCCACCGTACAAATACGGCATTGTACTTGCAAAGACCTATTGCACAAGAGAGCAGGGTATGTTTCAACGTATCCCTGAGACAGGTTCCCTCTGCTGCAGCCCCACGTGATCCCCGTTCCCAGGGTGACACCGTGCCCTTTCCAGCTCCTGGACCCAGCTGCTCGGCATCCAAACCTGCCGGACTTGTTCTGGAAGAGCAGGAGGAGATGTGGGTCCCATCCTCCCCCTCCATCCCCTTATCCCCAGCGCTGCCCCCGGGGCAGTGTTGTGAACTGAAATACTCTGGTTTCTGCTGCTATGGAGGAACATCAGGTGCAGGGAAATTTGGCTCGGGGACAAGTTTCACCACGAGTCACTGAGCCAGGCTTTTCTTTCCCATGAGATAATCTTGGGCGGGGCAGACGATCTCTTAAAATTAAAATACAATGAAAATACACGGGCTTCCCAGGGTTTAGGGCAAATCTCTCTTTCCTTGTTTTCTCAGAAAGCCAGCCAGGCGCTGCCGAAACCTTCCCCGGGCTTGCGGCGCAGCGGGCAGCGCTGCGGCCGCAGCCTCGGAGCCAGGCCTGGCTTTCTGGCGGGGGGCTGGTGCCCGCTGCTCCCCCCAACCCCGGGCTGGCCGCAGGGGCCCACCTGCAGGACCTGGCTCCGCTGGCGGCGCGGGTGGAAGAGCTCGACCTCCACAGTCCCGTAGAGGAGGACGGAGGGGAGAGCGCGGGTTAGCGAGTCGAGCGCGGACAGCGAAGCCCCCCTCCCACGGCACCCCGAGCCCCCTTCCCACGGCACCCCGGCGGCTGCGCTGCCACCTTTGGGCTGGTGGCACGGTGGAGCCTGCTGGTGGGGACAGCGCTGGTGGCTTCCAGGCGGCCACCCGCGTGCGAACGGTTGCGCCGGCGGTGCCACCACCGCTGTTAAACTCTGGGGGGGGGGGCTCGGTGCACCCACGTCACAGGCCTGCCCTTCCTCCACCGTCCCTGTAAGTGTCTCGCCCTGCCACCGAGCTTAACCTTCTGCTTCTCTGGGTGAACACCCGGTTACGTAGCTCAGTGGCAACAGGGACACGGGGAGAAGCCTGGGATCTCGCTGGGATCTCGCTGGGATCTCGCTGACGGGCGAGCGTCAACGCTCCAGCCCTGCAGACCGAGGTGCTTTCTCATCCAAAGGGGAAAGTCAGCATCACGTGCTGCAGCGGGGTCTGTCGTGGGAGGATTCGGTTCTCCCGGCAGAGACTGCATCCCTGCGGGGCTCGACGGGAGAGAGGCTGGGAAAATGCTGCCCGAGCATCTCAAATGGGTTTCGGGCAGTATTGCAGAGCCCTAGCTGCTCTCCTGCAGCGAGACCTTTGCTGTGCCGCCCGCCCGGGCAGCGGCGTGTGCCTGGGGACAGTTGGTGCCTGCCGCTGCCGGAGCCGCTGGGATGGCTGGGACGGCTGGGACGGCTCTCTGCAGCGCTGAGGCAGGCCGGGAGGCAGAAGGAGCACCCGGCTACGGGCAGAGCTTCAGAAACTGCGCATTCATCTTTGCTGCCAGGAAGCCAGGGAGTGCCTGGGGCGGACTGATGACGCACGGCACACCTGAGATCATTTTCATGGGAATAGACCCGTGAGAGACAGCGAGAGGAAGAGTCAGGGAAACTCTCCCAGCACTTCAGTCGGTGTCAGCATTCACGGGGCAGATTTCACAAGATAAACAAAAGCCTTTAATAACCGCACTGGAGGGAGGCTTTGAAACCCTGTGAAACTTCTGCCAGGAAAGAAGAGCAGCAGGCTCCTCGCGGAGCGCCAACGCCACCAGCCAGCGGGAGACTCGGCGGCCGCAGAGAAAAAAAGGCTTGCAAAAACCAAACCATAAAGATCCGAGTGTGGGTACCCGAGCTGTACTCCCAGCCGTGGTGCTATATATAGCGCAGATGAATATTCATTCCTCTTGCTAAGGGGTTTTAATAACGCGGAGCAGATGAAAGATGTTAGCCACCCTGGAATATTATCTGGGCAGGCATGTATAATCTGAAGGGAGGGTAGGAGAGGATATCTAATGTTGTGATATCTTCTGTAGGATGATTTGGTTTATTTCTCACAAGCCAAATAGATTTGTAGAATAGCAAGAGTTATTAGCGTCTAACAGTAAAGTCTTACATGTACAAGACTCCCGTCAAAGGATGCTACGCCCGAAATACAGGGACTCCGTGCTAACCAGTAAAGTATAACCATACCTTGTGAGGAAGAGGACATCCTGCAGCACCTGGCTGGCTGCCTTATGGGTACCAGTAACAGCAGCATCTCACCTTTCCATGCAGTGCATTTATCCACTATCTCCAAACATCTCTTTTCAGATGATAAAAACACTGCATTAGGTGCTGGGAGAGAGGGTAAGTCTAAATATAGTTTAGGTCACCAGAAACCTGGAAGTGTTGACCCAGGCTTTAACATCATTTCCCTGTGTGGTTTTGGGTGAATGACTTTCCCTCTTCCATTTGCAAAAGGGAGCTCCCTCCTCTCCATGGGTGTGATACACATTTATTAACTGGTATGCACAGGATGCCATAGCAGGGGAAGGGTTATTGCCAGGAACATCATAGCACTTCTCCTCACGGTCCTCAAAATGGACAAAAGCCCTGAGATGTGTCCAGACGCCAGTCTCCATTAATGTATTCCATGAGTTTCCAGAGAGATCTGGAAGACCAAATTCTGTGATTATAACTCCAGCTCTGGGGTTCAGGCAATTAAGGGAGGAATTCAGTATTCATTTAGAGCAAATGTCTCCAACCTTCAGAGCTGTTGAAGGAAACATGAAACCACATGGTCTGGAAAACTAGGAGATGATTAAAAGGAAGCCCTATACATGTTGCTACTTAAATGGTACATATGCCACCTTGGCGATGTGGCAGGAGAGGAGGAAGAATGAAATGTGGTGTCTTCATATAGCTAGTACTATCAAGTCCCCAGCCAAAAATAAAGAGATGGACCCAAAACGCAGAACGTGGGACATTTGCGTCTGGCTCCACTGCTTCCACCTGGTGACTGTAGCACAGACGGAATTATCTGAGCACAGCCACAGCCCGGGTGGATAAGAGGCCGCCACGCAGGAGGTCTGGGAGCCCAGCAGCAGCAGGAACCGCTCCTGAACAAGACTCAGAACTAGCTTTACTTATGGGTGGAGAAACAGCGTCCCACCCTGAGTCTATCACGCTGTAGGACGTGGAGAGGAGGAAGGGGCGTTCTGGTTATTGAGACACCTCTGCGTAGTTTAGCAGAGAAGATCAGCCAGACGAGAGCAGCACACGTTTCCAAGAAGGCCAGCTCTCTGGGTAAGGAGCCGATGGCCGGACAGGCGTGCCCGAGCCCATGCTGACCGCTGTGCTGCTGGGCTGTCCTGGTACCCCACATGGCTGGGTGAAGCTGGCTCACCGCCGCCACGCTCTGAGCACACGTCCTAACCGAGGTGCAGACAGGCTCTCGGGTGCAAAAAGACGCACCCCAGGGGCTCGAAAGCCTCCCGCTGCCGCTTGCTGTCAGGTGTGGGTTGGCCCCTTTCCCCCTCCCTCTTCCCGAGGTGAGAGCGGAGCAGGGCTGCTGAGCACCCGCCGTGTTTGCCGAGAGGGAACGGCACGCTCCGGAGTCCGGCCTTCCTCCTGCCTCGTCCGGGTGAATAGTCAGCCAGTAAAGGGGAGTTTTGCTTCTGCTAAACGTCCGTGCTGACTTCACTGATGCTGCCCTTCTGTTTTATTGGCACCCACGGGAAACCTCTGGCCACATCTGTGGTCTAAATAATTACAGCCTCCCAGCAAGAAAGGATGAGGGGGCAGCACGAGCGTTTAAATGTTACAGAAGGGACTCTACAGCAAGCACTGGTGGTCTTCCCTGAACTCCTTTCTATACGTCAAGGAGCATAAAAGAGTAGGAAGAGACCGAGTCCTGCTCTCAACCCTCCATCCTAGAGGATGGCTTTATTGGTAATTAAAAACTACATCTCAGCTTAATTTTCTTCCCACACTTGGCTGTACTCTATCTTACCCCCATCTCAAAGAGGCATGTCAGTCCTTTCATATCCTCACTGGAGTTCACAGAGGTTTGCCAGCATTAATCAGAGGCAATTACCTCTGCCTCTTTAGGCAGGGATATCAGACCTAAGCTTAGGGTGACTCATTGCAAGCTCGCTTCCCCCTGCAAGGTTCTTCCAGACATCTCCTTTGCCTGGAGACCTCAGCTGCCTTTGGTCATTCCATGCCTGGGAAACATTCCTGGCAAGGAGCAAGCCCCAACTACTACCCGGCCCCGTGTACGCCACATCCTCGTCTTTTCACCTCACCTGGTGGAACCGATAAGAGGGTTACTGGCTGGTGCTGGCCAGGAATTATCTAACCAACATTTTCACATTTCGACAGATTAGCTTTTTCAAATGGATTTTTGGGAGGAACAGTCCTGTCTTGGTGACCACCCAGTGCGATGCAGCCAGGGCTGCTGGACCACAGGCCTGTTCCCAGCAGTGGGTCTGGATGAACCCTGGAGCAGCCCAGCCACACTGACCACTCCTGACTCGGACATCTCCAGGATTCCCACCTTTGTGCCGAGAAGAAAGGAGTCGCACCTTCGGCCCTTGCAGCTCTGATGCCCTGAGAGCCCTGGCTGGAAGGAGATCCCTTTCAAGATCCCTTGGCTCTGTGGGAAGGGAGATCCCTCAGAGGCGAACAGACCATTTAGGAGAGAAAGGCCGTACGTTTTCCTAGAGGGAAAGTTTTCGGTCCTACAGAAATCCCAGGGTTCAGCATGGGTCATAACAAAAATCTACTTTGGAATATTTGCCAGAAATATTCCAAAGTAGTAGAAATACGTGCCCCAGAGAAGAAACGGAGTTTCAGCAAGCTGTAGCTCTTGGAAAGAAAGTGAAGTCTGTTGATATTATGCACAATGCGAAGTAGATACTTTGTTACCAGTAATGTTGTTATTACTTAATAAATGTTTTTGTTACTAAGCTCAAACTGCCAACACAGACTCTGTGAGTGCTGGCTGCAGTCATCTTCCCCACTGAAGCCTGCGTCAACCTCGTAGAGACCCCGACTCTGCAAATAAACACCCAGGTGGCCCTGGCCCACCGACCTCCAGCGCTCCAAGCAAGCGTTTGCAGGAGAGCAAAAGAAATCTGGTGGTTTCAAAGGGCACAAACTTCCAGCACAACCTCTCCGGCTGGTCAGGGAGCAGAGCGTTTCACATCACACCCGCCATGCTGTGAAATGAGGTTGGAGAAGTACAAGTGATGGGTGCCCTCTGGGGTAACTCCGTGAGGATCGCTCCCCTTCTATTTCTTCCCTTCCCCTCCAAGCAGCCCACCAGCTAGGGGGAATTTCTGCTGTTCTGCAATGAGTTGGATGCACTGTCTGTAGATCTGGCTTTGGGGTGCTGCTGTGCAAATACATTGGATTGTCGTTCTGGGGTCGAGAAGGAAAAATGAGCAGGAGGGAAAGCCACTGACTAAAAATAAACCACATCTCAGCAAACAGATGAAAGTTACTAAGGGATAATCTAGTTTTGTGCAGAAAGGCCGGAGCCCTCGAAAACCCAGGGAGCTGGAAAGGGACCTGCCTCTCGCAAGGGCTGGGAAGCTCCTGGGGGGACTCACCCCACGCATGGGGTGCTGCCTGCAGAGTCCTGCCTCATCAGTGCTGACTGAGCAGGGTACGAACGCTTTACGCAAAGCATTTCCCTGCGAAATAAATACTGCTCTGGGTGTAAAGAAGCTGCCCGGTCATAATACGCATCTCGCTGATTGCAAAGTTGCACAAGAAGAAGCTGGTTCTGAAGTTGGCGAGAGCAGCTCGGCGAGCACCCTGAAATGGCAGGGGCTGGCCAGGCAGCAGCCCACGTCCCACGGAGTTTTCGGGATCATGCTGAACGCAGACTTATTTTCCAAGGCCGAACCTCAACTCAGTGAGCAGAGAGGGAAAATGGACAGGAGGCAAAAACGCTAATGTCTTCTGCACGCTCCTTCATGACACGCACAGGTGTGCTCAACTGTTGGAAGCCAGGGCAAAACAAACGAGCCGTCACTTCCATCTCGGGCGCTGCCGGTGACAGGGAAACCTTTGGATAATAAGAACAGATTTCTGACGAGGACAACAGCCCTTTTTTTTGACTGGCACTTCCCTTTTTGCTAAGACCTCTTTTCATCTTTTTAGCCAGTGTGTACATCCCTGGCTCCCGTTCTTAAAAGGTGGACGATAGCCTCCTTACCGGTACGAATTACCTCTGTGTTATGAAGAGGACCCGGACATGAAAAGCAGGCTTGTCTGACAGGGCAAGCCTTTCCAACACAGCAAAACACTGCGGTGCATAACAGGCTGCAACGCTGTTTTGGTGCCCATTGTTCCTTTGCATAAAAGCCTTTGAACCGGAGTCACTAATTATGGGAGCCGCACTGTGCACAGCTCCTCAGCTGCTGATACGTTTATCAGCGGAGCATCAACCTGACTCGCTTCCAGGAGGTTTAGATGGCATGGGGTCATGCTTGCATCAGCTAATAAACTCCTTGGGAGCTGGGATGGTCTCTTTCTTTTGTAGCTGTGAAGCAGACAGCATCGATGGAGTCCCCATCCCTGATTTAAATAGCTGCCTCGATTCAGCAATGACGACACGTAACGCTTTAAACCTTGGGGACTGGACGGGCATTGCGAAGGTGCAGGGGTGCTTCCTGACAGTTTCAGGAGGTTGAAAACAGGAGAGCTTTTAAACCAAATGACCAAATTGCTATGTTAAAATACATTTTATCATGAAAACACGAAGGATTGCTTTCCTCTCACCCTGCCTGAACTTTGGCTGAGTACTGCTGGCAAACAAGTGACTTAGAAACAGTCACTGGCCATGGCAGGATCCTCTTTGAGATCTGCCCTTACCTGGGAGGAACAGGGATGCTTGCACAGCAGGGCAGTCCCTCTGATTTGTCCTAGGGTGAATCAGCAAGTCTCAGCTTCATTAGACACCCTAAGGATTTCTGAAATCTCTCTAATTTTGTGAACTTTATTGCTAATCCTATTGGAGGTAGAAGATCCAGTGCTCTAACCATCAGATATGTGAATTATTGCAGTTTGGGGAAGACTGCAAGGAGAGGTTGAGACATAGCCACTGGCTAGTCTCCTCATGAGATTCTCAGCTTGCTCATGCTAGGGGTAGAAAAGGAAATTTTAAGCAAAAGAACAATTTTTGACACAAATTAAATGGGTGCAAACTGGACAAAATTCAAGACAGGTTGGAAAGAAGATGGATTTTGGTCACAGAACCCGGAGGTTCTGGAGGGGTTTTCAGCTGGAACAGTGTGAGAACAAACCCCTCCCCTTGAAGACCGAGCATGTCTTGTTTATGAAAACCACTAGATGACAAAGTTGTCTAAAATAGAAGGTAAGTAAGTGGACATGAGTCAGGAGGCCTTTTCCAGCCCTGCGTTCAAAAGCAGTTTCAAAGGACTGCCGTACCTTACAATTACGACCGTGCCGAGGATGGCTCCCGAGCTTTGCCCAGCTCCACAACAGTCACCTCTATGAGAAATTTGGACCATACCATGTGCAACATGTATTACTCCACTCTAATTGCAGCACAGACAAGCATAGACTTGGTTAGGAACCGAACACAGTTTGTCTCATTGCTTTCAGCGGCCGGTTTTAAGAAGCACCCGCGCATCGGCTCTTCCCTCATAAGAGAGTCCTTAGTCGGGAGCCTGGCCTCCTGACCATCGCTTTTTTCCTGGGACAACTGGGCAGAGAGCTGACTTCCTTACTGCCCGGGCTGGGGCAAGGATTCTGTCCCCACCAGCCACCCACAGGTTTGGGCTCACCAAAATCGACCCAAGCCGCGGGGGGTGAGAGCGCGGCACCTCGGCGGACAGTCCCGGAGCCCTGCCGTGGAGGCGGCAGTCTGGTCAGGAGCAGGGGGCTAGTCAAGCTCTGAACGTATCGAGGCGGAGGTGTTTTGTCCTCCGCTCTGAGGAGATGAAAGGCACCCTGGAGAGGACAGTTCAGCCCAGCGTTGCTGAAAAGCACCGTTAAGCCGGGTGAGAAGACAGCTAGGTCGTTTTAACCTCCACGCAGTTGCTGGAGATCCCCCATGGATAGGAGCTGGAGTGTGGGTCTCATGTAGGTACACTGGGGTGAGGGTTTCCTTATCTTGAATTTTGCTGTAGGACACTCAGCTGGAGTTAACTTTCTTGGAATCAGAGGCACTGTTTTTTACAGCCAAGGCACACTGTCAATCGTTAGGATTCCCATGGTGCTTTCTGCAAGGTTTTGCAAGTGTCCCACCCAGACTGCTACTGGAGTGCTTTGCACAGTGCCAAAAATCTCCTCAGCGGTTCCAACTGGAAAAATTTATTACCGCTTCCTTTCCTGACACCATTACGTCTGGTGAAGAAAGTTTACAGGGTCCCAAGAACATACAGAGAGATAAGGTTCTTCTGTGACTGGGGAAAGATGCTATCTCCCGCCTGATGCCGTGATATTTGGATTGTGCCACACGGTCTGGCGGTTCCAGACATCTTGCAATTCATATCAGAAGTCTCCGGGGAAAAAAAAAAAGACAGAAAAGAAGGGTGTGCTGAGAGTCAAACAAAGGTAGAGTTTATGGGAAAGTGAAGGGGAGGGGGGCAAACAAGAGCAATAGGAAGTTAGACTTTGAACAAGCCCGGTCATGCCTCGGGTACTGGTTCTACCTGCCCGCCACCTGACCACAGCCCAGTCTGCCCAGTGACTGCAGTGGGATCCGGGGCGCGGAGCAGCCCCGAGTGAGCGGGGTTTGTTTGCTGGTGGTGTTGCTGGGGAGGGGAGGGGGCTGAGGCAGGTTGCGATGAGCGCGTCGGTCGGCTGGCGGCCCTCGCCGAAGGCCCACGCGCGGGCGCCAGGAGTGGCTCCGGAGAGGAAAGGCTTGTTCGCGTGTGACGACTCCGTTGCAGGGCTTGGGGAACAACCGGTTGCGGGACAGTGAGAGAGGAGGATTTGGCGATCTCTGCGGCTCACCTCGGGGTGCAGCTAGCTGCCGAAAGGGGCTGGTGACAGGACCAGGTATATTCGCAAGTCATTGCAGCTTAGCGTCATCCCCTCTTCACAGAAGAGAAACAACTCCCCATATCCAGAACATCTGCCTTTCTCCTACCCTGCAGAGTATAAGGATCTGGCCAAGCTCTGAGCTTGGTGAGAAGAGGCAGCACTCAATTAAAACAGCAAACACCTGGGCACAGGGGCCCTTCTCCGTTTTGAAACAGAAGCCGCATACTCTAAAGCCAATTACAAACTGAGCTTAACTGTTCTGGATTTCATTAGTTACGTGTCAATTAGGCCATCCCAGGAGGAAAAGGCATTAGGAGCTACGGAGTAGGAAGGGCATTAGCTGGACGGAGTCAGGTAAGACAGTTATCTCCCAGGGAAGCACAAGCATCCTGTGCTCCTCGCCATCCTCATTTCCCCGGTTACTTCTCAAGGCCTGCAGACGACGACTGCGCATTTCTGCTTTGTCCTGCTGAAGAGAGCAAGGGAAGGGAGGCTCGAGTACCCAATCTGCAGGTCGTCTGAGATTTGCGAGAACCTCAGCTACAAAAACCTCCTGGAGGAACTTCACCGGAGTGCAGGGAGTGGAGCAGGGACACAGGGCTTGGTTCCCTCCAGCCTAGAAACCTGCCAAGCTCTTCAGAGCTACCAAAAAAAAAAAAAAAAGTGCTAGCACCACTTTTTTTTTCCACCCAGAGGGAAATGATGACCAAGTGGCCTTTTGTACCCAATTTACGTAAAATGCAATGACTGAGTGGATGAAACGTCAGAGTGCGTGGTTCCAGGGGTGCAGACGCTGTGAGCCAGGGCTCCGGGCATCCTTTCCTGGCTCTGGGAGAGGCTTTTCTCCTGACCTACTGATGGCCACCTGCACAACCCTGCCAGGCAGTCCTTGGCCTGCTGTCTTCAGGTGACTTATGCATTTTGCCCCAAACGCAGGTTCTGCTTGAGCCTGTGCTCCCCACTCCTCCTGCTGCCAAAATCCAGGCTCAAGGGAGAAGCTGCTGCAGTTTTACATGCGCATGGGTTTCACCACTGCCGTTTCCCGGCTCTTTCCTCACGGCCTCCTTGGAACAGGCTGTCAGAAGAGTTTCCAGCCCACAGCCAGTTAATCATGCACAATTAACATAAACCTGAACGCAGCGGGGAATAAATGAAAGCTGGGAAAGCCCCCTTTTCTCAGCAGCTGGATGAGGCAATTTACAGAAAGCCTGGAGGCATGGGGAAGAAGGAGCCTTTCATGAGGTTGCGGGTCCATGCGAAAGGGCAGACCAGGGCAGTTTGGGGCAGCGCTCCCGGCCCCCTCAGCCCTGGTGCTGTGGACCGAGGCAGGATAGCCGGCGAGCCGTCTGCCCCAGTCACCAGCCCCGTGGCAAACAGTGCCGGGGAAAGCTCTCCCAACCACGGGGAGGGCTGGGAGGCGAGATGGCAATGTTACTCCCGATCTGCCGATGAAGAGATACACCAAGCAGGGATGTGACTTGCAGGACAACAAGCAGAAGCTGGAGGCAGTTTTCTGGAGCCTCAGTCCGGCGCTGTAGAGCCGGAGCGTGCGGGGCTAGGGGAGATGTCAGGGCTGACGGGTATGGTTTGACATTTCTGGGTTAGCTTCCCTCAGAGATGCTCTCCAAGGCCTGCTCCTGTAGGTTTTCTCCTGCCAGCGCTGGTGCTCAGCTGATGCCCTGGGGAATCGGTTCAAGGAGCTGCACTAGCAGAAAACAAATCCCTGAAAAGCAAGTAGCTTTTTGCCAGGATGTCTCGGGGAGGCGGGCAGTGCTAATGTGAAGAAAGCAGCCGGAGCGTGGGACTACCCCTTCAGCAGGGACTAGCTGTAGGACAGACTGGGTCGTAATGCTGAGCTGCTCCTTTGGGCTCAGTTTTCACCATCAGCTCTGCAGGCTGCCGCTCACCTAGGGGTCCTGCACCCTTGGCTGGAGCCTCCCACCAACACAGGGGAACAGCCCAGTGGAAAGCTCACCTAGCAGAAAATCAGAACATCCTTTCCAGCCTGTCCCACCAAGCGGACCTGGCTGGTGCTTGGAGATATGAGGACCAGCACCCAAGCGATGGAGCTCAGCTCATCTTCAGTGCATGGAGACAGACACATTTAGCAGTCCGGGAGAAGCTGCAGTGGACTGTAAACCATCAGCTGTGAGGTACAGCACGCAAGATTTTAAATCAGTTCCTTGCATCCAGGGCCTTGCAGAGGAAGAGGAGCCTAGTGGTGAAAAAATACTGATGAAAACAAATAGCTATTTTCTTGGTACTTGGGCTTCCTTCTGGACCTCACCCAGTTGCCCCAGGGTTGGCCAACAGTGGAAGTTTCCCCAGTACACAACACTTTAAGTATTCAAATGGCAGTGTCTGGTTACATTGAATATTTCCAAGCAGAGTCCTTCAGATGCTTACTCATTTTTGCAATGACCAGCTATTTGCATGCGTTTTACAGCTTTGCGTGCTTAAGATAGTAATGTGATGGGAATGCAACAGAAAAGGAAGAAGATAAAGCCTTGCTGACTGAGAATGTGCCTATACAAGGCGATGGGAAGAATGGTATTGGGCACACAGATTGTGCCAGCTCTTCCCTTTATCTACAGGGTTGTGCTCTGAGCAAATCCTGTCTCTGATCGGTCCCTTAGCAGCTGAATGGGGAGATAAGCGGAAGGAGAGTGGAAATTGCATGGCTGAACAGCAGAGGGGTGGTGGAAGGCTCAGAGAGCAGAAGACATGTCAGGCAAGAGGCAATTCCTGGGCAAATCTGTTTTCCACTTAAAACAGATTACCCAGGCTTTGGGGTAAAGGGGAAAAGACTTTCCCCTCTCCCAGAATAGTAGGATAAGAGGGAAAGGAAGATGTGTTGACAGGGTGTAATTCTACAGCATAAGCAGGGATAGTTTCTAAATATGAGAGAGAACCAGTTCAAACTGGTTTAACAGAAACTTTGTGCACCAAAAACCTCTAGTGAGGACATTAGAATAAGAGCGTTGCATCTTCAGCAGCAGCTCCCGTCTGCTCAGCTGCCGAGCCACGTGGTCCACGCAGCGACCCCACAGCTCCCCAGAGCACCTGCCTCTGGCGTTAAGCCTCAAGTGTGTCACAAGTACCTCTTCATCCGCTAATACAGATTTGCAGCTGCCTCCAAGGCAGGGAAAAGGGTTGTGTGGTGAGGCTTGGAAGACATGACTACCAGCTTCCAAATCTGATGACATTCTACAGAAGGACTGTTTTGGCTTGCTTTGGTTTTGATGAAGGCCCTACTGCCCTGAGTCCTCTGATTACAGGAAAAAATCTCCTGTTTCTTTCAAAACATAGTATGTGTGTTGGAGGGAGGAGTATAAGTAAGTCAGCAAAAAAATCTGGGAAACTGATCCAAATAGATAAAAAACAAAAGGGAGAGGCACCTACATGCATTTTTTTTAAGTCCCACTGGCAAGTTTTTGCTGCTGGACTGGCGACTCCAGGAGCTGGGGCTGACTCTATATAGCCCATACAAAACCACGAGGAAGCAGACCCAGGGCACAGAGGACCCACAAGAGGCTTGGGAGACCTGAGGTCAGTTGTCTCTTCTTCCGAAGGTTGTAACAGCTCTCCCCTGCCTTGCAGGTGGCTATGAGGTTTCCGACTAAACGGACCACAACATTACCATAGACGGGGAGGGAGGGAACAGTATCTCACATCTTGTGGAGCTCACAGAGGTCTAGAGCACGTCACATCTTAGTATCCAACTCCAGCACTGCACAATGCCCCTGCTGGTTTGACAGTACAGTGTCCAAGGCAACACCGGGTGGGATATTCAGATATTGCTGCCCCCTCTTGTGGACATCTCAGAGGAGCTGGCAAGCCACGCCTGGCAGCTGCTCTGGGTGAACAATAACCCCATAATGAATAAAAAAATGCAGCAGTGCAGCCGCAGCCAGCGGTGGAGGCGCAGGCAGGAGGCAGGCGGCAGAGCTCGGGTCCCCCTTGGGGGTGCAGCTGGGGGAGGGAAGGGTTCCCGTGATGCCTACGTGAGAGGGACACTATCGTTAAATTTAAAGCAGAGTTTCTGGCTGGGGGAGTCCCAGCAGCTCGAATTCCTGGGCCAATGCTTCACTTGGAGACCGGTCACAAATCTTTTTTAACAATCCTGAAGCAGCCGGCGTGTGGGTCAGGTATGTCAGGGCAGAGAACAAAGGCACAGACACTTTGTCTGCACCGAGACTCGTGGAAAATTTCCCCTCTTCTTGCCAGAGTACCTGGCTGGCTCCAGCAGGGCTCCCGGCCTCTGCAGCTCCTGTCAAACGCTCGCTGTCATTTTGTATATCCTCTCATGTAGGTTGGCTCTGGGCAACTTGGCGAAGACGGTAATTAAATGTTGGGTCTGGCCTCTGCGAAATCTCCTAGAGCTGTTACAGGAACCGATGGTGAGTTTCAAAACTCCTGACACAGCAGGAGATGAGGACATCTCAGAGAGGCAACCACTGACTAAGGGCCACAGAGACTCTGTCGACGCCTCAGGTGGCAGCTTGCCCAGTAAACGCTCATTTCCCCGTGACACTGGTCAGCCAAGCTGCCTCGCAGAAAGGTTCCTCCCTGCCCTTTTACATGCTGCAGAAGAGATCAGATGTGCTATAATTTCTACAGCTGGCTGTATTTCTCTGTGACTATAAGCTATTACAGTAACAGGCAGTTCTGTGCTTGATGACCAAGGGAGAGTATTCCAATTCTCTCTCCATGTCCTCAAGGAGAAGAAAAGAGTGCCTGGAAATTTTTCACAAGCTATTTCCCACATGGGTACTCCTTTAGTGAGCAATGTTTGCTTACCACATTCTGGCCTAGCCGTGGCACTTCAAATCTGCATCTGCTCCATTTAAGAGCTCAAAGCACACTTCAGTAGGAGCAAGTCTGGTCATTCCTAATGCTTGCAGTAAGGGGAGGGGGGAACGACATTCAAGATTTCTCTTTACATTATGCAGAGCTTTCAGATAATCCCATTCCTCCTTCCCTCCAGCTTTAGAACTTTCTTTTAAACCTGAATGAACTGTTTGACCTCAAAGCCAAAATAATTTCTTCCTTAAGCAATAAATTAGGCTGGAGAGCTAAAGTAATTTATCAGAAAGTATCACATCACTGTGGCTTTTGTGCAGGGGACAATATTCTGGCCTGCCACTGTGGAGCCATCCCTTGTCGTGCCGGGGTGGCTGCTGTGTTTATTTGCAGAGCCATTGTGCCGCGGGGAAGCCGGAGACACCTGATATTTATCTGTGAGCTAATGCTTCCTGCATCCAGCCCGGCAACCGCACAAAGCCTGAGAGGTCCCCTCCAGCCCACCGGGATTAACTCGGCCAAAAGCTTGGGCAAGCCCTCCGTCCCGATGGTGCGAACGAGGTGGGTCAATAGCTTGGTTAGGAAGGGATGAGAGGCTCTGTGGTCTTCCTTCTGCAGAGACGGAGGCCACCACCGAATCAGACCGGGCACTTGCGAACAGGTTCCCCTCGGCGGAGCAGCCCTGTGGGCAGCAGCTCCCGGGGCTTGGCGGGAAGCTGGCTCTGTAACCCGTACAAAAAAAACCCTCAAAAACACTGACCTCGGTGGGGAAGACATTGCCAGCACCCACCGCAAGGACAAAGGGCCAGGCTTAGGTCCCCCCAGGAGCCTCCCGTACCACAGAGCGGCTGCGCTGGGGCCAGGGGCTCAGGGGGGACACAGTGGGGAGCTCCGCGCCAGGAGGAGCAGCTCTGCCCAAAAATGACCAACGCTTCACGTAACTGCTTGTTTCAGGCCACAGCTGGGGGAATAGCAAGGATTTGCTCACCATCAGGCACAAACGAGTGAAACAAGGCAGCTTGGTTTTCACCGAAACATGTTTCTTAATCAGCTGACAGCAATGCAGTCTTCTTTTCCGGTTTTTGAGGAGGGGGATTTTAATTTTGCAGAAAGCTTCAAAATCTAGGCTCCCCCTCCTGCCTGAAAAAAACAAACCCATTTTAAAGAGCTGGGATTTCCCAGCGAGCAGAAACCCTTATTTCTGGCGGGGGGCAAGCCATCCCCCGCGGAAGGGGTGTGAGGGCTGAAGGTGGATGGGACGCCCGGGGGGGTCCAGGGGTGCAAGGCCTTTCCCCAGCCGCCCCACGCCGGCGCAGCCCGGGTGACCCCACACGGCGAAACGTGGGGTATGCAGACACCCAGCCTGCGGGGTTACAGGCGTGGGTGCGAGGCAGGGCCCTCGCTGCCCGGATCTGGCCCCCGGTGCCAGCTGCGTGTCTGAGCCTCCCTGGGTCCCGCTGCGCCAAAATGGCGGCACTGCTCGCGGCCCCCGTCCTCCCCGCACCCGGGAGCAGCGGGAGCAGCAGCTCCCCTCGCAGCAGAGGGTGCCAAGCGGGGTACGGCCCCTTCGCCCCCTCTCACTGCCCTCCGGCTTTTTGGGGAGAAGGAGAAAGTGCTTTGCAAGCTGCAACGCAAAGGGGAAGGCTGAGGCCGGACCTGCAGCCGGCGCCAGGGCCATGGCGAACGCCAGGAGACAGAAAGATGTGCTTTTAAGCGAAAGAGACTGTAACACGCGTAGCCTTCTCTCTTTGGAGACTATCAAGAGAAGCACCCTTGGTTTGGAACAGCACTCTCACGCCGGGGGTTACCCGCGCCGGGACGGGACAGGTGACCCCATCGGCCAAGCAGAGCACGGCTCAGCAGAGAGCGGCTCCTGGGGCAGCTCTTCAGGGGACGTATAGGGAATGACGTAAGTAGCTGGAAACGGCAGGATGGGAGAGCTGGTGTGGAGTGGGGGAAGAGAGAGGTGGTAGGGACAGAGCAAACCCCAGAGCCCAGAGCAGAGGAGAAACCCTTCCCACTGTGGAGCAGCATTTGGAGGCCCAGCGCTGCCCGGTCAGTGACGCAGGGGCAGGTTCGCCTGGTTCCCATACCTATCCATTGCCGATTAGCTAAATTTACATTTAACTAACTTTACATTGCAGTGCCTGGGCGATCACCAGCCTGGAGACACAGCTAGAGCAACTCCTCTTTGAAGGATAGTGTCTGCTTTTGGTTTCAGACCCAAACCCCAAACCAGTCTGACCAGCTGGAACCCAGTTTCAGGTTACACCCTGCCTTCCTCTCTGGGTGACTTAGTGGGTAATGATCTCACTCCCAGCACACCTCACGCAGCAGTTGCCTCTCCAGGTATCCACACACGTTGCATGCCCCACTCCCAGCCCTCCCCAAGCCATGGGACCGCTGCCGCTGCTGCAGCAACACCCGAGCGCTCCCCCCTGAGCTACCGCAGTCTGGGCAGATGAAAGGGTGCGAGATAGCAGGCATGGGAACGGTACCTGCCCCCTCTGCGGGTCATTGCTTCTCAGACACCACTCCCAAGTCAGGTAAGACAAACAATTCCTTTTTATTATCAGAGTGAGCTCACAAAAAAAAAAAAAAATCAAGATGTTAGGTTTATTGCATAGGCCATGATAGGCTGTGGGAAAAACAAAGAGATGGAAGAAATGATACAAGACAGATCACGAAAAGCCGTGGAGGAATCTGACCAGCCCCAGGGACACTGTGATGGGGAGAAGCGTGCAGTCAGATTTCCAGCAGGCCTCGGGCAGTGGTTTCTTCCCTTCCAGCCCAGGCATCGGCCCAACGAGGTAGGTCTCATGGAGCTGCGCTTGAGAGGACCCGAGCTGTGCCCTGAGCCGGGCATGGCTTCACCAGAGCCTTCCAGAGCCACTCTGCCCTTAGCCCTGAAAGGGTCCAAGCATTTGAACTAAAATCTGTACATAGATTTATGCTTCTTACGCACGCACACACACACACACACACACACGAACAGGCACCCATTTCTCTCTCATCACAGCAGGAGTTTTCCAAGAGCAGCGGGCACTAGGAGTTGAGGGACCGGTGCCAACCCCACAGCCGACAAGGCATACCAGGCACTTCGGAAATAGCAGCTTCTGCCCCCAGCAGAAGTCCTCAGCTCCCAGAGGGACAAGCCTGGACAACAGAGATGCACCAGTACACAACTGGGGAGCACCCCACTGCAAATAGCCTACGGGGGAACACAGGGGACCTTGCCGAGGTGGGGATATCACACGCTGCCATGGGGCCAGGGATGAGCTCCGGACCTCCCGGTGCTGGGCTCATCTTGCACCCGGAGGGACTGGGCCAGCAGGAGCGAGGAAGGCTGGGGACATCAGCTGGCGGTACCCAGCCCGCTCCCGTGCTCCGAGAGATGCCAGGGGCTCAGGTCAGGCTGTGTGCTCGGAGGAGAGGGCAGTAAAATCAAAGCTGCAGCAAAGGTCCAGCCATGAGGGAGCTGGGTTCTTCCACCCTGCCCTCACCACCAGCAGGAAAAGTAGGGACGTTTCCTTTCATTTCACGTGAGAATAAATAGATATTTTGTCAAGGTGTTTGGGGTCAGACTGAACACTGGAAAAGCAACCAGGGCAACTCACAGAGAGAAAATGGTGGACACATACTGTACACAGTAGGCTGCAACATGGCAGCCAGGCAGAAAAAAATCTAGGTGTACTTTTATGTCGAAAAGCAAACCCTAGTGATTAAAGCAGGTGTTTCTGTCTCCTTCCGTCTCGGAAACAGGAACCACTGGAGAGTGTTCAGAGCTCTCAGAACAGGCCAGACAGTTACATGAATCACACAGCCCTCAAGAGGTTCACCTCGACCGGGAGGACTGCTGGCCTGTAGAGCCACCTTGCCAGAGGACTTGGGGGAAGGGAGGAAAATATGAGGTTGGGTGGAAGAAAGTGGCACTGCAAACAAAAAAATTCTGGCTCTGGTGAACTGGCATCATTCACCACATGAACGCTACACAGATCCAGTCCCAGGGTCCTTCACTAAGTTGAGTGGAGTTGTGCTCCAGGTCTGAGCAGGAAGAAAGACGTCATTCAGAGTTTTCACTGGATTGTTTGAGGTTAGGAAGGGATAGACATCAGAGAGCAACAAACTGCTCCCAGATCTTCACTTTCCAGAGCAGCCATTTAGCCAAGACAATCACAAACACTAGTACTGCCAAGTCATGGCTAGATCTTGGCCTGATGCTACAAATGTCTTCGAAGAGAAAGTGTGCTTCAGGCACAGGCCCATGTCTAAAAACAGAACTCCAGAAGTTTCTGGGAGTGCCCCAGTGCTGGGCTGGAGAGAGAGAGCCTGTAGGTCAGACGGGTTTGGTGGCACTGCTGTAAAACAGATGCTCAGTGTCCTCCGTGGTGGAGAGGGTTGAGTTGGTAGCAGTGGTCGGCTGACGACGGCGGCTCTTCTTCCTGTTCTTCAGGAAGAAGTAGCCGATGATTGCCAGGACCACCACGATGCAGATCCCGAGGAGCACGGCAATCACGACCTCAAAGGCACCTGCGGGGGATACGTGAACAGGTTAGAAGGGCTGCTCCACGAGGCAGCAGGAGCGGAGAGGAAGAAGCAAGCACAAAAGCCGCTGCAGGAGCTGTGCTGGCAAAGAGAAGAGGTGGGCAATGGCTGGCCTGACAGCGGGGTGGTCACTGCACAACTGGCAAAGAAGGAGGAAGGCATAAGGGTATGGCCGGGGTATATAGCCAGCCGGTCTCTCCCAAATTTTATAGTTCCCATCATTTCCCAGATGCACCACGCCCTCTAAAGGCTATTCGGTGACTTTGGCAGGCTTGGCCATTTGACACTCCTATGAATATCAAGCCCTTCTGGAACGCTGGCCTTGCTGCACATGTCAGCAGGAAGGCCGCCAAGGGGTGGTCGCAGAAAGCACCTCCTGGCTGGGATAATGTTTTCAGAGTGAGCTATGGTGATCAGGCTGAGTTTGTTGGGAAAGAAGTCGTAGCAGTGCTGTGAGCACTTGGTCTTCTACAGCCAACCTATCTCCTGCCATCAACAGTGGAGAGGGTCAAACGTGATTCATTTGAGAGCTGGTGTGAATTTGAAGATTAAATCACACTCTAGGGTTGAAGAACAGAAGTATATAATTTCAGTTCTCTGCTGAAGAAAGAGGCCTTTCAGCTCTGTGGTGAAAGGACACCAACCTTAGTGTGATATTCTTTTAAGAACTTGTAATTTGATAGCTTTGGTGTTCTTTACAGTTGTAGAGAGGGTGTATAGGGCCTTCAGATTTCCCCACAGTCTAGAACCCAACACTATTCACATACCCACTTTAGCCTTCTTTCGTGCAGAAGTTAGTGGTCCTTATGTGAACTTGGCCCTTAGGAAGAATTTTACGTGCCATTTTTTGATGTTGAACAGTGGAGCATTCATGCAAGTTGATGGAAGGAAAATCAGGAGCCTCTGCTATGAGCTACTGAGTCATAGACAAAGGAGAAATGGGACCACCGAGGCACAGTGCATAGAAGCATCTCTTGCCACTGCTAGCATCCCACAAATCCCACATTGCTCCCTCAGCTTCAAAAGGGGGTGTGGGAGAGAAGGCCATTATTTGCAAGAAAAGACAACATCTTTTACAGGACAGGGTAAAAGCAACAAACAAGATCTGCAGGAAAAACTGTTACTCACTTAAGATAGCAGTTTGGGACTCAAATGATTCCCACCTCCGGCCAATGGCATCTGCTTCTGAATTGGGAGCAGAGAGGGGGAAAAAAGTTTAACAAAGAAGGCTAGAAACAAGGGATAAGACAGGTTTCTGAGGAGCATATTTCCAGTGCTCTGAAGTGACTGAATGCATACAGCATCCCTCTTGACAGCCGTGGTACTGAACTCTCAGGGCAGGCTGGGAGGCACATTGTAGCTGGGGATGGCACTTCAGAAAAGCAGCAACAGTTTGCCTCCTAACAGAAACAGCTTGGCAGAATTCCTCCTGTTTCAGCTGTTGGCCTCCACAGCAACGCATAGAAAGCTCTAGAGTGTAAACCTTTCCCTCTCGTTTGTTTAAAACTTCTGCCTAATATGTGTCATTGAGGATTTTCTTAATTTCTCCCCTCCCACTTGGGCAGAACTGGAGCCAAGCTGGAAAGCTAGATTCTCCTTAGAGAGGCCCTACCATATCGCTGGTTAGTTTTGTCACCCTCCTCTGTCCTTTTTTCAACATCAGCACCCAAAATGTTTTCCAGCTGTGAGAAATGACACGCTGCATTGCAGAACGATGCTGCAGATACACACGGTTCCCTGTAAGCTGTTGGTCACATTGAAGAATGCGGTGAGGCATGGCCAGGGTTTGACAGCAGACCTGCTTTGACTGAAAGCTCCCAAGTCACTGCCTCTTTGCGACCACAGAATTTAATCTGGAGTTATTTTCACAGTTTGATCAGTAAAACTCCAGCCCTCACTATGTCTGCTTACTTGTGATGCCTGAACACGATTTCATGCAGTCTTCCTCTTCTTCAAAGTTGTTGTCGTTGCCACCACAGCCCCCATAGGTGAAGGGGTCACACTTCTCAGAGAATGGGTTGTAGTACCAGCGGGGGATGCTCTCGGTGCACTGTCCAGTATCAGGCAAGTCCACACAGTGACCTGGCAAAGCAAGGGAGAGATGCTCTAGCCCAAGCAGTGTGTTCCCAGAGCAGCAACATTTTCTGCTCACAACAGAAGAGGACAAGCACTATGGCAGAGGGAATCCATGGCCAGAGCAGTGGCTCTCGGGTCCCCACTGCCCAGTTGCCAACTGCTCAAATTGGCATTGCCCGTAAACCCTACTAGCAAGGAGGAAAAAGGAACATCAGAGTGTGCAGTGGTGCTAGACCTTGGATTCAATCCCCTGCAGAAATGACCTGTCCTCCTCGGGAGGCAGAAGGGAACATGAAGAGCCTGGACACACAGAAACCACGGTTTGGCTTGGGTCTCCTCCACAAGCAAGCTGCACTTAAGCTGACTTGGGATATTCTCTTTTAGCCCAGCGTCAGTGCCACCGTCTACATTAGTACAAACAAAGCAAAGGTATGGGATCAAGCACAGGCATATGATTATTCTTATTATGCCATTGCTGTGTCCCCCACACTGCTTTGGTTTGCACTGTTTCCAAAAAAGTGCTGCAGGGCTTTGTACAGGCCAAGTACTGTGCCCAACAGGCAATAGGCAAAAAACCTGCTTGGGTGGAAAAAGTTTAGGCAGGAGAGTGAAAGCCTGCTATAAACAGCTGTCCTCAAGGTCTGAGAACAGGCCCCTGCTCATTTTTAGTACAGGGACTACCCAGATGCTACACCCGTTTTCGGAATTATACAGAGAAGCAGTTTTACCATGAAACAACAGACTGAAGAAAAAAACAAAAGCTGGTAGATGTCAGCCTAGGTGCTCTGGACGGTACATACCTTGCTTACGTGTGATGTTGATTTTCTGCAGTCTATTGAACTCATGAGCATCTGCGAGAGAAACATTTCATGTTAAAACTTCTGTCACCAGTTGAATACAAAAGAATGCCTCCGTCCAGGCAGACATGGGCAGACACAACTTTCCTGCACATTACTTCGCTACCACAAGCCAGGGAAAGGGAGATATAATTTTAAGTTCTTAAATATCTCAAAGCTATGAGAGGAACATGGGAAAAATAAAATGTACTAAAGGGAAACTATTCCCAATTTCTGTTCCACAAATACAGAGACAAAACTAAGGAAAACAAAGGTTTCTTGGTTGTTTTTTTTTGTTTGTTTGGGGTTTTTTCATCAAGAAGTATGAGGAAACTGCTATCGCTCCAGGTTTTAAGAAGTGTGAAAGAGCACTACTGTAGGATATGAGAGAGGGCGAGAGAGATGAGTCCTATGCTTGCAACCTAAAAAGGCAACAAAACACCCACATATAGGAAAGAGATTATGGGAATTCTGTCAGAAGAGGGAGGGAGAGACAGAGGAAGGGAGGAGGGATTGCAGACTTGGGCTGCTCACCACTGTGCATTTACATTAGCATAATGTGAGGATGTTAAGGGGACTGTGTCACTGGACAGACTGGGAGAAATGGTTTCATTTCCCATCTCCCAACTCCAGGAGAGCAGGTGAGGTCATTCAGTAAGAAAAATATTGGAAGGGCAGGGGAGAACAGGCTCTGAAGTCTTACAGACAGGTGCAGAGAAGAGAGTCGAAGAGTATTTAAGAGGCAGGAAACATCCCAGAAAGAAGATCACCTCTTGCAGTCAGCAGAGATAGGGGAGATGGCAAAACCTGCAAATATAATGCTGCGGGAAGAGGTAATGCAGGGTCAGGAGATGAGAACAGAAGCCATCAAAAAGCATTGCGTCAACACCTCTGACTTACATCGCACTCATCCCTGGGCAGATACTAAGCCGGAATTTGAAGTACTTACATTGTTCACAATACATCTCGTCCGATCCATCAGCACAGTCAAGAGTTTCATCACACTCCAGATAGGCATCAATGCAGCAGCCATCCTTGCATCTGAAGAAGGGCGACTGGCAGTTGCCATTGCACACTGCGTCAGAAACAGTTCAGACAGCTCATTAAAATTCACTCTTTCTCCCTGCCACACAGATGCTTTATGAAGGATTTAAAAGCTGCTGATAGGGCTGGCAAAGAAGAAACAAGGCAGGTAAGTTAAGGTCTCCCTTCAGTGCCACTCTGGACTCAGAAACAAAGAGAAAAAAATAATTTCTTGTTTATAAATGAAACATTGCTCTGGGAACAGCCATGCTTCCTCTCAAAAAAGAAGTACACAGAAGGCGGAAGCAAGAATGAGCTACTCAGGAAGAATACGGAGACATTGCCCAAGCATGGGGGATTAAATTAGGAAAGACAAACTGAAACCTGCACACCCGGCTGAGAGAGCCAATGGAGAAGAGTGGTTATTGCCCTCTGCTCCAGAGGTGGTCCCAAGTGCTGAGTACTGTGCCCAGTTCTGAGCTCCCCAGTGCACAAAAGACATTGGCATACTGGAGTGAATCCAGCAGAGATTCAGCAAGGGGCTGGAGCACAAGACCTGGCATGAGGTTATGGAAAAGACGGAGACAGACTCATTTTGGAGGTGCACGGTAATAGGATGAGCAGCAACAGACACGAGTTGTAACAAGGGAAAGTGATTCGATATAAGGGGAAGAAAATTATGATGAGGGTCATCAAAGACTGGCACAGGTTGTCCAGAGAAAGTGTAAAATCTCCTTCGTCGGAGATAGCCAAAGCTGGACTGGACGCAGTCCTGAGCAACCCAATGTGACTCAAAGCCGGCCCTGCTTTGAGTAGTGGGTTGGACCAGATGACCTCCAGGAATAATTCCCAACCTGAATTATCCTATGACATGAAAGTGAAAGGCTTAGTAAAGAAATTAGTCTCCAGTGCCCCACTTTCCTCACTGACTGAGTGCTAATCAAAAGCCACAGGAATGGACGTGAGACACTGAGCCTGAGCTCACAGCAGGATTACACAGTGGTACAGGAGGCTCACCTGGCTGTTGTCGCCCACCAACAGAACCTGAAGAGACAAGGGGAAAAATAAAATAAAATTACCACCACATCATTTTGTCAGCTCAAGATCAGCTTTATATTGCCTTCATAGCTCACCTAAGAAGTGCATATTTTCTGGAAGCAAGCCCTGTAGGAGTTAGGGAGGGGAAATAGAGGTGTCCACCACCCAGAGACCCCAGAGGAGCAGTGAGGCACCCACGTGAGGCAAGCCTGGAGAAGCACAGGGGAACTTCCCACCACTAGCTAGACCGTTCCCAAATAGCCTTTCTTTTCCAAGGCTCTTCCCTCCTCCTTAAGCTGTGCACTGCAAAGGGCCTGGCAGAGGCTCAGCCCGTTTATCTGAGGCAACACTAAGTCATTCTCAGACTTGGCTAAGAGGGTGCCAAGGGAGAAGATTAATTTTGTTTTGGGAGTGAAGCACTTCTGGCTCCCCCACAGCACAATGCTACCTTCTGAATTTAGGTTTCAGATGTGACACAAAGGTTTGGTGAGGGTTTCTGCAGCCGGAGACACACCAGGGACGCTGACCAGGGGAGCGGGGCTCCAGGAGCTGGGTCAGATATGTTGGCAGTGTACGACTAGGACTCTCCATCTATAACCAGCCTGGTCTCCTCAGCTCTCTGGGCTCTAACTAGCTGCCAGCCAAAAAGCTGCAGTACCTGCCCACAGGATCATCCCAATCCTATGAGAAAGAGGGAGCAGATTTTTGAAGTAGACTCACCTCTAACATTCTTGCAGGCAAGTTTACATTCCTCTTCCCGTAAGTAGTTATTCTTGTTGGGCTTGCAGCCACCAAAAATGAACTCCTCACACTGCTGAAGGGTCGGGTTGTAAAACCAACGTGGAAAAGACCCCCGACACCAACCCACCTTCTTAGGAGTCAAACAATGCTCTGTCGAGAAAGTTAACATAAAAGGCTCTGGTTAGCTTGCTTTGCCTTCATATAGTCAAAGGAGAATATCTTCCAAAGGAAAGTTGGTCAACAGTGTGGATGCTAGTCTGAAAGATTTAAAAAATCTCGAGTGGCATGGAGAAAGTGAGTAGGGAATCATGGTATACACTTTCTTATATGAAAGGCGGGGTCACAAAATTGAATTAGAAGGTGCCACATCCATAAAACAAAAGGAGCTGCTTCTCCACACAGCACATAGTTAAGCTGTGAAACTCCTTGCTTCAGGATGTTGCGGCTCTGCAAAGATTACATGAGGTCAAAAAGAGACTCATCCATGGCTATTAAACACAAAGACACCATCTTCTGCTTAAAAAAATCTCCCAGCTGCAAATTCCTTGGGGACTAGCCAAGCGCAGTAGGAATTTACTGATAGCATGTCATGTTCTTGTACACTTTCCAAAGTATCAGCCTCTGGACACTGTTGGATGCAGTGTACTGGATTTTGGCCATTAGCATCACCTGACATGGCTGTTCTTGTATTTTTATGGTACCTGTGGTAGGAGGAGAAATTCCCTGCTTAGCTACTAGCCAACCATTTTTCCTTGCTCCTAATGCACTTGTGCTGAACATTTTGATCATTAAATAAGGCCATTAAAGTAAAACACATAAATAAAGCCAGGGACACTTTGAATGTCACGCAGATGGCTCCACCTACCCTGCGGCTTAAGGGAATTAGGGCCTTCACAGCAAAACCGCGGAGTCCACAAGACCTTTCAGGTTCTGCCGTTACACCCTCAGCTGCATCCTGGGCTTCAGCCACTCAGGCATCACCCAGCACAGGGCAATGACACGCAGAAAGGACGGGGTTATTGCAGGCCACCTCTTCTGCAAGAGGATGCGAAAACCCTAACATAGACCACTATGAATGCAGAGACCTTCCACCACTGGTCAGGTGCAGGCTTTTACTGGGAAAAGTTGACATATAAATCCGGTCTCTTGGTTGTGCTCTTTTCCCATCTACCCCTCTGAGAAGAGCACCAGTAATGCCAGAGCAGCGCCCAGGCTTGGGGACTCCAGCTAGACATCCATGGGCTCAGGCTCACCTTCAGTCTGCTCGGAATTCAGCACCATAATGGTGATGTTGGTGAAGTCTTGCTGTTGCGCAGTGTCCGTGACAGTCAGCTGGAAGATGTAAGTCCCCGCCTGTAGGTTGGAGATTTCTACCTGATCTTCTTCGTGCTTCTGAGAACGGAAAAGAGAAGGTACTTCTAATGAGGGAGTAAGCAAAGCCATGCAAGGCCCATGTTCCTGTATTACGAAGCAAGGAGCCCGGCTGGAAACCCCCAAGCAGGTATCTGGCACAAAAAATGTCTCAGTGCTATACAATCCCCCCAAATCCTTGGGCTGGTACCCATCTGGAGTAGCAGAGAGAAAGAGTAGTACAAGCGTAATTAGATACTTCATGTTTTGGGACATTATGAAGGCACGAGGGAAAATAAAAATCTTGTGAGAGGACTGAAATACCGGTAGTTTTTATTTTACTTTTTTAAAAATAAAACCTGTTACAAATCATTTACTTAGTACATAGGGAATAAGCTAGGTGTATTTAAGAAATATATACTCTTCCATTTTGAATATGATAAGTATATTTAGTTTTAGAGATGGAAACGAGTGCCTATTTCTTTGCCTGCCGAGAGGTTTCTAAAAGTGAGTGAATCACTTTGTCAGAATAGAAAGCTGTGGTAGTATTGACACAAACTTTTTCGCTATATTTGCTAACAATATTGGGCCTTCATTTCCATGCTATCTGCCTTTTTGGTTAGGTTTCAAGAGAACACAGTGTTGCTGTATGTCATCTTAATGTATGTAGTTAACACAGCATAATACTTTTTTTTTTTCCTCTGGAAGTTGCTTTGGTTGGGCTAAGGGGAAGGGAAAAGTGAAGGAGCACTTCAAGATTTCCACAGCCCCCTCAGCACCCTAGAGCTAGTCATTGCTGGTCTTCAAAATCAGCTGTGCACCTGATGCACTTATTTGCTAATTCTTCTGAAAGGTGCCACACGAGCTCCATATGAGCTCCACGGCTTTCCAGAGAGTTTTGCAGAAGTTTAACAGTAATCATTCGCTCTTCTAAAGCCACAATTCACATTTAACGTCTATCAGATAGGCAGCGTTCATGCCCTGGAGATCTTGGAGCCAGTCAGGAGACATGACTTCTGCTCCAGGTCAGATAAAATAGGAGGAGGAACCTATGCTCTAAAGAGAGGCAAAGTCCAGGAAAAGCCGCAGGAGAACAGAAGCAGAGTCCAAGACTGGATTATTCAGAGCCAGAGGAGGAGAAGCACCAAAGTGGAGCAGAGCAAAACTGAGGGCAGGCCCCTCACTGGACTACAGGAGCGTGGGAGCAGAGACAGCTCTTGCACCGGAGCTGCTGCCCTCTCAGGTGCTCCCACCCAGGCAGATCAGGTGGTGCTCAGAAGGCCTGAGATGGCATCCCGCTGCAGGGAGCCCGAGACATGATGAGGCCAAGAAATGCCACGTGCCGGTAGCGTGCGAGAGGGTGGGGGCAACCGTGAGGAGTGCTCCCTAACTTTTGGGAACAGGCTCGTGGGTGGACTTGAGGAGGGAAGGACAAGGCGACCTCTGAGTCGGTGGCTGTGAGAGCCCAACCGAGTGCAGCCCACAGGTGACACTGAGCAAGCTGGTTCCTTCCTGCAGCTCCCTACCTTCATCTCCACGGAGGGGTCGCCGAAGACCTGTTTCCATTCGTAGCTGACTATCCCTTGGTCATCCGTGCTCTCTGTGCCTCTCAGCATCACTGGTTCCCCCGGCTGCACCCTCATGTCCATGCCAGTGCGGGCGATTGGAGGACGGTCATCTGCAGAAGAAATGCAGAACAAGGCTCGGGTAAGAGGCTGAAGGGTCCAGTCCTTGTCTCCATTACAGGAAGACAAGGGAGGGCGATTCTTCCAGGCTAAATCAATACAGACTTCAGCCACTGAAAGGAAAACACTTTTATATGGCTGTGCTTCTTGCAGCCTGAGCAGGCTACAGGCAATCAATACCGTTATTGCTGCCCTCCTGACTAAATTAGGAACTCCGCAAGCCGCTCTGGCAGTGCCTTTGAGCCAGTTGGCTCCCCGGTCCCTTCTGCCCACAGGGACCACCGTAAGAGGGTGTCCCTCTGGCTACAGCCGTTGTGCTTCTGACCCCCGGACCACCTCCTCGCAAAACAGCACAGCGCGATCTCCACTCTTCACTTAGGGAGATGACCCGATGTGGGTGCTGCAGAATGTGGAACTGACTCTCATCAGTCCTACCACCATCTCTGAGCACTGTGTTAGCGTACTTAACCAGAGCTATGCAATGCAGGATTTGGATGGGAAATATCCCTCTTCCACTTCCTCTTCCACCCCACTCTGACATGCATGCCTTAAAAAAAGCACACAAATGCCATTCATGAGATCATTATTTTTATGTCATTCCATGGATTAGTTTACCAGCAGCCTCCACAATCCATGAAACACTTTTCCAGACCGTAAGTGTAAGAGATGAAAACTGATCCCTGCCCGTGCCAGCAAGAACAGCCTACACAATGCCACTATTGAGCCTGACTCTTAACTCATTTCAGCCCGAACGTCTCTGTTCGCAGGCTTTTTGCATAGCTCAGCCCATAAAACCCCACCTGGTAGCACCTGTGCCAGGTCCAAGACTCAATGTTCAAGTTCAGCCTGAGTTTTCTTTAAAGGCATCGATCGTCATTTATAAGCTACATATAAATCACTCTACTGTTACGCTGTTACATCAACTGTGACCGAAGCAGAGGATCAGTGCCCAAACCCATTAGAAAGCTACTCCACCAGCTAATTATTTTCACTGTTGTAGACTTGCTCCTAATTTCCTGTTTCAGTGTTTCTGGATTCAGGTCCCAGCTCCTGACTCTTGCTGGAGCCTACTGAGGGGACCTTTAATATAAGTCATATATACAAACAAGCCTGACATTCAAAACAAGCTACTTTTTAGTTCTTTCATCACTAAATTCAGTAGGATAGAGGGCTTTGCAACGCACATTCCAGATCAGTTACCACAAATCCACCCAGAATCTTCTATTTTCTAGCATCTTTTACCAAATGAAGACATATTCATTCTATCCTGGTCTTACAAACGCTGCTGCCACCAGAAAGTCCCTTGTTCACAGACGTGAGCACTGCGCTCAGCCTGTTCTGGCTGCAGAATTGGGGAGGGTCCGTGCGTACGAGCCCTCGGGGGTTGCCCCTGCAGCCTGCTCCCCAGCCCTGCAGCGTACCCCCCCTCGTCGCCAGGCTGATGGGGCTGCAGTTTTGGTGCACGGGAAGAGGTCAGCCGCTGCCAGCTTCTGCAGCTGCGGGGCTTCTGGTTACATTTCTCGCACCAGTCTGTCACTGGTTTTATCTTTTATGCCATCTTTTCATGTAAGTATCGGGTGGGAACGATCTGGGGTCAAGCCTCCGAACTGAACAGGGGAAAACAGCCCCACAAACACCTTGGACACAGCACTACAAGCTCTGGAAAGGGGGCACGTTCCTGCCATTCCTGCCAGGCAAATGCCGTGAGCCTGCCAGGGAGAAACGCAGCCTGCTCCCTGCCACCCTCCTGCCGGGGTGGGCCCAGGAGATGGGTGCAATTCCACAAGGAAAAGACCAGTTCTTCAGCAACACAGAGGCTGGTCATTAACTCACAACTCCAAATCATACTTTTTCCTTGACATTTTTAAGCATGTGCACATAAAAAAAAAAAATAATTCCAGGCCAAACATTTCTCCATGGGTCAATTTAGTTACTTTGGGTTGTGGATTGCATGATGAAGTAAAAGTTCAGTTCAGATCAATGGGTCAGCGACTTCTCCAGATCCCATCTCTGATCAGCCAATTCTCTGACCCTCCCCACCTCCAGAAAAATACTCAGAATATTTCCCTATCTGTGGAGACTGCCAGGGAGGAATTACCACTAGAAATGAAGGACTTCATTTTCAAGTCTCTCCCTTTTCTCCTTAGGATGTCTGAAAGCTCAGTGGCTTTGGAGTATTTCTGCTACACTGACTGTATGAAGCCTTCAGTGGCAACGTGGCTGTTCTCCACCCGAGCTTCGTAACCAAGTGCTGACCGAGACAGAGTGAGTATCAACAAACTGCTCATAGAAGGGAGATTCTCCATTCAGTTTGTTTTGCTCTGAAAGCCTGTTTGAAAAATGAAAGTTACCTTTGCTATAATGCTCTTTTGACTCTGGAAAGTTTCCGCTGTAAAACTCTGTAATTAACAGGGAGATTAAAGCTTTATGATGCTGTTCTGAGTCGTGCTCTCTACTGTGGAACACATACTCCTGGAGTCACATCATTAAGGGACAACTTCCACTTCTACTTATAAAATATATCTGAAGATGAAATATCTTTTCTTTATGATTCTGGAGAAAAGCCTGATAAGGTAAATCCAAAACACTTAAAAAAAAATTTATATGGCTCACAGTGTATTCATGCCTCAGTCCCTGTTTTTTTTTTTTTTTTAAATTTCATCTAGTTTTAAGGCTTATGCAGTCAGTGGTTTGTCTGGTTACTCCTCTAACAATGACTAAACTTGAACCAAAGTTGATGGGGGACCACCAATCTAAAAGATTAAATTCCTACAAGGGCTGCAAAAGTAAGCATCTAGGTGGGGGAAGAGACCCCACTAGGGACCTCGCCCTCCAAACATGCAGGCACCAGTCAAATCCCACAGCAGAAAGCACTTGCAAAGCTCCCAGTTGGGGGATTTCTCTTTTGGAGCTCAGCTATCAGCCTTTGCCCTCAGGACACAAATTCACAGAAAACCAGATTTCCTCCATTCCAGTGCTCATGCAGGTACACCCCGAGTACTTGAGACTATGAAGCAATGCTCGAAAATACCTCAGAATGATTTGAGGTTGCCACTGGAAAGAGCTGGAAAGCTTTCTCATGGTCACCGAGGGGCTTTTACCGCCCACCGTTGTCTACGTGGGCAGGAGCAGCTTATAAAGGAGACGAGCACGGCTTGCGCCGGGGACACCGAGGCACTGCAAAGGGAAGGACCTCGCTGGCGACAAGAGCCGCTGGGCAGGCCGGCAGCAGAGACAGCAGCAGGAATGAGGCCACCCAAATTCCAGCCTCCGTGAGACACGCAACCTCAAGCGTCAGGAGCCAGCCGAGCCTGCCGGCTGCGAAAGCGGGGTGGGCAGGGGTGGGCAGCAGCGTGGCTCTCCCCGCTAACGCTTTGCTCTGACCTTGCTTGCGGGGAAGTCATTCAAAAATGCACAGCTCTGAGGGAGGGTTCATCCAAATCTTCCTCACCGACACTAGAAGTCTCTCCGTAGTAACAGGCAAAGGTAAGGAAGGAAGGGGCTGATGCCACAGTGTTGATTTGCCTGAGGAGGGGGAGAGGGAGAAGAGAACAAGGCAATGCAACACATTGCCCGGAGAATGAGAAATACAGGCTGAGAAAGAGAAAGACAAATGTAGTCACAATAAAGCTGTGTAGTTTTTGGAAAACTTATGCAGAGCCAAGAGGCTCTCAGCATTAATTTCTAGAGGTTTCTACAGTGGTTTGTAGGAGGTGCACGCAGCGGGTCAACTTAACCTCTCTCAAACAATACAGCACAACTGAAAGGATTATATTTTCAGCTTACTGCAATCTGCTGCTGCCCCAAGCTCCTTCCATCCTTCCTCAGGCTGTGGGAAACCAGTAGGATTTGCTTTAGTGGGCAGAGGGAAAGAGCCTCGCGTGCATCCTTATGCCATTTTAGTAAAGATCGGTTTGTCACTCCAGCTTCCTTAGATAGCTCCAGAGCCACGACATGAGGTAGCCACAACGTGCAGCTCTTCAGTAAATTCTGTACCACAAACAGTAGTTTCACAGTCAGTGGAAGCTGTTCATCGCCTGCTCTGAGCGGGGAGCTGGACTGACTGGTCTCCAAGGACCCTGCCAGTATACATTAGCCTCTGAATCTGTGATGCAGGTACTGAACATGCAATTTCCCCCTCTCCTGGCCTGAGCTGGGTGCTGGAGGACGAGCAGCCGGCTCGGGGCTGAGCCACACCAGCCAAGGGGACACCAGTGACATCTCAGCCCCGGATGAGATCCCGGCACCGCTCGTTTTAGTTGCACTGTGCCCGCAGAATGGAAACCAGCGCGGGACCAAGCGTTTGAAGATGGATGAGCTTCAAACCTGGGGAGCTCTCCTTTTTGAATGCGTTACCGAAGTTTTAACCTGCAAATCTCTCTCCACGGTGAGGCAGGAGCAGACACATCCTGAACCCTGCGGGTTCCCCAGCGCTTCCCGTCTCCCACTCACAAGCCCTGCATTCAACAGGAGGAGAGTGTCACCGAGCATTTCACAACCACCACAAAAGATTCAGTTCAAGAAACGGACAAAGGTTCAGGGAGGTTATTTTCCAGTTTCACACCCAGAACTGGTTCGCCTAGACCAGAATAAGCTCGGGGTAGTTACTTAAACACTGGGCTCCATTATTACCAATAAAGTGCATGGTGAGCCTGCCCCTCCCGCATGAGCCAGGCAGAAAACTCGCACCAAAGTTCAGGCTGGGGAATCATTTAAGAGGGTAGTGCCTTTTAACAGTAACATCAGAGACTTCGGGCTGTACGTTAGCTGGAACAGGCGAGAGACAGAGCCAAGCTGTCGTCACGAACTTATAAAGGACTCCGAAGCTCTTGTTCTCCAAAATACTGAAAAGATACTCAGATGATATGCAGAAGCTAGATTTCAGCTGCTTTCCTTGTTGCCTGTGCCCACAGGTTTTTCTGAAGTCATGACACGGTAAGAGTGGCCGCAGTGGGTTAGAGCAAGGGTGCCTCTGCCCCTGTGTCAGTTTGCCAACAGCTTCGCTGTGGATGCTCAAGCGAGCGCAGGAGCACGGCAAGCAGACACAGTGCTTCCCCCCGTAACACTCTCCCAGCTTTCAGCTACTTCCATCAGGCTCCGGAAACACTCCAAGATTAAATTTTCCCATCTAGCAGCCTCAGCTGTGCTCTGTCTTTCAAGGGTTATCTAGTCTCTTCCTGAACATATATAAACCTCTTTAATTCAACAGGTCCGCTCCCTCTAGTAGTAGTGCGGGTCTTGCAACCTATGGCGCTTTTGTTTAGTGTCACCCACTGGGATCACTACACATATATTTCACTACCCACTAGAGAAAACATGCTTTTAACCCTCATTATTGCAGAGAACGTCTGAAGGTTGCCACATAGGCATACCCTGAAGGCTCCTAGGACACCTGATGGCAGCGCATAAAGGAAAGGGATGGGTGATAAAGCAGCATATAAGCTTCCTGCAGACCTTTAGAGCCAGTCTCAGGGGGTTGACGATAATCTGGGCTCCAGAGCAGCCACAGAGCTTCACATTTTGACAGCGATACAGCACAGCGGCAGGAAGACTAGACAGTTTTGTCTCCAGTCTGAAACCTGGGCCAAGAATTTTTTGCCTACAGACATTTGGGAGGAAAACCTGACCGAATGCTGAAAACAGCTTCCTTAACACTCGTTTCACCCAGCCTCTTCAGGCATCCTGAAAAGTCCGGAAGCAAAAATGCCACAGAGCTTCCTTATGCTGCCAGGCGGACACGCTCCGTGCCCAGAGGCTCCTTCATTTCGCCTCCCACACCTGCACCTTCGTGCCCTTCCCCTCTCCCCCTCGGTGGCACCCCGGCACCCACCCTCCTGCCCAGTCCCGTTCCTCCTTGAGTGGACCCAATTCCAGCACCACAGCTGGAGGGGCTTTGGGTTTTGGTTTGGATTTTTTTTTGTCTGGATCTGAGCCAAAATCGAGATCTGAGTTCTTAAGCGTCTCATCAGCTGCTGTGGGGAGGAGGGTCCAGCTCATATGGTCTGATTTAGCCCTTGTTATTATTTGCCATTTCTCCAGTAAAATAACTCCTTTTCAGCTCTGGATTAATACACAGTAAGAGTCCTTCATCTCTTTTCCTGCCAGCCCTCCGATGTCATTCCAGGTGATTCAGAAAGCACTTGGTATCAGTCAAAGGCAAGGCCTCAAAATTCCAGGAGAGGAGGTAAACATGCTTCCCATCAGAGCACGGCATGAGCGTCTCAACCCAATCCAAACACGAAGTATCGAGCTTCCCAGTGTCTGTCCCTACAGCCGGAGACCTGCCCGGCACCCTGCACCCTCCGAGAGTGCAAACACAGGGTGTAGAAGGGACCGAGCCCTCCCTACGCCCGCAGCGGTGTCGTGGTGCAAGCCCCACGTGAGCGAGGAGGGGCATGCCCGCTTCGGCAGGCAGGGCATCCCTAACAGCATTTCTGGCATGTTTTTCACTTCTCGTTGATAAGCCCTCCTGGGTCTTCCTGCTCCACCGCAGCCATCCCAGCACCTGTGGAAGTAGCATCTAGGGATGGTTTGCAAAGCAGCGCCTGCGTATCGGTGGCTGGGCTGCTCCAGCGAGGTGCCATGGATCACAAACACAGCACTGCTGGTGGCACGGAGAGCTCGGTGACCCAGGGACACTCTCCAGAGACCCGCACACATGCGATGCCAGGCCCCGGGACCAGCCCAGGGAGGAGGGGGTTGCGGTCTCCTTGTATAGGGCGCTGGTCCACAGAGGTGAAGGGACTGAATTGCTCAAGAGTACCCTGCATTTTAATCTAATCTTGTGAAATGGGGATGTACTGGAGATGATGCATTCCCTTTTCCTCCCACAACAAAGCATGTAGGAGTTCAGACAGCTGCCAGTATGCCACCTCCAGTCCTGGAGATGTGGGCTTCAGTTCCTCGCTAACTGCAGTTCCCACGGAAAGGATTTTGAGCCTGGAATGGAGATGCAGGACAACCACTGCAACAGTGAGATAGAGATTTACCAGAAGGCCCTAAAATGCAGTGGGAAGCAACTAGGAGGGGGAGAGGACAGGAGGACTGCTTCTGCCAAATGGCTGTTCAAACCAGCGACACCCAAGGGCTGCTCCAGAGGAGCCGTGCCCTCCTCCGAAACCCCGGTACTGCTACTTAGGATGGACAAAAGCGGTCAGTGTGGGGTTTGGTGCCATTTCACACCTCCAGCACCTACAAGGCTCACAAGCTGGCACATCCCAGCAGAAGATAGAAGACCTATTCAGCTCGCGCCATCGAGCCCAAGCCCATGTGCCCACCTGGATGCTCCCCTTGTCACCTTCACAGATCCTTTCCTTCCCCAGCACAGGTGGGCTGGGAGGGGCTGTGAGGAGGATTACCCATACAGATAGCCCCTAACAGCCCTGCCCAGGCATCAACATATAATAAACCGGTTATGGTTGCCAAAGACCCAGCTGGGCTCGAGACATCCCGTCCTCGCTAGGCTTCCTCCAAAACACAGAAGAAGGAGGTAAAAGGAGGCACTGCCGTGTTTTCAGCATTTCTGAACACACTGCATTTCTTTGCAGGTGGCAGAGCGCGTGGCAAGCTGCCAGCTCCAGATTAGTTTGTTTTCCACCTGGTTTTCTGGGTCCAGGTGCAATCTTTCAGAGCAGGGAACCAGGGATTGGGGAAGAAAAACCCACCTCCAAAGGGGAGTTTTCTAATCGGCCTCCCCCAGTTGCTCCCTGCCCCTGCCCCAGCAGCATGGACCAGCCCCAACAAGCAGAGCGATACCGAGAGAGACACCTCACACCATCCGGGCTGCTGCTCACAGGATTCAGGCTGTAGCAAAATGAAAGGTAAGTGGATTGCGTCCTGCCTCCAGCCCCTGAGCGATTAAGAGATTAATGCGGCCCTTTAAAATGCGGTGATGTGTAGATTTTTAGAGGATTTCACTTTCCAGCCTCAAAGGCCTGGGGGGAGGGAGAAGAAAAACAATACTTTTTTCTCTATATTGTAAAGTATCGACAACTCAGCCTGCATTTGGTAAACTCTCACTCCATCCCCTTCAAATAGGTTAAAGAATGATTCCGTCTCCATTTACTAATAGGTAAACTGAGGCACAGATCTTAAGTGAGTTTACCAAAGTCAGGGAAAACCTTTGCGGCAGAGGCACATATAGAAACCCCATCTTTAACATCACTTTATCCCAACCGTTTGGCAGCACAGCTGCGCATATGACGGCTGGAAGAGCTGGCACCAGTGGCCATTAGTGCTCTTCCAGCCCCGGTTTGCACACATCCATTACAGACACCTTACCATTAGATCTGTGATCCTGCATTGCCCGGTAGGAATCGTACACGTCCTTCCTCAAGAAGTTGAGAAAGCCGATCTTCCTGGCAAACCTGCAGACGAAAGCCTGCTCGTAGAGGCAGTCGAGGAGAAAACAGCCCTGGATGTGGTCTTCCTCTGTGCCCGGGACCTGCTCCACGAGAGCCAGGTTACAAGCGGGGTCCTTGCAGCAGGCTCTCATGCAGTCCCTGCTCCGACGGACCATGGGGGACGACAAGAAAGTGGCTCCGTTCTGGACGGAGGCGTCTGTATCCAGCACCAAATCTGGCACCCCTGCCATAAAGTCTTCCAGGCACGTTTCACTGAAGGGTTTTTCCTCCTGCCCTTCACCGAAGTCCACTGCCAGCACCAAGCAGACCCAGAGCACAAACCACAGACCTGGACTCCCTCCGGCCATCTTGGCGCCCCAATCTTCACCGCCTTGAGACCTTAATCCTTTCCTAAAGGGAGAAGACAGATGAAGCTAAGAGGGACGGTGTCCAGGTCCCTGCTCACCCCGGGGTGGCCAATGTGTCCCCCCACCCTGCAACTCACACCCAGGCGTGCGCTCTCAGCCCCCTACCTGGGTGGTCTCTGGTGAAACCGATGCTGGGAACAGGCTGTTCCCCTCATTCCCCCCCACCGCCCGGTGCCTTCACCCCTCAGGTGTGCGCCTTCAGCTGCGTCCGGCGGAGACAAAGGCACTGGGAGTGCAGGAAGTGAAAACCAACCCCTGAGAGAGGGGAGAGGAGGAAAAAAAAAAAAAAAATCCAGTCACTCCCCTGCATGCTGAATTGCGTAAAAGGAAGGGGAGGAGAGCCGGGCTGATACCATCTTCCACTCCTCCGGTGAAGGGAGGAAGGCTCCCTCCCCGCAGGAGCCCAGAGCGGGGTTCTCGCTCCTGCAGGTGCAAGGGCACCCGCTCCAGATGAGCATCCCACCAGCCGGGTGCTTGCTGCATCCCCGTGCTTAGGATGCGTTGAAGGAACCGAAAGCCGGCCAGTACGCGGTCTGTGTCCTCCCGGCAGTAGCCCTCGCGCTCCGGCGTGGCCCGCTGCGTGGCTCGGAGCACCATTCGCCCAGGTCTCGCTAACCCGAACCAGTCAACCTTGCAGCCGCGTCGGCAGTGCCCGCTGCCGTGAGGGGTTTCGCGCTCGGTGCAGGCCTCTCGAAATCATGGATTCCCTGCTCTTAGGACACAATGTTCCTTTGGAGTGAAAGCGCTCGGTAGGATGCCCGGAGGCTGCCCGCGTGGCAGGAGCCCTGCCACCGCAGAGTGAAAACTTTTAGTGATCACCCCCCGCTGATGAGCAACATTTCACTACTCAACCATAGGGATCGGGCATGGTCCATTTATAGTGCCCGTGCCTCGCAGGATGGTGCTGTCTGGGGCCATGGGAACACAAAGGCTGCCTGCCATAACTTCCATGTTTTTTCTCCCTTTCTACTTCTGCTTGGAGATCCATGATCAAATTCCTCTGCTCAACAGATTCCGCAGTGTCATCCGCCCTCTCTGTAAACAGTCCTAAAGCCCCTGGGCAAACTGTTCTTCTTATCCCTCTGTCGTAGTCCTCAGGAGAGCAGGGAGTGCTTGCAGTTTGCGTGGACATTATTTGTAATGAAATATTGCATCACTTAAAACAACAGCAGCAAATGCGAGATGGTGTTGAGTGGCTTATCTTCAAAAAGAGATAGTGGGAAGCAGCTATGCCTTGGAGAGCAGCTGGCTTTGCAGTTCTGGGGACCGTTCTGGTGTCCAGTGTTTCAATTCTTGCTGCTTCTTTCCGTACCTCTGATCCAGCCTCATGTATCCTCATGGGATTTATTGAGAGTCCTTAAGATACATGTTTCCCCCTCCTGGCTGTCACAGCCAAACACTATGGGAACATAATATTGTGGGAATATTATTTTTCAATACCTCACCTGACTTTCTATGGCCTGATGCTGACATTTGTGTATAGTACTGAGGGAATTGCTTTGATCTGGCTATGGTAGGGTATAAAAAAAAATATATATATATATGTATATATATATATAGGCAAAGCCTAAACCATGAAAATAGATGGTAAGGCAGTAGGAAACACACATGTCTGCAGAGCAGAGATGTTTGTTTTCCTTACTGGGGATACAAATCTTTGTCAGAGAAGCATGGATGTCTCCCATTCCACACTCAGACCCATCTCTATACCAGGCCTCTGGGACCTGCCCGCAGACCGTGCCGGTGGCAAAGCGAGGGCTGCCCTTGCTGGCCTCTACATCTCCTAAACACACGCAGAACAAATAAAAACCACAACAAGGTCGTCTCCTTTTACTCTGCCCTGCCTGAGGCACTCTGCTGGGGGCTCGCACTTGCTTTCAGCCGGGAGGAGATTTTTTTCCTGGACAAATATTTAAAGCCTTCAGCCTGGATCTGGGTGAGGCTCAGTGCAGTTCCCCGACACAGGAGTGTGTCGCCCAGGGAGCAGCTGGTCCCATCCCCTTTGCAAACCAGCGACTGTGCTTGGATAGCTGCACTGGTAGAACTGCCCCTGAACAGTCTGGTTTGGCATTTTTGTCTAACTGGCAATAACCCAATTTACATCGGCAGCAGTGTTGTGTTACAAAATCTCTGTCACGGGTTTCCTGCAAACTTGAAGGACATGACATCTCTTCTGCTTGTGCCAGGTGACATAACTCCTACAAATGCAGAGCTGGGAGGACTCCTTGACTGACATCTCTAGCCCTGGCCCCCCCACCCCCCTTTTTTTTTTTTTCTTAAATGTTTATGAAGGGATGAGCCCCTTCATAAGCTGATCAAACCTAGCTTTTAGAGTAGGGGGTTTTAATAGCTTTTGATCTCAGCAGAAGGCTGTGCTAATGTCCTGCTGCAAGGTTTTCTGCTGCTCACCCTAAATGTATTTGTAGTTACTTTATATTCAGTTTTCTTATGCAGTATTGTCCTTTCATTTCAGAATCGTCTCTCCTTTTGTCTTTTTCAGCTGTATTTATTTTAGTGAAATCATATCCTAACTCAGTCTTCAGTTTGCTAGTACAAGCAAGCCATGAGCTTTCAATCACTTCTTTTATGGTAGAGTCTCAATTTCCCCGCTGTTATCCTAACGGCCTTTTTTCTGCACATTTTCCAGTTTCAGGTTTTTTATTATTAAATATGTGTTACAGAATTCCAGTCTAAAGAATGGATCACCATTATCAAGTATTCAATCTTCTCTCTTCTTGCTGGAAATACATTGCCGAATACATCTTGGGATCATATTAGTATCAGTCATAGGCTCCCTCCAGAGCCATCTTATGAACAGTACATGTTTTATGGATCTTGGTCTTGTTCTCTCTGCCGTTTTCAGCTGATCAGCCCCCAGTTAAATTTTTTGTGACAATTTCCTAAATGTGTGATTTTACTTCTTATATTCTCTATATTCTTAAATTTGACACATTTTTTTCTGCCTAGCAGATGGGCCTGGCTTGTTTATTTGACCTTTAAAGATTACCTTTTTGGTCCTCCACTGTGCGAGGGATGCATCCCACCTCTGTGCCAGTAGCACAGCATCTAAATATGCCCAGTTTCTTCTGGAGAGGTTCAGTAATTAAAATTTTAATTGAGATTAGTGTTTAGATTCAAGGACCTGCTAGGAACCTCTCTCTGCTGCAGCAGCTTTTCTTCCAACTCCGTAACTTACTCTTTGCCCTCCTAACCTAGAAATCCCATCGCAGCCCTCATCTTCTGCCAAACGAATGATTTCCCACGACTTCAGCTGAG
Organism: Aviceda cuculoides; assembly: GCA_035590195.1. NCBI lineage: Eukaryota > Metazoa > Chordata > Aves > Accipitriformes > Accipitridae > Aviceda > Aviceda cuculoides. The sequence continues at coordinate 20,375,282 of JAVJGG010000032.1, forward strand.
CCGCGTGTTATTCATATTAGCGTGAAGGGAAAGTAGGGTGTGTGATTTTATGACCTGGGAGTGTTTTTAAGGGGTCCTACAACAGTGAGTCATGGTTAACGTTGGTCTGTCTTTGAGAAGTGTCTGCTCTCAGTCTGGCAATAACTAGTCAGGAGATGACTCAGGGGGGGTAAACCGCACCATGGTTTAATATTTGACTAAGGTTATAAGAGCTTTTAGGCACGCCTGGCTTGTAACAAACTCGGCGCAGGAGCCTGCGTCACCTGCCTCCTTGCGATTGCTATGGAGACCCCAGCACCCACCGGCAAGTGGATGCCCACCTTCCAGAAGGAAGTGACCCCGACAGGCAGAAAACCAAGGAAGACTTGGTCCAGGTCCCCTTCGTCCCGCTGTGCAGCCCAGCTCCACGGCATCACCGTCTGCAGCGACTTCCTGACAGCAGCTTGTCCCGCCGGCTGCTGCAGACGAATCCACGCTGCTGCGCTTTGCCTGGGAACCGCTCCGTGTATAATTAACGCTTGGGAGACAGGTTTGCTTGCTTGTTCGTTTTGTTGTACTCGCCTCAGGTTAAACCTCCTGGTGCGGTTTAAGGGTGAGACCCGGATGCAAGTGACGGCACAAAGATGTGGCAAAGGAAGGAGACTGGGAGGGAACTCGTCGGGCTGTGACTAACCGCTGGTCCTGCGGAACGAAGCAAGGGAAAGGATGACAGGCTGCTGAGTCCTCCCAAAAGCCGTTCCCATTGCTTCGAGGGTAGCTCTGGGGAAGGGAGTTACAACAAGGGTATGTTGTTTCTTTGGGGAAGTTGTGGTCTACAGTCCTGCATGGTGCTGGCTTTTATTTGAATGTCGTTGGTCAAGGTAAACCCTTAAGTGCAGAAGCACTGGGAAAAGAAAAAGGGAAAATAGTGTTGAGACTAGTTACATTGAGAAAGTATCTGCATTTTTGTCTCGTCTACGCTAGGCTTTTACAGGAAGATAGGTACAGAAATGTGAAGAACCTGCAACTTGCAGGAACTAGAATAAACTTGACATTTGAAGTCCCCATAGGCAACCTGAGCTGTTCTTTACAGCACCTGTGAGTGGAACAGGATCGGCCGTGGGGTTCCCCACGGCCCCTCCATCTTCATCACTTCCTACAGTGACTGCATCCCTGGGAACCTTCTGACTTCCATCACCTTCAGGCCAGCTGCCAGTGCCTCCCTGCTCCCCCTGTGTTTGTAGATGGCGATTTCCCTGCAGGTGCGAGCAGTACAGTCCTGCAAGTGTAATTGCACCCTTTCAAGGGGATCAGGTCACAATAAACTTCTTGGTGCAAGAACTATACAGATGGCCTCTGCAAGCCTGAAATGTTGAAAGCAGGCTGGAAAACAAGGGAGGTCCCCTTCATCTGTTCAGCCAGCGCTTCTCCTGTCTCCAACTCTACCATTCAAAGACTTGCTGAAACCTCTGTGCCATGTGAAAACACTGATAATGCTTTCAGTGCCACAGGCCTCTTTCTGTAGGGAAACAGCAAAGTAATACAAGAGGGAGGGCAACAAAACAACATGGACAGGTTTTCAAAGATTCCCAAATAGCCCCTTTGGAATCTACTTCATGATGTCAGCTTCACCTAAGTATTCAAGGGGAAGGGGGGCTTCCTCCTCTGTGGAGGTGCTTACTCATCCCGCTACCTACAGGGTGTCTGAGGATGGGCAGAGATAAGCAGGATTAATTGCCTAGATAAGGAGAGAGTCCAGGGTTTGCTACTCCTCTGGCATGCCAAAGCAGTAAGTACAACTATTTCTCATTTACCTTTCTCAGCTGCTGACGAGCCATTAGCCTTTATGTTTTACTTAACTGCCAGTAACAGAGGCAGGAGGGAGGGCGGGCAGGCCAGCTTGTCTGACCTCTGTATTGCTGGGACCTGTCTATTTTCTGGGGCGGTGCCAAATAGTGCAATTTTGGGTTGATCAGTCAAATACGAAGTTGGGAAATGTTTCCTCTGTCTCTCGGCATTCTTCCTTCTCAATGCCCTTCCGTTACCTTATGAAAGGTGAGACTATCGTGGGAGAGGAGTAAGACTGATCACCGATCGCCCGACTGAAGAAGGCAAGAGATGATGTGCTCTCCCTCCTCCTGCTAGAGCTCTGGGGCAACGGTGCAGCCTTTTTGGCTTCCACGCTCCTGTGGAGACACTGGAGGATGAGAGAAGTGGATGATGGACATCAAGATGCTGGGTATACTCAGGTTGCTTACTCCGGGCTCCAGATTTTTTTAAATTTCCAGCCCTGCCTACGTTTTTTGATCCACACAACTTTTTTTCTGTCCGTGTTCCTGCTCACAGCAGGGTGCAGAACCTCTTTACCTTGCGGTGTCAGCGTAGCATTGATACAGTCACCTCTGCCATCTTCTCTGGTTTAGTTTGTGTTAACTATCATGTTTGCAACCACAGGGAAAGTAATTATATTCTAAAACAGGTGGAGAGTGGCTTTTGGCCGTCTGGAAGGGGAATGTTCCTCTCTAGGCTGGGACTCAAGGGAAAGGGGCCGACCTGCTTCTCTGGAAAGATGAGCTGGGGCCCTGCTGAATTATTGAGAAGGCAGCACAGTCGTCAGCTCGGAGAGAAAGCGAAGCACCAGCTTAAGTCACAGGTGTGGGATGGCGATCATTAGCTTCAAGAACAGAGGAGCGTAACCAGATCTGCCTCATGCACTTGGTTGCTCTGCTGCCTGGATCAGTGTCACAGCTGCTTAGCACTACGGGGCAGCTGCTCGGCTTGGTTTGGTGGCCCTCTTGGGGGCCAAAGACAGTCACGAAAGCCCAACTCCACAGTACTGAATCCACCCCTCCTTTCAGAGGGAGAACCTTACTCTCAGGGCAGGCCTGGAGGAGCAGCAACCCCGGGTCACACATGTGGAAACTGAGGTGCAGCGTTTCAGTCTAACACTCAAATGCGTTGGCCGCATTTAAACCCCGTTTTTGCACCTACATAAACAATAAGCAGATATGCAGAGGACGTGATCACCAGCAACTGCAGCAGGAGGTCCATTGGAGCGTACATGTGCGCAGCTCTTGTGAAAAAACAGGTTGTCTGACTACGTGACTTAGTTGCCCAAGTATGCGTTCACTTCCGAAATTTCGGTCCAGGTTGTATGCCCAAGGCTATAAGGCGAGATAACTAGGTTGAAAATAAGATCTCCTCTCCCAGCCATGCCGGAGATCTCCGAGACACGCCCCCCCCCCCGCGGGGCATGTCCAAACAAAATGGCGGATGTCCTGTTGCTCTGGCCACCTGAACCTGCTGTCAGGCGAGGAAAGGACGGGGTGCAGCACCGCGAAAAGAGTCAGGCAGCTGCTGCTTGTTTGGTGGCAGCTGGCACTTACCAGCACTGGCAACACTGGATGTGCACCCCAGGAGATGCTGCCTTGTTCAAAGGGGACAGGGTCACTTGCCCTGTACGAGGCACCCAGTCCTGTGCCTGCAGCAACTTCTACCGCCCCCTCACAGAGCGATCTTGCGCGCTTTTTGCTTCTTCCTCTTGCTTTAGTGATAGATTAAAATAGTTTATTACTGGAGGAGGCCTACTTTATCTGTAACCAGTTATTTCTATATTGCCAGCTTCTCATCACAAAGAACTCGTGACTAAGCTCATATAAGCCGAAGCAGTATGACGAACATCCTGTAACCTGGCTCATTTTGGCTTACAGCTTTCCTGAGAGGGCCTCTGACACCCCCCTCTGAATGTCTTATTCTGTCGTAGGGGGGCACTGGCAGAGCAGCATGAGGGCACCAGGGTCTGCTTAGAACTTTGTCACTAGAGTACGGATGGTGGGGCGAGTCTGCCTGTGGACATTTTCAGACGTGGTATCTCAGCGCAGCGCCGACGCTCAAGTGAGGTTACAAGTCAGCAGCGGCTCAAGGTGTTCGAAGAGCCGTTATGGCAGGTTATATTCCCCTTTCCCTCTTCCTCACCCCTATCCCGTGACCTCAGGATCCTGTGCTTCATAAATTCAACTGTGCTGGCAGAAGATTAACAGGGCAAACCCCATCTTTCATGTAGAGTTGAACTTCCCCGCCAGCCCTTCAGCTGCTGCAAATTTTTGGACTGACTTGGGGATGCCAGTTAAATTCGCTGGTAAGTCTGGTCCTCTTTCTCTGGTCTTAATGCCAGCCTGGGTGGAGTTCATTGGGACCAAAGAAAATATAGGTTATTTTCCACTGTTAAAAAATGTTAGTCCTCGAACACCAAAATAGAGCACTTCTATTTGGAGGCAGGAACTTGACACCTGGCAGTGTGTACACTGCGGTTCAGAGTTACCTTGTGAAAATCTGCCCGTGTTTGGCCAGCATATTAATTAACCTTTGAAAAGTCAATAGTTTTAAACATATTATAGGATGTTCAATGGGTTTTGCAAGGTTTCTAGCAGTCAAGAATCTCTGAAGAATCTGCACTCACTGAATATGCTCTGAGCCTCTCACAACATGGATTTTTCTGGGAAATTTTGGTCTAAAGACAGTTTTAGGAGTGAGATTAAAGGGAGGATACAGCCAAGCACTGAGGAAAAATAGGTAAAGCTGCTTAAGTTAAATAGCTGACAGCTGTCTGCTGAATAGAAATTTTAGGCTGTCTGAAAAGCAGAGGAGATTATGTCAGTTTCAGGTATACTTTAATACTTTATTCCTCACTGATGTAGAAGCAAGTTTCAGGATCAGCATTTTGTGGAGATAGCCATCAGAAAAGACTTTTATTTTGTGCTCAAATTCAGGATGAAAAGAAGGGCTGGAATGGCCCTGCCCATTTTTCTCTCACCCTGTGTACAAGATGTGGCTGCCTGGCTGTACCACCATCCCTCTGGGCACACGAATGTGGCTTTGGCAGTGGGACTGGGTATGAATTCCAGAGGAGACCAGTCCCCCTGCAGACTGCCCCAAGCTGCCCAGCAGCAGCTATCGGGGGAGAAAGGTTGGTTGCTTTTCCTTTGGTTTCTCTAGCTCTTGGTCTCCGAACTGGAAGTACCTTGGCTGCCAGGAGCAGCAGAGAGTTACTCGCTTTTTCCACGTAAATTGTGAGACTGGGGTTGTTGGATTTATTTCATGATGGAGGGTCTCAGCTGGCTTGTCCGTTCAATAGGGCAGGGCTCTGGGAAGAGATGAATAAAGAGGTGTGATGCAGCATCTAGAGGGAATGCAGGTGTCGCAGTGCCCTGGCACCCCACAAACGCAGCCAGCCTGATTTCTGTTCCTCTGAACAGTGCTGCTCACACGTATCCTTCTAAAATGGCATAGGGCAATAACGCCGCAGACCTTTAACCTGTCTTCCAGTAAGAAAGAGTTTGTAAACCAAGCAGTGATAATATATAGTAATATAGCAGTTTATGATGCTTCAGCAGGTGAACCTGTTTACCATGAATACTTTTCTGTGGGAAGGAGATAGTGCTATATCCCTAGACAGGCCTTCCCCTGCAGTGTCATCATGTCCAATACTTCTTTTTAACAAAAGCACAGATATTTTATCTCGGAAGCGCCTTGCTCAAATGATCTCAAATTCAGGCCGCTGGGATTTCCACAGAAATTTTTGAGAAAGCTGGAATAAATTTACAGATTGTAGAACAATGTAAAAGGGGACTGCTGAGCCCAAGTTTGGCTTGTGGTGTCACTGACCTAATATTCCCACTCTTGTAAAATAGTGGATGTAGCCACATGACTCCAGACCACTTCTCCTTATCTGTGCTGGGTCCGGTGCTCTAGCTGGAAAGTGCCAAATACACCATTTCAATGGGAGCTACGCCCTGTAGCTGCAGGCAAAGCAGTTTACAAAGGCTCACGGAGCTTGAACACAGCAGGATTCAATGCATTATGGATGGATCAGCCCTCTGGAATTGCACATGCACATAAGTTACACCTGTAGGAAAACAGTCATTTAAAACCTCCTTCTTCCCCACCTCTTGGAGCTGACGTGAGTTAAATATTAACAAACTCGGTTCATCAATTCCCCGGTTCACTTGGCTTCTTTTAACAACAGATGTTATTACAACAGCTCCTCTGCCTGCCTGCCTCCCCGCTCCCATCAGCGAGGCCGATGGTGAAACCCAAGATTCCGCCGCTGTAACTCTGCCTGCAGAGCCTGGCTGCGGCCCCGGCCGTCTGCTCTCCCAGGTCTCCTCCCTGGGACCACCAATGCTGCCCGCCTTTGGCATCTGTGAAGAGCTTGTGCTGTGAGCCACTGGTTGCTGCAGAGAGGCCTTGGTTAAAGGAGACGGAGAAAAGGAGGGAGGGAGTCCGGGGGAAGGTGAGTTCCCGCTGTCGGAGGAGGAGGAGGAAGCGGTGAGCATGGCCAGCAACTCCAGTGCACTGCCCAGGGTGACTTTCCAGACGCCAGAGAAACCTGGGGAGGAATCATCACAGAGGAAACTGGGCAAGTTAACCATAAAGTACAACCGCAAAGACCTACAGCGCTGGCTAGACCTGGAGGAATGGATCAACACCCAGCTGCAGGAGCTGTACCAATGCCGGGTGAGTAGCTGGGGCAAACCAGCCCCTGGCTCATCAGGTGAACGGGACTAGCGGCCCTGCGTGCTGGGACAGAAGGCTGCTTGCTCTGCCTTACTGGAAATAGCTTCTCACCTTCAGTCTTCCTTAGGTACCTTACTGCCCCTTGCTACAGCGCTCTCTCCGACCGCCGTGTCTGCAGTCGGAGAAGCTTGCACCGGCACAATCCAACCAGCTTTAAACTGCCCTGCCGGGGGGGTGTAGCTATTGCTCAGCAGGAGTAGCAGAACCTAGAGAGATGTACAAACGCGGGATGCTTCCTGCTGCTGAGCTCCATGTGGTGAGTGGCTTTGCTGCCAGCAGTATCTACGTTAGCGGCGTTAGTTATCAGCGTGCCGTTGTTCCTCTCGGTCACGACAGTGTAGCTACAGCTGCTGTTTGAGTGAGATGCCCCGGATAATGCTGTATCTGTAGCTGCAGAGTCTGGGCACAGTACTGGTAGCAGGCGTAGAAAGCAAAAAAAAACCCCCATGCTCAAATGTGGAGATGTTATGTCTTCCTCTTCACAAATCCCCAGAGCTGTCTTTCTTGCCTGAGATTCCCTTTGCACCAGGAACAGTCCCTCCTAAATTCTTCCTGCCTATCTGAGAGCTGTCCCGCTAAGAAAGACCCAGGAGTGTCTAGGTCCAGTGCCCCAATGGTACTAGTCTTTACTTGAGCTGTTGCAGGGTACATGACATTTTTTCTTCAGGGTGGTGTGACAAGTTCCAGCACTGGCTGGGTACACTGAAATTTTAACCTGGTACTATCACTTCTATTCATATTCTGTGCTTATATGGATGGCACTTACACAGGGAGCTTTCAGATGGGATAGTGCTTTTCCATGTTTGAGATTAATTTCTCTGGAGTGTGGTACAGGAAAAGGATTTCCCACATTGTACATCATGGTCTTAAACCCATTTAAATAGCTTGACTAAGGGTTTTGCTTTTATCTGTAGGGCAATGGCTGATGCAGTAAGAACATAGCTTTCTTGACTCACAACCCAGTACATCTTCAACAGAAGACATAGATGGGTTTAACAAATTGTGTAAAACAGCTTATTCATATCTGGGACAGGGACAGACTATATGAACTGTCAAGCCTTTCTGCCCTGTTTTCATATTTGCACCCCAGCACAGTGTTAAGCACGTTTTTGAGATACAAGTTAAAAAGAGCTGATGATTGCTTAAAGTCTTCCTTCCACTCTGAGCATCAGCAATTTCAAACTGCAGTCAACAGTGGAAGTGGACATGCTAGAAGAGCCCAGGAAAGGCCGGTTTTGTGCTATATGCCATGATGGCACAGAGAAGCTTTGCCTGCCCAGGCTGATTTTCTGGGCCTGAGAGCCATAGAACAGTATCAGCTCCGTGGCTGAAGAGCCAAACTTCAGGAACCGTCTCTGAGGCTCTTTATTACTGTTGTTGCTGTTGTTTATTATTATTATTATTATTATATCATCGTGATTTTCTGTGTGACTGTTTCCTATTTGGCATTTGTGGGAATGTACCAGGTTCTCATGCCATGTTGGGAGGGAAAAACAGTTAATTTCTGTTTTAACTTATGCCATATGCAAAGAACATGCAGCAGAAAACAAATATGGAGAAAAAGGTCTTTTCTTCTGTCTCAAATGCGCGGCTCCTTGGAACATGAGTATATTACTGCTTCCATTCTGTTAATTAACATTCTTAGACTTCCCAAACAATTTTATAGCTTGTTTAGTAAAAATTAAGAAGGATTAAAGATCATAATCTTCAAGACTTAATTGTGAATTTCCAGTTGTTTTCCATAGTTTATAAAATGACAGTCAGCTGCATCTTAGACCTCTTTATAATGCATTATGAAACATTATATAGTGTACACGGGAGCAGATGTTATCTCCAGACATAGTCAGACAGGCAAATTCAGCATGTCTGCGAAGTGCTAGAGTGGTGCTCCTGGTGGCTGAAGGCTGTTGAAGAGAAGAGGCAGTGACCGTGTCCCTTGCCAACCATGCCTGCACCGGCATTTAAGGGACTGTCCCTGGGGTTCCTAGCTCAGTTCAGAGAGCCTTTAGCCTGAGCGTTGAGATTTGCTAGATAGAAGCAAGGAGAATGGCTGCTGCTTTGAGTGACAGAACATCTTGCCCTTTGGGGAATTATTGCAGTTTTAAAGAGAAGGTTTGGTTTGGTTTGGTTTTTTTAAACAGAGGAGAAGCACTTGGTACCACCAATAACATGACCTGAGAGGAGGCTCCCTGTGTGCTCCTCTTACTTGCCCAAGTCTACAGATGTACACTTGTAAAGATGTCAGAAAAACAAGTCAGGTTATGTTACCACTTCTGGTTTTCTGAGAATTGGGAACTGTTTACTGTCATCAGAGTAGCTGCCCAAAGGGACTATTTTTTTCCCTACTACAAAATCCCAGCAGGCACAAGTGAGAAATGCAGCTATGCCCTTACAGGAACAGATTGCCAGTGGATTGCCTTTGCTAGCACCTCTCCAGCACAACAGGTTTCCCGGCTTCCTGGTGAATTTGGGCCAACCTAAGAGATTCGCTACCAGGAACTACATAAGGTGATGCTACGCCAGGTCAGAGACTGTAGCAGGTTACAACAGGGGGTTACATAGGACCTTTTCAAATAAATACATGTGCCACAGTAAATTACTTTAGCATTACTGGACACCTTAGCAGGTGTCTAGCAGGTCCTCCTGCTCTCCTTTGCGCATCGTGGCAAGACCATTTAGTTAGCCCTGCTAGCCTGGGCTTCCTTGGATCCACTGACTTCCATTACGTTGTCTCTTTGTCAGCTTCTTCCTTTGCTCCACCTGCCCTTGGCAGTGCAATGTTCCTCAGGGTCTTCCAGAAACCCGTGTGACAGACACAAAAACCAGCATTGCAGATTCAAAGGCCAGCAAGGTTAATTCAAACATTGCCTCCCGATACAGGTAATCTGAAAGTTATGCTATTTACTCTCATGAGGCTTTTTGCAACAAAACTAAGACTTGGGAGACAATTTTGGTTTTCAAGATGATTCCCTGCACGTGGAAGCCAGAACACCGTCTGTACGAGGACCAGAAAGCCACAGGGAGTTCCTACCCTGTCTCGCCCTCCTGGTCTATTTAGCTTCTTAGCCAGAGACAAAGGCAGGCTGGATCAACACCTGTTGTCTAAACAGTCGTATGAAATCTATTACTTTTAAGAAGAAATGCTGTGTGGGTCACAGTACAATGTATTTAACTCCATTTTATTACTTACTGTCAAGTCAGCTGTGTAACAAAGCTAACAAAGTTTTTCTACTTCCTCTCTGGCTTGGTATCAGAGACTGCTCAGAACAAGTTTCTTTTTTTCCCGTAAGTATTGCCTTTATTGTGTAATGTTTTACATATACATCCATAAATGCTACCCAGCAATCTGGTACTGCACTGTTTACTCAGTATCCCGATTCTGCTGACTACTATGTTAAAGTATCACTAGTGTTGTGTTGTCAAAGATTCATTTTGCAAATACATTGGAAACCACAGCCTGCTTTCCTTACAGTCTTGTAGAGACCTGTAGAGCTAAAATGTATCTGTGATCAAGTTTACAAATGTTTCGAGCTAACACCCCCATGCATTACAAGATTATTACTCCACTCACCAAAGCTTGGGGTCTCCCTTACCTTAAAGGAGACTATTGTATCCCTCTCACGCCTGTTAGAGAAAGCTGGCAAAATTTTGTTAGGCCTTTCAAAAGTGTAATTGTTTTTCTCTCCATTGCTGTAAAAAGCCTTAGTATAAACACCAATTATGTGAATATATTTAGCCTAAAATCTCCTTGTATTAGTTGTGCCTGTCTAAGATTTGAGCCTGCTGGATTTCTGTTTGAGGAATGCTTGTGCATACTCTTCATAGATGAGGGTTGTCCCAGGCTGGCTTACATTGCATTGCAGTTGGCAACTGCAGTTGGATGTCCTTGAAAGGATCTTCCCAAGGTGGACAATGATCCCTGAGCAGTGGTATCAAGTGTGGAGGTGGGAAAAGATGAACAATGTGTGCATCAGGATGCGTGGCTGCAGCAGACACCACGGAGGGGCTGGAATCCATGCCCTCTTTGTAAGAATCTCCTTATTTTGAGACAATTTATATCTTGACCTCAACTTTGCCGCATAGTTTTATTGTAACTAGTTCCTTCTCAGCTGCTCAGTTTTTTAAAGATGGCCTCTAGAGTTCTTAGAAGTTTGAAGGCTTATTAACTGTGGTTTTTTGGGTTTTTTTTTTTTTAGCTAAGAGAGGAAACAGAGGCAGCAGCTCCTGAACCACAAATTGATCTTGAAGATCTCCTGGAGGTCCCTAATGAAGAACAGAAATTAAAACTACAGGTCAGATAGAGGGACTTGGTGACTTTAAGTTAGGGACTTCCTTCATAAAGAAAAGTAGTGGTGTGGGGGGTACAGAGTATGTATATACAGTGTTGCTGACACTTCCCTCCATCTCAGCCTGTCAAATGTAGTAAGACTATGTACCCTTTTTGTAGGGAGGGGAGAATAGGTCAACTCATAAAATATTAAAATGATTCTCCTCGTTTTTTAGGAAATCCTCCATGAGTGCGCCAGCCCGACAGAGGTGAGTGAAGCACCCTCAATGTCTGTGTTATATTGTGCTGTAAGAGCGTGTCTTTGCTGCTGCTGGGCTGAGTAGCCAAGATATCACTGTACCTAACATGATGCTGCAGATTTGTTTAATTCCCGATGGGAGTTGTTTGCCACTTTATTCTGCTGTGTTAGAAAAATACATTTAAATCTACATGGGTGAGCTGAAGGCAGAGGAGTGGAGCAAATAAGGAATTACACTTTACAACCAAAGAAAGTTCATTCCATGTTTTGGACATCCTAAGCTGACCAGGCTGAGTTACCATTTGGTTCTCAGTGTAGAAAAGCTATAGACAGTGATACAGCTCATGCAACCATCTTGCACACTGTTACCTAAATGCATTCTTAGCTTAAACCACTCTAGTGTTTTGAGTGACAAGATTGCGGGATGGCCTTCAGATTGGATTGAGCAGATAACTGTTGAGCAGAGGCCACGCAAGTTAGTTTTACACGTGGTTTTTTTTTCCCCACGTGAACTTTACAAGTACTGGTTTTGAGTTAGAGAGTGAAAGAAATCCCACAAGCTGTCACAGTGTCCAAAGCAGTGGAGTCCAATACTTTGCAGTGTAGTGCGTCCACCACACAGCGATTGCCTTCACTGCACTGCATACCTGTGCAAAATGGAGTCCCCCATCACTGCTTCAGTCACATGCATTGCATGTGAACGCTGTGCTTGGACATCATTCATCAGTCTCCACATCTTGTCGAGCCTATGTAGCTGTACAGGGATGAACATATAGAAAATGAGGTGGATGCACAACTATCATTGAAATTAAACTCTGCTGTAACAATCATTACAGATAGTCTCCTAGCAGGGATTCAGCAGACAAGGCTAGCAATAGGGAAATAGTTCTCAGAGTGTTTGAATTTCAGATCTTAGGCAAGAACCCTGCATTCCCAGAGAGATAACTCAAAAGAGGTTGCTCCACTGATTCATGAGCCATGAAAGTGTCTTGAGGACAGCATGGTACTTGCTAACTACAGACAGATACTGCTGCCCCATTGGCAAGAATATCTACTTTCACCCTGGTGATCCTGAATCCAGTGCCCTTGAAAGATCACAGCAGCCTATCTGCAGAAAGCAGACAGAGGAAACAAACCGGTTTCCTGTGAAGGGACTGACTGGAGAGGTATGTATGATCCTCGGCATTTCCTTCCAGAGCATGTTGTGGCAGGCAACCCCTGATCACCCACCCAAGTGAGGAAGCTGGGCTTCCACACAGCACAGATGGTAACAAGCTGCAATACTTACAGTGACCTTGCCTAATTACAAGGACACGTAGCTATCTCTTTGGGTGAAGAAAGGCTGCGCACTCCTTTATTGTGATGCTACTTGTCATGCAGAAGGTAAGTTTTGCACTAGTCTCACTGCCTTCTGCTTGGAATAACCAGATGGTCCAGTTTAGTTCATAGTCCTTAGTGGTGTCAGCAAAGTAGTCAGGGTTTATCTCCATTAACTGCTCATCTATCTGCTCTGCTTGTCCTTAACCCCTGCTCCAGGTTATCATTAGTGCTATGTGTGTTTTGCTCCACCTCTTCTCTGCCAGCAACTTCCTTGTAGAATTGGCACAGCTCCGAGATGGTTTGCAATCCACAACATGGAGCTTTACAGGTTCAGCAAGAGGGATGACTTGCTTTGCCCTAGATTGGGAGGGCAGCAGAAGTAGGCAGGAGGTTATGGTGGCAACAGGAAGCAGTGGAACCTAACAGAGGGCAACAGCATCCTGAGGTTGTCTCACGGTGGAAAAGACAGGGGAAGGTAAATAGAGGAGCTTTTAGATCCTTCTCATCCATTGAAAGGTCTCCTCTCCTAAGCTAAAAGATAGGTTTGCTCAATACATGTCAAAATTCTGGTTTCTGCTCAACATGAAGGTGAATGTGGCAATAATGCAAGTGCCAGAGTACTCTTTGGGCTGGTGAGCACTGGAATTAACGTGACATCCTTCTTCAACCGATTCTCACTGTAGGACTTCATTACGGAGTTGCTTAGTCGATTGAAAGGTCTCCGGAGAGTCACCAATCCTCAGAAGAAATGACCTTGTCCACATGGAGCACCCAGCTTTGGTCACAAGGAAAGGTGTATCTTCCCCACAAAAACCAGGATCAGCAACATCACTTCAGAGTATGTTTAGGACTTACTGTTATTGAGAAACATTACTGAGTTTGTGAAATTTGTACCAGTGGTTTGAAGTCTTCACTGCTTCCAGATCTATGCACATGGCAGGGAGCTAGACTATACGTTTTCCTGATTCTTAAAGGGCATGTTAACCTGGGGAACGGGACAAGCTGTCCTTCCTTTAGTTTCTTCTAGGAATTTCCATGCTGGCTGAGGAGCACTGAATATAATTCTCAGGAGGTCATCAAGACTTCTTTCTTTCTGTCCACTGCAAGGAAAACAAGGCATTGGTTATCACTCATTCATCAACATGGGAAATCAGTTACTGTTAAGCTGCACCCTGGTCAGTCTGGCTGGGACTCAGCTGTGATCTCCTGCCTGTTGCTGCTGTACCTGACTCTACAGCATTCCACGTACTTTGGAAGTCTTATTAAGCCTCTGTTATTCATGAAGGTTGGACAGAAAATAGACAGTAGCATGGAAGGAAAATGAGTACACCTGGTCTACTTAAGGGGACGTTAGTGAAACAGCTGCTAAGGCTAATGGAAGAGAGATTGTTTTCCCTTTTTGTGGAATTTAGGACATAATGATTTAGAAGCATCTTCTAAAGGAGCAAGGTCAGGGAATGATTTTTCTCATCATTTAAAAAGATGTTGGAAAAATGATTATTTTGTATATTAAAACAGAGAAAACCAGCTGTGCACTGCTTGATTTTGTTTTCTTTTTAGACACCAAAGAAAAACTTAAGTGAAAAAATACCTGTTCCAAATTTCCCTGCAGGGACCATCTTTTGCAGACAGATAGGTCTCACAAATGGGAAGCAGGACACATTGTCTCACTCCACAAACTCTTCTGGCTACAACTAACATGTGGCTGGAAAAATACAGAGGAAACCACATCCAGCCTCTAAGCAAGTCAGTAACTTGACACATGTGGCTAAGAAATAAGATGGCAAATGGAGGGTGATTGCTTAGGCAGAGCAGACTCTCACATTATGTCCTGCCCCTATGCTCTCATGCCTGCCACTCAAACACAAGAGATGAGTTGCTGAGTCACATGCAGAGGGGGGCCTATGTACCAGTATGTTCAAGGCTAGCTTTTGCGTACATGTTTTGTCAGACAGGGACAGAAGGGGCCAACTTAGGAACAAAAGGGACATGCAGGTTAGCTAACAAAGACAAACAAGAACTCTTGGGCTGGACCAGTAATATCTTAAATAGTTAGTCTTTTCATCTTTATCAGTACCAGGGTGATGACTGTTACCTTTTGCTTCCCTCCTGTTTTCCAGCAGAAGTGTCAGTGAACAAGCTGTGGGCTGTGCACATCTCTGAGAGAACAAAATCCAAGATGCAGTTAACAACTGTGATGTAAGGGCTGGCTTCCCTTCACATGCTGTTCTTGTATGTGACAGCCTCCTGGAAGTTAGCAAGCCATGCAGCTCATACCTTGTCCTAAGGCTGCTCCAAAAGGCTCTAAGCTTCACCTACTAGGTTGGAGAATGGTCTTTCTTTATCAGGTCCATATGTATCTATGGTAGCTCTAGGGACAAGCCATTTCTTGATTAATAAGGGGATAATAGGACATGCCTGCCCTCCTGAAATCTCAACTTTGTAAGCAAAATAACAACAAAAAATTAAATCCAGAGCTGTGCTGGTTGTAGATCTGGCATTGCTCATGGATTGACACCTGCTAAGACATATATCGCATCCTTTGAGAAAGGAGATAAGCACACTGACAAAAGAGCTCTGAGCACTGTTAAAAACACAGACTAGGTTCAAACAGAAGTTCAGGTGGAAGATCTATGTGGACAGGCCATGAGCTGAGTGTCCTGAACTAGAGCTGTAATTAGCTGCAGGCCACTAGTGCATAGGGGTCCAGATTAACTATGTATCCTACCAGGAGGGCTGATTTTATTCTGCTGAGCTATGACAACACCAAGACCTGAGATGGCTCTCCTCTGGCCCAAGAGATAGATTTTCTCCACCCTGGGCATTGTTCTATATTCCCTCAATATGGAGTGATGCAAAGAGAATTTTTGACTATGCTTTAAGGCAGACATTGTTAGAACCCAGGAAAAAGCAGATTCTTGAAAGTCTGCTTGACAGGAGTTGTCTTTGTGCTTATTCTGCAAGTAGCAGAAAAAGACTAAGCTGCAGCCCCTATGATGTGCAGGTCGTAAGGACATCACTACCACATGAGAGTGCTTCAAACGAGCACAGCGTGATCAAGGGGTACAAAGCAAGATGTGGTCAGTGCTAGATGATTTCTCAGCTCACTGGTGCGAAAGAAAAAGCAACGCAAGGCATTCAGAGCAATTTCTTTTTGTTTAGTTCTTAAAAGTACTAAATAATATTTGCTTTTTTTTACTTTTTGGCAGTTCTCAGCCTAGACCATAAGGATAGACTAAATTCAGTTTAGTTTTGGGGTTTTTTTTTTTTGGTTGGTTTGAGGTTTGGGGGGGGGGGTGTTTGTTTGTGGGTTTTTTTTTTTACAAAAAGCTTCCAGTTAACTTTGCTGTTTCACAGCACCATCACTAGCATAAGGCTGTAATGTTTGGTATGTAGATACTGTGTAAGAATGTTTCTTTAAAGGAACTTTGCTCTCTATTATACCAAGAAAACTCAAGAATAGATGAAAGTTCATGTGCTTTTCTAATTGAAATTTTGTGAAGGTGTATAAAATAACCTTTAATGCAATTTTCCCTTAGTTATGATCAACACTCACATTGCCTTTAAAAACATTCTGGCTGCTACATTTGGACACACGACCATGTTACAGCACTTCAGACAACATGCATGCTTGTGAATCACAGCAAATACAAGTTAATGTAGTTTAACTAAGTTGAGACCTCTCTTGGTAAGCTAATCTGAGTTCAATCTTGTGTTATCATTATTTTGAATTCTAACTGGGTTGAAGCCTACATTTGATTGTTCACATACAAAACATTTTGAGAGGGAAAGAAAATCTTCTTGTGTCCTCATGGCATGCTACAAAGACAGAAGCAAAGAAGCTGAATCTCTTTCTTGAAGATACCAAGCTTTCTTCAGTCCTATGACTGAAGTTGATCTGGCCTGTCAGGAACTGATTGTTTACCAGTATCTTTACTTGTTTACCAGCACCTTTTCAAAGACAGGGACAGGGAGTAAGCAACACAGCTATAAGTGCACTGCCCACTTAAAGGTCATACAGCATTCCTATTTCACAATCACAGATTCAGCTAGGTTTGCTTCCTGCAGACAGCTGATCTAGATACCTCTCTTACGTGGAGGTCACTGAGGCAACAGCTACAGTGGGAATGGCTTTTCAGGGGAAAGTGATTGGGCTGCCACTAAAATGGCCAGTTACATGCAGAAAGCTCAGCAGCCACAAAAATGTCCATTAGTGGTACAGGGAAAGCATCAGCATGTGTGTGCATGACTGAAGAGACTCTTCCATGTATGACTAAGTTCTGTTTCAGGTATTGGGCTGGGTGCATTTCTGGATTCCTTGGGATGACCCCACAGAAACCAATCTGGGAAACTAAATAAACTGCTTTCGGCTGTAACCTGCTCCTTTTCCACTGATGTGAACAGGGCAGGGCTTACAAGACACAGGCTGCCTAACTGCACGAGGAGCTCAAAGTTTGGCTGTGGCTAATGAAGCATTCAAAATGTTGCAAGTAATGCACCAGCTCATACCAACATATTAAAAAAACCACAAACAACAACCAGCTGTAAAGCAAGAATTAAAATGTCTACTAACTGCTTAGAAAGGACACAGGCTGAAGCCGAAAGGAATGGATCAGTCTTAGAAGAGATATAAGAAGAGGTATTTGCATCTTCTCCTGTACATGTAAAACACAAAGGATTTAACCTAAGACAGAATTGGGGTGTCTTGCTATCAGCCTAATTATCCAGGTCAAATAGCAATGAAAAAGTGTAATTCCTACAATAACACAAAGCCAAAACAGCATTTTGTTTTCATTTTTAAGACTGCAAGCTCCTGAGGGCAGTAACTCTCTACTTAAATTTTGTGTAACACAGGGCTCATTGTGAGCTCTTGCATTGGAACAACTCAAGTAGTTTTCCCATCTACGCATCCCAAAGAGACAGCCACTGGTGAAGCAAGGACTGCCAGGAGAAAGAAGATCCTCCACAGGAGTCAGGTTTTGCCATCCCTTCTCCTAACAAAGAGTTTTGATAGCACTTCCGGATACACTTGCAATTTTTAGTGTGTTAACCTGCAGTATTGCTATCCTACACTGTCTGATACAGGTTTCTGTTGAAAGGCCTGATCCAGAGTGTTAACTCAAACCCATCTTCAGCAGTAGTTTAATTTATTTGCTGTGCTCTGACCAAGAGTGGCCAAGGTGCAGGCAAACACTGTTTTTGTCAACTCACCTACACAGGCTGTGACTTTAAGTAGAGGGGCAGGGCAGACAGCTGGGAGCGGCAGTGTCAAACCAGACAGGCAAGATTCATTGGAAACTCCCTGTCAAAGACAAATCCTTGATTTTTTTTTGCCATTGGAATTTGTCAACCTTAGACAGCTCTCTCGGAAGTCACATTATAGTCCTGGGAAGAGCTCATCCTGATGGGATATCACTGCCAATTTAGGGCAAGTTTAGTCAGGTATTTGAAGCAATTCTGGGTGCTTTGGTCACTGGCAAGTGCCACTTCCATCTGGACTGCCTCCAGGGAGGGATATGAGCATATTAAACTGAGCTTGTCTCATAGCCAGAAAAAAAGTATCACACAGGTAACATCTTTATCCTACCAGGCAACCAAATAATAAACAGAGCCAAACCCTGCTTTCAGACTAATACACAACTCTTCCAGACTAACCCACTGCTCTTGCAGACCACATGGAACCTCAGCACAGCCACTGCGGATCACAATGCTGTGTATCAGTAGCAGATTACCTTTACAAAGCATCCTTCATTTCAAGTACATGAGCAACACTGCCCATGAAGGCAGAGTAGCCCCTGCACCTTTTTCAGCCACACCACAGAAACATTTCTGATGACTTCATGATCCTTCATTTCTTTCCCTAAGCCACTTGACACTGGGACTTACATACCACTACAGGAGGGCAACACTTTGTAAAGGGCTATCAGGCATTTCGAGGAGAGACTTTAACCACAGGCCTCCATAAATAGTTTTTATTATGCTTTGGAAGTTCTCATCACACAAGTGATCACAACGTAGACAGTTTTCTTAGTGCAAAGTGCTTCGTTGCCTGTTGAATCAGTGTGTAAGCTGTTAGCAAAAGCAGGAAGTTACTTAGCAGCTAGTCAGTACTGCCTTAAACACACATCTTTACTGCTACCCATGCTGCCTTACCATCTGTATTTATAGACTCGTATCCACCTCCTCATATCACGGCCTCATTTATCCCCAAGCATGCACAGCAAACCCTGCACTTCGCTGTTTGTATTTGTGAGGACAAAGTCACACGTCCTCCAAGCCTCTCTCAGATTACAGCATATCCTTTAACTGTCCAAAACATCACCCATTTTGGCTGCAAATCCACTTGGACTCTTCCCATCTGGCCAACTCCTCTTGTTTCCCATTCTTCATCTCCTTTTCTACCCATGAAGAGTGTGATCACTTCTTGCAAGGAAGCTGATAGCGGGAGGTGTGGTGGTCCTTCAGGTCAAACTCATCATGGCCTTCCCTGAAAAGCAAACACAAAGTGCAGTCAGAAGTAAATACTCAGGCAGGGAACTCACCCTTAGCCACTGCACAAGATGTCTCCCAGCAGCCCTTAACCAGAAACCTATCCTGAGGGTTATCTGTGAGGACCTGACTAGCAGCCACATGGACTGACTACTTTAGATATTTGCTTGTAACAGAAACCTCTGAGGTGCTTTGTGGAAAGGTCTGCTCATCCTTGCCTGCTGAAATGGGAAATGACAATAGGTGTCTCTGTCTCTTCCCCTCTTTGAGAGAGTCATGTAACTGGTGGCTCATTTTCAGCACCATGTCTGTGATTCCCAGGTGCATTAGCAACTCCTATGACAGCAGTCAAAATGACAGTCTGCTGCACATAACTCTGAAAAATAACTGTTGTGGCTAATATGCAGTGTATTGGCAGCTGTCTTAACCATGCTCAGAAGCAGGCAGTGTTGAGTAAGACACAAGCTTGCATCTGCAGCATGCAACAATCACCTGCCTGCCTGACTGCTGATTCTGCTTTTACTGATGTTTGCTGTCTGATACTTTTGTCTGTTTGTTTTGTTTTTAATTATCTATGATTGCCAGTCATATGCCTTCTTACCATTTTCATATGTTCTCCCCCCACTCCATTTCCATCTCTTTACAAAAACATTTGCAGGAAATGAGGGAATATACACAAAAGCATCTCTTACTATCCCAACCAGACTCTTAGCATCCTGCTGTGTAAATGTCATCCAGCACTAATCTCAGAACACAGCCAACTGCCCAATACTTTTGAGGCATGAAAAAGAGAAGCCACACAAGCTGTGAGGAACAGCTTTCTATTCAAAGGAATTAACCCTCCAAATCTGATACATGCTACTTTTTTTTTCAAAAATCAAGCTACAGATGTTTAAGAACCAAGACTATAGCTGCTGCAAGGCCTGACTGAGGAAAAAAGGTTCACCCATACATATTTCAACAAACATTTTTTTATATGGTTTAAGACCGCAGAGTCTCAACCTAGGAAAAGCCACAGG
The DNA here is from genome assembly GCA_035590195.1 of Aviceda cuculoides. Classification (NCBI taxonomy): domain Eukaryota; kingdom Metazoa; phylum Chordata; class Aves; order Accipitriformes; family Accipitridae; genus Aviceda; species Aviceda cuculoides. The sequence continues at coordinate 20,395,191 of JAVJGG010000032.1, forward strand.
AATTTTTACTATCTGATCTCCCCTCTTATGGGAATCCAGCCCAGATCATCCATCAATGTCATTAACGAGCCATAGGAGTCCCTGAACAATGGTCTCGCTTATCCCATCCCACGCAATGCAGCACATCAGCTGCTCCAGAGAACACTCGGACAATGTGTCCAAACATGCACTGGAGCAGTAGAGACAGAACATTTCTGTCTAGGACCAAGTTAAGTCCCTGAAGCCTGGGATAACTACTGATTGCACGAAGTATTTCCATAACGACTAGCATTCAGCTCAGATCTGTGTTCCTCAAATCTTCCCTCCTACTGCCTGCTTTTCTGCCCAATGGGAAGAACAAACTGAAGCAGTCAAGCTTACCTGTGACCCACCTCTCAGACCAAGAGGAATTGTGAGACTTACCGAAAACAGCGTTGGCAGTAGAGGTCCCCGTCACAGCCATGGCAGCGCAAAGTGGCATCTTCGTTGCAGATACAGCACCAGGGCAACTCATCCTCATCGCTGTCATCTGCCCTGGCAAGAGCAGCGGTCATTGGAATCTGGCTCTAATTCAGAAAGAAAACAGACACACAGAATTCAAACCCCAGCAGAGACAATACAGGACTTTCAATGTAATGCATGATGGCCACAATGACATGTCATACATACCACAGTTCACTCTGTTGATTCTAAGTTTGTGAGATGAACTTGCCCAGAGTGCAAGGATAGGCTCTATATGTATCTAGATTGTTAAATAAAAACCCAAAGTACTCCCTATCATTTGCTTATGAATCTATGTTGCTCGGAAGGTAAACAGGTATTACCCCTCATTTAATGTCTACAGCAATATACACCAACATTGTCCATATGGTGTTAAGGGCATGAAGCCCAGATCTTCTGGCAGGCACCACAGCAATACCAAGTGATAGACAGTCCCGGCTGCAAAAGCAAGAGATCAAGCAGTTTTGCTGAAAGCAGTTATGTGGGAAGGAAAAGCAGTGGGGAGGTTATTTTCTCCCTGTTGTAGAAAAAAAACTGGGGGACAAAGGACATGATTTGCCAAAAGGCCCCTACTATTGATTTCTACCTGAGGTTGGGCCAAAAAGATCTTCTGAAATCATGATCTAAAATCTATCCATAAGGCCATCTATTGTCTCCTTCTGTTTTACAGAGAACTGCTGTGGAACTGAACAGCCATACACGCACTGGGACACAGTGCCTGGACACTGGCAAAGGCAGCTTCCTAATACAACAGCAATAAGATGGCACTATCTTTTACATCAGTAATCCCAGAAGTGCAAGGTGGCATACCTATGAGATGGATGTTTTCAATAATGCTTACAATTAAATAATTTCTTCCACTGGCGACAGGCCTGTCAGGTGTCTGTGAGTCACAGGTCCATTTAATACTTGTAATATACTTTAGAGAAGGTGTATGTATTTCCATAATAGGCTGGATTCCATTCCGAGCATAGGATATCTTGTTACTAATTCCTTCCTCTGACATTATATGAGAACACACAGTCGATTACTATCTAGAGGTCCTATTCTGCACACGCTGAAAGCACTGGCAAACCTCCCACTTACCCTGATTCAGGCTGTATGGTACTAGACCATGGCCTTCTTGGTCTAATTATATTGGTGAGTCAAAAATCCCTCCTCTAACATCCATCTTGCAAGGTCTGTGCTAGCTTGTCTAGAGGACACCATCCCATTCAGCAGAAAGCCAGCCTGAAAGGAATTGTATTCCAGGGAGCAATTTCTTTTAAAAGTACAAGGATGACTCACGGTTACACTCAGGGCTGGTCAGCCTTTCAGAAGCCACATCAGCTTGTCTGCTCTGGAGAAGCTGGTGGTTGTTTTTTTTCTGCATCAAGCCTAGGATACAGCAAACTTTTGCTGCAGAACCGTACTCTCCCAAGTACCCTGGAATATGTCCTTTCAAGAGATCCTGACCAGCTCACTGACCTTTTGCTTTGCTTTCTTATGCAGGTTCTGTTCTGAAGGTCCTGCTTGTGTGATCTGATCTGGAGGAATGTTGAATCCACTTGCTTCATCCAGGGCTGCTTCCTCTGTGAGCTGGTAACAACAGAAAGCAAGAAGCCTCTTGTTTCAAACACAGTTGGGAACCTCATTCTAGGCTCTAAACCTCCTGGCCTTCTCCTTGCTCTCATGCAGTAATGGGAGATGACAAGTCTAAATACATCTGGTGTTATCCAGACAGATGTGAGCTTGCTCTGCACTCTGAACACTGTGTGTACATTGTGATCAGTCAGTGTAGCAGCAGAGGCCTTCAGCTAACACACTCTGCTTTGCAGTGCAGCTATCAGCAGACCCTCAACACCATGCTAATCACACACATGTGCTCTGTAATCAGGCAGAAACTTAAGCACAGAAAGCACATCTGCCTGCAAGACAATTCATAGATACTTCAGAGAGAAATCTAGGCTAGACAGCACACATATCATCCACATTCTAGCTGGGTGGGGGAAAAGATGAAACAAGAAGTAAGGAAGTACCAGCAGAGTGGGGTTGGAGACATGCACCGTAAGAGACACTAAGCAGGAATGAGAGACAGTGTGACAGACTAGAAGTAATGTTGTCAATTGCATGTAGCTGAATGGCCCATGGGAGCTAATATCGGAAAAGCACTAGGAGGGGAAGGAATGAAACTCTGTCCAGGAACAGAAACACATCCTTTGCACGCTCACCAGGTAACATACGCACTGGGAATAATTGAGAGGAAGATAAACAAGGCCACAGCTGCCGCTTCTGACCTGTTTTAGCACTCTGCGAATGGCTTCCTCCTCAGCCACTTCCTCATCACTGTCAGGGAGTTTATAGGTTTCCAGTGTAACTGCAGGAGCAAGAGACAGGAGATTATGACCCACACCTGCCTCAAACCTTGCGCCCCCTTATGTGCCAGAGACAATCCTTGGTGGTGTGAGCTGTTTTTGGCATTCTGGCTCTGGCATAGACAGATCCTTTTCAGATGGGGACTCCTCAAATAGGGCCTTACTGTTTGTTTTTAATATTTGGAAGAAGGAAGAAAAAAATCCCCACCAAAACCAGAGCTTTGCTTTTAAAAGCTTTGTAACCTCACCAGAGCATGTTAGAATTACTTCAAAGAAGGGTGCAAAACAAAGCAGACTGACGTTACAGCTCTAGCCTTTACCCTCAACTAAGATCTTTCATACTAATCTCATGATGAACCAACCTGTATTTTACAGACGGAAGCAAATGTCCGTCTCTTTCTTGCAGAAGAGAGGAATTAAATGGATAAACACCTCTCAGAGAAGAAATTACTCTGTCACAGGAACTTGGTTCCTCTCTTGGCACTGTATTTTTGTCCGCTACCTACCTTTCTCTGGGTCCTCGCCTCTGAGTGCTGCCAGTCTCTTGGCAACTTGTAGGATCTTTTCCTGCCTAGTGTTCTCTTCCCGCAGCTCAGCAGCAGCTTCTGCCAGAAGTTTATTCTTCTCTTCCTCTAGCTGTTTCGGGTCCAGATTTGCAGGGCAAACAAAATCTTCACTTTCCCGATTGAGATCATTCAAACTTTGGCTACTAACAGCTGCAAAGAGACAGACAGAATATGCTGGTGACTCAGCAGCAATGTCCTTTGGCACAGACAACACGACTAAAGCAATGGTATGAGAGCAGCTTGCTGCTCTCCATTAATCTGGGTAATAATGGGAGAAGGCATGCCACAGTAGGATCTGCACTGTACATGAAGAGAAGAAAGCGAACTAATTTGTGGTTTACAGTGAGATTACAGAGAAAGCAGCACAGCTACGAGGATAATGGTATCCCAAATTCCGATGTTTTGTAACAGAGCACAGGTGTGTTAGGAGTAGCAACAGCTCCTCCCCAGGGAAGGGTCACCTTGGAGAAACAGAGAGGAGCAATCTGAATAATACAACCCTGAGAAGAAGGAACCATCTACAAAGCAAAGACAATGAGACCCAGTATGGAGTCAGATGGCTGTTCTTGGTCAATTTGGGAGTCACAAGGGGGAAATAAGGACAAACTGGACATCCAGCTCACCTGTAAGCTAGATAGGGAGGCACATATTCCATTCTCACTATAGCACATACATTATTAGACAGAATCAGGTCTTTGGAAGCCAAAATAAGATACCTTGAGGCTGGACTCTTGGTCTATAATGCTCATCAATGGCAACTTCCTCAGACAGCTGAGTTAACAGGTCATCTGTCTGCTGGACCAGACTTCTGGTATCAGGAGGTTGGTGTACCTAAGAAAAAGGAAGGCATGGGAAAAGGCAAACGAGAGGAAAGTGGGATACTCAATCAAAGGAAAAGTTTGGTAACCAAGATCACCCTAGGTGAAAGCAGCATAAAAAGATGCATCCGCTGATCTTGAGATTCTCAGCTCACTGTTATCTGGTGTAAGACTTTCAGGGCTTCATTCTCAGAGGTGCTGAAAATGCACAACTCTAAAAGCAGTCACACTAACAAGGCAAAGTGCTGCTGAATGTGTAGGAGTACATGCTGCTGGGTCCCAAGCCCAGCTATGCCACTACCTCCAATGTAAATAAAGGGCCATTCTCAACAGTGCCAGCCAGCAGCCTCACTGAGGCCTATGATAACAGCTGGGTGTGCAGCGCTGCTGAAAAAGGAGCATAAGGAAATGATTTCTCAGAGACAAGATCATTTATATAGGCTTTGAAGGCATATATCCTACTCATTCCTTTATAGTCTCAGACTAACCACTGTGTGCTTCCATTTCTGGAATAATTAACAGGATTTTGCCCAGTTAGGATGCAGTAACAACTACAAGATACAATTAGAAGGCAGGGCTGATAAGCCCCAAACACAGACAAACAGCTCTGAAAAAATATCAGACCACTTAGGTATACAAATGGGTTGAGAGGAAAACAACTTAACATCTATTGTTAAAAATAAACACATGAACTACATTTGACATAAAGGAACATACTGCATTCAAACTGAAGCAGTGAACTGGTAAAGGCTGGCCAATTGCTTCTGGAGCAATGACACAAACAGGAAACAAAGATTTCTAAAGGGAGCCACCTGGACACAAGCAAGCTGAAGAAGGGAGAATGGCTAACATGCTGGGACACCAGTTACTGTGTCAGCTCAGAATACACTGCTGGCTAAAGAGCTGAGGGAGCTTACAGGTCTGGGAGCCTGGGAAGGAGGATCTCTCCCCTGAAGGACAGCCAACCGGTCCTCCATTTCCTCTGTGGATGGAACAGGTCCCCAGCAATCCTCCTTCAGGGCAGCCAGCCTAGCTTCAATCTCAGCCTGAGTAGGGATGGATTCTGCAATTCAAAACAATGCAAGGGGGGAGATTACTCTATTACTGAAAACAAAAGGCTTCACATTATTTTTTTCTTAAAATTGTATTTCTTTCTGGAATCAGACTCTGAACACCCAAGCAAAAACCTCCCTTGGCTCCTGACATGAAAGAGGGGTCATACTGCAGTGACTTGGAGACTACCCTAACACTAAATGCTATCCGTTTTTTCCGAGTCCTTGCCTCCTTCACAGTTTATCTCCCAGTCGTGAGTATTAGGGTAATGTCATTTGGCAATCAGCTGACTCGGGATACTAGAGATAGGCAGAGAAGCAAGTGTCATTTAGACAGTACAGTCCATTGCTCCCACAGCTCTTAACATAATCCTAGGTATATCAGACCAAAACCCTCCCTTCCCCAGCACAAAATAGGATGAGAGGAAATGGCCTCAAGTTGTGCCAAGGAAGGTTTAGATTGGATATTAGGAAAAATTTCTTCACCGAATTGGTTATCAAGTATTGGAACAGGCTGCCCTGGGAAGTGGTTGCATCACCATCCCTGGAGGTATTTAAAACACATGTAGATGTGGCACTTAAGGACATGGTTTCGTGGTGAACTTGGCAGTGTTAGCTTTACAGTAGAACTTGATGATCTTAAAGGTCTTTTCCAACCTAAATGATTCTATGATAATCAGGTAACCACTTTGCAATGTGTTCTTTCCCTTTTAGAGATCACATACCCTTTTTAAAATAGTTTATTCTCCCACAAGCACCACAAGGTTATCCCAGAACCTGACGGCTGTGGACTGGGATGAAAGTCTGTTTTCTCCTCTGTAAGGCAAGGCTGGCCAGAACATAATCTCACAGAGACTTGCACTGCTGTTGCCCAGGACAATGACCCACAGGAAACTTTCTGCAAAGCAGTTTGGCCAAAGACCCTCATTTCATTCTGCTCCTATTGACACAGCGTTTTACCCCAAAAAATGGAAAATGAGAAAATGGTTTTATAGGTAAGATACTGCCCCAAAACTGAGTAGTTTCAAGGGAAACCCCAATAAGTAAAAAGAAACCGGAACATTAACCTATAATAATTGTACAATCTGGCCATTGTGGCAGCAGGACATGGATGCTCTGCCCAATGTTAACCCTCCAATTCCCTAAAAAGGCAGGCTCTGAAAGCCCTGCACTTCCCTCTCCCTCAAGGTTCCATGTTTCCCAAGCAGCAGTGTTCCCACCCAAAATACCTCCAGTATCCTCCAAAACTCACTCGGTTTCCTTTCCTCCCTGAGCCTCTCCAGTCTCTCTGCAATAGCTCTATCCTCTTTTGAGAGCCCCTGGTATCTGGAGGCTGCTTGACCTGGGAGTTTTGCAGCTGCCTTCTGTTGTTCTTTCAGCTGGTTTTGCTTAGCCTCAAAGGCTGCTACACGCCTGTGACAGGGACAGAAAAAAGACATGACAATTGAGAACAAGGGTTTAAACCCTGAGATATGAAAATATCCTCTGCGAACCCAACAGGCTATTTGAAGAACATCAGTGCAGAACAGAACAGAAACCACTCCCTCCTGTACCAGGGTCTCCCATATCAGCACAATGAGGTACTCCCAAGCGTAAGGAAAACCTTAGTTCACAGGAGCAGCACACCTGGCACCATTTCCAAGGAGACAAGGAACATTTCACCACCAGGTTCCTGTTTCCAAGCCAACCCCTATCAGTCACAGATAAAGATAGGTAGGTGGCTGTTCAGGAGTCTATTTAAAAGAGCACACACCCCGCCCCCCTCAACAAACAAAGGAAAAACCCAAACAACAAAACAAAAGCCCCATCCTTAATCTAACTCTGAACAAGCAAATACCCACATCACAACCCCCACTTTTGCAGGTCTCTATAGGGGAAGAGGAGTGAGGGCCCGAAACGCTACTCTGCAGCAGAAACAACTGTCCAACTGGCAAGTGCAACTCACTTTTTGTAGTTTTCTGGTGGCGACCATTTTGCTGAACTGCTTTGAGATCCCTCTCTGGAAGACAAAAATAACGACTTCTCTGAACTCAAGATACTGGCAATACTTCAATCATCTAGTCTCTCAACTCAGGAGGAATCAGCATATGTTCCTCAACCCCCTGGTACAGCCCCTTTCATAACCTCATTAATATGGACAGCGATCAGCTTATGGAAGAGATTAAAATAATATAGCTGCCTGGGACAGCAGGGGACTTCATTTCTAGTCCTTTGGTCCAGTTGTTTTGCATCTGGACAAAATATGATTTAATGTGGTCACCAGTGATCCAAAGGAGGTGGGACTGAAATACCCTTGCCTCCCACAGCCTGCACCTCCCAGTTCAGAGAGCAAGTAGAGAGTAATTAGGTAAGACTCCCAGTGTAATTAGCTTCCATGGAACAGAATACTCTGAAAGGAGCTGTGGCATGCAACAAACACACAATTATATAATGCACAAGCTAAACAAAACGTTATAAAAATTATTATATAACCAACAGTATCATAACGACATCTTCTAGCACACTTGAATGCTGCACACCACAAACACATCTTGCGTAACTATCTTCTACTTTGCTGTATTCAGGTTGAGCTGCTAAACTACACACTTACATAAGGTAGTTAGTATATTTTATTCAGTCTTAGAAGTCACAGCTACAAAGACATCTGTGCTGTGCTAAGGCCTGCATAGTAACGAATGAACACAACATTGTTGGACCACTTTCCGGTTCTAAGGTTTCAGTTCTGAAAGCTATTTGCATGAAGAACAACACATGCAGCTTACAGAGCTGCAGCCTACATGTATTATCTACCTGCTATCCAGTCAGGGATGATTTTTTTTCTGCTGTAACTCTACAGTACTGATATTAAACAGATGAGAAAAAAAGAAACAAAAGAAATGTGGAGAAAGGCTGTCTTGTTTTCTTAATGGCTTTGAATTTGTAAAAGGCAATCAGAACATTTCAAAACAGAAAGACTGAATACTGTATTTTCACCATCAATAGCTCACAGTGTTTTCATGAGCCAGTGCTTCTGAAATGAAGGCCTCTGCTAAAAAGAGCCTCTTCTCCTCTAGACACCTGCTGAGCCAGAAAATTCCCCATTTGCTGGTGAAAATTCCTTGCTATAGGAGAGAAGTGGGTAAGAGAGGTAAGAGAAATGCAAGACAAGGAAGAGGACACAGAAGAATTGGTTGAGAGAGTGGTTCTGGTGTACACTTGCACTTGTCTTACTTTTTCATGTGTATAACCCATACTGCTACTGAATTACATTTTTTTGTTTTTAACAGGCAATCTACAGTTTATGTTTGCAAATTTTTTTTTCTTTTAAAAGCAAACCAATTTTATGCTATAAAATTTTAAGTCTTCAGGCTACACATAGCAGAGACCCCTCAACAACAAGGATTTGTGCCATTGTTTGCTCACTGAGGTAGTAACACTTTGAACATCTTACTGTCAGGCTGTTCAACCACTACACATCTGAAAAGACTGCCAGTGCTTTCAAAGTGGTGTAGATTAATGGGCAAAACCACAGTGGGGCTTAACCTGGTCTCATGTAGCTAAGATATCCACAGGCATTCAGAGTCCATCCATAAAGATTTAAACCTGGTTCTTTCAGACTACCCTGTCATCACAGAGAACAGCCTCACAAATCCTGATTTCCATCTTTGGACTGCACAGCTCATGTAACAGCAGTTCAATAATGGCCTGGCTTGAAGCTCCAGGGTACACGCAGTGTGCATGCACAAGTGCAAGGCAAAGCTCTCACGCAGAAATCTGCGACACAACATCGGGATGCAAAATGAAGACACAAAGCAGGACACTGTCTTTGGGTGAAGAAACACTCCCATCTTACCCAGTTAGTTTTCCATGGCACTGCTTGCACACCTTCTGCTGAGCGCTTCCACAGTGGGGGACAACAGCACGGAAGCTCAAGCAGCCCGAGCAGAATGACCGTCCGCAGTTCTTGCATCCACACTGCGGAGATACAAGAGAGGGGCAGGGCAAGGCTCCATCACCCAGTCACCATACACACCCCATTGCTCTAGCTGGCTGTATGCAGGAACAACGCCCATGCCAAGGTGCACTAAAAATAACGCTGGGGTTATGCTGGGTTTTTTAAGAGAACTGTACCATTAGCTGCTGCTGAAGATATGGAGACTCTCAAGAGCCTTCGAGCACCAGCACATAACTCCTGCTGGAAGCAGAGACACCATTTCACCCCATGCTATAATAAAGCGCGTGTGCGTGTGAATTCTCTGCGACAATGACCGAATATTGGGTTAGAGGGATGACATCCAATGGCGGGGGTTTTTTTCCTTTTTTTTGCAGTAATCGCACATATTCAAAGACATATTGAAACTAGGCACCACGAGAGCTCAGTAAGCAAGGACAACAACGCTACGATGCTGGCCGGGTAAGCGTGCCCCGGTTCCCCTCTCACTGCGGGGGAGGCACCCGCGGGACCGGCCGGTCCTGACCCCCGCCTCAGCCGCACTTGCCTCTTTCTTGAAGACAGAGAACTTGGACGCACACCCATAGCACCGGCTATCCATGGCGCTACCGGAGGCGAGGCCGCCGACCGGGCCCGGCCCGGCGCTCAAGCACCGCGCTGCGCCCCCGCTATGCCAAGCTACATAGTTACCACCCCCCACCCCCCCCCAGGTCCTTTAACTGCCGCAGACCCAAAAGGCAGCAGCGAGCCTGGGCTATCTGTAACGGGGAGGCCGAAACACCGCCCGGTCTCCCTCCCCTCAGACACCGGGCCGGCGCGGCACGACGCGACGCGACGCCCCGCGGCGCACGGCCCGACGGGAGTTGTAGTCCTTCAAGCCGCCCTCCCCGCCTCCAGCCGCTAGGCGGCTCTCCGCGGAGAAACTACACTGCCCAGGGTTCCGCCTGGGGACAGCCTTGCCGGGAGCCGCCTGTCACTGCTCGGGACCGGAAAGCATCCGGTTCTGCCGCGCAATGCATTGTGGTACCTGTAGTCCGGCGCAGCAGGGAGGCGCGCAGCGCTTGCGGCCCGGGGAGACTCCATTTCCCGGCAGGCAGCGCGCCGGTGAGGCCGGCGGCGGGGCTGAGGTGAGGGCCGGCTTCTGGACGATGGCGGTGGATTAGTTGGCCCCGTACGTCCTGCGGCGGTGGGTCGGGGAGGAGGGGGGCTCGGCAGCGCCTCTCCCCTGCTCCCCTCCTCGCCCGGACGGCACACGGGGTGGCCTCGGCCTCCCTGCCCGTCAGGGGCCGCCTTGCCCCGGCCTAGCTCTCTTTCTGGGATGTTCCCACAGTAACGAAAGTCACTGTCACTTTGGGATCGGGAGAGGGAGGACCGGCGGGCTGGGTGCTGCTTCGTTGGTTTCTTTGAAGCTTTTGCTTCAGCAGTTGCTTACAACAGTTTCGCTGCGGCATCGCTGCCTCGTGCCGTACTCACAGACAGCAGACGTAGTTAGTAGGGTGTTGCATTTTCGCACAGCAGCTGTCTTTGGGTGTTAATAAGACAAAAAAGTGTATTCTCTGATGCTGACAGGGTTGCGCTCAAGCTACTCTGTTTTTTTGTCTTAAACCTGCGGTGAGATCCTGGTTCAGAAGAGCATGAAATCTGCCAAACTGCAAAACTCCAGTTCTCCCCAGCCAATACTTCTGACGCTGTTTGTTTGCATGTCTTCAGGAGAGAATGTCCTACAGTGTTTATAAAAAGAGTTACCAAGTCTAGTTCTCTAGGTACCGTTGGTTCCCATGAGTCATCTTGTTAATTGCGTGGGTTTGCAATCACATTTTGCGTTCTTTCCAGTTTAATAGGTAAGTCCGTGCTGGAAACACCTACACAATTAAATTGGGAAACTGACTGATCTATTAAAGGAAGTAATTAATATCTGAACAAAGCTAAATTTAAAGGAAGAAAAAAATGGGGTTTCCCCTCTCAAGCTTTCAGGGTTTTTAATGCTAAAGAACATTAGAAAGACAACTGTATAAAACTTGGAAGCTAAACTTTGCAGCTGTCCTGCAATTGTATTAGAGACTACCTGGAGATTACACGTACCGTAAGCATAAAGCAGGGAATTGAGATGTCCTGGTTTCAGCTGGAATAAAGTTAGTTTTCTTCCTAGTATCTGGTACAGTGCTGTGTTTTGGATTTAGGACGAGAATAATGTTGATAACACACCAATGTTTTAGTTATTGCTAAGCAGTGTTTATATTAAGTCAAGGACTTTTCAGCTTCTCATACTGCCCAGCCAGCAGAGGCTGGGAGTGCACAAGAAGCTGGGAGGGCACACAGCCAGGACAGCTGACCCCAACTGACCAAAGGGGTGTTCCATACCATATGGTGTCATGCCCAGTATATAAAATGGGGGAGTTGGCCAGGGGGCACCACAGCTCAGGGGTTGACTGAGCATCGGTCAGCAGGTGGTGAGCAACTGTGTTGCCCATCGCTTGTTTTGTATATTCTATTATTATTATTATTTTCCCTTTTCTGTCCTGTTAAACTGTCTTTATCTCAACCCATGAGTTTTACTTTTTTCCAATTCTCTCCCCTGTCCCACTGGGAGTGGGGGGAGCGAGCAAGTGGTTGCGCTGTGCTTAGTTGCTGGCTGGGGTTAAACCACAGCATGAGACAAATATAAAACAGAATTTACTTAAATAAAAGACTTCATTTGATGTTGTCTTTGCTATCAAGCTGGTCAGTGGAAAAAGAGGAAGAGGAAATTTAAATCTGAATGTTATAGTGCAACCTACCAATTGTCAGATGTAATTTGGTGTTTTAATACGGAATTTGGAGTCTTTAATACAAAATACAAGCAGCGACCCAAAGAACCTTCCTACCCAGAGAGCACCAACAGAGGTGCACGGGAGGGAGCCAGACGGTGAAAGAAATTGAACTTACCTGTTTAGAAGCGTGTCGGATGAATTTGCCAGATGGAACGGAGCGTCGTGACCAGAGCAGGAGAAGACCTCACTCTCCCGTGTCTGGAGAAGAGGACCGAGGGACGTTCACGTTCTGCTGCTGACCACCAGAGGGGGCCCGGCCCCCGCAGGTCTTCCAGCTCCTGCACCAGAAGGCCATTTAGCAGCTGAACAGCAGCAGCTTTTATTTCTTCTCTTGCCTGCAGATGTTTCCCCGTGATAAAGGGAACTCCGATTATTAAAATCCAGTGACGACTTAGCCCATAAGGTTTTCAATTTCTGTTTGAAGTTTAGGAGAGATTAAATGGTATTTGGTTCTTATGTCTTCTTGCCAAACTCGGTTGTTGCACAGTAAGTTGTACATTCTCTGTCCTACATAGTTATAGCTGCAAATGCTGTATTCTTTAACTTGCTGTGAAACTGTGCCCCAGTGTATTAGACTTGGCCTTGATAATCTTGGGCCTTGATTACTATAATGGAACACATCTAGAAGTAAAACTTTTGGTATAAAAAAGTTCAAATTAATTAAAAATGTGGCCATCTGCCTAAGTCTCCCAGGTGCAATGTTTCACCTTGCAGCTCAGTGCACTAAAAAGGGCAGATCATCACCACAGAGAAATTGAAAACTGATTTTCAGTAGGCTCATTTTCTTCTTTTAGATGAGGAACCAACTGTACTATCAGCATGCCAAAAGCTGCTCTTGTTTTCTGTCAGGCATTGGGGTTCAAGTCATGCAAGCAAGAGTCATCTCAACCACAGTTATTTACTTATGTAAGGGAAATGTGTTTTAAATTAAACACAACCCCCTGTCATGATTAGTACATTTTTGTGTGTGTTTCTGTAGTGCTTTATTCCTGTTTTTCTCCTACAGCAGTAATTGACAGATCTCTGTTCTGGTTCTTACAGATTACAAAAGCATACCACTCGAAAGCCCTGGTTTGCCTCCCAGATAGGAACCTGGACAGTCCTAAAGCTGGTAAGATTGGAATACATGGACACAAACACTCTTGTCTCTTACACACACACAGGCTTGTGGAAGTGAGTGTCTCTTAGCACACATTTGGTTTTGTACGCAATAAGGTAATACCTGTTTGTGTCATGAGGTATGTACATATATGGGTATACATATATATTCATCACTGCTAGATACCTTTGGTTTTTAAGGTTAAATCCTTAGATGTTGAATTTCAAAAGTGGGTTAGGTGAATGCTGAACTTTCATTAGAACCTCTCAAAATCCTCCTATGGTGGTATTTGATTCCTAAACTTTTGGCTATACTGTCCATTGTGCCTACTGGCTGGTCACACTTAATTCGTGTATCTCAGAATATGAATGTTAATAGCAAGCTTATAAATAATTTTTATGTATGGGCAATGCTTGTTGTCTGTTAGATGCAAGTCCCCTTATACTGTGTAGCTGGGTACACCTAAGCTCTTAGCAGGGTTTGTGAATTCTACAGCTTCACAATTAACTGTGGGTGAAAATGAGCAGTAATCATTATAAGAAGGATGCTGTTCACCAGGATTTTTGTAACTTGCATTTTCCTGTTTGGTGAGCCACAGATTTATAGATAAGTAATGTATAGCTAAAGTGGAGACTGCTGGCAGGAAACCCGAAATTTTAGCAATAATTAGAGGAATGCTGAAGGTTTTGATATCTGCAGAGGGTCAGGAGGTGGTTTGGAGCACGTGTGGAAGCTCCAGCTAACATGCATATCCCTTAAGGAAAGTGGTTAACAAGGACCCCTAACAGAACTCATGAAAAGCGGAACCTTTAGATCTCAGACTGAAAAGCCTTTCCTATGAAAGAGAGAACTTCTTCATCACATTATATTTCAGCCTGTCTGTACATTCAGGAATGCATTTCTACATCATTACAGTTGAATTCATGTTTTCAAAACAAATGAGATTGGAGTCTTTAGCGAGGCTGTGTGCCCTTAGGGCTTACAACTTGCCTGCAGGAAGGGCTTGCTTACAGATAAAGCACCCTGATCAAGTCACATTGCCACATCTCAGACTCCTACTTAAAACTATTTCTAGGGACAAGTTGCAAGGCTAATATTCCTGTATGCAGTACATTGCTGTTTCAGTATGTTGTTCGTGCTCCTTTACCAAATATGGGTGAACATCTAAAACATTGGACCTGTATAGAGCCCCACATCAGGCCATGGGAAAGGAATCTAAAGTAATACTCAAGTTACAAAGCTGTTCAGCATTGTATATTTAAAATAGAGACCCATTCAACTTTGTATACAATAACAGATGTCAAGGGGTTATTACTTTTGCACCTCTGTGAAAGTCCTCAGACTTGGGGAGAAGAATTAGCTTTTGCACAGTCTGAAGTTGAGGTTAAAAATAGAAATAGAGTTTAATTTTTCTCTCATGCTGCTGAAATTGTTACATCCTTCAAAAAGGTGCCAAATTAAATGAAGAAATACTTTTTATAGCCAGAAGACAGGAACTTGTAAGAACTACAAATATTTGGTGCCTGCTGTTCATGCACTTTCCCACCATGATGCAAGCAAGCTCTAGACCCTGATGTCCACAACTTATCAATTATCATTCTTCTGAGGGTGAAAATTAACCAGTGCTTAAGAAGGAAAACATTACAGATCCTTAAAACACCCCTAAAAGTCATCATAATTTAAAATTTTCTTGTCTGCTTTCCTAGCACCAGGAAAGCAAATTGGCATTTTCTACAGGCTCTTCTTAACAAAGGCATAATATTGCAGCAAGAACTTTTATTATGTATTACATTTTGGCATCTTCCAGTTTGGCACTGGCATTTAGTTCTGAATACATCAAGTCAATGCAAAGCATTAGCCACCTACAGTGGTGATTTTTTTCTCCTCTTCAGATGTCTCCTCAGAGGTAGATTTCTCTCTACAGACAAGGCACTGCACACCTAATATGTTGTCCAAAGTTACTGGCTCCATTTACTGTCAGTGATCTTTGCATTAAGTTTTCAGGCCTCATTTAAAAAAAAAAATATTCTGGTAATACCTCATGGACAATTTCAATACCTGACTCAGGCCACAGCAAAGTGGCAACAATAGGCGTTTCACTCTGTTCCCTCACCCTCATTGCTTGTCCTGCCACTCTTAATTGTTTCTTTAGTTAAATCTATTCCGTGACCTGGTTCATCTCACAGAGGAGCAGTGCAATTCTTTGAGCTGAGATGCTGTACAAACATCCTAGTTTGCACCTTCAGTGTAAAGTGGTGATTTCCAGGCTAAGCTAAGGTGCCTATATGAACTGTGTAAGTGAGCTTGGCTTCAAAGCATAAACAAACAAGTGTCTGAAGGTTTTTCTGCATGCATTCTGGAATGCACGTTAGCATTTGGTAACAACATTTGTCAGAATACAGGTTAAAGTTAATACATGACCATATTCTGAAATTTTTATGGGCACAGTTTCTAATGCTAGAAGGTCTTGAAAATCTGCTTACGTAGTTTCAGTTCTGCTATTGTATTTCATCATGCCACACCAGCAATGCGAATACTATAACAAAAAGCTTACAGACAGAAGCATTCTATGGGCAGGAACAGTTTTGTCCCTAATTCGCCATGCAAATTACACCACTGTAGATGTAAGACTAAGAGAACAAGCTTCGAGTTTGTTGAAGGTATCAGGGAGCTATACTTTTTGCTGAAATTGGTGTCATCCTGACTTTTACCTGTGGCTAGCTGGTCTCTTACTTTCATTCTGTGTTTTCCAACTCCCATCTATATAGTACTACCTGCCAAATGTATAACTCATCACAAATCCGGGCAACTCCCAAACTGTATCACTGTGAAATTCAACCAGCACAAAGTTCCCAGTGGAAGTAAAGTCTGCAACATTCTCTGTCCCACAGTAAGGGCCAACCGCAGGTGATGTAGGTCGGCTTCCATCATGTATGAGCAAGTAGTCATAGATGCATCTGTTACTATCTTCCAGCTCAAACGATAACATTTTGAGAGATATCTGGAGAAAATACAACCAAAGCACTTTGCTTCCGGGTTATATCCTTTTTTCTTACACTTTGTATGTAGCAAGCACAAATAGTCTAAATTCCTTATGTGCAGGCATCATTTTTTATTCTGTGTTTGCACCAGATCCTGATCCCATATTGTAATGCAAATTAGTAGCAAATTATTTGCTTAGTTCATCAGCATTTGGACTGAAGGGAGAAGCAAAGAACAAGATTGATCTTGTACACTTTAAATCATTTTCTCTAGAGAAATATAAAAACAGCACCTGTGCAATGTTTCAGTTTTCTAGTGGGAACTCTTACCTAGGGATTATGCTGAACAAAGTCTACTGGTACAAGCTAAATTCATAAGAATTCACATGCATGTGTAAAAGATTTTCCCTTGCTCAACACCTCAGATACCAAGATCCAGCACAAGTTCTTAAACTGGATTTTTATGTTCAGATTTTTACTCTGAGAATGCCTGCTCAAAAAGTGACATTACAGCTGTTATTCTCCAAGGCAAAAAAGATTCCATTAGAGATCATTAGATCTGATGAAACCCACAGATGAGTTAATGTGTGCCTTACCTTGTGTCCTATTGGAGAACTGATGACCCAAAAGCATGCTTGGTTTTTGGGGTATTTATTGGGGTAGTTTGGAGATGTGATGACTCCATTTGAGTCTGTAAGAGTATCTCCACAATTCACTGAGGAGCAAATGAGAAAAACAGAGAAAGGCATATTAACAAGAGTATTTTGGCAGTAGAAGTGAGCTTGCTTATTGTTTCCTTTCTTCAAGCTAAGAAAAAATGTGCTACCATGAAAATCTGCTGCTGAAATACTTTATTCCTTCGCTTACTATTTGTATCAGTAGCTGTACTGAAGGAACTAAAAACATGGCTGCTAAATAACCTTTGGAGGACAGGAAACAGCTGCAGCTAAAGCTCTATCTGTCTTTACAATTGAGTGTTACCATATTAGCATAGCATTCTAATGGTACTAACTTACTGCACTTTCAGAAAATAATTAGCTCAGGTATTCAAGATTGCATTATCAAGCTAGATCTAATGCTATCTAGAAATGACTCCATCAAGACTAATGCAAAAAGAGTAAAGACTTCTTCAATTTATGCTTTAAAAAAGTTTGCATTTTGAGTTGAAATAAGGCATTAACAAGTTATTTGGGCGTCTGCCTCCTAACTGAAAGCATGTTGCAACACAACAGAGTTTTATCCAGCAGTCCATAATGCATTTTTGTGTTCAGAAAACAGACACCCCTCAAGTGACTACAGTAAACACTGCGTTTCATATAACATAACAAAAGCCTTTAATTCAGGAAGTGCAAGTTACCCAAGGTTAGTACCTCTCACATTGCATAAAATGCCGCAAAATCTTGAATAGCATAATGCCCAGATGTGAAGAGGCTCTCAGAAGAACATGAGTGGGTTCTCAGGATTACTAACATGGGACCCATGCAACATTCCAGTTTGTTTCCTGTTAACCTTCAGGTTAACATCATCACCTAGCCTTCTGCATTAGCAATGGCTATGGAAGTGTAAAGAATAACAGAAAAAAACTACTCTGGAGTACATGTTCAAAATTTTCAGTTCTTTCGTACAAATACTATTAATGCTGTTCTCCAGGCTCTGCAAAGGAGTGTTCGTACCTCTGTTGTAGGAGGCTCTGAATCCTGTGGCTGTAATGCTCTCATCACTTGTAAACTCTACCAACATTGTTGATCCAGATGCCACTAAGGAGGGCAGTGGTCCCTTTCCACAGTATTTGTCCAGCAAGACAGGGGAATTCTTGCTGTTTCCATTGTAAATTTTTATATAGTCAGAAGAACAGTCTGAGGAGTGTTGGAGATCAAAAGCCTCAAACTGCAGGAAAATCTCGAGAAACGAGAAAACAGATGTTGGATTTAATGCTATACACAGGGAAAGACTGAAACCATCTAATTTTTATGAAGTGAGCTAGGACCTCATATTCATTTTACTATCCATATATCACTGAAATTTTACTTTCTTATAAAAAGAGCATAGAATTTCACCTAGCTACCCTGTTACTGAGCCCAGTGATTGATGTTTGACTATTGCTTGTCTTTGAAAAGCCATCCAATCTTAACAGGATAAAAATCAAGTTAAATAATGCATCTGATAGCCTTAATAAGTCTTATGAAAATTGTTGAGACTATCTTTTCATTCACTGCGTAACAAAATAAATGTCTTGGTCCATGAAAATGACTCCCAGAGGGTAGTCATAATAATGAAATAATGCTGTGTAGCCTTGACACTGTGGTTCAAACCTTTTTTCTCCTAATAAAAATTACCTTACTTCGACGGATGCGGATCAACCACAGGCAGTTGCTATTGTCCGGGTATGGGGATGGGTAATTGACAGAGGAGAACGAGCCTTTGGATTTAGGCAACACATTGCTACAGCAATCTGAAGGGAAGAACCAAACAGTGTTGAAGAGAATGAAAACTGCACAAAAATCTTCCAGAATTGCCCGACAAGTCTCTCCAACCATTTGCATCAGTCAAGCTTGTAAAAGAGAAATGAATTATTATTCATTCAAAACGTGTGAGTGGAATAAAACTAGTTAAGGTACTTACCTGCTTCAGCTACTAATGCTTTTTTAAAGACAGTAGGGCTTCACTCACATATTTTAGTTTACTAAAAAAGGCCTGGATCTTTCATGAACTTTAACCTCAATCACAGGAGTAGTTTCAATGACATCAGTATATCAATTCTCATCAGCAAATGTGTGTGTATTCATAAGTGTATGCAAAAACTCAAGCTTGAAAACTAGATTCCGTCAAAGCAAATTAGGGGTAGTCACTGCGAGAAAACAGTAACAGAGCACTGAAGTCAAGCTACAGACCTAGTGACTGGTATACAAAGTCTGATCTCATCTATCTTTCGTTGTTCCACATGTCATCTTCATTTATTGCAACATGTGTAACTCCCCAAATTACAAAATATGAATATATGACATCTGAACATATGAATTTATGATGGTTTTCTCTTGATCCCTACTTTTCCTGAGATGACTGGACTTTTTGTTCTTTTTAGCCCCAAAGTTTTTATCCTTTTTTTAAATTTAGCCCTTTTCTTCCAAACCATACAGATCTAATTATGAAATTACATAACAATGGTATTGAAGTGTGCTTCATTCCCAGCCCCACTAATCAAGAATAAATATCATTAAATAGTTGTTGTCACTATCTTTGAGACCGTGAGAGACACTTAAATTGTAAACTTGTCTTATCTGAAGTTAAGAATTTGGGAGGAACCACTCTCAGCAATGATTTCTGTACCTAACTATCCAGCTGAAGAATGCTGATTCCCACTAATTACCAATGTTTATTTAACTAAGTTCTAACACAATTCAGAGCAGAATTTGGTACACTAATATTTAGGCCACATTAATGTTTCTGCTGTTTTGGTGGAAACTAATTGAATAACATCTCAGGAAAGTCAAATACTGTATAAATCAGTCAGCCTATGTACTGGGAGTCAAGGGAAAATGCGTGCATTGCAGGAGCATGTTTGGTGTTTTACCTGTGTTTTGTGCATCTCAACTGATTCCCCTCAAAGAGCTGTTCTGATCAGCATAAATGGCACCCATTCTTACTGCCCTGCCGTCATTTTCTAATTGAAGGAATCATAAACCTGCTGGCACTACTGATGCACATGACTAAGCTATAATTATGGCTCAGGATAGTTTACATGCTTTGCAACCTTCAGCGCTTTCCTGAAATGAGAAGTTGACAGAGGTAGCAACTATGATTTCTCTGATGGGTTTTGCTTATGTCAAAGAGCAGGACTAGGTGAGGTTAACTCAGAATGACAGTGAATTATTGAAAGTAAATTGCCCTTTCCAAGAAGGCAGCAGCTTGGAACAGGAGCAGGTCTGTTTCCATACACATACCAGCCCTCTTGTAGGGCTAGGGAGAGATGTATTGAAAAGACTGTGGGCTGAGTTCCTTTGGGGGATGCCTGACAGTGCCTACAGAGATCACCTGTATAAGGATTCACATGCCTTCTATCTACAGCACTTACTGCACTTGTAGAGCTTGTTGATTTTTGCTACATCCAAGTTACTCAGCCCTTCTCTCTGCCCAATGGGTATAGAAGGGTCAGGAACTGGTACAATAGTTGGTTTCCCTGGAGTGCTGGAGAAATCATACCTGTAGAAATAAGGAAATGACATTTCTAGATAACTTCTCTTAAACAGTGAAGTTCTCTAACTGCGCAATCATATTCATGTACCACATGCACAGAATTTCAGTGGAAAAGGGCAAGAAGCTTCTCAGAGATCAGCTAGTCTTCCCTGAAGAGGACCAGCATGGCAGCCATGTGTGCAGCAGCTGAAAGCAAGAAACAAGAAAAAGCTGCACCGTCCTGTGCGAGGAGAGCTTTCACCAATGTCCTGGCAAAATGAACTGAACCCCACCTTCATAGTTGCAGAGGCAGAAGAGCAAGAATAGTTCTGTCTCATCTACTAATTGTTTATTTGCTATCTGCCATTTCCTGCCTCCTGCTAGACAAGTTTTATTTCATGTCTTTGTTCAGAAGTTGTTACTTGCTAGTGGAAATAAAGAAGGTACGTGATACAAGCTTGTACATTATGGACTAAAATGCAGCCTTAGACAGCGTTCCCAGATGAATATGAGGCAGCACATAACTTCTTAATGATATAAAAAAATTCTGTCTTTCTTCTCTCCGTACCTAAATATTGTTGTCTATGATCAGCTGTTACTACATTAATGAAATCATTTTCATTTAGACTTCAGAACTGTTTTAGATCAGTGACTCAGTAGATTTGGACTTTGGACCATAGCCATGTCAAAGGCCTCTAGCAAGAGACAGGAGTACAGTGAAAGAAAACATTGTCCTAATTTTTTCTTCTATCCATATCAACTGTTTTCCAGGAATCCTGCAGATAAAGGAAGTATGCTTACCCTTACTTATGTCCATTCACTCAATTTTAAGAGAACAGCAAAAGTCATTACCTGCACAGTGAAATTCCTTCTTCCTAGATCTGAGCAGAAGATCTGAAAGCTGTTTACTCTTTTGAGAGACATCTCAGAAAACAACTTACGCGCCATAGTGCATCACTGAAGAGTAGTCATAGGGAAGGCCCAGATTTTTGGAATTCACTTTTCCAAAGTTCCCTTGTTCCCCTGTAAGGTAGGAAAGCAACATTTCAGAACAATTATTGCTGCTCTAATAGTACACTGCCTGCTGTCATAATCCTAAGAGTAATTTAGGATACAAATAACTAGTTCTCTTGAGATCTTGGATCTATCAAAACTACCAGAACCTTTTGAAGCCCATGGGAACACATTTTCACTCAGTCTAGTAGGTTTCAGAATATAAAGCGAATCTCTTCAAAGGTATTCATCTGGCCATGTTCATTAGAGTGTCTCCAAATATATTTCAATGTATTATCTTGAACATCATAAGCATCCAACCTATGTCCCCAAAGCTGCATCATATCTTGAGAGGGAAATCTGGCTGACCACCAGATTCAAAAATTCAGAGGTATGTTTGGGTGACCACCAACTTGACTTGCTGAGTCCTTCCACCAAAGGATTATAAGACCAAGAAAGGGATACAGTTTGCCTGTTACTTGCCCCAAAGGACATGTTATCAGCCATGTTCTGGCTTTGTCTCTGGTCAAACCCATCAGCAGTGACTACACTGAAGTGGTATGACTCACATGAAGCACAGGGACTCAGTAAGATTGGCTAGAAACATTCTGTTTGTATATAGCTGCTGATCTTCTCATCACTTTTTGTCTCTTTAGCTTTAGAAAGCCCATATGAGGTAAGAAAGTGTTACACTGATACAGGACTGGAGCCCAGAGACACAGACTGGAATTCATGTCACCTAGCTTTATTTCTCTAAGTTAGACACTGAAGCTATTCATCAGGGCTCCTAGGATAGTCAGAGGAGAAGGAGAGACACACAGTTGGAGGGAGTTTCATCTGAAGGCACCTATTTCTCTCCATCGGCTGGACAGCATGAATACAAATTGTGCCCTGTGTCTCTTGTCCATGGTAAGACAGGCAAGCAATTTCAGAGCAGGGAGCTGAATGCAGTCAGCCTGGCCTTGAGGCTAATGCCCTAACCACTGAGCACTCCTTTCCAGTTCAACATCTGTACCTTCATTATTGTAACTAGTGGTTTGTAAACCACAAACCATCTGGACAAGAGTTCAGGACTGGACGCTTGTCAGAAAAATCTCTGGAGTCTGCACAACTTGGCTGGCGGGCTTGCAATCAGAGCCCAGACTTTTCCAGTAATGTCCTTCA
This sequence comes from Aviceda cuculoides, assembly GCA_035590195.1. Taxonomy (NCBI): domain Eukaryota; kingdom Metazoa; phylum Chordata; class Aves; order Accipitriformes; family Accipitridae; genus Aviceda; species Aviceda cuculoides. The sequence continues at coordinate 20,417,612 of JAVJGG010000032.1, forward strand.
GCACTGGTCCCAACGAGGGCTAGGAAATGCAAAGAGAAGCTTCAAAATCCTGAATTATAGAAAGTTTGGGGGTAAACATGACTTTGGAGCTTTTCATAGCTCAAAAACTCAGTTAAGGCTCAAACTGGTTCTCAACAGCATTGGCTTTCCTGACTCTTGTTAGGTTTTTATCTCAGTTCCTCTTATCTGCTATACTGACTTCAGAAGGAATTATCAGCAAGTGCACAGCTTCTTTTGAGGTGATGAATAGAGAACACAGTTCAAATGCAGTGAAACATTTAAGCATATGGCTACTGTTTGGCACATAAGGACTTTGCTGAATTGGTTTGCTAAAAAAAAGTAACAGCAGCCTGGCTGGACAGAGGTGCTGCCAGCAAACTAGTGTCTGCCTCGTCGCATGCCAGAGAGATTTGGCTGTCTAGACCTGCACACGTGTGGGGACTTAACCCATCTTTTCCACTCTAAAAAAACCCCCTTCCTCTGCCAGAATCTAAGTGTAATGACTCAGAAGAGCTGAAAAGGAAGCTTTGGCTGAAGACTCTGAATACATTTTTTTCCCCCCAAAGTTTGGGAAAAACAAGCTGAGTTTCAAGTAGCAAAGTGGACAGCAACTGATCAGGCTGCATTTTGTCAAAACAATGAAGTAGGATGGCGTCCAAGGTGAATTGCTGGGTAAAAACAAAACCCAGCAAACATCTACAGTACTGCAGTCCTGGCAAGAGAAAAACATCTTGTGTGGGAGAGCTGGGAAGCTGCAAAAGGTCTTGAGGTCTAGTTCTACATCACTGAGGTCAGTGGGAGCTCTGCCATCAGCACTGTTAACAGCAGCATGTTTTTACAGGACATGTACACTGACAGTCCTCATGAACATAGCTGTGTTTCTTCATTTCCTTTTCCCTGCGTATCTTTGCAATTTTCCCCTACAGTGCTTGTGCTGCACGCACTCTGCATTCTAACTCCCTTGTGATGCCAATCTTCTCAGCCTCCGCTCCTGGTAAATGCTGTTAAAACACTGAAGATATACACCATCTCCTTTTGCACAGTCCTGTCTTCTTCACCTCTTCCCCCTCTTTTATCTTTTCATGATACTCTGTCTGAATCAGAGTTTGGTTACATCTGTGTCCTTTAGAAATGATGACATCTGAACCTGTGGACTTCTCCCTGCAAAACTAGCGTAAGATTTTATGTGTGTCTAGTATCTTTGGTATAACTTCATTTTTTCAACTCCTCTTTCCTAGCACATCCTTTGATAGCATTTCAAACATGGCACACCCTTGTTGTACAATGGCAAGCAATTCATAGCAAAATTACACCTTAACACTAGAGCTGAAACCTCAATAAAGAACAGCACAAATGGAATTTACTTAGGATATCACGGGAATAGCTGAAAAAGAGGACAGCGTGTTAGGATTTTGCAATAAAAACAATCAAGTTCCATCTGGAGAAAAAGACAGATATATTTTCAACCGTGCATGACAATGAAGAACTGAATATCTTAGTTGTTGAAGAGACTTATTAGAATTTGGTATTCAATTGTCCAGCCTCATTTACTATTATTTTCTATAATGAACTAAGTACACTATTATCTTTTTACAATTGTTGTGGGTTGTCCAGCTCTCATAGCTGTCAGATAAGTGATCCCTTGCATCCTTTCTTCCCCTACTTTCCTTCTATCTACGATTTTCTGGCTTTCCCTGCAACATCCTACCATTCTCTCTGCTCTCCCCTTCCCAGAGCCTGGAGCTCTGTATATGCTCCCATATTCCCAGCACACAGATCAAGGGCACATGCCCAAACTATTTGTCCTGCATTCCTTTCCCTAAATAACATTCACCTGTTTTCCCCCTACAGATTTACCAGTCCTGATTGCTCCCCATTGCTTCATCTTTTCATGGGAGTGTATATTATTCTCTCCTCAAGGAGGAAATAATTGCAGTCCTTCCTCTCACATCATGCCAGGTCCCAGAATTTTGCACATGCTAGTGGTTGCATGTGCTTCCATTCTGTCTGCATTGAGTCCCTCATTCATCTACATTTTAGGCTATGTGCATTTCACTGCCAGCGCCAAGACACCTACCTGCTGCCTTCCCTATTTCCATGGCTTTCCCGAAGACAGAGTTGCTGTGTGATTCCCCACTGTGATCTCTGAATATTATGTTTCACCCCACCTCAGCTAACAGTCCCATAGTCTTGCCTTCTGGCCAAGTCTTTGCAACAACATTTTGCATTCCTGATGATCTTAGTATTTTGGATATAAGGTGAGTCTGGGCTCAAGATGGCAATCAAGATAAGAACATAGAGCTACTTTTAGGCTGCATCTGCCTTGGAGGACCACACTAATGTAGTTGTAGACACAGAAATTCCTCTAGTACAAACACTGAACAAGAAATTCCATCACAGTGAATGTGCTGCTGCTGCAATTCAGCCAGCATTAATCATGATTCTTATTTGCATTGCTGTTCACAGGAGAAACATTCTCCTTTATCTGAAAGTATATGTTTTCTCTTAAGACTTAGTGGACATACCTGCCACAATGTGTTCCCACATAATCTTGACAAACCTGTCCCGATCACTCCGTGCCTGTTCATGGATGAAACCCAGTGCATGGTTCATTTCATGCTGAATTGCTCCTTTATCCATGCAACCATTTTTCACCAGGCCTACTGCTTGGCGTCCTCCAATTTTTCCAAAGTAAGACCAGCAACTAAAAATAGGCAATCAATAACCAAAACAATCACATTCAGCAAATACAAAGAAATAGATACACTGATTATGCCACCAAAGGCCTCCAGATGTGCAGTCACAGAAAGGGACGTGCAAGTAGTCACTGGTGTGAGATATCTAGTCTTTCAAAACCTGCCAGACTACACAGGGGGAGAAATAAAGCCTTTGTGATGAGTATGGCAAATTTTAAAACAGTAAAATGGCTATATCAAACTAAGATGAAGCAGTTTAAGTAGTTAAGCAAGGAACCTGAAACAATTCTACTTCTTTAAATTTTCACAACAATTAAGGAAAATATTTCATTTTTAATTATACCCCATACCTAAAAGTCCACACACACATTTATTCCTAGAGCCTATTAACTGTGTAACTACTAGTATATCTAAAGAAAAATGAAATATTGTACCTGCTCTCTGAATCTTGACTGCTAGGATAAAAAAAGGCAATTACTTAAATCCACATCAAAACAGAAAAGAAGCTGAAAGACATTTTGAGTGTTCCCAGTCCCAGGAGACAGGGAGCTTACCTCTGCCCACGTTCAACATACACGTAGTCTGTTTCTGTAGTGCGATTTACAAACTGCACACAGGTCAATGTGGAAATTTCTTGCAGAGCATCAGCAATCCAAGACCTCTCTGTCATTGCTAGAAAGAGGAGGAGGCCGGGAGAAATCTTCCTTGGTTAGTCAAAAACACGGTGCATTGATGGGGTGCATTCCTTTAAAACTTCACAGCACTTGTTAGCTTTTTATCATACTAGTATAATAAAACAATGGCACAAAGCCTTCAGAGATGTTCGAGTTGATTGGACTTTTAAGGGGAGATGTAATAATTATAGTTAGCCCTTATGCATATTCTATAGGAGACAGCTGATGGAAGGCAAAAGACTGCCATTGTTTCTTCCATTAGAGAGAACAGAAAAAAATTAAAGAGTTTCAGATCCAAATAGTTGGATTAAAGTATCCCAAATGAGCCATGTGACTGTAGCTAAGCACAAAAAACCTATTTTGTTTATCAGAGATAACAAATGTCTGCTACACACCCCTTGGAATCACTTAAGACAGCCAGCGTTCAGAGGCTCTGAAGATCACAGTGTTTCTATTCAGGTACCAAATAAAGATCAGAATGTTTATCTGCTTTTGAACATTTTGGCCTAATTTGGCTTCCTCAGTTATGAATTATCTGCAACTGATTTGTATCTCAATTTCCTAGTCTTTAAAGTTTGGAGAGAGGGGGGTAGATTGAATAACCTTCGCCTAACTACAGGAGTATATGCTGCAGTTCTGGAAGTACTTGGGCAGAGGAACAGCCTAGGTAACACAGAGACTGGGCTTTCCTCAGCTCAAATAACACAGATTCCCTTTCCCCAACAATGGGAATCAGGCACAGGCTGTATTTCACATCCATGGCATTTTCTCTCAAGGTGAGATCTTTTAAGAAGGGTCTGTATGGAAGCCTCAGTCCAGAGAAGCCTCAGGAGGGGAGAGATGGAAGACCTGCACAGCCCATATGAAGTCTTCTGGAACAAAATTTTCTAGATTAAGGCATTGGTCCTGCAGCCTTTTGCACAGGACAGAGCTATTGACTGACTAGAGGGAAATAATAAGGGAAAAAATGTCTCCAAGGATTTTTCCTCCATTTTTGCCTCTACAGGATTTCTAGTGCAGGAATATTTGAGAGATTTGAAAGAAAATTAGTGTTCAAAAAAGTGCTCCTAGTGGTAATTTTGACAAAAATAAATTCATAATGTGAACAAATTATATTTCTTCTTCTGTACTTGCTAAATATCAAAGCGCATTATAGCTAGCAGGAATGAGCTAATATTTGTAATTAAAATTAATTAGCTGGTATTTATATAGCAACTACTGCCCAAGTAACCACATATTTTAGTGTCTGTAACTGAAATGTTTGGAGTCTTAGCCAAACTACCATAGGACTAACAGATTAGCGAAAGAGACATGTCAATAAATTCTCATTTGGACAAAGATTGCTTTTGGTGCATGCCACAGAAACATAAAATAACAGAGAGTATAGGGACTGGAAGATCAATGCTAACTTTACAGCATCAATTTGCATACACTCACAGAAATCAGAAGAGATGTTAATTGGAACCCTGACTAGTCCATCTTGTGACTTGGGCCATAAACAACTCTCACAATTAATTGCACTGCGTCGTCCTCTCCTCAAGAGTATGTCTCCTTCATACACAGCTATTTCACTACCTGGCAGATAAAGAAAATAAAGAACATACAAGGCACTGAGAAGGCAAATAGCTGTGCAAAAGGGAGATGAGAAGTATACACCTAAGCAAGCTTTTGTACCTTTGGAAATTTCTTTCACTGAAGTTCATTTCCCAAAAAGGTGAAAAGGATTAGTAAATTAAGACCAGGTGAATCTACCATTCACAATATAAGACTGCTCAGGTCTGCCTTGCTTCCTGGATAGAAAAGTTTAATATTAATATAGATGTCATAGTGCAGCTGTAATCAAAGTCATGACTAAATATATTTTAGCTTAAGAAGCCTTGGGAGCCTTCAGAGTGGAAGGCTAAGTATTGTAAGTCATTGTTCTCTTCATTAGAGCTTGTGGAATTAAAGGAGAATCATAACTGACCTCTAAAAATGGGATGAATCATACAAAAGAAATAACTATTTTTATCATGCATATTGAATGCATGCAAGCTATTAATGTCCAGGTTAATTTGACATAAGACATTGTGACATGCTCCTCAGTTCTGACTCCAAAATACTTGGAATACATTTCTCACAGAAAAGAGCTATTGGTTATTATGACAAAAACGTACAATAGTCTTGGGTACAGCAGACAGGGAAGTGCCTTATATCACCTAGGAAAGAAATCAGAGTGAAAAGAATTCTGATTTGCTGAGGCTACATATGGAAAAGAACATTCCTTGTAGCAATTGCTCAATAAGTCTTCTTAATTTCTTTATCATGGCAGCATAAATAATCACACTGAGTGAAACTTTAAAACACATCTGAATTCTGTGAATTGTTTTCCACTGATGCTGGAAAATATTTCCAAAGAGAAAAATATACCAAATAATGAGAATGAGGTATAGAGAAGAAGTCCCACCAAAACCTACAGTTATTTATATAATAATTACAATCAAACTCACCTAAGTCATTGTTTCTTGTAGCTATCTGGGAAAAAAAAAAACCATATCTGTTAATACATGCTTATCTCCATAGCAGAAAACTTCTATCATGTAGAATCACAGCAGTAAAAGTTTGTAACTAATTTTAAGATCATCAGAGCAACTCAGCAGCAGCAATGTAAATTCTTGACATCTGAGAGCAGGAACGCACCTGGACAGGTTTACTTAGTGCAAAGCTATAGAGAAATGCTAAATGAGTTGGCAGAAGAAAGTATTTCATCTTCAAGTTTCCGAGATGATCTTCTCTGCTCTGCAGCTCAGTTCTCAAAGCTGTGGTTAGTTTACTTGGGGCAAGTTTTATGGGAAAGCTGCTGCTGTTTTTAACAAGTGTAGCAAAATTAGATAACAAGAAGTATTCTCACAAAACAAACAAGCTGCAGGACCTCTCAAGAGAATTTCCAGGCTCTCATTTCTTATTTATCTTCAGAAAACAGAGGAAGTGGAGCAATAGGAAAGAAAATCCAGCAACCTTGCAGTGACTCATCTTTAATTCTATGAAGAACTCACGAGCTGCTGCAGGTCCCCTCGCTGCTGACCAAGGGACAGGATATCTGGTAGCAGTCTGTTTACAGCAAAACTCAATGTCAGGGAACTCTTTGATCCATCCACACTGACTACCTGTCCTGGAAACAACTTAGCTTGCTGCCAGGAGCCACCCTGCTCTGCAGAGCCCATCTGTCAGCCTGCCCCCTCCGTGCAGAGCTCCGAGCCAGGCATTGCTGGCCAGGAGCACTGGAAATCACTTGGAGCCACAGACAAATCTGATTGTTGGTTGAAATTGTTTTTCCAATACCGTATCTTGCAATATAATAATCGCTGGCAGTGATCGTGTGTCTTTCTGGAGTCTACAAGTAAATAAAACCACCAGCTCCCAGAGTTTTGGCTTCCCACCTTCTGGAAAGCCCTCCTTCCTTTGATGTCCAGGAATAGAAACAAGCCTAGAAAGGCAGGCTGAATCCTAGAAAATCCACACTGTAAGAGTAAGCCGCACCATGGGAATATTCATGTTGAAGCCACACAAACACCATCGTAGGGAGGCAGATGTTTTCTCCTCCCAGCTTGAGCCCCTGCACAAATACCTAGGTGCTATAGAAAATACTAAGGATTTTCTGCATCAGATCTTTAAGAAACAAGCAAGAAAACCTTTGGCATTGTCTGTGAAGGCAAAATTCAGAGGAATCTATGTGGTTCACAGCAGATCAAGATGGCAGAACGTGCCTTTCCAGATAGATGTATGGGCTGGTCCTTTGTTTTTAAGGAATACTTTGCTACAAAAATTTTAGCTGTTATTATGTAAAGTTTTGCTACTAATATTTTCATTTTACCCTACTAATAGTTTGTCCCTAACCTTTCTAAAATATTCCACATTTCTGTAACTTCCACAATTCATCTACAGTTACAGTTTCCATGTAGATTATACTACAATAACAAGGTGTAGACATAAAGGACCACTTTTGCTTTGGCTGATGAGAGGATGAAGTTCAGAAGTCCTCATTAATTTGTTACACTAGTAACCAGAGGTCCTCCCACACAGTTCTGAGGAACCTGTGCGTCTATTCAAGATCAAGTTCAAAAGAGAGATAGAGGGAGTCACAGGAGCACATTTCTGCTGCTACACATCACAAAATGACAGGGGAGAGAGCAGAAGTTATTAGACAATAAAAGCAAGAGAACAAGACCAGATCACTGTGCAGAGCCTGGAGTTGGGTCGCTCCAGGCGTGCAGCAAGGAGGGACAGAAGCGCCCTTTGAAGTTCTGCCACGCAGATTTGCATATCCATTCCAGGGAAGGCTTTAATACCTTACTGACTCCAGTTGCAGACCACAGACCAGAGCAATCCTTGAGTCAGGAGATCTATCCCATGGTTTAATTCATTTTCCTGACTGCCAGAAAGAATTGGGTATTTTTCAAGGCTAATGAATAGACCAAAGCCTCATATCAACTGATAACACATTATCAGAAGTTGTCTCATAGAGCAAATTTCCTTTTTGATGCTGCTTGTCTACATTGTTTGCTTTGATATTCTAGCAGAATAATGTTCAGGTCTCAGTCTCATTATCTATCCAAATAATTTGATTACACAGCTGTAACTTGCATTCTTTCCCCGCATGCCTTTTCTTACACCGTCATTCAACATTTCTCATTCCTAGCCCCACTGTCCTTGATCTGCCAGATGTTTTATCACTGCTGTTTGTTAGTAATTCTAATATGACGTTTATCACCTTAGTGATGCATACTTAGTTTCACCTTCATTCCATGGCAGAGAACGAGCACTTCTTTCACTATGTAATCCAAGTCCCTTTTGGCATAATACTAAATGACAAAAGTAGAAAAACCAGACACCTGTTGGTGTCTAAGTATAGGTTTTTTCCTAGCTCTGTTTCAGTAATAAATATCATCAGAAGCAACAGGAATAGTAAGTCCAATGATCTTTCCATAACGAGAAAGTAGAGAGGCCAGTCTCCCTGGCTAAAGCATTAGAGTGTATGAACCTAAAGGGAAACAAAATTCAGGAGAGTGAAAGGCCATGTGATTGTCTAAGGATCCAGTGGAATATCACTCTAATGCTCAGTTTCTCAGCTATTTGCACAAAAGGTTATTCAGACAATTGCTAGTGAACAAGACATTGGCTTAACTCAGCTGCGTGTTCACCTTAAGAAGCTTATTACTTCTCAAGAGGATTCAGTTATCTCTACATGTTTAAACAGTCCAATTGTTCTTACTACATTGAGTCCTAATTTTTAAAGTCACAATAATAGAAAGAATTGCACTTACTATGCGACAGTTCTTTTTAAACCTTTGTTTGATGCTGCATTTGGACAGAAACCAGATTCTGCTGAAGAGCATTTTAAAATAACTTTGTAGCCATTAAATGAAACTATTATACTACACTGTAAACAGGCTGAAAAGAGTTAATAGAAACATGCACAAAACTTCCTTGGTGTTTAAAATTATGTTATTTAACAGTTATCTGTTTACAGATATTGTGTCCTTCAGGATGCTAGGATTAGTGAAAGCATGCAATTCATGCCTCATTATTTACTGATTGGGAGAAGAAAATGAGCTTTCCTGCTTTCCAGTTGCCAGTCAGTTAATCAGTTTAGAATAATTAAATCATTGACCTTGATCAAGTGGAAAAAAAGTTTTGGCTCTTGCAGAAAAGGTCAAAACCACAAAAATAACATCTTGTAAGTCTGGTCCCTCGTGCCTAGTCCTTACTTTGTCCCAGTTACCAGGCAGCAAAAGCAAACGTTTTATAGAAAAGGTTACTATCGAGCATAGTAGATTCTTGATACATAAACACTTGAATGCTGGTTTTAATATATTTAGTCAGTTTCAGTGTAGGTTACAGTATCTTATGCCATAGCATATATTGACATATTTCCACATTTTAGGTACATTTTTATTGAAATGAAAGATCCATTCTTTAAAAGAAAAAATCTCCAGTGTAAATACTGAGATATGCTGAAATTAGCTTGAAACTAATGCGTGTTTGGACTTTCATCCTCCTAAACCACTCCTGCAGCAGTATGATCTCTGCTATTTTACCACCATTTATCTTTTACCTTTCCAGCCTTAGAATGATACCATAATGTTAGAAAGGAGAGGCAGAAGTCCAAAGACTCTGCACTGGAGATAACTACAGGTGTCAGGGAGCCTCAACCTGAGATGATGGCTAGAAACAAGAATCAGCTGAAACTTTTACAGCTAACTTGGTTTTATCTGGTTTGCAGTAGCTGTAAGCTGAAGAGAACTTTACTATAGTTTTTTAACTTGATGTATGGGGAAAGTCAGGTTCCTGGAGACAAGCTACAAAGGGCTGAGCCAGAGGGGACTGTAAGTATTTAAGTACCCAAGGGCTGAGCCAGAGGGGACTGGCTGGTCTGCAGTATCTGGTTCTGATAAAACCCAGCCCAAAACCAGTGTCCAACTGCAAACATGACCCTAATGCTTTGTTTTATTTACAAGTTGTTCAGGCACATAACAGAAGTCCCGATCTCATGCTGCCATTCTCTAATGGTTTGCCATTTGTGCATGTTTCCAGAAAGTCAGGAGCTCCCATCACCACTCACAGCCTGTTCACTCCTTTGATCCCTGTCACAGACCAGTAACTGCTTCCTGCAGAAAATGCTTGCAAGCTTTAAGAGTCTGTCACAAAATCCACGCTGAGAAGTAATGCATCAGTTTTAGCCCAAACCATCTCAAAACTGTGTTTTAGCATCTGCAGCTTGTTACTTCATTATTCACCTTCTCCAGATACTTATAAATTATACATACAGATGCCACAATAGATTTCTGAGGTGCTCTGAGGGCCCATTAGGAAAATGAGCCATTTACCAGCACCGTTTTCCCTAAAGGATTTTTAAACCTTAATATTTATTTTATCAATGAATCCTCCTAAAAGCTTTTGAACAGCTCATACTGCAGAACCCAAACACTCTTCTGCCTCTACCCTAGCTCCACTTTAAGCTCACGACATAGGTCATTGCTCCTTTCCCTTGAAAGAGAGCAAAAGCAAACAGGCCAGCGGGAAGCAGCAAGAAAAGGGGTACTCCATAAGGGGGGGGGTCCTTAGGAGCTGTGACCACAGCAGTCCCACGGTACCTCAGCACAGCCTGCTGACAAGGCGTCGAATCACACCCAGAGCCCGTCCAGAAGCTGAAGGCAGAGATGAGACTGAAGACAAGGATACAACCTAGGTCCAAGGTCAAGCAAGAAGACCAGAACTAGACTACAGACACATACTCCCCCAGCCCAAAGAGGAGGTAAGGGCTAAGGCCAGAGCTTAAATGGAGCCCCTGGGCCAATGGGCAGAGGCCGTTGGTAAAGGCCCCAGGTGAGGCCAGTCAGGAGCCATGAAGGTCTGTTGGCACCCTCCACCCTTAAAAGCTACAGCATGTTACACCAGCTGCCTTCATCTTCTCTACCCCAACGTGGACTATCCAGCGAACACAACTGCAGCTTAGATAACTGTATCTACTGGATCATCACAGGCTTCTTCAGAGACCTCTAAGAGATTGTATTTCAGGCTCTGTGAAAGCTATGTTGACTCACCCCCAATGTATATTCATCCCTGTGTCTACTACTTCCATTTTTATGACATATTTCTTCCAACCCTGGGTATGGAAGAAACACAATCACTCATCCTGGATCCTTTTTAAAGTTTGATTGCGCTTTCTGGTAGCTCTGGCACTGTGGTGATTTAAGCGGCACTTACCGAGCTCACTCAGCAGCTGAGCAGTTTCGTACGTGAGCTGCCTCTGAACTGGGTGAGTGTCATCAGCTCCTAGCGAGTTGTTACTGTTTGTTGCACTGATTTGCACTAAAACCCTTTCTTCTGAGCAGTGGTATTTTCTCTGACATGTTCTTCCTGAAACTGAGATTTCCTCAGATCAACAACTGTAAGGAATGATCTGATCAGGAACATCCCTGTCCTCTCCATAGCACATGTCAACCTAAAGGATGCACAGCTTTTCTGCAGTAACCTCATCTTCCTGTTCTATATATTGCTTATCTACTGACTCCATCAACTTTGCTAGATTTCCAGTTAAAAAAATAATATTATTATCTTTTTACCTGTGTTATATGTTGCCACTTGTTGGAATTTTCACTGCTTTTTATTTTCACCATTCAGATATGACTTCAACTCTTTATTTCTGCTGCTCCCATGTCTAAGCATGATTGTTATCTTTTTACAATGTCTAGCATATATTTTATTTCAAACTCAGATAATGGTATTTTCTTGTCGTTTCCAAGATTTCATCCTTTTAGTTGCTCCTTTTATCCAATTTCTTTGCTTTTAGTGAGTTACACTTTTTAAAGTGTCATGTTACAACCATGCATTTTTTAGGTCTTTCTGTGCAACCAGAACTTGGACTTTATAGAAACATGGAAACATATATACATGTACATATGCATTTCTACAGCAGCTTTCATGCAAAGAAATCTGAAACCTTGCTAAGAAACAAAACTAGTTCTGTACATGAGAGACTAGTTTCAGATTAAATTTCTTAATAGCTAAGCATCAGGCCATTGGGCAAGAACAAACATCTCTTTCATAAATCTGTCAGGATGAAGCTTCAGAAATAGAATAGGTTCAATTTCTCTGCCTGTTTGTAGGGACAGTGCATGTCTTGGGAATATACACTGCTAGGATGAAAAATGACACGAAAAATATACAAGCAAGTAACAATGTTTGGTACTTTCTTAGCATGTCTCATTCAAAGTATTTTGAAAATATATTGAAATACCGTACTGAAAAATGGGATGTTTAGCTGTATTTAATGAATAAAGAAATTCAGATGCTGACTCATGAAAAAGTGTATCCAGGATCTCAGTAGCAGAATGAGAACTAGAAGGCAGGAGTCCCATGTCGTCCCTCCCTGGGGGGATTGCTACACTTTCCTGACAAGTAATGTTTGGCAAAGGAACAGAGCTTCCAGTCTTCAAGCGTTCTCTTGCAAGCACTTACAAAGCAGTTGGGTGCTATTACCTCTGTTCTGGACAAGAAATTAAGGTCAGGTTTTCAAAGCTAATTGCTAAAGAGAAGCACCTTCAGCCACATTGAGGATTTGAAACAGGCGTGCTAGTTCTCAGAAGTGCTTAAAACCTGTGGCTCTCACAGAGTTCAGGGATCTAGCTTTGAAAAAGTTGAGGGAGTTGTTTAGCTTAGTGCAGGGGAAACTTTGTTAGAGTCTGGTTTTCTGTGATTAATCTCTTTATACTTACTGATGAAGTACTCTGCCTTGAATCCTAAGGGCTGCAGGTAGTAGTTGCTGTGGTACTGGAGAGCATGTAGTTAACTGCAGGGACTGAGTCTCTTGCACAGGATTTTCCCATGTGATGGCAGAGGGCTGTGCTACCGTTATAAGTGACTAAATAATTGTCATTTTAGTACTGAAAATTCTGAGTGAGAATACAGTATGGGCGGTGATGTCTGTCAGCATAAAACAAGTGCTGTGGGTGCTTGAGTAAAAGACTACAAGGACTCTTCAAGGCCACTTAGTCCAGATTCTGCTGGTCCAGGTATTAATGTCATAGGTTAGGGTTTTTTAACTCAAAATTCACCTCCTTTTCTGTAGGAGATCTGCCCAGAATGAACCACGCGTCCTCATAGAGGTATATTGGAACTTCAGTTTATTGCCTATATTAGCACTCTTTTATATAGTAGTCCAAGGTTCATGCGACAAAAGCTTAATACTAATTGGTCCCTGTGTGATAAGCATGCATTCAGCTTACAGCTCTATGGGTTATATGCAAGTATACATGCGACATGCACGTGTCTGAAGCTACTATACGATAGGTTAAAGCCCGTTGTTCACGCGCCCCTATCTTTATTCTAATTGGCTAAGCATTGCTAAACATAATTGTTTTTCACTTTATCTGTTCCT
>JAVJGG010000032.1:20448135-20473561 GCA_035590195.1 Aviceda cuculoides
GGTCGCTGCTGTGATGAGCTGCTCCGGCTGCGGGAAGGCCCCCGCTTCTAAGCGTCTGCTGCCCGCATCCCTGAGACCCGGAGAAAATATTTAAACCTATTAACGCCCTTCCCCTAAGCTGCTTGGTGATATTACAAGGGAAGCTTTCTACACTTTCTGTCTCCGGAAGGCTGTTTATCCCCTAATGATATTTTAGCTCTTGACTTCATGATCCATCTGCCCAATTCACTTTTCTGTTTTTTATTCCCCCTTCGTCTTTCCTTTCTCTTCAGTCTTGTTCACACACTTTTTTTTTTTTTTCTTTTCCCCTTTCTTGCTCGGGTGGCAGCAGTAATTAGCATTTGGAGTGCTGCTCAGGCTAGTGTGCTTAACGCTTTGCAGAGAAGGCTATGTGTACAGCAGATTTACTGCCACCAAACAGTGAAGGGCAGCGAGCTCTGGAGAAGAGCACGTCTGTTTTAAATGGTATGAAATGCTTTCCTCTTTGCAAGAGGTTCAGCACGGCTGATCTGTGTTGCCACATGTTTGAGCACTGAGCTACTTTTCAGGTAGACTCTATATCATCTACGAATGTTTGCTGTTAAATGGTAGTCTGATTGTAGTGAGAGAACTAGACTTATTTACTCAAATACAGCAACACCTTGCTGTATCTGTTGTGTCTTCATCCACCACTTCAGAGTTCTGTTGCTGATACTTAATACAGTGCACTGTTAATTGTTATCATCACCTCACTTTTCTGTCCTTTTCCATTAAACTACTCAAAGCGATAGCAATGAATTCTGATGGTGATTAAATCTTCTGTAACATGATCCATTACGAAATGCCAGCATCTCCTTTGTTGGACTACTCGGATCCTGATCTCTTCTATTTGATGAATCAGTGACCCTGACCTTGCTCCTGCTTCTCCGTGCTGTTGCCAGTAGGTTGAGGGCAGTGATCCTTCCCATTTATTCAGCACTGGTGAGGCCACACCTGGAGTACTGTGTCCAGTTCTAGGCTCCACAGTATGAGAGAGGCATGGACATACTGGAAAGAGTCCAGCAAAAGGCTGTGAAAATGATTAAAGGACTGGTGCATCTCTCCTGTGAGGAAAGGCTGAGAGAGCTGGAACTGACCAGCCTGGAGAAGATAAGGGTTGGAGGGTCTTAATCAATGTGTACAAATACCTGAGGGGAAGGTGTAAAGAAGACGGAGCCAGGGTCTTTTCAGTGGTGCCCAGTGACAGGACAGGAGGCAATGGACAGCAAACTGGAACACAGCTGAACATAAGGGAACACTTTTTCACTGTGAGGGTGACCAAGCACTAGAATGGGTTACTCAGAGAGATTGTGGAGTTTCCTGCCTTGGAGATATTCAAAAGCCATCTGGACATAGAATTGTAGAATCATAGAATAGTTTGGGTTGGAAGGGACCTTTAAAGCTGATGTAGTCCAAGCCCTCTGCAATGAACAGGGACATCTTCAACTAGATGAGGTTGCTCAGAGCCCTGTTCAACCTGACCTTGAATGTTTCCAGGGATGGGACATCTACCACCTCTCAGGGCAACCTGCTGCAGTGTTTCACCACCCTTACAATAAAAAATTTCTTCCTTGTATCTAGTCTGAATATGGTCTTGGGTAGCCTATTCTAAGTGACCCTGCCTGAGCAGGGGGGTTGGACCAGATGATCTCCAGAGGTCCCTCCCAACCTTAACCGTTCTGTGATGCTCTAACTCATATGTACTATCTCTGTGTATTTAAAGTCTCTTTCTGAAGCTCCTGCATATATCCCCTGTTTATTACACCAGTTCTTATGGGAAAAGTAGCTTTACTCTGTCAAACTGCTAAATATTATGCATTTTGGGAATGCATCCTTGGTAGATGCTGGGGTATGGCTGTAGTTTCTTTTGGCCCTACATTACTAACTGGCACTGAGTATACTAAAGCTTAGTGCAAAGTGGTATGGCCTGGTTGAAAAGCTATGTTGTTGGTTAACAGCAGTAGCCCCTCCTGGGAGTTTACAAACCAGTTCTTTCTTCCATGGTCTTTAAGTATTAAGCATTAAGATTTTATCAGCCAACCTACTATGACCAATTTGGCAATAAGCCCGAGTCTTGTGTCTGAACTGTCTGCTATCTCTTCTGCAGTTTTCAGACCTAGCAGAGATGTTCCTTCTTTGTTGCAGACTGATTGGGCCTTGTGGAGTAAAGCTTTATTAAAAGCAATGGGTCTTAGCAGCTCTGCAGTATATAAGAAATCTTGGGAAATTTACTTTCCAAATAACTGTGGTGTTCTTAATTCAAATTGTTTTACACTTGCTGTGGGTAAAGAGCACACATGGATAGTTACTGTAAATTAGATGATTTGCACCAATTTAGAACGTAGTATCTTGTGTGAGCCTTATAATCTGTCTCCATGGAGGCATATAGCCTTTTCTGCTGTTTTATATCTTCTGCAAGACAAAAGTATATTGCATGCTTCTGTAGGAAGCATTAGGATTCCTTATCAACAGTTTGGGAATCTCAGATCCAAAGTATCTGGGAATTTTGTGGGTTACTCATTCAGGATTGGCTTTGGATACAAGTATTTTACCTAGCTGTATTATCTGTACAGATCTAACTAAAAAAAACCCAAAAGTACAGTTGCATTTCAATGGAGGTTACCGTGCATTTGAAATTTCTGAAATTAATTAGACTTTTAACTTCGTGTTGGGGTATTACAAGAACACAGTGATTTGTTGAAGCTAGCAGGTGCCAGAAGAACATGCCTGGTTAGGCATCTCATCTGAGATGAGACATTTGGTTCAGGTCCATGATACAGGTGTCTAACTTTGAAAAAGTATATTCCTGTAAACAGATCCAGTTTTGATGAATGGGTGGCACTTTTCCAATCAGTTTGCTTAAAGTATTCTTTACAGAGAACAGTTTCCATCAGAGACAAAGTTTTATTGTTGGGCCAAATGTTTGCTGCAGTAATTGCCATACCCAGATTTAAATGCCCCAAACTTGAGCTGCATCGTGTTTAGTGTCTTGTTGTTGCAAGTAATGTTTAATATGTTTGTCTCCAAACTGCCTATATCCAAATAACCACAAAAAAATCACCTTGGAAAATGGTGCAGTTAATAGCAATTCCATTTACCTTTCAGCGTTAAGCTCTACTAAAACCTGTTGCTTTTTCTGATATAAAGTAACTTTAATAAAGTTGCTGTGGCACTTCGTGTCATCTACTACATACATACGTAAGTGTAAGTGTATGTAGTCTACCAGATGAATATCTTGAAGTTTTGTGAAGCTGGCAGTGCAAAACTATGATACCTGCTAAACCCTGTTCTGCTTTCCCAAGTCAGATCACTCTTCAGTGTGCTACCTCGTGAAGTCCAGCAGTCACATCCCTCCACAGAGGGGCTCTTTAAATGATCTGCTTTTTTTGTCTAATGGCCAGTTGGCAACGTTCTCAGCCTGGACTCACCTCTGCAGTTCTGTGGTCTTATAACTAAAGCAAAAGACTGGGAACTGGGACAGCTATAATCTATTCTTAGCTCTACTGTTGACTAATTCTGTGGCACTAGTCAAGTAGTTTGGCCTTCCTTGAACCATAGTATTCTTTGTGTATGAAACAGGAAATAACTTCTTATTAATACATGAGGATGGTGAAAAAGCAAATTGTAATTTTTTAGGCTTTTAGAGGTAGAAGATACTTGAAAACTGAAACAGAAAATGTGATCATAGTGTATAAATAATACAAAACTTTGCCTGATATATAACTTCTCAGGCTTTTTTTTTTTTTTTTTTGAGTCCTCAAAAAGGTGATTGGACTTGTCAGATAACTTCAAATAGAAAGGCAGATTTCTTAAAAAGCAGAGAAAGAAATTAGAAATGAGGCTGGCTGTTCTTTGGAGCTGGAACTTTATGTACCTGGCGTGTCCTCTCATCTGTAAAAACATTTCCTGAGCTACTTCTTTAAATGGCCTGAGGCTGAAGAGCAACGTTTCAGTATCATCTGTCTCTCTTTAAGGCACAGATTCTGTGCAGCCGTACTCTTCTGTTGGCCAAAACAGTTCTTGTTTCTGCAAAAGAAATGACCTGGAGTGTCAGCTCAGTCTTGTGCACGAAGTCTACCTTAGTATTTCTGGTAGCGCTGTAAAACATTTTCACATCTATCCAAGTTCCAATATTGTGTTTCTGTTTAATTTATTATCATCATTGTTTTAGTAAAAGCAGAGATTCTTCTTTGTTTAAATTCTCCAGAGGCTATATTGGCTTCCTCATGCTTTATTTAATTTTGTTCTCTGAGGGAAATCAGCAATCTGAAATGGGAATAACACTCAGCCAGTGTCTGTGTGTACCCCTTTTTTCCTCTTTCACGCCCCCCAGTCCTTCTGTGTTACTGCTGCCAGCAGCTATGTTACATGGTCTCCTAGAAACAGCATGAAAGCTATTTAAATTGTTTTTATTCCTCTTCTCCCTCTGCCCTATTCTTTCCTCTTCACTATTTTCATATGATATAATGAGATGTAACTTTGACAGCTCAGCATCCCTTTTCTCTAGCCTACTCCATGCCCTGCAAATCATTTTGTCACTAAGTGTTGTATGTGTGCACAGCATATGCTGTTAATGGCAATATAAATAGCCTCCAAGTGCCTGGTGGATTCCAGAAGAAACGTTCTTGTAACTTAAGTGTGGGAAACCTCTTATCAGTGGATCTTGTTAATACAGTAACGGGTTGTGAAGTGAGTCAATAACCATCTGATTTTCCCTGAGGGTGTTTGCACATAGGTTGGGGCAACAATAGTTTTACCATTTGTTTTGGCACAGTAACTGTAAGTAATGTGCATCATCCAAATGTAAAGACATTTCAGGGTGAAGGGCCAGTGGGAAGCCTCTGACAGAAGACACATCTTTATCAATTACTAGTGAATGTATTTTATTCTGGCAGTAGAGTTTTGAACTGCAGGAGTGACAGAATTCTGTTTTGTGAGTGGAAGCAGCGTATCTTATTACCTGGCTGAAGTAGCAGACGTTTGTCACCGTTTTTATATTAATTAGAGATGTACGAAATTAAGAGTGTAAGAGAATGTATATTCTTTTACAACGTATTTTTCATTTTGAGGGGCAAATACATTAACATAGAGATGCAGCCAATTGTTTTTAAATAAATCTTTTGGACTTGTTGATCAGTCCTGTTCAAAAGCTGAAAAAGAAAGCTGTGCTTATTTGTTCCTAATGGACTAAAAAAAGAGGCAAGTAAGTCTCACTTACTTAGAGCTACAGTCTGAAGTACTAAATAAGAATGAGCAATGCAGTAAATGCAGGTCAGGAGTGAAATTGAATTGGTATATCATTGTGTTAACAATGATGATATCTTGAACTCCTAAACTATCAGAATATTATAGCAGGCAATTAAATCATAAGGTCAGTACAAGAGGCTGTTAATTCTGCCTCAGAACTGAGTGAAATGCCCAGTTAACATTTCATAAACATCTGTAGTCTCAACCTTGTGCCTGTCTTTATTTCAGCTGTTTGTGAACAATTTGAGCCGCTGCTTTGATTACCAGTACGATTGCACGATTGCACCAGTCTGGCCCCTCCTGGACTGATTATTTTGGATCACAAAACCAATATTATTCTGAAAAGTAGGTTTCTTTTCAAAGCTGTTTATGAACTTAAGGATGAGCTGTAAAAGTGGGTGTGTGTGTGTCAATTTTCTTGCCCTCTGGGATAGTATTCTAGAAAAAAAATCTTCATCTACTTTGAAACTGTGTAGAACTCTAGAGTAATTTTTAGAGAACACTCTTACACTAGAATGTATGTGTGTAATTGTCTTATTTTCTGATCACAGTGAAGACAAATGCATGGTCCTTATTAATGTGGAGGATTCTCAAGTCATTCTAATAAACTTCTTTGGCATATTATGGGGGATCTGTCCTCTTTCTATCTGGCTGACACTTGCCTGGTCAGAAAGAGTTTAGCTAAGGCTAAATTTTATGTTTACTCCTGCCTGCTTTGTTATGCCCTCTCTATACAACTAACATACTACTGTTTTCAGTTTTTGCCAAAAGTATGTAATATTCAGCAGGATATACCTGCTGCAAAAATTTTAGATGGCTTTATATTTTGGGGTCTTGTATTATGAAAAATTAATGTCTTTTTTCACATCATACCCAAAAGGAAATAACATAAATATTGTTCATATAAAATACTAAATCCAGTTTGCAAGTAATGCTAAAAATTTGGCCATGACATTTCTGTGAATTGTGAGAGGGTCTTAGGATCTGGGATTGTTAAAAGAAGGTATTGGGATCTTCTTACAATAGAAAGAACAGATTTATAGTCTTGAACTGTAACAAATTTTATTTTCTAGCACCTGAGACATGATCTTTGGAATAAGTGAGAGGTGTTGAAGTGGTAGGCAGGAGAGGAACAGTTTACAATGTAGCTGTGTGAGCCATTCACCATAATACCTGTTCATTCATTTAAGACTCTAGGAAAGAAACTGGTAATGTTGTTGACTTCTATTGTTTTTACCTTTCTGGAACTTAAATTTTATTGTAAAGTTATAATAAAAATAATCAAGGGTCTGCCCTATGCAGAAGTTCAAAGTCCAAGATTGTTGTTTGGTTCCTGCCCGCCCTGCCGACTTCTCCAGAGATTTGTGTGTGGTGGTGGTGGAGTGTTCTGGATTTTATTTTTTATTAGTTTGTTCTCCCCTAGAAGGTTCCTATATCTCTTGAATAAAAAATTGGAATAATTCTAGCTAATTATGTGAAATCATCCTGTTTGGTTACGCCAGCCATTTGTATGTATTCGGCACTGGAAAGTGTGGTTGTATAAAGTGCCCAGTACATCTCACTCATCCCTCCAAAAGCCAAAGAACAAACTCCCAAGATTTAATACAATATTATTACAATATGTTAAAGTTAGGGCTCGCTCTGGGAAATGCAAATTGAGGCTGCAAGTTTGGTTTAGTGTTTTTATAGCTTGAGAATGTTATTGTTACTCTTATTGCAGTATTTTGTTCCTAGCATCTTGAGGGCTATTTTTTGGTCAAAATATTTGACTTATTTAATCAGGGAAGTGGGTAAGTTCTTCCAGTCTATGGATCTCGTACCTTTGTGTTGAAAAAGGAAAAAACAAATTTACCAAGTCTGAATATTGCCTAAAAATCTCCATTACGTTATGTAAAGAAATCTGTTTCCTGTGAGATCTGCAGGTGTTTAAAAGATTGTGATTAGCTGAACCCAGCTATAATTGAAGTACAGTTTGGTCATTGGTTTAAGCTTAACGTGTGCCCACACAGCTACTGAAGGAGATGATCCTACATTCAGTCCTGGTTGCACGTTACCAGTTTTGCCCCACTGCATGGCCGCGTGTGTTTGATTCTGGGCACAGAAGCAGCAGAGCACCCAAAGAGAAACAGTGCCTCTTTCTGGAGAAACTGTGGACGTAACTGGAATGAGTTAACGTTCGCATCATTCCCATGGACTGTGGATGGAAGGATGGGTTGTCCAGCCCATTAGAGCCTGTAGCATGCATGTGAACTGGCGGACAGGCTTTGGGTCCAGTGTGTGCTGTGGGGCTCTCCCGGCTTCTTTGTCATTTTAGCGAGGAAGAGAGGTACAGCCGCAGGCGTCATTAAAAACCTCTTTTGTGATAGCGTGTAGGAGGTCATCTTTTGACGTCCCTGTTTCTAGCAACTTCAGAGTAGCACAGTAATTAAGATAGTGAGGAAAGCAGAGGGATCTTGGCTCTCAAACTTAATCCTCCTGGCTCCGATCCAAGAATCATTAATATGACGTGAGACATTTTGTTGGTATTTGATTAACTGGGAGGCTTGTTCTTGTTTTGTGTGACACATTGTAAGTTAACCACCCAGCATGCTGACATGTGCGATTAAAAACAAACACTTAAAACTGAACGGAGAAGCCGACTGCAAGTGCCCCACAGGGAGGAGCCTGCCCAGAGGGACTCGGCCGGGAGAGGCCTTACCGACTTTTGTACGGACCTGGCGCTGGCCCCGTTTGAGCTCAGGACTGCATTCACGGCTATTTATTTTTAAACGTTTTCTTCAGCTGTCTCGTGCAGTTAAAACACTCCTGACAAAATCTGGGAATAGCAAATGGCAAATTAGAGTTGCGTTGCTCAAGCAGACTGCCCCGCGGCGATTGCTGCGGTGTGAGCTGCTGTTCTTCAGGCGTTACCGGCACCTCTGGGCAGCGTGGTGTCCCTGCCACCCGGAATGACAACGCTCTCCAGCCACGGGGATTTTCCATACCCCTGCTTGCTGGGAGCTGTGGTGGCTGTGGTGGTGCTGGGAGCTGTGGTGGTGGTGCGGGCGGCCCGGCAGAGGGCTGCCAAGGGCTAGCCCAGGCCGACGTCCACCTGCCGAGCTTGGGCTTAAGCCTGTGATGACAGAGACCATTAGAGTAATAGAGCGGCCTTTTTTTATTATATCACAGGCTTACATCTGCTGGTTCCGCAAGTGTAAATTCCAGGACATTGAGAATGTGTCCGGGCTTTCTTATTTTATAATTAACTGATTAGTTTCAAAAATAAAAGTTGAAGAGTTAGCAAAGCTGCTTTTCCCTCTAGTTCTCTTCTCGTTCTCCTCTTTATTGTAAAGTTTTTAACCTTCCCTTTCTTGTTGGGGTCCCTGGTGTGGAAACCATTCCACATTTCCTAGTCAGCAGCAGGGTGTCTTTGAAGGAAGTGTTACCCAGGCAGGGAACTAGGTTTATGGGTACTAAATATCCAAAGGAGAGAAAACTGTAGCGTGCACAATAGACACTGAAGTCTTGGTAACCCTTAGCTTTATTTTCAGACGTGCAGCGTCCTTCACAGCATAACAAGAAACCTTCTGCTGATTCAGTGGGCACTTTCAATTCCACTTAAAGCAAAATGCGCCCTCTGACCTGTTTCCAGACAGATGTGCAATCCCTGTAAAAACACACAAATCCTCCTGTCCGGAACTGCTGATCTACATCAGGTGGTGTAGCCCGGAATTGGGCGGCCTTGGAGGGCCCCTGTGAGCTCCTCCTGGAAGGGAGAGCCATGGGGAGAGGTGTGGGAAGGTGGGTGCTCCTCAGCCCGCTGGTGTGGCAAGCTGTGGTTGCTCCAGGGCACAGCTCCCGGGGCTGTGGCGGGGCTGTTCTGGTTTCATCAGCTCTGCAGGTGAATGCTTCTCTTCCAGTTTGGCTGCTGATTTATTCCTGAAGAAGAGTAGTTCCTTGATTGATTAGTGACTGTGAGAATCTGTTAGAATGTATTTTGGGGAAGGGGTAACAGGCCTTGTGTAAAGCTATCTTGTTCTTCTTGAACACCAGTATCTGCTTTCTTTTCCTTTGAGGTGAGTGGGGGGGCCTGGAAATCTTTAAATGTACCTGCTAATTCCCAAGTTGAGATTTTAGTCCTTTTGTTTGGAATTATTTTTTTTTCCAGAGGAAAAAATTTTATGCTTGCAGATTATGGACTGTGACTAGACTAGAGGTGAGAAACAGCAGCAGCAGCAACTGGGCTGCTGGGAGGGGACACACACATTTTCCTGCTGCTGTCATGAATTACAGCCAGAAAGAGAAATCTGTAAAGACACTTAAAGTACGGAACAAATAAGGGTGTTTCCAAATAGTTGGAGTCTTCATGACAGATCAGCAGTTCTTTTAAATGAATTGTGAATTTATAGTAGCTTCTGGCTAAAAAGTGTTTTCAGAGTAAAAGAACAGAGTATTTTTTCACCTGACTTCTCTTCTTCCTGCAGCACGCAAAAATTCAGGACTTCAGGTGGAGATAAGGACGGTCCTGTGAGGACAGCTTGGAAAAAAATATTATGACAGCCTCTCAAAAGGACCTAGTGGGAGTCCATTAGTAGTCATAGGTTTGATTTGAGATCATGAGAAAGCTTTTAGTTCAGAGAAGCAAACCATCCCCTGCCCTCAGTTTGTCCTGAACAAGCTCTTGTTCTCAGATGGTCACTTGAGCTGAATTACATCTCTCTGCCACACTGGAAGACAGAACTGTGAGTAATGAGTTTACAGGAAAACAATCTTTAACCCTACCTGAAGTGCCTAGGACATATTTGGGCTGTTACAACTGATAAACAAGGGATGGATAGTCTTTGAATTGCACAACTTTTAACTGCAGATTTAGCTTTCATTTCCAAAAATTGTGGTCCAATTTTTTTCTTCTAGATGTCCAGCCCTTCAGATGTAGGAATCAATCTCTTGTTGGACAACTAGGAGTTTAACAGTCTTTAAAGGGAGTGTTTGAGGGGCGAGCCTCACCCCATGTATTTTTCCATTTCTAGTGCTGTTTGGAATGGACGCTATTTGAACTTAAAGCTGTCTTCTTTGTAACATGGCAAGATACCCTACTTTGCTAGAGAAAACAATGTGATGTTAAAAAGTAAAGTGGTAAATATGTGCAAAGCTAAGTGACTTTAGGAAAAGGAGGGAGTAAATACAGGAAGGGAAGAAAGAGGTAGGTAAACTGACTCTGGTCAAGATTTTGACAAGAATGTAATAACCTTAAATGAGGTTTGTCCCCAGCAGACACTGAAGATATCCTGACCTTTTTAAACTCTGATTTATTCATCATGGGAATGGATTTTGTACCTCATCCATTCTGTGACTGATGAGCGGGAGTAATTTCTCTCTCAATACAGATGAGTACACTGTGGTTGACTCCATTTGCCACGCTGACAGGAGCAGAGTGCCATCAGCCGTAGAGTTAGCTGAAGAAATATTTTTACTTTTCAGTCTTGTACTCTGACATGTGCATGATGCATGTGTAACAGTAGGATGGGGGGAAGGTTACTGAGTTGTATGAAACTTGAGTCATGAATTTCCTCTACCATCTGAAATCGTCTCAAATCACAAAGAAAAGGAGTAACTGTGGCTTTGCTTGAAAGAATTCGAAGAGGGCAAAAAAAAAAAACCCAACCCAGTGAAGAACATTCTCCCCCCAATCCCACTTGTGCTCTTTTCCCATAACACAATTTTATGGATCTTTGGCTTGCAAATACATTCTTTTTCTCTGTAGCTTCTTCAACTGTCATGATCCTTACATGCTGAATTTGTTTTGTACGACTGTGTTGTCACATGTATGTCCTTGAAAGTAGTAATGGCCGGTCCTTTAGAAGGGGCAGTTATGTTCAGCTTTTGTTTCAAAATATTGCAGACAGATCAGTTTTTGCAACTATTTTTTTCCTCATGGATGGCTTTGGGGCAAGAGTGGGAAATACAGGAAAGGAAGAGTGAGGTAGTTGAACTGAAGAATATAACATTAACATTGTCAGCTTATTGTATTTCAAAATATGCAAACGCAATGAAATCTTGTGTCAGTGAACATCAGAGATTTAAAAAAAAAAAAACCAACCCAAAACTTAGAATTTTGATGGTGCATATGAGGAGGAGAGCATCTCTAGTAAAAAATTGTAATGAGAGGGTTTATAAACCCTGGCGTTTTTTCAAGCACAAATGAGCTATTCACTGGCTCTGGTCACTAAACAGTCACCGTATTAGCAGACTATTCCAGGGTCATCCATTGTGAGTTGAAGCAAATAGGCAGATTTCATGTCAGGACAGATGGTGATAGTGCTTCTGTTCTGCAGTTCTTTGCTACTGACCAAAAATGTATTCAGGAAGTAACCAAATTACATGTCAGATATCATAGTGGTGGCAGAGTGTCCATAAATAAAAGAGGAGAGAGGGCCGTGAGGATACTGGCCTCAGTAGAGCAACGTAATTTTCGGTTCTAACCTTATCAGCTTACACACTGAACTGCAGTTCCAGCACACAAATGCTTTGAAAACTGTCACACAAACCGTTTCTGCCCATGCAATCTTGCTGTTCAGGTGTTTCTTTCTGCTAGTAGGAGAAGCCCACGTAAAGGTGGGTAGCTGCTATTAGGTACTATAGGGTTCTTTAGAGGATCCTTCTGAAATTCAGTGTAATCAATTCCCAGTGAATGGAAAGAATCTCTAAAACATGGTTTCTTCTGCTGGATTAACATTCTTGTGGGTTTTCTGGAGAACTAGTTGATGGCTGGGGTAGACTCTGCATCTTTGTGGTGTTTTTCCCCAGCTTTATTTAGTAAAAGCTTGAAGGCCACTACTATGGCTTTCTCTAGATCTTGGTCTGCTGGAGATTTTAACTGATATTAGCTATCAGTACACTGCAGACCAAAGCAAACATGAAATGGTGTAGTCTGTGACAACTATTTACTTTATGAGATTCAGGAGCCTAGCTGGGATGTCATTCAAACAGAGGGGATACTATGGGCAGAAAGCTTCAGGATTTGGGTGGTTTTTGTTTGAGGCTTGCGAAGCTGGGCAGCGAGTCACCGCTCCAGTGATATGTTTGGAGTTCTTTTGCTGGCTCGTTTGGGATTTGCTTGGTATCTCAGCTTCTTCATTCAGAAGTCTTTAAAACGGGCAGATACAAACCTGTCAGAAAACCTGTGGTATCTGCCAAAATTTGCCAGCTTTTTCTGGAACGTTGACAAAGTAGAAGCATGTTGATGGTGGTTTAAGAAGCTGAAATGAATAAATAATATGTTGATATCTTTTTCCTTTCCTTTTTTCCAAGGTGGCAAATAGTGACATCATAATGTAACTCTTCACAGGACTCTGGCCTGGTTAATTGCAGAGGAGACAGCAATGATCATAACTTAATATGAGTCAGTGTGGGCAAACTGATCAAGTCCTCAGCTCAAAACAAAATCTGTGGGTTGCCTTTCTAATGTCTAGGGATTTTTTTCTCTAATGACACATATTTTAAATGTATCTGGTAATCTCTTTGAAAAAGGCCCATCTTATTGCTGTATTTATCTCACCAAATCAAAACTGGTTTTTATGTTAATTTCACAGTACCCTCTAAGTCTCAAATGTGTCTTCTGAGACTGGCTGCTCCCTGTCAACGGCTGCTTTGCTGTTTTTAAAAATAGAAAACTTGGCATACTACGAAATGAATATAGGAATGACATCAAATGTAGTGGGCTTCATATCAAAATTAATGGAGGTCCTGTGTGTGTTTTTTTTTTTTTTTTTTTGTAATTTGTATTTAATTATAAGAGAGCTTCCCTTTATTTGTATAAACATACCATTACAGAATATGAAAATTCTACTACTGAATTTTGCACTTGCCTATCCTGTGATAAACAGTGTCTTGGTATTTGACAGCTGCATGATAAAAGCTTTGATATTTGCAGGAGAAGGAACAAGGGTGCCTGGCAGGGTAGGATGGTTTAATTTCTTCTCACCACTTGCTGCTACTGGAATTTTGACTTTTTTTCTTCCCTCTTTATCGTCAGTGATTCTTTCCTGCTTTCACTTTCAGAAGGTAATCTACCACTGCCTCTTTGCTTTCATGACTGTTTGCTGCTGACCTTTAACAAGCCATGTAAATGGTATACGAGGTTGTAGGGTTTGTACACTTTTTAACACATAAGGAAGCTATAGAGATGGTAAACGTTCCAGTATCAGTGAAGCTTTTTTAATTGTGTAGAGCCCAGAAAGAATGGCTCCAAAGGGACAAAAGGGATAGCCATTACAGAAACGTCCTTTCCTGAAGGTCTGTTGTCTTTTTAATAGAGTTTCCCTATAATACCAGTTCTACTTCTCTTCTCCCTTTTTCATCATAAAGTGATGGCTGATCTTCTTCTAGTGCATGAAGCATAACTGTGGCACACCGAATCATCTCCACCAGCCTTAGTCTCCATAGCAGAACTGTAGATCTGGTTTGCATTGATTGTTCTCCCCCATCCCTTTGTCTTCTCCTTAATTCTGTCTATACAGATCTCATGATAAAGCTAAGATGTACTGTGAGACACTAAAGTAGTGCCTTTTTTTTTTTTTTTTTAATGTTTAATACATTTGGGAATTTAATTTCAAGCCTGACATTAAATAAGTTCAATAATTCTTAAAAAAAATGCCCTTAATTAAACAGTTTCACACTGCTATTCAAATGCAGCTTTCCAGTGCGTCTCTGAAAGGTGGCAATGCTGCTGCTTAGCTTGTGCGTTAAAACCGTAGTGGCGTGTGTGACAGTGTCCAACATGCTGTGATGTTCCCACAGCTTAAGATTCACTTCAGTTTGGAGGCTGAAAATCTATTTGTAATCAAATGAGTGATTCTGATATTAACAAGATGCCAAGTGCTGTACTATTTCCAGCTGGTGGTGGATAATAAGTGCATTGTTAATGGAATGCTGACACCTCTTCTATGCTTTTCCTTCTCAGAGAGCTTAAATAATCTTTTGAAATCACCTTGGGAATTTTAATCCTTGCTAAGAACAGCATTTTTTTCTTTGGTTTGCCTCTTTCTGCTAATCCTACACTATTTCTTTGGCATTGCTGCATCAGAGATCATGGCATCTAGATGCCTGAAAGTAATAACCTGGTGTTGTTTCTCATTAAAAAAGAAAAGAAAATCCTGTTTGTGGGGTTCTACTGAAAAAACTCTAAGCACTGGCATGGCACCACCTAAATGTACACGGGGGATCCAGCTCCCAAAGACAACTAAAAAGAATTTTATTTTTTTTTCTCTTAAAGTGAATGTGCTTGATCTGTTGTGTTGTGTAGCCTAAATGTTTCGTGGGTCACTTCTGTCACATTGGCTAAAGATTTAGCCTTGCAAGAACTGCTTGTCTATGTAGTATTAGTTTCCCACCTTCCTACCACATTTAAGGAAATGCAAAATACATTTTATTGTGTAACGCCTGTATGTTTTATAGGATTTCTGAAGAGCAACCTCAGTGAAATGAAGGCTTCCTCCTTGCAGCTGATCAGTCAGAATTTTTAACTGGGATATAATGGGCTGGGTCACAGCTACAGGATTGATTGGGTTTTGGGGTTTTTTTTAGGGGGGGTGGCGTGGTGGTTTTTGTGTCCCTGGACAGACAGCTTGATTTCCCATTCTGCCATTCATTCTTCCAGTACCAAACTACCTCTCTGGGTCTGAATGACCACCTCCTTACGGTACTGGGCCTGACATTCTCAAACTGGCATATGCTAAAAAAGAATCATCTAGTTTAATTTTTGACTTGTCAAAGAAATAATTTGGGGTGTTCTATTGTTTTAAATGTCTCATTGGTTCCCATCAAACTGTTAGGATTAAAAGAGGAGCATGTTTGGGTAGATTATTATTTAAAAGATCATATTTCTGACATGGGCAGCCTGCCCAGTCCTAGAGATAGAAATGTGATAGTTTATCACTCAAAAACCAACCAAACCCCCTATAATTTGCTCTATTATTTAGTAGCCAGTATGCAGTGCAAGTATGTCATAAATTTTGTATCTTACCTTGTATTATAAAATTTTCTCGTAAGCAAAACTAGTCTAAGAATGCATTAGCGAATAATGAACTCAAAAGGGTAGGTCTAGGTAAGGAAATGTGGACCTTTCTTCTAATACATCTGGGCATGCTGTCTGCAGCAGGTTTTAACTTCCATTCACAAACTTCTGTTGCACTTGCAACCTAATGAGACCATTTTGATACGATCCTTTCATTTTACCATAAATCATGATGGGGGGAAGGTGACTGGAAAAATTTTCCTGGTCATATAGGCTCTAGTGCTGTACACATCCAGCCTTTCTGATCCTCTTCAAGAACTCTTGGTATTTCTTCTTGGTTTTGGAAGACAATGTGGATTCTAATTCTTTGGTGGCAATAAGCAGGTTTAATCTTAACCCAGTCTCATTTCTCCTATGAAAGATGTGAAATTGTCCTGAGAGGATTTTACATCCAGTGTTGGAAAGATGAATTTCTACTTGAGCAATGTTGTTTTTCTGGTGGAATCCAAGAGATGTGAATTCTATGGTCAAGCTTGTACATATAATTAGAAATGTAGTGAATTGGAAGCCTAAGATGCGTGACTCGTATCTGGCCTGAATTTGATTCCTTGGATTTGATGCATGTTTTACTGTTCTGTGCATGCTATTTCAGCATCTGCAACTTTTGATTTAGCAAATGTAACCTAGTACATAAAAAAAACCCCCAAAAAACCCACAAACCAAACAACTGTGTTGCTACTGATGTTATATTTTAATTGGACTATTGTATAGCTTAGAGGATGGGCCACAGGGGAACAACCAATTACTCTGTGTATCTGTCTAAAAGCCTTTTCATTATAGAATACTGATTAAGATCGTATAGCTTCATATTGTTTCATGTTATTGATTTCCACCAACCCAAGTCGATGGTCTCATTAATTGACAATTACCTTTTTTCACCATGTTTCAGAAAATTGACATAAGCAACCCGAGGTGTTAAGTTCAATTTGAACTAGGCATCAGTGTGCCTGTTTAATCTTTAACAAGACCCATTAGGCTCCCTGTTTTAATTTTACACAGGCCATAAAGGCATCTCCACAGGGAGGCTTTGACCCTCTCAGTATAAGGAGAGCAAAGATAGTGTTTACAGAAATAATAGGGAATATATGTGGTAGGGCTTTTTGACCATCTGTGCTGACAGGAGGAAATCAATATTTTACCTATCACAGATGCCTCGGTAAAGTTTGGGGCCACTGACATGTACCAGCTTACTTGAGTTGTACCTTTAATTTGTTTCGCTGTATGTGTCTTGCTGGCATTGATGGATACAAGAAGTGAAAACTTTGTCTCGCATGTCAGAAACCTAAAGCACAGAACTAATTCTTTTGGAGGGGGGAACCTTGTGGATAAAATGTGAAGCTGGAGTTTTTGTTTTGTTAGGTAACAACCGCCTTTGTTCAGGACTCTAACTTCCCAAAAATGTATCATGTATCTTATGTAAAGCAGTCGGCTTTTGATCAATGGTATGTTACATCTACCCTTCTAGCAGCTTCTCCTAGCTCTGCTAGCTGCAACTAGCTAGTCCCCCAAGTTCTATGTCCCACTAGAGAGGACAATGCTGTTCCTTAATTTCAGTCATTGTGGAAGTGGCAATACAGAGCTGGAGGACATCAGTGTGCCGATGGTGCCGCAGCCCCATATCTTCCTGAACTTTCACGACAGTCCTCAACTGCAATGAAGTCCTTTTGTATTTTCAGAAGAGATGTGTCAGGGCAAAGCAGCAATTGGCACAACGACCCTTTGTGTTTAATCAGGGAAGCAAAAATGGAACTACTTGAGAGCAGCTCTACCTAGCCCAGCTAAGCTATGTCAGTAGGACTTTATTATAATCAGTGGCAGCAAAAGTTTTCTCATTATGCATACTGTTTGTTCAAGCAAAGAGCAAAAATTAACAATGCTACGGTGCTTGATTTTTAGTTGGTATTTCTTGGTCTCATGCAGTGGCTTGGTGCTATGAAGTCGATCATATGCAAGGGTTATAAATTTGCAGATCCTTAAAAGAATTGTTGTTTTCCACAGGCCCCGTCCTCTTGTGCGCTTCTGTGTCTCACTAGACTCTGCTTGCATGCTCTTGAGAAAAGCATAATGAATTGCATTTGTCTTGAAAAGATTTGTCTTCTGGCTGTTGTCTGACACTGTTGCTCCCATAACTGACGTGTACTGGGTCCCGCAACTACTCATCAGTGTGAGGTGGAAGGAAACTTGCATACCAATACAAATTAACTCTTGTTTGGAGTATGAAGTGCCATATGCCTGTCACTGCTTTGAAACCTCCTGCTTGTTACTGGGCAAATTCAGAAAGCAAAGAGTAACCTACACTTCCTTTTGCAAGACCAAAAGTCAGGTACTTGATTCAAAGTGTAGAAAGAGATAAAAAATTTCGTATTATTATTTTCGAAGATTTGCCAGGAACTTCACTCAGTTTCTTTAAAATTATTAGAGACAGTCTCCCAGGGCCTACCCCGACTATTACTACTGTGTATTGTTTCGCAGAACTCAACTTTCTGTCTTCTTGTTGTAGTTCTGTTTCACTGGGTGACCTCGGTGATTCAAAATTAGAAGATGATCTTGAGAGAGTTTCTTAGGAAGTTTGTGTTAATTTAGATTAAAGTAGTCTTCAGAATGTCTTGGGTACTTTCCAAGTAGAGACTATAATCCCTCTTTCCCAAAGGTTATTAATTCATTGATTATTAGTTGTATCAATGTTATCCTTAAGAACTTCTGACTAGGACCCGAGGACTCCAAGCTTTAGAGCTGTTCCTCTTTTTATTCTTCATACTTGCTTTCCATTTTTTTCCTGATGTGGATTTTAATGAAAGATCATTATAATTTTACTTTGAAATAATATTTTGTTTTGCTACCACTAAGTATATCACTGTAAATATCTACAGTTTTGTTTTATTTAGGCAATCTCTCTAAGAACAAAGGAGATTTATGGTTCAATTACAGACACTTCGATCTTTAGTGAGTTGTGATAGAGGAGATGGTAGCAATCTTTAGTGAGCCAGAATTTGTTACCATGGTTTTCCAAAGAAACAGTTACAACATTTATTATGCTGATGAGTTTAAATACTCATTTTAGCTTCTCTTCAGATTAAATAGTTGATCCATTTGAAGTTGATTTCAAAACTACTGCTGACTTGAAAAGCACCAGAATTTTACCCTCCGTTTCCTCTTTCCCATCTTACAAAAAATTTACTTCCCTTTAGCTATTGCATCAGGCAAAAGTATGTTTTTAAAATAGATGACTGTACATGCATTATATACATGCAGAAATATACCCATGTTGTTTTCCCACAGCCTCACTTCTATTTCTTGTCTTGACCTGTTTTAGGGTTGAATCTCTCCTATGTTTCATTTTGGGATGAGATAATATTAAGGAAGAAGTGGTTGTTTGGGGGTTTTGTTTGTTTGGGAGTTTCAGTGGGTTTTTTTCAGAAGAGAAGGACCTGTTTTTAACACCCGCCCTTTGCTTTATTTGGCTCTACTTTCTTAGTGGGTTTGGAAGGTAAAAGGTACAGTAAACCTCAAGCTTTTTGAGTTTCTCACTGAAAGGATTTGAAGCTTGGTAGGCGTGGGGTTTGTTGTTTTTTTTTTTGTTGGTGTTGGGGTTTTTGGTGGTTTATTTATTTATTTTATTTTATTTTATTTTATTTTAAGCCACTGACACAGGCTGAATTGATGTGAAGCCTCAGGCCTTCCACTGCTGAATTTGTCTAGAGCATGAGGAATCTCATTATTACAGAGTGCACTTGAAGCTTGAAGTATAGAGAGTATGATGACTACATTGATGGTTAACTTCTGCACCCTATGAGTCAGTGTCATCAGTGCATTTAATGTCTAGGTTTGTGCCAGCATTCGCATTCATGTGCTTGAGTGATGGCAGATGATAATGACTCATGCTTCATTTACTGGTGTCCTATCACTTTTTCTCTGGCTTCATGGACTTTTCATTGAATCTCAAAGAGCAATTACTGGGAAAGAATGAAGTCTCTATGCATAAATAAGGGTCGGAGAATTCGGAGGGACTCCAAACATTGTTTTACCAAAGAAAACAGGATGTTTTTCTTTCTTAGGTTTTCCTGAAATACTGTTTTGTGGCATGTCTTCTGCTTTTATCAGAGTAATTTAAGAACCTGTGTTGCAGGTTTAGCCACAGAAAGGTAAGGTGACTGTGCTCATTTGTCCGCTTCTTGGTTGAAAAGTGAAGTAGATGTAGTTGCTCTAGTTTAAGAAATAAAATAAGCAGAAGCTGTGATGTTTAAATACATTGCACCGAAAGTGTTTCCAGGATTTCCGTCTATATCAGGAAAATACAGTATTGTACTAATAAAGATCTGGAGAGGTTTTAAGTTCATTTAATAAATTAAATTTGATTTATGAATTATTTATTATTTAAATTCAAGACTTCTGGAAAATACTAGACAAAAGACTTCTGTCAGATGTCTGGCACTTCCTGTCCTACTTCCTCTCTCTTACCTGTTGTCCTTCCTGGCAGAAACAATGCAGAAGGATGTGGTTGGTGGCATAACCATGTGAATGTAAAGCAGCCAAACCTGTGCCCGTTCTAAAGCTGCTTCTTGTTGTTTGAAAGTCACAAAAAAGTTGACCACCTTGATGCATTTCTGAAAGGGACGTAAGGTAAGAGGCATTCACAGCAGTTGAATACGGAAGATTGCAAAAAGGAAGTTTTAGGTCAGATTCGGAAATCAGAAAATATTTTCTGGCGTGACCAGTCAAACATCTGTGAGAGGTCTGGGATTTTTGTTTTACTCAAGTCAGATGTGCGGTGTTTTGCAAACTGTGTTGTGTGTATGAACAGCTGAAATTGTTTTCACATGTGTGGGACTGAGAACTGTAAACACAATTATGTGCATGTGGAAGTAAAAAGACACATTGGAAAATGTTGGGTCAGTAGCAGATTTTCAAGGAAGCCTAGAGATGTTTGTGTTGCCTGCAGGTCCCTTTCTTCCTCCAGTTGAGAAAGAAATTGAGGCCAAAGCAACTTAGAAGGTCTAATGCATGCGCTGTAAGGCAGCCTTGCATATAGCCTCAAAAGGCTTGCAGAGTAATGACTGCAGTTCTTTAAAAATAAGGAAGCTGATATAAATACTAGGTCTCAAACAGTTCTTTTCCCTGTAGAGACATTGAAAAGGAAAGCTTGGGAAACAGCTCCCTGCCACAGCAGCTGAGAGTTCATGGTGTTAGAGAACAAGGATGAAGCTGTATGAGGTGGTTGGATCTCATTCTGACTGTGAAACTGTTGATGTTCCTCAACTGAAGAATTGAAATCTCTGTTCTGGATGTTGTGCCATGTGCTATATATATTTGCAGTACTCCTAGGGGAATGGTGTGTGTTTATCACTGATTCAAAAATCCTGAATAAGTACATACGCGCGTTAGCTGGCCTCCCCTGCTCAAGGCAGTTTGCCATTACAGACTGGTGCTTCTAAGATATTGCAACATTTGAGGCATCGGTAGCCTCACTACTGATAACTTGGTGGTGGCTCCTGCACCTCGTTGCATTTTAGGAGGCAGTGGTTTGAAATCTGTCCTTTTTAAAATACAGTTTTGGATCAGAATGTAATTACAGCCTAGCAGGTAATGATACCAACTAATGCTGGAAGACAGCAGGATACACTTATATAAGTCTGGGAGATACACTCATGGTATTTCTTCAAGACCAGAGAAATAGATAGCTAAGGCATAAGATGGATATGCAGTCTTAACTCTGCAACAAAATCTTTGTGGTTTTTTCAGTATCGAGGCTACCCATCTGCACTGAGAAGTTAGGAGCTGTGCTCACCACGATTAGGGCTGCGTCCTGGCTGAGTGCACACAGATGTACTGGGCTCTTTTTGAGGCAGTATTTCTAATTGTGTATGTTGCCTTTGGAACAAGATAGACTTTTTTCTCCGACTTTGTTATTTTATCCTTTTAGCCATCAATCTTTCTTTCAACTGATTTGAAAAATTAAAAGCAATTTGAAAGTTTTAATAAAAGACTGAACATCAGATAAACTTGCTACCCATTAACAAAATCACCAGAAGACAATGCTTCCTACAGGGAGTTAGAGGGGATGTAAAGAGAGCAGGGTTGGAGTTTCTTCCCTGAATTGTCATTATGCTGTGTAATGAAGCAGAGGCTCACGCAGCCGTGAACTAATTTGTTACAGCTCCTCACGAGGCCTGCAGTCCAGCTGGAGAGAGGTAGAGAGATGACAGTAGTTTAAGAAAGGGAAGGAAGAAGGTTTTTTTAATAACTTATTTGAAATTTTGGATTTTCTAATGCCATCTTTGTTCAAAAGCCTGATCTATAAATTGCTAGTTCTTACTGCCTCGCCCCACCCCTTTTTTTTGAACATCATGAGTGCAAAGGAGAAGGTGACTAAATACCAACAAGTGATGCTGTTCACACACTGTAGCAATCCGTTACCAGCTTTAAGGATAGGATGCTGTTTCAGATCTGTTTAAATGAGAAATATGTTTATCACAAGGGTGCTGAGCTGTGCTTCCTGTTTGATTCCTTAATTTTTAATGTGTAATGATTCTGCTGAAAGCACTTCTCTTCCCATTTTTCTTAAGGCACTGCAATGTTCATTAATAAGAGCAGCACTGTTGTAAGATGCAATGTGTTGCTGCTGTATTAAATAATATATATTTGAAAACTGCATTTAAAATGATGTTTTGAAGGTATGTTTCCCATGAGTGAAACAGAGGAGCTGCTACTTTGTCCTTAATTCACCTTGTTACATTACACATCTCAAGTACAAGAACAGAAACATTTGAGAAAGTTGTTTTCCGGTTGTGTTTTTTATCACAGGCGACCTGTTGTTTTTAACATAGGTTGTAGAGAATTTCCTAGTTTTTTTATTAACAAATCTTAATTTATTTTGCAATGAGAACTGATGAAATGTGCTTGGAGAAGAATTAAATCCTGTAGTTCTATAATCTCTTACTCATGTTTCCAGGAAAAAGTTTAAGGGTTTAATCTTTGAAACTAACAGCCTGGATGTGGAAGACTGGTCTTTTAAGGTCTTTACACATGTTTGGTTTACCAGGTAATTGAAGTTAGGTTTCCTGCTTGATGGCTTACCGTTCTGGTAGATGAGATCTGTGTGTATATCCCTTTAACAAATGCAATATTTAGCTTTTTATACATGGAAAGGGGATCTTTATTGTTTGTCTTGCTCCTTCTTTTAGAGTTCCTTCTTTAGGATTATGGAGTCCTTGACTGGGATTTCAACACCAAAACAAGCATATGTGCTAGCGTGAATCACAATTGCTACCAGCTTTGTTTGCAAGTGGTCCCAGAGTGCAGCTCTGTCTCTTACAATCTGGCTTTTCTGGCATGGGGCTCATCTGCTTTCCCTTGATATGGAACAGGGATTTTTTCTGAAGCCCGTCATCACTCAACACCTTTCCTTCCCCTGCATGAAGAGTAGCAAACCCAAGATCACGCAGCCAAAGTCTGTCATTTCTCCTTAGCTTCCCAAGGACTTTTTGGAGGAAAAAAAAAAAATCCAATCCTCATGTTGCAGCAAAGGGGATGATACCTACTTGTCACTGCCAACCATTCTAGCTTTTTTTGCTAGCTCTTTTAAAATGCTGGTGGTACTTAGCACTGGAATACTCCCAACTTTTAGGTATTTTTTACGTACCTGGAGAGTGCCACAGAGTTCCTCTGGCTGTTTTAGACAACCAGTGTCCTCTTGCTGGAAGTAAATATACAGAACATCTCTACTTCCATTTTGATTTTGATTTTGTCAGAATGAGCTTGGACAAATTGGCAACTAGGGGATATTTAAAGAGTGGAGCTTTCAACAGCACACAATTGTGAAAAACCATACAATGTTTGTATGATTTGAATCTCCTGGTGTTCCTTGCCCCTTGGTTTTATATGGGAAAACGTGGCGAAGAGCTCTTCTGTTTATGCATGTTTATCAGGTGTATTTGCCTGCCTGGCTCCAGTGACTGAAGTTCAAGACAAATTATCGGTAGCTGGTCATCAGGTTCCTAATTTATCCTGTGCAGACTGCTTAACTCCTGTTTGCTGAAATCTACAAAAATCAGTAGAAGGGAAAGCACAAAGCAGAAACTCCCTAGTGAATAAAATGCCAAAGATAAATGAAACACTAGCCACAGCAAAGGTAGTGAGTGTTGCCTTGCAGCTGAATTTTGGTAGTGACTGGCAGGTGTTTAATGCTTAGAGTATACTAACCAGTGGTTCCAAAAAACTCTGGAATTTTGGGTCATGACCAAAAAACCATATTCATATCTCTTCAAGTACAAAGACGGTCTCCACATTGCTGAAGCTGGGCACTGACAAGAAGACTCTGAATTGATAACTATGAGAAAAATGTAACTAACTTGTGAGATCATTCACTATGGTGGGGTACCCCTTCTTGAGTTTTAAGAATTTTGTTGTGCTGAAAGATGGTGTTGAGGAGTAGCAGGAAAGAAATGTAATATGTGAATTAATTTCTCCTCTACAGAGGACTCCCTTTCTTCTTTACTGGTCCTGGATGAGTGTGTAAGGCTTGTACAAGAACACTCTGTATGTGTTTATAACTACAAATACATACATTAAAAAAATGCACATACAGAGTGGTGGAAATAAATGCTTTGTTAGACTGAAGAAAACAATGATCTCGTAAGCAAATTATACCGAATGTACACAAAATTAAAGGATAATGACCATTGCACAGGCAAAAGGAAGTGGTCTATTTCATTGCATAAAACTATAATACGTGTGACTGGCAAAAAGGAGAAGGGAAAACCTTTTCCTTCTCTGACACAATAGCAATCCAGAACAATGATTCTTTTGTGTGATTAACTCTGTGAATGTTGATGTTGGGTTCTAAAAGTGAATCCACATGGTTCCAAGTTGCTAGATATTCCCCCCACTTGTATTGTTGGCTAAATGAAATTTCCTTCCAAAGAGCTTGTTTGATAGCTCCTTCGATCATGTAACAAGAGGATTCATCTCACGATGTCTGTTTGGTGTTAACATACCATTTTGATTTCAGAATAGTAAAACAATAAGCTATTGCAACAGGTCAAACATTGCTAGACCATTAATATGTACCTTGGACATGTGAGAAGGCACCTCTTCTTAATTTAGAAGTAAAACTTCACTATGGCTCAGATGTGTTGGAGGATAACTGAGGCAGGAAATGTTTTAATGGTGTTCTTCTGAAGATCATCTTGAGTTTTGTTTAGTGTGTATAAAGTACAGCTTATATATATAACTTTGATTTCCTCCCTTCCCATCAGCCTTCCCAGTGGTGCTTATAGAGCAACTCCCTTTAAAATCTGAGTAGGCAGCTGTTAAACTGCCTATTTTAGGCAATGTGCTTAAACCTTAAGTAAAGGTTAGGATCTGATACATTTAGGAACAACAGCTTAAGGTGTTACCAGCTACAGCCATCTGTTTTGCTGTAAGCAACTATTCCTATAGTAGGTAATAGTGGGAAGTGCATCCTTTCCTTAGCTGCTTCAGACCAGTCCATTTTGCTGTCTTAAACTGCTGAAAAAGGTGGGTTTGAGCTGGATTGTGAATTAAGGTACAGGCACACACACACAAGTCAGTGCTTGGCTCTGTAATGGAGGTTGTGACCTTTGAAAGTGGTAACATTCCCACATCTATTTTCCTGGAGACTTTTTTTGAAGGTACAGCATTGCTTTCATAAGTCACCTCATTTGTGGTGTGGCTGTGGGTCATGGAGTGCAAGGGTCGGTTTTAGTAGCCTAAAGACAGGAGGATGTTGGCACTCCAGTATGTTCTCAAAATAATGCTCTCGAAGATGCATAGCTGAAGCAATGTGGTGTATCAAAACCCTTGCTTTTCTTCACTGTTTTGTTAACATGTTTGAAAACTAGATTGGCACTTGCTTTCAGGTGATGTTCTTTCTTTAGTGTTAAGGCTTCTGTGTATGTAGACAAGCAGGCTCATTGACTGCTTGGCCTCAGTAAGCTTGACACATGTGTGCGTATGTAGGTTGTTCTGAAAACCCACAGAATCATAGAATGGTTTGAGTTGGAAGGGACCTTAAAGATGATCTAGTTCCAACCCCCCTGCCATGGGCAGGGACACCTTCCACTAGACCAGGTTGCTCAAAGCCCCATC
>JAVJGG010000032.1:20474226-20528593 GCA_035590195.1 Aviceda cuculoides
CGTGGGCCCACCTCTCAAGCCTGTCAAGGTCCCTCTGGATGGCATCGCTTCCCTCCAGCATGTCAACCGCACCACACAGCTTGGTGTCATTGTTAAACTTGCTGAGGGTGCGCTCAATCCCACTGTCCATGTTGCCAACAAAGATGTGAAACAGCGTCGGTCCCAGTACTGACCCCTGAGGAATGTCACTTGTCACTGGTCTCCACTTGGACATCAAGCTGTTGACCACAACTCTCTGCATGTGGGCAGACAGCCAATTTCTTATCCGTCCACCAAATCCATGTCTCTACAATTTAGAGACAAGGATGTTGTGTGGGATAGTGTCAGATGCTTTGCACAAGTTCAGAATGTTCATCTTCACAGTCCTCCAAACATTACAGTGTAGTAATGGAGCTGTACATTACACTTTGGTTTGGCACCCTCTTCCTCCTTAAGGTTTCTTTCTTGAAAGTGAAAGATAACAAATGTATTACTTATAAATTACATTTATTTATAGAAATTCTGATCGTCTTACTTCAATTTTGTTTGTAGCTTGTCCTCAGCCAGCTGTCATGCTAGGGCTCTGCTACGTTGACAGCTGTACTAACTTTTTAACTTCAGATAACATCAAAATAAATATGGCCTGCCAACCCTGCATTTAAAACCATCCAATGCAAACAAGAGACACTTGTAATAAGGCAACGTGAGAGCTCTGATGCTCTTGTCTTCCACTTTCTTCCTAACGTCTGTCACTTGGCAGTTTCTGTAATTCTGAAGTTTTCCTAAGTTGAATCTAACACTGTAAGGCTGTGTTATATTGTATTTTGTTTGACTTTATATAGGCTGAAGTAGTGCCTCTTTTCACTGTACTCTATTGCTTTTCCTCAGAAGCCTAGGGATAATAAAATCTTGCCCCACTGTGAGAGCAGGGGCTTTGACTGTTTTTCTGCATTACGAGGCAGCCAAGCTGAAATCCTTGCTCTGATAAAGAGTACTTTATCCTAGCTCATGCTGATTCAGCAGTGCAGGTACTGAATCTGCGCTCCCTGCTTTTCAGGCTGACATTCTAAT
The DNA here is from genome assembly GCA_035590195.1 of Aviceda cuculoides. Classification (NCBI taxonomy): domain Eukaryota; kingdom Metazoa; phylum Chordata; class Aves; order Accipitriformes; family Accipitridae; genus Aviceda; species Aviceda cuculoides. The sequence continues at coordinate 20,475,277 of JAVJGG010000032.1, forward strand.
CTTTTTTCTTTTTCTGGTCTCAATCCCCCCTCCAGTTTTGAGAAATACTGAGTCAGAACAGCATTTTTCTTCACAATTCTTGGTTACGTTTAAAGCTGGTGAGATAGGTGCACTGTAGATCTAGCATGCACAAAGGCAGACCGTGCTGTATTGTACAGTATGGTCAATGAACTGAACTTCTAGACAGAAAGCCTCCGAAGGATTAGCAGTTTTTGCGATTGCTGTCACCACAGCAAGAAGCATGGATGTGTTTTGGTCTTCCTTCCAGAGACCATTTGTAATGCTAGTGAAACTGTATGAGTGTCTGCAAGATATACCATATCTTGGAGTTCAACAACCCTAAACAACCCTAGTCTCTACTCTTTTTCCTCTAGGCTGCATTATTAGATACCACAGGCAGCACATAATTTTAGAAAGTTACCTATTTTGTTTTCATTACTGAGCCAATTAATATATGAACTCTTTCATGATAATGTTGAAGATTTTTGGACTTCCTCAAATTCTTTACATACAGAAACATTGTGTCTGTGATGTTAAGAGATTCACTTTAGGCAGCTATACAGCTGTGGGTGGAGAATTTAGGAGTTATTTTATTTTTCTACTTCTTTTACAAGTTACCCATGTCTCTTGACAAGCATACTATTGACCACACAGTAAGTAACATATGTAAGAAAACTAGAACATATTCTGGTAGCACAGATACAATAACTAAGATCAGGATAGTTTAAAGGGGAGCTCAAAGTAACGTGTAAAGTAGGATACCCAATATGAGAACGGCTGCAAATAATCTTGGGAGAGGAAAGGTTTGATCAGTAATGGAGGCCGGTTGTACCCTTCTTCATTCAGGTTATCGTAAGGTCAAGTTCTGGGAGAATACCAGTCCAGGAAGGCAGTGGCTGTAGCCCCTGTTGGGAGGAGGGAATTCTTTCTGTTTCCCCTTCGTTAATTTTCCTGCTCTCTACATATTTTGATCTCTCTGGGAACCTGCAACTCTCTTTGGGGGACTTTACCCTAAGCTGGAAGCTGCAGTACAAAGTGGTGGTGGGACCCTTTCCTTCCCTCTTACCTTCTCAAGGCAGGGAAACCCATTACGTTGCTGTGATTCTCTCATGCATTTTTAGTATCAACAGGCACTGCCACTACACATTCCCTTGGTCCTGCCACTCTCCCAACCCAACCACCAAAACAACAAAACAGCCCCACAAACCAACCCAAACCCTCAACAAGTAACTGCTTTGATCTGACATTTGGTGAGGAAGAACTTGGCACCAGCTAGTACTACAGTAGGTAGGTTGCATAGGAGCCAGGGTACAAGTCCATCAGGCTGCAAAGAAGCACAGAAAAAGACGAATATTGGGAGAGTATACTGATATTGATTTCTAATGTTTTGGGTATTGTTTGGTTGTGTGTATATTTAGAGTAGCAATATGAATGTTGACTGTATCTGGTCAAGAATAAAGTTGAAATGGTACAACTGCAATCTTGCATGGAGTGAAATCCTGACCCTAGTACAAGATGTCATGCTGCATGGTGTGAATTCACTCTACACCTTCCAGACAAACCTTCTTAACATCTGAATCTTAAAATGTTCCAGTGTCTCTTCAATAGCGACTAGTTGGACCAGTTCTCAGATTGGTGTGTCTCCCATATTGCTTTGTTTGAAATTCTTTTCTTTCAGTGGGGCGGACACAACACTTCAGCAATTTTAGGATGGGGTCAAATTTGACTTAAACAGAGTTGTACCAGGGATGCAGTGGTATGATTCAGGTGAGTTCTGCTCACTGTATTTTAATTTGGGGAAAGGAATAACAGTCCCCATGTTAAGGGAATATGTATCTCTCGGACAGATTTAATGCAAGTGGTAACCTCACAGAGTCAGTTTGCAAGTCCAAGGCCACTGTTCAATTCTGTAACTTTATTAAAAGAGGGTTAAAGGTGGAAAAGACCTAGAAGTCATACTGTCCATCCCTCAGTTGATGCTTGGGTCATGAAGCATTAGACCCTTGTGGCATTTATTAATGCTGCAGCATGAGTTTGTCCAGACTGATTTGTTCATCCACCTATCATCATCTTGGCTTGGAAAATGGTGTCAGATATGATCGTCATTCTTGTGCTTTGTGCTGGCAGATTATTCTTGCTGGTTTCAGCTGCCATTGCATCAGGCAAAGAAAATAGTTGTTTTCCTCCCCCCTGAAATTCAATTACAGCTTTGGTTGTGGAAAGCAAATACATTCATGATACTTCATAGCATCAAAGAACGAAAATAGTCCAAAGATGTTTGTCATAGCCATAGGCTGCAATATTATACTGAATCATTTCTCTGCGCTGTAAAGTATTAGGGAGGGAGAAAAAGGGGGAGATGAAGCAGCGTGCAGATGCTGCGCAAGGCTGTCTAATGCGTAGAAATAGATGAGCAGTTTCTGTGGGGCCAGGCCTTTTCTCATAGGAAACCTTGAATTTACAGATTTGTTCAAAGTGATTTGATCTGTGCCATTTCCTGTCACACAATGTGCAGTGTTCAGATACTGCAGTGCATCTGTTATGACAGATATGGTAGATTTGGGGAGTCATAGGAATAGAGAAGTGGGGAAGCTGAGCTATTCATAATTCTCTTTCAGGATGGCTACCAGAACATAGCCACTTAATTTTGGGGTTGGTGTTTATTCACTCAGTTTATCACTTAAGGAGAAAAAAAAGTACTCTGGCACTCTGTATATTAGCCTTTGCAGAAAACTCGCCTGGTATTGTTGCTGCTGCTCTCAGTCGTCTTTCTGTCTGGGTCTTTATTGCTTTTTTGTTGTATCATATCTGTAAATGTTTTCTGTGTTCCTTGAGATAGGAAGCACAGCTGTCTATTTTGGTCGACTTTTAGAGGCTTTTTGAGTGCTTCTTCAGGAAGAAAAGGTGAAATAAAAATGTGCCTGCCAACTAGCAGAGAGGTTGCTTCCTCCCTGTTGAGAGCTTCCCTGTTTGTTGATACCCTGTACAAACAAGAATGGATCCCGGGAGAATTCTGTGAAATTCCTCCTTCGCCACACCTCCTTTGTTTTGGGTTTCTGCTGTATAGACCTTGTTAGAATAAGCCATGACTGAATTAGCATTTCAGAGATGGTGCAGTGTCTCGGATGTTTTGGGCTTTGTATTTTGTGTGTAGGTTTTCTTTCCCTCCTACCTTTCTCCTATTAATTAGTGCTGTTTGGAAAATCTGATCTGCTTGCTGATTGTTGTCTTCATTATTGAGTTGTATCACTAAAGCAGTGTCATCATCCCATGAACCTACTTTTATGTCTTTAATAAATTCACTCTTACTACTTTACACAGGGTGTTAGATTGATGGAAGAAGCTGAAGATGAGACAGCAAGTTTCTTCACCGTGTTGTGCTAATGTTTTGTCTCCCTTGAGCTGCTGGTCCTTGAGCCATGGGCATGAGGAGCACAATCATTTAAATCGTGGCTTTTCAGGGAAAAATGGGAGTGTGTTACAGTGGGTACCCCATCATTGCAGAGTGGAATGAATGTGTTCATTTGAATCATAAAGCTTCATGAATACACAGATGGATTTTTTTCCTCCTTGAAATGAATGTGTGTTTATATTCATGTTGTATGTGTATGTGTTTCCAATATCAGAAATAAAATGGGAGAGTTCCTTGCCCAGAGACAGGCTGGCTTTTCTCTTTTGCTTTAGTTTCCAGTTGTCATACAATCTGATTACGCATTTGTGCACTGAATGACTTCTACCACTAGAAGAAAATAAATAAAGGCCTTGGAAGACTTTCTTAAAATAGTCTAGAAAGTAGAAGCTGAAGTTGAAAGAAGTCTTGTATGTTAATTCTCTCTCTCTTTTTTTTTTTTTAACCTTACTACTCAATCTTAGCTCACAGTCTTAAACTGAATCACAACTTGTCCAATAGAGCAAGTTTAGCGAGTAAGTTGACACTTGTTTCCAGTTCTTCAGACTATGCATAGTAAAGATTAATTTCCTGAGTCACTGGGCTCTAGGGCAAATCTTACGTGCATGCTCACGGTAGAAATGACCACTCAATCCAGAATGACAGAGCAACAAAACTAGCGGGAAGTATGTAAGGTTGTGCCATCAGAAGGAGGAGTCGTGTGCCTGTTCTGACAAAACAGGGATATGGGGAGTGTATTAATTTTACCCATTTGCTGGACGTTAGATCTGCATAATCCTGGGAACATCATACCTTGCTGATATTGTGTGATCGAGTTCAGAACCCCATCTTCATGATGATTAGGTGTTTCAGCATGGGCATAGGCAGAACAGAGGCAGCCAATCTGGCATAGTTGTTTTAAATACTCTTAAAGCATCACATTGTTTATTAGGATTAGCAGACTGTTTTCTTTTGTAGCTATCCTATTCTATTACCTGTCTCCTTCATGACACCCTTTCCTCCTCAGTGAAAGATGGCTGTATTTTTCTCTTACAAGTAAGACTCATAACTTGTTATTACCCACATGGAGGATGAACTTTTGTGAGTAAGAGAAACTCGAAAAATCCTTTTCTCAGATAAAATTATTGGGATTCTTCCTTGTGTCAGGTAATTTTATCTCTTCAAGTACACACTGCCTAAGTAAGGGCATGCCCTTTAAAGCTCATCTTTCATCTCCTTTTCAAACCAGAATGAATTTCTGGCATGTCAGTCACCTCCATGGATTGTGTCATTGTCACTACAGGCTTATATTGGATTATTCATTTATTAATCTTTCTAAAATAACATTTGGACATATATCCAAAATTTATATAGCTATATAAATCTAGTAGATAACAAGTTGCATATAGGCAGAGAAGCTGCCTTATTTGGGTAAAGCTGTTTAGAACAGCAAGGTCTCTACTGACATAAAGTCAGTTGACTGCTTCTTATGTAATTGTCTAATTTTCCTCCTTTGACATCCTCTCTGAACTTACCAGACTGCATGGAGACCTGAAGACTGATACAAAGGAAGTGTTCTCAGTATAAAGATGGACCTGTGTTAGTGACAAGGTACCCTGTAGATTGTCTTATCAGCCACAGCAGATTGGGAAGGAAGTTGCCTTGGCATTTGCATATTAATTGTTTGTTTTTAATAATCTCTCAATTTACAAACTCTTAAGGGTAGAGTTAAATTCATTCTCTCTCTCCTGGTAATAAACTTCCCAGGGAGAATTCTGGAAGGGCTCTGTGTGTAGTAAAGCTGATACTTCAGACAGAAAGAAGCTTCTTCCCATGTGAGCAGAGCTGCGCAGGGCACAGTTATCGCAGCCCTTTGCGTCCCACCTCCCCTTTCTTCCTTCTTAGTCTAAAACACACAAACTGAAGGAGGAAGAGACTTTAGACAAAGACAGATGCGGCCATTTCTGTGTGTGCTTTGCTAAAGCGTTGTTGCAAGTCTTTACTGGGTATTGATTCCCATGACTTTTGAGAAAGGAAATGCAAGTAATCCCACTTCGTGGGTGAGGAGACTGAATAAAAAAAGAAGCTTACCGAGTTGTCCAAAATTACACAGCAAGAGAGTGATGAAGGCAGGGAATCCCTAATATTCTACTCCCCTACTCTGACAATTTACTCTCACTGGCCACAGCAGTATTTATAACCTTAAAATTGTGATGCAGTCTGATATATTCCAGAAGCATTCATTCTGTTCTTGCATGAAGCAGCAAACTCCCTAGATTAGACTCAATAAGAGTTGTAACACATTTTTGTTAATGGCCCTGGTTATTTCCCAGTGTGCCGTCATGCTAGCTGTGCAGTGCTTCCAGTACACGCTCCGAGTCCTACTGGGTGCTCAAGCTGAGTGGCACCGCTCTGCCTTCTGCTGAGACCAGCCTTTATATCACAGTGAAAGTTCGAAGCAGAAGGCTGGGGGTGGTGGAGTAAATCAGCACTTTGAAAGGACCACAGTGCAGTTGTGGTGGAATTTGTATTCTCAGGTTTATCGTAGCTATTCTTAACTGCACTTTCCCGCTGTTGTTCTGAATAAACAGCAGCTCTGATTTACTGTTGAAAATGGGGTTTGTTTTGGAGATCGTTCTCACGGAATGGGCTCTTTAATGTTTTTTCTGTTCCTGCAAGGACACAGGAGTAGCTCTTCTGGCTAATGAAAGAGAGCTCTTTATTAAATGGCAAATTAATGCAGGGTATTTAAAGCTCTCAAGTGACTCTCTGGCTATGGTGAAAGTACTTTTTCTCTTAGGACTTTACTGTGGGCGTTGTACTTTTTCTCTAAACTTTAGTAATGGTCCTTGCAAACTAAGCTGTTCTTCCCCACATGTTGCTTTTGTGAGAAAGCTGAGCCTCGTATAGTTACAGGTACATCTTGTATGTAACTTACTGTGTCTTCTCATCACAGTCTTCATAGAAGACTTTGTCTGAAGATGGTAGTATCAACCAGCAGGACTGCTATGTAGTACTTTCAGCTCAGCCTTTCCATTGTAGATCACCCCTGTGAGTGGCTTATCCTCTCGCTCAGATGTTTGAAAAGCTTTCAGGCTGAAACTAAATGTGTGAGTTCTCTGCCTAGAAGCAATCCCCACCCTAATATTCTCTTAAAAGCAGGTTAGCTGCAGAGAGTGTAATGTAATCCTCTGTCTGCCTTCAGCACTTTCCAACTGAAAGTGTTTAAACACTTTCCAAACATTAAATTAATATTTGCAGCACTTCAGTCAAATCAGTGACTTGATGCTAAGGGTAAGTAGATCAATTTTATACATATGAAAATAGAAGCAGAGCAGAGTGGCGAACAGAAGGTCATGATTGCAGAGCTAGGAATACAAAAGTCTAGTGTCACAGGTTCCAGCCTGTTTTAAGAATGCGAGTCCTTAAAACAGCTGATGAGTTGTTTAGTTTTTGTGTTTCTTCAATGTGAGATAATCTTATTATTGCCTGAGATCTGTGTGCTGGTGGTAAGCCTCATTTTCTTTAATGTACTTGTATGGCTCTTGACTAACCAAGCCAATCTCTTGATTGTGCTTTCTAAAAGTAGCCTTAACATGATTTATTAATTTATTAAGTTTCTGTAATGAGTGACCTCATTATGTAACACTGTAAGTAGGAAATACAGTGCTTTAGCGCTTCCTAGCCTCTGCTTTCTAAAACTTCTTTAAATGGGTTGCATACACGGATGTATACTTCAGTCATGCAAAATAAAGATAAACATTACCTTGCATTTATGCTAAGAAATGTATCACATTGAGGATGGACTCTTTTGTTTAAACTTGACATGATTATGCCAGTTTCCCTGAGGGAAACAAAAGCCTTTGCTGTCAATGCTCCTGTACTTGTAGGGTGCAGCAAGATTGTTGGAATATGTTTAGTAACAGTCTAACTAAAGAAGGAAACTTATGATCTGCATAAATTGAATGGGTAAGTTTTTTTGCTTTAGTTTCTGCCCTTTTCCACTTTCTCTGTATTCTTCTGGTTTAGTTCTGGCAGATACAAAAATGGAAAAATATGATTTTGATTTGATCTTTGGGTGTCATGTAAGTTGTCTTTATCTTCTCAGTGCTGCGTATGCCCTCATGACACATTTTAGCCTCAGTGATTTCTTCAGGCTGTTGTTCTTACCCACTTGCCTCTGGACAGCAGTTGGCCTCTTCCTTGTTTGAATGCTCTTCCAGAAATGTCTTCCTGTAAGCAACTGGTCACTGTATGTCTGTCTCGTTATTTCCTAGTCTAACGATCTAGTCAAAAACTAGCAACTGTGAAGTCAGCTGTTTGGCATGGATATTTGGAGAACTGTGGGAGGCTTGGGTATAGAGAAGCCTTGGCAGATGCTTGAGGCAATCTTGCTTGTCTAACCTGAAATCTGTTATCTGGGAGAAGGAGATACATTACAGCATGAAACAAACCATTTTCCAAAGTGTTTAAATGGATAAAAGGAGGAAATGGTGAATTTAGACTTCTGCAGAGTCTTTGACTCAGCCTCTTGTGTCTGCCTGTTAAACAACTCTTTGCTATGCAGCAACACAAATAACTGAGTTTCTATGCTGTCATCGCTTTAAGACCAAATGGCAGCATTTATATATTTGTGTTTAATAATATAGAATTAAGTGCAGGTCTTTAGTTCCCTGCAGAGACGGCAGCTGAAACCTGTGAAGTCTACACAAATGAATCAAGAATTTGAAGATTGACTTACTTTATGAATTCCAATAGGTCTCTGTTTGCTATTGCATGCTAATAGGAAGATGAAGGAGGAAAACGATAAAGACACAGCATGTGTGAAAATAGAGATTCCATTAACCTGGGATCCTGTGGCTTCTGATGCTTGAGCATCACTCAGGATGCATCTGCTCTCAAGACCTAGTTACTTCAGGGTACAACTTTATGTATACTGACTGAGGGATCCAAGGGTGATTTTCCAGGTCTGTGTAGGGCCAGATGATTGCAGTGACTCGAGCAATTGTATAATGGCCTCCTACATCTCATCCTTATTGCTATGACTTAAATAGGGAGATTACCAAAAGCTGAAGGAGATCTGAAGTAAAGAAGTTAAAGGAGACAGTATAATCAGAAATGGTACTATCTAAGACTGGGGAGAGTGCAGAGAGGGAGAAAGGAAACAAGTTGTCCAACAACAGTTTCAAGTTCAAAATGCACTGGGAAAAGTAACCTGTAGGATTTTGACTTCATGTGCTGCATTTTGATTTTTCTTCTTCCACGAACAAGCAAATTAGGGACAGCTTTCAAAGAAAAGTTTGCAGTTTTTTCTCCCCGCTAATCTGCAGCCCTCTTTCTCTTGTAGAATTATCTGCATTCATGTGGCAACCAGATCGTTGTTAATGCTAGCTGTAGAAGGTCACATTAAAAAATCCATGTACTGGATGCAGCATTCCTCTTCACACCTGTTTGCAGAAGTGCTTACCCACAAGCAAAGGCAGTACACAGGTGACACTGTATTCCATTGCTCTGGCTTGCCCATGAAGTACTGGAGAGCTTCAGGTGATACTTAGGTCCCACGGAACACACACTGCAACCAAAACTATTGCATTTGTTGGGTTGCAGTTTTTTAGTCAGTAAGTGGAACACAAACAGCTTTTTTTTTTTTTTTCCCTCTTTTCTTTTTTTTTCTTTTTACTTCTGTAGAGACAAGTGCTGTTCCTCAACATCAAGAATATGTGATTTTGGTGCTTTTGCTGAACAGCCTTGTTGGTTCTTTCAGAGTCTCTGGCACATATTGGGGCAGGTGTACGATTCAATGATGAGCACACATAAATTTTAATTTGCATCCCTTTAAAAAATTCCCTTGATGTAGAACCTCCTGTGAGCTGAACTAGAGCAGATTAGCTTCCTGTGCCCCAGCACTCTGCAGGGGCAAGGCTGCAGCCACCTGACAGGGATCTATTAAAAACTCTTTATATTGTTCTGTTTTATGAGATCATGTGCGTATGAGTACCTATAGCAACACTTCCTGCAGTTGTCTTGAAGTGTAGAGGGTGTAGCAATATCTGGCACAATAGGTGGCACTGGCTTTTGTACTGCATATAGGCTTACATATCTGCTTTACCGCATTGTTAGAAATCAACAATAGTTGTTCATGGTCGTATTTATTTATTTATTTTATAAACTGCAGTTTGTTCCTTGCTTATGTATTATTCTTGTTTCCCTTGCTGATACTGATGATAAGAATTTTAGCAAACATTCATGATTCTGCTTCTGTCTTTGCATCCTACCGTGAAGTGCATCCTCCTTTGCTTATCCACAGTCTGTGCTCATATGAATGCTGGATTTTTTTTTTTTTTTTTTTGAGTAGCTGGACTGAAAGACATCATGCTCCCATTTTAAAGAGATACTGTACTGTTGGGAGAGCTGTGAGTAGGGAGAAGAAAAACACATTAGAATCAGTCAGTTGATGATATTCATTCTGTCTTTTATGCAGAGAATTGCTCATTAATTTTTAAATTAACCCCAGAAATAGGTAGCCACCAATTACGATACCGAGCATTGGTTCACCAGTCAGACTGAAGTTACTGCTCCTGGCAGCCAAACCGCAAAAAGGGATAGTATCTTTGCAGTCAGATATGAAAGACCCTTCACCCAAGAGGTCCCTCAAGCTCCTCCCGTAGGAGAAATATCAGATACAATGGTAAACTTTAATTCTGAAAGTCACAGCTTGTGTGTAACTAGCAGTTCACTGAACCCTGAGAAGACAGCCAAGTACACGCTGACTTTTTGCAGCTGCTAGATGCTCCCATGTGCCATGCTGTTCTCTGGGGGCTTGTCATGACAGCTTTGTCTCTGCTGCCAAAATTTAGGCTTATCATCCCTGCCAAGGAAAGTCAAAGTGTTCAGAGCACCTGTGATGCAGGTAAAAACTAACAAATTAATCCAAGGTGGTAAAACAAAAGCTTCTTTTGTCTTAGTTTGCCCAACAACTCAAGCTGTGGCCATCTCCAATTTATGTGTGTTGCTACACAGCTGCATGTCTCTCCTAAATGCTACCAATGTACGCCTATCCTGATGTTTTGGTATTTGGCAAGGAAGAGATGTTAAGATAAAACTTTGTCGTCTTAAGTAACAAAATAGTTTTCTCATCTTTGTGCTGCCTTATTTCTCTTGACTCTGTACAATCAGTGGAAGGAAAGAGGAAAGTTTTCCCAAGGGAAACAATAAAGCAAGAGCCTGATGTAAGTGTCCTGGACTATCTCCTAGAAAACTTTTCATCTCCTTGTGCTGACTACATAGGGATGTTGTACAGCTGCAGATCCCTGACCAACAGTTATGCATTATAAACAGTCCTCAGTATTTTTAACCAATGTTCATAGAAGTGATTTGATTTAGTAACCTCATGGAATGTTGGTTTCATAATGATACCACTTTTGAACTAAATGATCTCACTAAGGGTTAACTTGTAATGATCTTGATAACATCAGAAGTAGATTTGGTATTGTCTTCCTTTGCTCAAAGGCCACAATCTACACTTGTGAGATTTCAGTCTTTTGTTATAGACTGAAGTTCCTAAGAGCTTTTTTTGCCATCATCTTTTCTAGGGTGCATATTTTCCCCGTTCTATGAGTCTCTATTGCATAGGATCTCTTGATGTTGAGTTATATGTATACTCAGATTCTAAACTCCTTCAAGTTGTGTCTTATCTGAAAATCAACGTTACTAGCAGTGCTAGTACGTTTCCATCAAAATTAAGTCTTACCTGGGCTCTTGCAGAAGCAGTGATTAAATAACCCAATTTAAAATAAAAGCAATGGTTTTGAGAGGAACGAATCTTTTTTACCTTTTCTAAGATTCCAACTGCATGCAAGTGTCCAGTGACAACCTCATCTTTGGTCACGTAATGCTGTCTCTGTAATGAGCATCAGTACAAAGCAAGAATGCGATTATATTGTCACTCTACAGGTGGGATATAAATAGAGTTTTAACGGAGTCCATATCACTTGCAAGGCTCCTGCTGCTCACTGGTGGTGGTGATGCCTTGAAATGTTCATTAAAATGAATTGAAGTGTTGTTTAAGCAGAGTGTCTCGCACAGTCAGCTAAGTTGGCTTCTGTTTTCAATTCACTGTATCAATCAGGACTTCAAGTCTCTACATTTTAATTTCTTTTGCGTAAGAATCAACTTTGTCGGCTTGTTTCTGCACCTCAGTTGCATAAATTGCCTCCTCAGCTGTCAAAAGTAGGTAACAGACTGCTTTGTAAACAGCCCGTACTCTAAGGACTCTGGAAAGCTTGTTCAGAGTCCAAACCTATGAAAAACGGTTTTAGCTTTCTCTTCTGAAGTTTAAACATTACAACTTAGACACTGTCCAGTATTTTTAATAGCTTATGGTAAAGGTTCAGCCATGGAGCCTCCTAACTGCTTGAATGCTGACAAGCACTGTCAAACACTGAGTGTGTAGATGAGTTTGGCAGGATTTTAGGATTCTGACTGAGCACATAGAAGTAGAATATCAATGAGAGCTCAAGTGATTTTTTTTTTTTTTAAATAATTTTTTCTTTTTTAGACTTGTAAAAGGTGAAAATCTAGGCTTTCACCTTCCAGATTAATTCTCTCTCTGCCTTAGTTAAGTAAGAGGAAAGAGAATGTTGAAAGCAATAGCACTGGCCTACCATAACTATGAACTTTCACTTCAGTAGTTCTAGTGTTTGATACAGACACTTTGTTTTAACTCATCTGTAATATTCCCACTGCTAAATCATAAAATTGATCAATGACTTAGTGTTTTTACAATCTGAAACCTGTGAACAGCCTTCAGAAGAAGCCTGGCTTCTTCTAGCTATTCCCAAAAATGCATATGGATGAGTTTTCTTCCTGTATCTTCGTCTTGCGTCATAATGTGCAAGTCTGGTACCTTGTTTGTATCAGGCAGGGCCATATAACCTTCTATATAAAATGGTGAGAGGTCCTCTTGAGGCTAGTTAAATTATTGGTCCTTGGAGTAAATATCTCCTCTTGCAGTTAGAAATCTCTAAACTGCTTGTCTGAAAGGGCAGTAGAGCATGTCAGCAGTTTGGATCCTTGAGACTGTAAAGAGATTAGTCACAACTTTCTTCTCAAGCTTCAGGACCGGCCCTTTTTGATGAATGCAATCCCTGGCTTTGTTGCCAAAAATTAAAACGTTGTATGTTTTGTTTGCATATGCTCCCTCTCTTTTTCTTCCATGACAAGCAGATTTATACAGCTATCAAAATCCTATTGTTTTCTTCGGTAATGATTGTGCCAAACGCTGAGTATATTTTGTGATTGTAAGCTTCTGTTTTCTTACTAGAAAATATTCTGGCTCTGTCACTTTTGTGTCACAACCTTTTAAAGGTGAGCTGTGTGGATAACTCTTTGGGGACAGTTGGTTCTATCTCTGCTTTCCCTTAGGATGAGACTGCAGTGAGCTTGGCAGTTGTTGGAATTTGAATTTCTAATGACTGTCAGAAGAAAAGGGTCTCTGCATTAATGACTATTCATGATACATTTAAAATACCCATAAACTTTCAGTGGCTATATCCAAGCTTAAAGGGTAACAGTTGTGGATGGTGACACACTGATAGTACATGGTAATTTAAAATTTGTTTCTGGAAAAACTCCTGTATCTGAGTAATTTAAAAAATAATAATAAAAAGACGTTTAAATAGTTGAAATATGTGCTACCGTGAGAACCGGGTAGACAGGTGTTCTGTGGAAACCAGTAGTGATACGGTCTTCGTTGTCCAACATTTGAGCCTGCAGAAGAGCTGCTGGAATAGCTCATTGTGTTTAACTGTCTCATTTCAGCTTGTTTGGGGCAGAAAAGGGTCTAGTGATACGGAAAGAATCTTGTACCCAAACCCTGCGGGTTCTGTTGCGTCGAAGAAAAAGAGCAACAGATTTCACACTGCGCTGCAAGATCAGTGTAGCAAGAATGGTGTGGGTCTGAAAAGTTCACACCTATGGTATTTCTTTGCAGTTACCCTGCAACTGTGTTCCTCTAGTAACAGCAGAAATGCAAAGCCCCAACTCTGAATTTAGGTTCAGTTTATGCATGCTTCCACCCCTGCCCTCAAATTTTCACTTTCTCATAGCCATTTTCTTAGTAATGTGTTGGGAGTGCAGCATCCAATATGAAATGCTTTTTTTTTTTTTTTTTTCTTTCCCCAACTGAAATGAGATTGGTGATTCTAGACGAGATCTTAATTGCTTTTGGTTCACAACATACTCTGTGTTGCTAGGTAGTACATAGCTCAGCACTACATCAGTCTGCTGAAATGAGTCTCAGGAGAGGGGATTGGGATTGGGGAGCTTGCAAATTAGGTGTGATGTACAATGTCAAAGAAGTGGTGGAGGAGTGGACTAGAATTGGCCTTCAACAGCTTTTTCTAGTCCAAGACTAAGAGAAACTGGCACAGGGATAAATTTAACCCGTGGGGTCAGAACTGCAGTAGCTGTCTGGACTACAGGTCAGAGCTGAGGTATGCCATCAGAGCTCTGTCTGAAGGTTTTAACAGCATCTGCCTTCTCTCTGCTTGACTTGTAGTGTATGAGCTTGCTTTCATGAGTGCTAAAATATGCTTGTATAAAAATAACCATCATATACTATGGGTAAAGGCTTTCTGTAGATTACTCAAGAGAAGAAGCGAGAAGGATATAGACTCTTCTTGCTGTGTTTGTTTGGAGATGGCAAGTCAGCTTTCTCAGCTCTGATGATTTCCTTGAAAGGACACGCTCTAAAGACACAGTGAAGAGCAAAGCACTGAGAAGAGAAAGTTAGAAAAAGGGCACATACTAGATGAATAAATTGCTGACAGCCCCATTGTGTTCCTAATAATCCATCTCACAAGAAGAAAAACTTCTAGTGCACAGCCTTGAATTTATTTTACATCTATCATGTTTTGCAGTCCTGGCCCTGTCTGATTCAGATTTTTCATACTCTTCATCTCACAGGTAAATTAAATACTATTGAAACAGCTGTGTGTTGCCTCTGAGAGTATTGCTTCTATGTAAAAGACAGCAGTTTTTCCGTAGGACAGAAATTAGATAGGCTCCTCTAGGGAGAAATATTTGTAAGTCTAAATGCCAGCCAGTTGAGTGCAGCACCCATATTCTCATGTATTTTTCAGTGTTGATCTCTGCTATTATTGCTGAAAAGATGTGTCCTGACACAAGGTAGGCAAGTGAGAATGAAATATCTGCTAAGGATAAGGGGCAAAAAGATGTACTTCAGATGTTGCTAATTGAAAGTATTGCATGCGTTTGACCCACGGCTGTTGAAAATGGCATCTATTGGATCATTTCATTCACTTAGTGCAGTAATTTTGCCAAAAGAGTGTAGGCAAGGCTTTTTGACACTTAGTCCTTGTGAACGCAGTGCTGCTTTCTGCTCACAATTTTATCCTCCAATTATTTAAATAATCATTTTATAAATATTTTTCTACTAAAATCTCTCTACAAAGAGTGGAGAGGGGTATTTTTGTGTAGAACCTGTGCCACCTTCTCAACTTTCTCCTCTCCCTTTTCTCGTTCTTTCCTTTTCCTACAGTACTCGAAGAAAAAAAATTATCATGCACTTAGCTATGCCAGCCAATATTTTGATGTTCTAAGATGGGTATTATTTTGTCCCACTGATACTTGTTATAAATACTGCATATAGATAAACTACATTAAAAGAATATGAAGTGATACGCTTATGTTCTAAGAAGTTAAGACGACCTTTAGCCACTTCCTCTGTTCATCTGTATTATGATACTGTTTAGTAACATGTTCACATACTACTGCAATTTCCCACAGAACATCTGCCTTGCTTAGCGCATTTGCTTTTTCTCATTCTTTCTGGGACTATGTCGTAAGTACTGCATACAATGCAAATCTTATGGTAAAGTCAGAAATAATTACTTTTCACGGGCAGTTCTGTAATATTACTGTGATAGCACCGTTTGACAAGCATGCGTGTAGTTGCACTGTAGCAGTGAAGCGAAGTATTTCATCCCGACAGAAACAGAAGCATAACGGAGCCTTTGATTTGGTTGTTCTTGGGTTCAGCATTGCAGTACGTAGCTGGGTAGCTTTCTGGTCTTGGCAGAAGGTGGGGTAGGAGCAGAGCTCTCCCTGCTCCTGCTTCAGTGCCGTGACCTACCTAGTGCTACAGCTGCGAAGAGCTCTACTCTGGGTGGCCGAGGGAGGTGGAGTGATCTTCTTTCCTGCCAAGATGTGCGAAATGGATTTTTTTTTTCAAAAGCTTGTAAACAAAACCACAGTGGTTTGGAATTCTTAGAGTGGGAAAATTGGGATTCACAAGCCTTATGGGGTTGTCACATGTTTTGCCTCCCACTCCCTGATAATCTTTAGAAATTAATGAGTGGTGGTTGGCCTTTGATTGTATCTTGATGTAAAGTCACTGTTGTGTTGACAGCCCTTGATAATTAATTGGTAACAGACCAAATGCTTGTGTGTGAATCATTCTCACCTTCGTTTTCTAATTCCACTTGTCACCCAAAACGTTTTAGTGTAGTAGATCACAACACAGAACAACTGGATAACTAAACTGCAGAAGTTTTCAACATCTCCTCTGGTAATGTGTGGGAATTATTCTTTCCTCGTACGAGTGTGCTTCTGTTACGGAACAATATAGAGACTCTGCCTCAATGACACCGCCATGGCTATCTCTGAGCCTACAGAAAACAGGCCCAACTGAGGCTGTAGGAGAACATATGCAAACATTTCTCCATAAAATGGATGCTCTGTGGCAGATCATACAGAGGTAATCATAAACCCCTTTCTCAAGGTTCCCTTTCCTGTTTCTGTTGACCAGTATAATGTGTAATGAGGTGGTTCCTGTGTAGTCCAGGGTTGTTCTTGGTTTTGTTCCTTTGCTACAAAGGGAGTTATTGCATTGATATTTTTGGTGGCACATAATAAGTATCAATTGTAATGTAGAAGTCTGAAATGCTTTGTTTAGTTATCCTCAGGTTAAATTAATTTTTATTTGAAGTAATGGAAAAGTTTTGTCTTTCCATCTTGGGTAAAATTGTTGGAAGTAGTGAAATTTTATATTCTGATATGCTAGAGTATCTTTTCTGCCAAATAAAATTGATATTCCATACTTTGTCTGCAAACAAAAAAATCACCCTTTTTGTCTATGTTTAACCCCTCTTATGTTACTAGCTCTCAGTGGAGTTTATTCATACACTTGAGATTATTAAAAAAAAAATCAAATGGGTGCTCAAGCAATGCAGGCAGGCAGATAATTCTAAATATAAAAATGTGAGATGTAAAAAAAAAAAAAAAAAAAAAAAGGCAGGGAGGCAAGCATAGAAGTTTGGGCATCAAAGAGCTCTGTCCAAGAGTAAATGAGGGCTGCATAAACAAGTGGGACCTGGACAATCCTGATTTCCCATTCAGTAGCAGCCAGAAAAGAATGTGAAGTCAGCTGGGAGTTGTGTAGTTGTCTTTATGGTGTGCTCCATAAGGCTGAGTCCTAAACGCACAGAGCCAATCTTGCATGCTTTTAACAAGAGAATTAGCTTATAAATCTGCAGCTGTTGTGTGCTGAAGCACGGGATGTGTGAGTTTGCTTGCCAGGCTTTAGATTTCTAGTTGGGGTTTTGCTTGAACTGGGAGATCAAGGTCTTATGGAAAACCAGCCAGATTGGCAAGAACAGACATGAAAAGTATTGAGTTGGAACAGTCCCATCTCCTCTGCTGAATGCTACTGATAAGAGAGCTTCAGGTCAACTGATCATGACCAGTATATAACATTGTGAAATGCATTAGGAGCCCTTTTGCCCTAAGTAACCACAGTGTTTTAAAGGTGCCTTGTCTCCACCAGCACAAAGCTATGCTAGCTGAAGCCCCTGGGTATCCCTTGTGAAATGTACCTTTGCCAGCTTAAAGCTAAGGTGAATCTCTGAGAAACTGTTTTTTCTTCCTTTCAGCTTTCTTATGCTTCATTAGAGCTCAAAGCTCCTTATACATAGCATGTATAATCCTCTCTAGAAGAGAGGCAGTGCCACCAAGGAACAGACTCTAGCTGCAGACAGTTGCTTCTGTAGTTTCTGTTTTGATCCTGAAATATAACAAAGTTAGTGCTAGATAAGAATTTCCAAAGCAATGCCCAGAGTCCTTGGAGTGGGGGGATGTGGGGTGTGAATTGGTTATGAAAGGGAGGATGTGAAAGGCTCTTGAAGGTAAGATAAAGGAAAAGCTCGGTCACAAGCTAAACGTTAAATGAATGGACAAAGTTCATAATCAGATTAATTGAGTATCTGGGATACTGAATGCTGTGTAAATTTATGAGATAACATGGTTTGTCCAGTTTCTCTTGGGAAATATGTGAAGAGCAAGGTCTGAAACCAAAGTTTTTCATGCTCCTGAGAGTGACTTATCCTCTGAACCATCCTTTTCCAGATCTAGTTACCAGTTACCAGTCACCCAGCATTAGTCATCCATCTTGTTAGCAGTACCACTTGCGACAGGGCTTTATGAGAAAGTAAGCTGAATTTCAGTCCTGAAGTCCTGTTCTTTATTCACTGCCTAAGGTTTGCGTAACTCCCGTCCATATTGCATCTCTTTTGTAGATAAACAGAGGACGTGTTTTAGAGCCATCCAGTCTGCAAATCAGCTAAAATGACCTCTTACTGCTCCAGGGAGGCTTCTCTTGTATTGGTGCTGGAATAGTTCCGTAGATGGACCCTACTTCAGCTCTGGTTAGATTTTCCAGACTAATTTAATGCCAGATATAAGAGGTAGTGAAGACGTGGCTGGTCATCTACTCTCTCCTGAGTCCCTGTGGTGTGTGAGATTTGTCCCTACTGAATATTTATGAAGGATTATGTCTTTTATTTCTGAATATTTATCCAGGAGTAGGTGCTTGCACTCTTGCCTTGAAGAGCATGCCGTATTCTCATTCTTCTAACTCTGGAAGCTTTTCATAATAGCAAGACTCAGTTCTCTCCAGAGTTATGTTCTTGCTAACATCTTGAATAGTGTATTTTACTGCCTCTCCAAAGACACTTTGAAGGTATTGGCAGGCTATTATCTTGGCTTCTAATACCTTTTACCTTCAAAATTGTAAATATTTTTCTGTCTTCATGTGTCTGTTACTGTGTGGTTTTTATGTTATTCATGGCTGCCTCTTTTCATTGTGCCTCCTTTTATCTGAAGTCTCACGAATTCGGGGAAAGGGTTGTTTAGACCACTGCATACTGAGCCAGCAAATGCATTAATGGAACAATTTAGGGAGCCTGTATGCCTGCAGCACTGATTCCACCCTCTCACTCCCCTTCACTGGACTAACTAAATTGATTTCCACCTGGTGAGGTCTCAGGGGTATCATTTATACCTTGAGTAGATTGATGAAATTTAGACACATTTTGTTAGTCTGTGGGTTTTTTTGGTTTGTGGTTTTGGGTTGGTTTTTTTTTTTTTCAGTTTTCACGTGAACAAAGCATTGCCATGCAAGTGGCTGGTACTGACCCCTTGTTCCTTTTCATTGCTTAGACCATACATATTGTAGAGATAGTGGATTTGGTGCTAGAGCACAAGCAGAGTATAAAAATGTTCATGTCTCCAGTGGGGTGGTTGTGATTTGAGCACCAGAGTGAGGTTTGGCGAGTTCTTCTCAAAATCCCTCTCTGTCCTTAGGTTTTGGACAGGTTATGTCCAAGTATATTCCTCATCTCTGCTGTTCCACCTTTCAATTTAAAAAAACAAAGCAAACAAAAAAACCCACCACTAACAAAAAACCCCCACCCTAGCTGCCTAATGCCCACAAGACATTGCGTTGTTTTCCCATGCCCTAAAAAATGTTAGTAAGTTGCAATAAACATGAAAAGTGCTGTACATTATTAGTTGTAACTTCACAGCATGTGCTTTCCTTTTCCTGACACAGGATTGACTTTGACCATTTAAATGGGTCAGGTTTCTCTGAGGCCTTTGAAAAGAAATACCAGCTAGTGCAGCTTCTATCCTAGAAAGGTGTTTGCATGCTTTCCTTACATGAGTACTGTTTTTTTGTAAAGGAACCCAGGCTTTCTCCCAAGTTACTGATCTCAGCCAAAGACTTTGCTTGCCATTCCTGTGGAAGGACGGAGATGCCTTCTAGCTGCCTGCAGAAAGGAGTGGTCCTGAGGGGTTCCCAGACAGCTGTACAAACCACATAGTTCAGTTCTCAAGGGAAGAGTGTAAGACCCTCTCAGGCAATGCTCCTGTAAAGCAGTGCTGGAAGAAGAGGAGAGAGGAGGAATGATCCAGAAGTCTTTCTCAGAGATGTGCTGTGCAGCATAATGACTCGCGGCCTGTTAAAGCTAGGCCTTCCCTATTGTGCGAGTCATAAAAAGCTGGTTGAAAACACCATGTTTAAGTGAAAGCTGGGAAGAGAAGTGAGTAGGAAATAAAATGTCATCTCTGTAGCTATTTCTTAACTTAATTCTCCAGTGCTTCCTGTAAAATTGTTCCAATTTCAGTCATCGTTGTGGATATTCAGTTCCCATTTGGACAACATAGGGAAATGGTCAGCTGCCATCTGCTAACAGAAGTACCAGCCCTCCCTGCAGTGTACACAGATGTGGCTGGAAGATCCCAGTAAACAGCCAGATACTGCATGTGTGAACTTGAAATAAAATTGGCAAGTGCCCTGGGAGAGTTGCTTTCCGGGAGTCATGCCCATCACCAAGCGGATTGCATCCATGTGTTTCAGTGCTATACAGCCTTTAAAAGAAATCTGAAGGATTGCTTTTGAAGATCTCTAATAGAGGAGGATGTGATTTGAAAGGCACTTTTAAAACTATCTAGGTAAAAATAAGTGAAGTGTGCTGGATAATGAAAAGCCTTTGAACTCCAGTGATGGATCTAGAGTAGTAATGTTCACTGCTTGTTTTTATCTTATTAAATGTATAGTAGCACTTAAATTGCTTTGCTTTAACACCTCCACATAGCACATACTGTAGAAAAAGAGAGTTGACTTCACAGTAACTGTTAGCAAGGGACTCTCAAGTTGCAGAGCATTATCACTGTTATTGTATATTCTTATGAGTGGACGGATAGGAAGGACTGTTGGGTTATTGAGTGTGCTCCTCCGTAACTGCAACAACTGTGTTAAACTTAGAAGTATTCACAGAATATGAACTCCACATATTACAGGTGATAGTGTGCTTCTTAACAACGTAGTATGAATTAATAACCTGTAATAAAAGATCAAATGTTGCAACCATAATATGCCATGAAGCAGAGCCGGAGAGTTTGAGGATATTGCTGGAGTCTTAGGCCTATGTATTTGTAGATTAGCCTGGGAATTAGACTGTATACCTCATTATAGAGGACAGCAAAAAACAAAGCAAAAAACCTCCTAGCATTCTGACTGGGCTATGAGGCAGTGGCACAGTATAGAGTTTCCTTCCACTCCAATTTTGTAAATGATTTAACATCAGACACGAGCAGGTCACATCACTTTGGCTGCTGTCCGTATAATTGCAGTAAGAACAGCAACACATCCTGCACAACTGTGGCCACTCTCTAGGGCTTTGAAAGAGAGGAAAGCATGGACTAGGAGGAAGATTTCTGTTTTGAATCCTCCAAATGCCTCATGAATACCTGAATCTGGTGTTTGTAGAGAACAAAAACAATGGAAACTAAGTGATCCTGTCCTGTTTAAAGCCTTCTTCAGAGAGCCAGTCATACTGTTTCTTCATCAGCTTTTCAGGATGTCTTTGAACACAAATGTTTCTTGCACCCTCTCCACTTCCTAAATATGAGAAAACCATTTTAGAGCTTCATCCTAGATTCTTCATTTATTATGACTTCTGGTCTGAACTTGGATGCAAGCATTTTATAATTACTTGGTCCCCAGCTGAAACGCTGTCCTTTGACTGAAATAGTTTGTAGTTCTTCCTGCCTGCCTGCTTCTGCCATCTGTCTACCCTTCCCATATTTGAAAGAGTAATTGTAATTTCTTGTCATTTCTCTCTTTTAAAGAGACTCCATGACTCTAGTCATTCTTGTAACTTTCTCTGCAACTTTCCCAGTTTAAGCTCGTCTTGTTTGAATGTGAATGACCAGAGCAGTGGTAAAATATTTCGGATGAGATTTACAGGTGCTTGGAACAATATTCAGACATGATCAGCTGCAATACACAAGTCATTTGGGAGCTGGGAAGTGAGAAGCCAGCAGCTTCCCTGGGCCACTTGCCGAAGCTCTTTCTCTGGAGGGAGGCCAGTCTGTACGGACCACTTTCCCTGGCATCTCGGAGCCTCGTCTGCCTTCTGCACCGTTACTCTACGCAGGTGCTCAAACCCATGCACTCCTGCCCCTTGGGAAGAAAAAGTGGAGGCCAGAACGTTAAACAGAATTTTATCTTGCAACAGGTTTGCTTTCAAAAACAAGAGAGGAGATTTGGAAAAGTGTTTGGCAGCAGTCCTTCCTCGGCCCCAGGTTTGACGAGGTCAGACTGGAGTCCTCTGGCTTCTCTGTTCCCACCGTTTCTGAGCTCTTAGAGCTGGCTAGTCTCTCTCTCTCTGCAGCCGTTAAAGTAGGCTTTCCTAACTGATTTGCTCGTATCTTTTTGCTGCTTTCGTACTGCGTATCTGTCCTGAAAACAGGCTGATGTCTTACCTCCCCATCTCCTTGCTTGAGCAATCAGTGTGTAGTCTCAGGCGAGGAGAGAATGAAAGTCTGGAGTGGGAGGCTTGTGATGACAGCAAATCAAGTCCTTTCACACGCTGGAGTAAACGTCGAGTAGTTTTTGCTTGGGCTCTGCATAGGTGCTACCAAGGTCAAAACACTGTTCATTTGCAAATATGTCCTGAAGCACACACGGATGTCTACTGAGCACCCAAATCATATGGAGATGAAATGGAAACAAATCTGCTTCATAGCTGCTCAGACTTAAAGTTAGCAGATGTGTGTTTGTTTCTTCCTCATGCTGCAAAATCCCGTAAGTCAGTGCTCGGGACAGAGTTACAGATATTTTTGCTGCCTTTTGAAATTGGTCTTTGTTTTTTCCTTGCTTTTGAACCTTTTCTGTATTGGTATTTTTCACCTACTGGATGAGAAAGTGACAAGAAAAAATATTTTCTTCATCTTTGCCTTAGAAGTGTGACAGATAGGGGCTCTTGAGCCTATACACCAGCTGCACCATTGCTAAATTATGATACATTATTGCTTCCATTTCTTTGCTTTCTCATTCTGCTGCTGGAAGGATAGGGAGGTGAGGAGAAAGCAAAGGGGCAGGCTGCTTTCAGAGGTGGGAAACCTGAGGAAGGAACCAGCAGCGAGGAAAAGGACACACTGTAAAGGAAAAGGAAAAGGTGCCTAGCGGAGGTTAGGTGTGGGGGTCCGGAGCAGCAGTCGAAGCGGTGGGACCGTAAACACCGAAGCAATGCTGGAAGGAAGGTTAGGATGTATTTGGAGCTTGTCACTGGAGGCACAGGCAAGCTTGCAAATCGCGTCGAAGTGGTCACACAACAGAGACGAGTTTAACTTTGGCACGTGCTGAAGCATTTTCTTGAAGCGTTCGGTTTTCAAATGAGTGTCCATTTACTGCATAGAAAAAATGGTGTGTGTACTACAAATCTCTTCCAAGACAGAGAGCTAACAGGTAAATATTTTGTTCTTTTCCCTTTGGTGGGATGGAGGCGTTTGCCGTGACTTCCGTAAAGCTGCGGTGCGTGTGACCTGCTTACTGGTGGCCCTGTGAGCGATGGGGTTTCTCAGCACCGGGTACCGATGGAAGCTGGGCAGGTGTGCTGTTCTGTCTGCTCCAACAGCTTCAGTTCTCAGGCAGGATTGAAACAAATGGTTGGATGTCTTGCTAATACACATGCTCTTTCTAGGCTGTGGAATTTAAATGAAACCAATCATGAAGCCTAAGTGTGTCAGAGAACTAAATAACAAGTGATAGAATATGTGTGTATATATATATATATAAAATCTATATAATAAGTGTATATATATATAAAAATATATAAAATCTATATAGTAAGTATATATATATACACACACATATATATATATATAAAGGAAAAAAAAAAGGCGTTATCTTCATGTGCAGCTGGAGGAAGAGAAGTCTGAAAGAATACCTTGAAAGAACTAGGGAGGTGGAGGAGGGGCACTCATAATGTGCTTTTTTTTCCTGCCGGAAATTAGACTTAAGAATTTTGCTGTAACTTTTCTGAGCAAGAGCAGCAGTTGATTGATTGTTTTTCTAATTAGGCGCAGTAACATGCACATGCTGTGCATGCACGTCTGAAAGTTTTGCCCTAAATGAACTCAGTAGTAGAAAGACTTTTTTTAGTGCAGTTAAAATAAACAAAACCCCAAATGGAAAAAATGCCCTTAACCCTCATTAGTTTGCAGACAATTTAATTCCTAATTTAGCAATATTACTTAAATTCTAATCTCATCTTCTGGTGTGGTATATGAGCACCTTTTGATTGTTGAGTTACTTCAGTGATGATTTAGGAAAGCAGACCCGCTAATTGCACCTTTCAGACAGCATTTAAATCCAGTTGAAGTTGAGGTCTCTCGGGCACGTGTTGGTTGCAAGACATGAATTTGACTTCTTTGCTGAATAAGAGTTGAGCATGGGCTTTCCAAACTCTAATGTCTTTGGAGTACCCATTATTCCTCACAGAAGCAGCAAAGGCAACAAAACACTTAAGTTGAATAAGGTATTAAAACCGAAACACTTACTTTGGTTAAGTAAGGTATTAAATTGTCTACTGAACTTTTGGGAAACCATTTTTACCCCTTTCAACACTGGAAAAAAATATGATGACTTATTTTCATTTTGGAGGGATTTATAGTTTTAATAATGCAGCACTCCCCAATAATACTGCTATCCTATTTTGTTCCCTCTAAAGATGATTTGGAAATTAAAACATAAATCTCTATATTTTTTAAAGTAAATCTGATCATGCTAATTTGAACATCAGCAGCTTTCACAGGAACTGTGGTCTAGTCCATTAAAGTAGACACGAGGAGTTTCTCTGAGTATTTTTTTCTTTCCATATCCAGAACTCTCCGTTCAAGAGATGAAGAAGTTAAAACTTGTTAAGCTGTGGAATTCCCATCTGAATTTTAAGGAGGCGGCTAAAAATTTGAGAACATTTTGCAGAAGATATTTTAAATGTAAATAATTATTTAAAGATTTTACATGAAAATGACGCTGAAGAACTGAAGCTTTGAGCTCTTGGTGCAGCCGTAGCTCTCAGGCTGTTGGTTTATATGTTCCTTGCCTTGCTTCTGGTACTGAGTGGCTGAGGAGATGGGGGCATCTCGCAGGACACCAGGTGAGTTTCTGATTTGAGCCTGTCTAGCCAGCCAGTCTGGAAGCTTGCGTGTGGTTTGTCAGATGCTGGGTTAGTATCAGTAGCATTTTGTTTGCGATGAATCTACTTCAAATTTATGCAATCCTAAAACATATGTGTTTTGAGTGTAAACAGAGGAGCAAGGGATGTGTTGGTAAGGGAGAGAGAATAGCTTTCGGTGATTCCTCAGGTGTAGGAGAACCTGACGGCTGCTTACCCCTGGAGTGTTTAACAGTGGTACTGGAAGGAGTCTTCCAGAATTTGAGTATTTTACTAGTTGGGAAAACACTAAAGCAGTTTGTTTTCTAATCTCTGCTTTTATGACATAGTTAAAATGGAAAGGTATAATCCCTCTTCTTCCTCCTGACCCTGACCTCTGACAGAAAGGTCAATATATGTGTGTGATCTCCTCTGTCATTTGTATCTTAATTCAGCTGGCATGCTCTATTGACTTGTTGCAAATTTGTAATGAATCACAATTTCATAAATGACAACAGCAACATGACATGGGGGTGGAGACCTAAATGCAAAGGGATTTTGCAATGGCAGCTTTATTAACATGTAAGCTTCTTAGTTTTATTTGTGGTACCTTACATTGCATCTCTTCCCAATTTTTCAATTCTCATTGACAGGAAATGTAGCTTGTGACTTTTATCTGATTAAGTTTTTTGGTTATAAATGATGAAACAAATAATTTCTAGTGAGAGTTACAGGGGGAAGTTGTATTTACAATGTATTTGCCCTTGAAAGAGAAGGCCCCTTCCTTAATGGCTCCAGTTTTATTAGTCAATTAAAACCAAGCTTTTACAATATACAGTTCTCCTTTAGAAAAGTTATTATTCACCCAAATGTAAGTTGTGGAGGTAGACAGAAGGCTTTGAGATAGAGGATTAAAGATTATTTGGAGACCTTACTCAATGTATTCTAACTTTCTGAGATGTAAAGCTCTTTCAAGGTTAGAAAATAAATGACTTTTCAGAGGTTGGATGGGAACTAATTCCATATGTTGCTCTGGGTGGTAAACATTGATTTCCTCTTTGATTCAAGAAGCTTAGAATGTGTGAAATCCTCTTTAAGATGAAGAGCTCCTAGTGCATCAGTAGGGCCAGTTTTTGCTGCAGTTACAGCAGTTTACTGCAATGCTTGCACTGTTGTGAATTTAGCAAGGACTTTCTTCTAGTTTCTCTCAGTACATAAATTTGCTAAGATTAAGCTGGGAAGCAAAAGGTCTTCCTTGTGATACACTTGGAAGGTGTTCTGCATGTGGCTATTTTCCAGTTTTATTCTTAACTTTAAAATCAATAGAAGCTTATGGCCATAAACCTCTCTTGTAAAAAGATTAATTGATGGTCAGTCATTGAGAGCGAATTAGAGCAATACTGTATTGGGTTTCTAAGGGAGACAGATAGGTGTCCATCTAACATTTTTATTGCCATTCTATTTTAGCGATGTCTTTTTCTTTCCCTGTCTGTCACCATACTGAAAAATATATGGTGTTAGTAATTCTGATAAGCTAGATGCATTCCTGAGTTAAAAAAAAACAAACCAAAAAAAAACCAAACAAAAAAGTGATACGTTTTAGAATTCCAGGACAAATAAAATGACTTTTTTTCCTTCATAACAGTGTGATCTAAAGTCTTAACTTTAACAGCAGTTGGTATCCCCAGTTTTGTGTTTGGTTCTGCCATAGGCGGTCACCAAACATCTACTTTAGCAGACTTTACCAAGGGATTGTCTCAGTAAAGCACTATCATTAGTTAATATACTTCATCTTCTGAAGAAGTGATGCCTTTTCTCAATTTCTCTAAAGTCAGATGATATCAAAATAAAAGCTGTCGTAATGATGAATGCATATATAATATTTGTTTGACATCTCCTTGATGAAGGCTGTCAAAACACTTCATTTCTATGGACATAATCAAATGCCTGGATTCACCTGAGGCATAGAGAAACCAAAGCCAAGCCTGTCCTCATCTTTCTCAAGGAATAGAAAAGTTAACATACAATGAACATAATGTAATTGTATTCATAATCCCCGGTTTTGCAGGTTATAGAAAGACTAAAGCACTGGATTTTTTGATGCCTGTCAAAATTTTCAACCCCTTGCATTTGTTAATAGCGTATTCATTTTAACTGCCTTGTATGGGAGGATACATCTGCTCCTATGTAAACATATATTCTCAGATAAAGCTTGAGATGGAAGTCCCCTGGTGAGGAGCTGGTAGATTGCTCTGTTTGTCTCTGCCAATATAAATTTCGATAGCATGTTTAATGGTATCTGGGTATTATTTTGGGAGCAGTTTGAGTGTCTGCTACAGATCTGTTTGGGGAAATAAAGTAGCAGATTCCTGTCATAGTATTTATATCTGGAAAAGAGCTGAGTCTCCAGTATGAAGAGTGCAAAAGCAATCTGCTCGCTGTACCTGTCGATTCACTCTCAGATGGGGAGATAGCGATCTGCAGGGTCAGTTCTGCACCAGTAATACTCAGTCATTCTCTCATCTGGATTATAATTACTGAATTTGCAAATGATATGAAATTGGGAGGGGTTGCAGATATGTTGAAGGACACAATGAGAAATGAGTATAAACTTGGCAGGTTGGAGAAGTGGTTTGGGAAGAAGGTGGAATACACCATGTAAGGAAAAGTGCAGTTTCCTAGACTTCAGAATAGTAAAGTGCATAAAATGCATGAACATGGGGTAGAGACTAACTGGCCGGTGAGTAGTTTTGTAGAAAAAAGCTCTGATGTTAGCATTTAGACTGTGATCCACCTAAGCCGAAGTGTTAGACTTGCAGAAAAGGATGTCAGAGGGTGTACACCAGAAGTCTCGTGAAATAGTCCCCAAGACCTCAGCCGGAGCGTGGTGTTCGGTGCTGGGCACGCTCCAGGGAGGGGCGAAGCAGTGGAAGACAGTGCAGAGGAGACGGTCAGCCTTGGAAAACTTGGTGTTTGGGGGAGAACTGAAAGATCTGGGCTAGTTAACCTAAAGAAGAGAAGATGGGAGAAGGGATCTTAAGAATAATCTTCAAACATTTAAAAGGCTGCTCAAGAAAGAAAAGGAACCTGAACTCTGTACACAGAGTGGCTAGAAGAAGTGGTAAAGAGCTTTAAACTGCTCTAGTAAGGTAAATTCAAGCTGGGAAAATGCTTCTAACAGGAAAAACTCTGTCAAGTTTGGAGTAGGTTGAAGAATCGTGGAGTCTTGATCATTGGATGTCTTTCTCATCTGCTGTTGGGTTTTTCTCAGGAAAACCATAAACCTTCTGTGGAAAAGGGGTAGACTGGATGACTTTTTAAGATACTTTGTAGCCCTGTGGTTTGTTTTGTTTGTTTGTTTCCTTTCTGCAGTTTATATTGGACTGCAGATCTGTCTCAAGTGGTTTTAAGGATGAGACATTTTGTAAACAGTATATGTCTTTTCAAGTATGTAAACTAGTATAAATTATCCTGCTGGTTCCAGATTTCTCTCTACAATTCTGTACGAGATCTAGTAGCAAAAATACTCTTATAAAGAATACCAACTTTTAGAGACTATCAAGAATAAGTAGTTTTCCTCTGCAATGATTTGAGAATTATGGCTTGGGGTCACATAGAAAACTGCCAGCAAATTTGAGAGTGAAAATTGTTTTATTGTCCCTCTTCCTTTCCATTTTATCAAACTGACAATAGCGGAGAGATGTTTTAAATTTTCATGTTTCACTTTTTAATTTGATCTATTAAATGAATTTTAAATATAAACTAGCTTCTTGCACTTACTCAGATTGTAAAAGGGTCTTAAGTATCTTGGCACATTTAATGTAAGTGGAAAACTGTTTAGAAATTACCTTAACATCTATTCTATATTGCTTTTTACTGCCGACCCCATCATTCAAATACACATAGCACATGCCCAGCTGGTATAACTTAATTATGTTCAATTTATGTAACTTAATTATTAAAGACCAGTTTTTAGAAAGTTGATTTCTATGCTTCATTCAGCACTGTTGCTGGCTTAAAGGAACAGCTGTATAGAAAAACACATTCTGAAGAAGGTGTGCTTTAAAAATTATGCATTTGTTTTTACTTTCTTTTTCTCCCTTTTCTTTCTGGGATCCTTTACCTTCCGAATTTCAATTAGGTTATTAAAATACTACTTTAAAAACAACCAGCCTAACTTCTGCAATAAGGAACAGAAGATAAAGGTGTAGTTTGTCTAAAATTAATTTGAAATAGTCTCAGAAATTAGCCCTTAAGGTGGTTAAGAAATCTGACAACATAATAGCAGGACGATTTTTTTTTCTTTCCCCTGCTTCTCAGCATAGACTACATTGAGTGGTTGTCTGAACATAGCGCTGCGAGCGTCGGGCTGACAAGTTTGCTGCTAGCACTGGAAGATCACAGGTCACCTGTTGTACGGCTGAGTGGCAAGAAGTTTTGCGGGATGGAATTAGATTGCCTGGGAAGAGAAAGGGAACTGGAGAGCCGAGTGGTCTGTACAAGTAGACGTTGTTCTCATATAAATGTACCTTCTGCACCCAGTGAGGCACTTAGGAGGGTGATTCAGAACGTGGGGTGAATCATCTTTGGAAATCTTGTTTGTGCAGGAAGATTAGGAAAATTGGGCCTTTCATTCAGGGCTTCAGTCAACTGCTTAAAACTAGGCTGGATGGATCTGAGCCAAGGTCTCTGCGTCTTTGGAAAGTGAAAATTAAAGAACAAATAAGAAATCATATTAGTGTTAGCTGCTTCAGTCTGTTAAATCTGTTTCAGGACCTGAGATGACCTTTAACACAAGTTACCAGCTTGCTCAGCGCCCTGTCCCATTCTGCTTGCACTCTTGGCACGTGTGTCAGGCCATGTTCCAGGCTTTAGACGGGCATACCAGTTTGCACATGAGAACCTAAAATGGTTTGTGTGATCAAAAGTCCCAGCTAGGAAATCGATTCATAGTAAGCCTTGCTATAGTAAAATAAATAAATACACACGCACACATATTCCTCCCATTTCTGGAGTTTTTACTGGGGAGAGGAGAATGGTTCTCCTACTCGTGGAGCAGGAGATCGGTTCTGATCACCACTGTGGGGGTGCCAAGAGCACATCGGTTTTGCACCATGTAGGCAGAGTTGTTTGGACTGAATAAAGTATCCCTAAAAGTCTTATGGTGTAAACCTCATTCAGTTCACTGAAGTCCTTAATGTAGATACGAGGATGGTCCACATACTAAATTCAGTGACTGAGCTGAAAACAAATAGAATTAACCTAAACCATTTCATTTGACACAGAAAATGTTTTTGAGCCTGTATTTTGAATATTTATTTCTAGAATGTGTGCCATTTTAAAACAAAAAGTCCATAGTGAAAATTTTGATAATTTTTCTTAAATTGTTTTGCTTAGGAGTTGGTTTTATTCCAGGAGGAAAGATAATTTCAGATGTTTTTCTTCTTCACTGATTCTTTTTTTTTTTTTCTTTTTTTTCTTTTCCTATCCATTCATTAACCACAGCAAAAATATTTGCCCTGCTTTGTTAGGTGTGTCCTTTTGGACAGCATCTTACAGGCTGTGTTCAGACTAAATTTAGAGGGAGCTTCACCATTCATTGCAGCCCTCTAATTATAACTGTAACAGCCACAAAATTGATCCAAACTAAATTAAAAACCAAATTGCTGCTGCTGTTCCCACTGTTCAGATCACCTGAATATTTATTCAGCTAGTGATACTTCTGAAGCTGGAGAATTTTTTGGTTTTGAGGAAGAGGGAGAAAAATAGTCCAGCTGAGCTTTGACATCCGAAACCTCTCTTGGTCTTATTTCTGAGGGGGTTTGGGTTTTTTATTTTGTTTTTTTTTGTTTGTGTGTTTAGGTTTTTTAATCCACTCATGAACCCCCATGGCAAAGTGAACTAGCCCTGCTGGTGAGATGATGTCAATAATTCAGATCACATTATGCTGGCAATTCAATCAAATACAAAGTTACCTACGTTTCAGAAACATTTAAAATTCCTAGTTATGTAGGAAGCTAATTTGAAAGAGCAGCTGAATGCCTCCTGGAAAATGCTGAGAGTTTCTCTTTAGTACCCATTCTGCTTGCTTGCTCTCATCGTATATTTTCTGCATTTCTCTAACCTTGTTCTTGATGACAAAAGACATTTGCATGAAAACAGGATCTTTGTTTCTTAAGTGTTCATCTGTTCCTGCTGTTTATTTCCCACCTAAAGTCATAATCCTCTGTTTGTGGCATCACAATTGGTTGCAGTGGAAATTATTATGTCGTCACAAACGGAGGATTATGACTTCAGGTGGGGGGATAAGCAGCAGGAACAGATGAACTCTTAAAAGCAAAAATGCTGTTTCATGTGAATGTCCCTGGTAATAAAGAAGAAAGGGAGGCGAAATAGAGAAACAGAAAATTGGTATGAGCAGACTTGTGCCTGAACAGTAGGGCAGCAGATTTTCCTTCAGGCAGGAGCAGCTATTTTGAATTAGGGACATGTCCATGTAGAATTTATTCTTTTAAATATTTTCTCCTCAACTAAAAAAAAATATAAATACTGATGTTGCTACTCAAACACTGAAATGACTACTCAGTTCAGGGAGGGATTTTTCATCTTTGTCAAGCATTCTTTTATTCCTTTGTCTATGTGTTTGTCAAGTCACTTTTAATCTTAAGGGAGTTTCCCTTTTTTGTGCCTGCTGATAGGTTTTTCAAGCCTGAACCCCACCATTTGGAATGGAGCATCTGCCCTGTGTAAAGCAGGATAACCATGCTGGAAGCTCATCTAAACCACACTGCTGAGCCAATCAGTCAAATGCTTTTCACGGACTGCTTCCATTTAAAACCACAAGCAGCAAGCTGACATTTTTCTTCAGCATCATAAGATGGAAAGCTCCGAAATACCCAGTAGCAATCTCAGCTTGTACCTTATTTGGGTTTTATCCGAGCTTTTCTCTCCCACCCCCCCATGTTGCAGCTGCTCTGTTCTTTAGTAACAGGAGGTTGAAAAAATTATTGGTGCAAACCAAAAGGTTTATAAGAACAGAAACTAAAATACCGAATAGAAATGAGGGTAGGGAAAGATTAATAACAAAGCCTATTGTGTGCTTTCTGTGGTAGCAGCCAATTTGACTTGCTTTCATTAAAATTCTCCTTGTTAGCTCGGGTGATGTGTTGGGGTGATGGACTATTTGATGTCTGAGAAGTGGTGAGAAGTTAGCTGTCTAATGATGGACTAATTAGAAAGCCCATCCTAGCAGGATCCATGGAAATTGATTTGCACAGTGCCATTTTTGCTAATGAGAATCATGAATACATGTTTGCAGTCCTTTACTTACTCTTCCTACCCAGAGCTAATGAAAGAGAAGCAATCATTAAGAGCTCAGCTACAATCTATCCAGAGTTTCCTTTACCTGTAGGAATAGCCATACTTCAAGAACTTCATTTTTAAATAATACCCTTCATAGAGCAGCAAGCTCCACATGTCTGCTTCCTATAAAATGAGTGTGTTTTCTAATGCATCTCTTCTCAAGAGTTATCCTCACTAAATAGGGAGTCAATATCTTCTCTTTGCAATTTACAGAAAATTACCATTACAACATGGGACTAGAAGAAACCATGAATATGTAGTCTGAGTAAAATTAAAATGAATTAGATGATTTTTCCTACAAGGGCAAACATGTCCATCTACAACTAGGTCAAACATTTTTAATATTTATCAGTCTAAGGCAAACAAAACCCCCATTACTTTTAGTATGTCATATTACGATTTTATTTGAATTTACATTCACCCAGTTGCTTTCAGATGCCTTTAATCTGCCCAGATGGTATATGCTCAGCCAGGCCCATATAGCCCAGAGAGAATCCACAAAACTAGAATTTTTTGCAAAAAGATCTCCTGAATAAAATATGATGTTAATCAATGCAGTCTGCCTACCTGTAAGCACATCTTCCCTTGTCCCTAGGACTCTAGCCTCCTATCACCTCCCAAGCTTCTCAAGGCCTTCTCCGCTTGGCCAATAACGATCTGACATTGCCTTACTTTTCTCTTTCTCTTGCATGCGTTCCTGTAAATTCTACCATAATTAAAGAAAACTATAGACCTATTCAATTATCCTTTGACTTAGCTCTTTTAGGTGCATTTTGACTGATGCAACCAATAGCTGGGGATATAGTATCAGGCTCTAGGAACTAGCTGTAGTGAAGTTTTAATATATTTTCAGTGAAATGGATGTCCTATAAATGCTGTCGGGCAAAAGTGAAGTTGAAGAAATAGAAGCTAAAAGTGTAAGCCGACAAGCAGCTGAGGGTTGAAAGTAAGAGGGCAAGCAAGGGAATGGTGAAACTCCGTTGTAGGCAGCAACGAAGGAGTCGGAGCCTGAGGTTGTGCAGTGAAAACTAGAAACAAGTGGAATAGGTAGCTTGGAGCTATTGTTACCTGGGTGGATTAGAAGAAGGGATAGCAGAGGAAACAGTGAATTATCGGAAGGGAAAATAAGAATGGAAAAGGAAAGAGGGAGGTTTGAGTGATTGTGTCTGAGTTTCTTATGTTTCTTAGTTAGAAAGAAAGGAAAAAAGAATTCTTGAGGAGGCAGAGTTAGAAAGCAGGTGGGGAAGCTTGCAAACTTTCATGAGAAATCCTAGTAAGAGGACAGTAATTTGCTCTGAGACAGGTAGATTATGTGTAGACAGTATCACAAAACCACATGATATTGGTCTTCATGTCTGATTTATTTTAATGAAACTGAATTACCTTGACATAACCAGGAAGAAAAAGATCTTCCATCTTTCCACAAAGGAACGTAGGCGAGGTCAGCACTTTAATTTATTTCTGAGGTTGAGCCCGCCTAGTTTATCTTGTGCCTACATTCACTGTTTTACATCAAGGAAGTTCCTATGCATTAGTTCCCTGAAGCAAAAGCTTTATCTGATTATAGCAGTGAAAACAACTGTAAGTGTATTCGTCTGATGGCTTGCTTTTTCCACTGAAAGAAGAGATTTTCTAATTTAAAAAATTACTCGTAACTCTTCCATTCGTGTTTTGTGATGGAGGATCTTTAAAACATATCTGCACGTGTATATTCCATTTATATACGAAAAGTGTCTGGATATGGTAGGTACTAGATTCATAATTTCTTTGCTGTTTTGTGTTACCTCCCAGCATTAGCTACTCATTAGTTTTGTGATTTTTTTTTAAATATTTATTCCTTTTTGTTCCTGTAGTGGAACCTACAAAAGAGATTAAGAAGAAATGTCCAACTATTATGCACTTTCTGCACTGTTATGGGAGTAGGTTTTTGGTAATCACATGATGCATACTATTCAACATCTAAACATGCTAGCACGTAAAAAGAAACAAAAGACTAACACTTTCTTTAAATTAGCCTTTTTGGACATTTTTTTATGTGCAAAACTTACTTGAAAATGAACCTGCAAAAGCAATTGGATGGATGCATAGCTCAGACATATTCCCAAATGGCAATCAAGGAAGATTATCCCATATAGCAGACTAGAGAAGATTTATTTGTAGACTGTATTGGGACCTTCAGAGCTAATATTTGGTATACTGTAATGTGATCTGCTAACATCGCATAACATGCAATATTGATGACTGATTATCTTTTTGAAGAAATGTTGCTGTATACAAGCTCAAAGATTTGGGTTTAATTTAAAGGTCAGATCATATAGCCGTTCACTTATAAATAAGTAGTCCAGATTAATGACTTGTTGGCCTGTTTGGAGAAAAAAAAAGATGTTGATATTTGGAAGTGGTTTGTAGTGTCATTTCCTCTTGTACAATTCCGATAAATGTGTTAGTTAACTGTAGTATATTGTGTAACACAAATATAAAAACATATTGGATGATAGGATTTTGCTAAGACGTCGTTGATGTTGGTTGTGTAGCAACATTATACCTTTCTGTATAGAAATCATCTGTGCGTCCAAAGAGCTGCTGTTTTCTGGAGGATTTGATAGCTGTTAAAAATAGATTTAATGGGGAGTAGGCAGCCACTGGGCAGTGAATTCGCTGTAATAATTATGGAATGCTCTGTGAACAAAGCGCTTACCCTTCCCGTGTTCAGGTCAGAGGCATAGTCTTCACAGGCACAGAACTAACTACTTGGCTGCAATGAACCAAAACAATAAAGGAAAGGCCACATTAATAAAAAAGCAATGAGTGATGTTAGAAACTTAAGACACTCTGTTAGAAAAACACTAGTGATCTACCTAGCTGGTATCTGGTGTCCGGCCACGTAAAAAGAAATCACCTACACAGTTCTGTTCTCACCTAAATGCAGCCTTTGTTCTGCTTTACTCTCCCCCTCCATGTGTGCTTCTCATCTTTCTTCCCTTAATGTGCCCTTTCCGTTTTCGTTTTCCCGGCAGAATTGCACTACCTCCTATGCAGGCTTCTTTTCCCACTGTGGAGCACCTCATATCCTCTCTTCTCTTTCTTCCTTGGTATATTGTATTTACTTGCTACTAAAATTCTCTTTTACGAGCTATAGTATTCTTGCTTTTCCTCAGCTGTATCTTAAGAGAGGAAGAATTTCATTTCGGTTTATGGCGGTCAGTCTCGTAAGGTGGATGCGTACCAGGGGACTTGTGTAGTTCTCCACTGGCAATTTTCCGTAAGCACCGCCGGCGCCTTGCCAAGCACAAAGGTTAGATGATCGCTGTCGCTTCTTGCTTGAGTTGGAGATCGTTGCAGTAGACCTGCTGAAATATCCAAAGATACCTCGGGTTTTGTGTCACGCTTTATCGGGTAACTGTTTTTATAAGGTGTTTGGATTTACTTTTTTAAAATTTAAAAATATTTTTGTTGTCCTTGTCATCTTCTGCTCACTTGAGTTTACTGCAGTCAGAGGGTAGTGGCAAAAGCCCAGACAACAAGCTAGCTTTGGGTAAACGTTCATGCCAGGACCTCCTCCTGGGCTGCCATTGCTTGCATTCCGAATCTTTCCCGAGTTTTGCTCCAGGTTTTGCTTTCCTTTAAGATGGTGTTACAATGTAGCCCTGCACAACCAGGGAAATCAAAGCACTTGAGCAGTTGTAAATTAGTAAGCGTTTGTATTTTGGAGAGCCTGTCCTGGATTTCATCATTTATTTAAGGCTGGTGAAGTGTCGGAAGTATCTTCATCATTTGCTGAAGTGTAGTTGGAGGAAGCAGTTACAGAAAGCCTTTTGTGCGTTTTCAGTGGGTCGCTTAGGAATCCTAGTCGGGGAACGAGAAAGCCTTTGGAATTAAGGTGATGAATCACAATGTTAAAGTTCAGCAGCAATAATTATTAGAATAATTTTCCCATGGCGAACGTGCATTACATATACAGGCGTTGTGTGCATTGTCTCTGCAGTGCGAGAATTTAAGTCTTAAAGTCAGGCGTGATTCCATTTAATTTTGACATGTACATTTTCACCCAAATTCAGTTGTGCAGAGTAGCTCCTTAATTAAAAGGAATTTAGTTTTGAAAGTCTTAGCCCTCCCTGAGAGACTGTGGACCCAGACCCACCCCAGGTCTTTTCCCCAGGACCTCACATGTCCAGAGTTCCAGTACAGAAATTCCAGGGCACTGGCACAGCAGACAGGGCAACGCAGTAGCCTTTGCTTACTCTCCAAAAAAGTATGCTTATCACCTTGCAAACACTGGCTATTACTGACACACTATGTGACTATTCAGGCAATTTTCTTGTTTCTGAAACTTCAGTGAAGAAACTGATGCTTGTGCCCTTGTCCCAGCTGCTTCCTGCACCTGCCAGTAACGACTGGATTCCAGTTTACCACATGACTTAAAAATGTTCCCAAACATTCTGGCTTTCATGAAAGCCAGGTTTCATTCCCACCTGTCTAAAAACTGGGATACTCTCCTAAAGCCATAGAACATCTCTGGGTTGCAGTGAATAGTGATAAAACAAGAGACTGCTTTGTCGTTGTTGGGACAAGAGGAGCGCACAGTAATCGTTACTCAACAAGGCATCCAGCTTGCTATGGCAGGCAAAAATTTGGGTTAGCACAGGTCTGTTTTCCATTGTATTATGGATGCAAAGAAAGATATGGTTGTAGAGAGAACAGTCTAAATACATTATTTCATAGCTGCTTGAAATACTTAGAAATTGTTAGTAATGGGTAGTGTGCTTTGGGAATTGTACGGTTTAGCCAGTATTGGAAGCAACAGGCGCATTCAAACTAAGTCAATGCATGTCTTGCTAAATAAATTTTAAATATGAGGGTATTTTGCCCTGTAATTACCGATTCCTAATGTGTAAGGGGTATCTTCTTCACTGAGTATTTCACACTTTCTTCTCTGCAGGTCAGTCTCTCCTAGAGTAAGACCATTTTCTGTCACTGGAAAAAGAGAGTAACAGATTTATATTGACTGAGTAACAGCCCATCGGTGATTAAAGTTGCTGATTCTTCTGAAATTACTGGCTGCTAGCAGGAGAAGCCAAAAGTGAGAGGAATTGAAGGACTAAGCTAGGAGAAATACCTCTATTAACTGTAAAAACATAGACAGAATATTCTCACTTAACTAGTGGATTTTGGTAATCTTGATTTCTCGTTGTGAAAAAGGACAGGCAGTAGACATCCATGCCTGACGCTACTGCAAAAATATGTTTTAATTTATATTAATTTATTGATTATATTAATTTATATTCATGTGAGTAAGTAGAATGTGGATATTTTGCTTTACTGACTTGGAACTATATACTGCAATATTAATTTCACCTGTCTGCTATGTTAGACAGCAGGCCAAGTGTGAGACAATTGAGAATGTACCGTGAAATATTTTTATTAGACAACTTTAATCACAGGTGCATGTTGGGATGTAGCATGTTGTACAATGTTGTTTCTCTCAGAGTATTTGGGTGCATGAGATGCTGCTTTAAGTCTGCAGAGACCAGTAGCATGAGGGAAGGAGGAATGAATGTTTGTCTTTCCTCCAAGTTTCTCTGTCAAGATTTTTTGCTGTGCTTTTATATCAAGAGATTCTGGAATTATGCATAGATGTGTCCACAACGAAGTCTTGTGTACCTTAATTTAATAAGCTGGTTTTCTTATAGCAGTGTTAATGTTTATCATGTGACAGAAGTCTGCCCTCACAAGATTTCAGGTCTGTGTCTGCACGCCTAAAGACCTATGAAAGAGAGTAGAAAAAAAATGGAGACATACCTGGTCTAGACCTCCAAATATTTGAGTTTTTTACAGGTAGAAATCGAGGGATCAGTAAGGTGAGAGTTCAAAGCACGATTGTTTACTGCTGTGTTGTGAGTCAGAGCAACACGAGAAATGCTTATTCTTTCCAGCGGTAGAAGTAGGTAAAGTACTTACGTGAAATAGCAAGGAATGCTTGATGGCAGGTGTTACATTGGCACTCAGTCTCAACCTGAAAGTATTGGGGTGGAAAAATTAGATGAGATTAAACACTTCACAATATTGCTTCCACTGGAGCTCTGTGGAGGTGGATAGGTAGCTGGGACCACTATGAAGAAGTGTCAGATGAACTGAAGAGCTGTAAACCAGTGTCTGCTGCTGACAGCGGTGAGAGCAGTGATGGCTGAACACGAGCCGAGTTCTCCAGTAGCTCTGCTGCTGAGGACGGAGGACTTCTTATGAAGACACGCTGTAGGAAGTGCCATGGTTTTGGCAGAGTGAGCCTGAGGTGTCCTGGCTGTGCAACACCAGCTAGGTCGTAACCAGGACTTGGGACACGGCCTCATCAGTGGAGGCAGCTTTGGAGCCGAGATGTCCCTTCCTTTTTGGATGTGTTTCCAAAGGTCACCAGTAGCCTGTGTAATTTGTGGAAGCGCTTCCTTCTGTCAGGTGACTAATTACCATCATTTGACAGCCAGGGTGTCACACCTAGAATGTCAGGCATTGGAGAGAATATAGGCAGGCAGATTGATCCAGTTTCCCCCCTCTTCCCCCAAGGAACTTTAGGACAAGATTTTTTGAGGTAGAAAAAGGATAAATACTACCAAATTGCTCTTAGGTATTACATTTGAATGTAAGGTGATAAGTAGACTCACTGGTGAAATGAAGAAAATCCTGGCTGAACTTAATGGCCATCAAAATTGACCTTAGGAAGAACTGGACAGAAAGAAGTTTGTTGAGACTAAGGGCATTGTAATAGGATTTGAGACAAGGCTTTCTATTTTTTATGGATATAAATAGCATTCAAAATCACCACTGAATAGGCTTCAAAACCCAAACTTCATGTTAGGAATGTTAGTGACTGTTGGGAGAGGAACAGAGAGTAAAACTGAAACCATCACTGTAACACTGAATAAATTGATGGAGCATCCACATCTCCAATTTCTTTTGTGTGGTTTTGGTTCCTTTGTCCCTTCTATCATCACTCCCTCCACCTCAGGAAAAAAAAAACCAAAACCATAGAAGGACTAGAAAAGATGCAGAGAAAGGTAGCAAATACAATTCAAGGTTTACAACAATTACCATATTGAGGAATAACTGTAGACTGAGCCTTGGCACTGTGGAAGAGAAACCACATGGAGGAAATCTGGGATACAGGCTTCTTAGATCATGAGTATCAAAACAGGGAATAGTTGTTCACTATTTCTCCTCATGCAATATCATTAATGAAGCTATTAGCTGGTGTGCACAAAACAAATGAAGGGCAGTATTTCTTTTCACAGCATCTGTAAACTGGGATCTTAGTGCCACAGGTTGTTTTGATGCAAAAGTTTACGTGGGTTTAAAAAGTGAGGAGAAGAATTTGAGGAAGAAAAATCCACCAGGACCTGTTAAACACAAGGTTACCAGGTGTAGCTGAGTTCAAATGCCTTAGCTGTAAATAGCTAGAAACTAGGAGAGCATACAGAGTAAGTATCATTCATTATAAACTTGCCTTGTTCTGCCCTTCATTTGCGCATAGGTGTTGCTACCAAGAGAGGCAGATACTTGGCAGGGCGGGGTTTTGGTCTGATTCAGTTGTCAGTCATTCTCACTTCAAAAAAAAAAAAAAAAATCCAGGGTTCTTGCTTCAGGACATAATTGATGTTTCCTTTAGGCTAGTTAATTTCTGTATGTGCTTTTCAGAATCTGCCTGTAGAACACCTGATAGTGGTTGCTGTGGGAAGTAGTCATGCTGAATTATACTCGTTGTCCGTTTCAGCCAGTGTATTGTATCTCACTGTGCCTATGCATTCCAGTATAAGTTTCTTGTTTTAATACAGAATACTTTCATAGCCATGGTGTTCAGTGCAGTTGCAGGAGATAATGGAATTATTAAAAGGATACTGTGAACTCTGAAATCATACAGGTGCTTAGAGACACTGGCTGTACAGTAATTAGGAGTACTTTACTGACAGTGTTTAAATTCCTCTGCCTTTTCTTTACTGACACCTTTAATGTAAAATTGAAATCTAGAGCTACAAATGTTACGTAGTGTTACTTAATGCCTTATGTTGACTACAGAAGTGCAGATCCTCACTCCACGTGTGCTCTCTTGATAGTACTCAGGAGAAACAAATGAAGTACCGAATACACCCAAGCATGGGAACACCTCCGAGGACGTGTACCAGCAAATTTGTATTGCGGTCATAAAAGCAGCGTCAGTGTATTGTACGTGCAGCAAGTAACAACATGCACAAGCCCGCTTTGAACTCCGGCTGCTCTGGACGTCCTACACTCCCAAGTAGCTAGCTTAAAGAGGTACCCTCAGATGGCCTAAGCAGATCTGCGCTGCGTGCTGCAGAGCTCTCCCTGTCTAGCATTTCCACCACCCCGGACTGGTAGGTAGCCGGTTGGAGAGCGCTGCCAGCCTGCCGGTGTATGTCATCCCCAAGTTGCTTCAAGTGACTGTGGGACATGCCTAGAATAAGCCATACAATGGAATAATCAGCTTATTTGTCAAGTCATGTAAACATTTTATGGTCTCTTTTTATTCAGTGTGAAGTATTTTACAAAATTGTAGGTAAGCAGATACTCAGCTAAAGGAGATTCTTCTGCCTTCCCCTGCTGCTGCCAGTTACGTGCATCTCCTTAACCTTGGTTAGGATGGGGTAAGCAATCTCCTGCTGTAGTTCTCCTCTACTCCTAGCGCCTGGCTGCACGGAGTAGAGTATCTAAGCGCCTGTCACAGACTGTTTTGCCCACGTGGGTGCAAAAAGGCAGGTTAGTGGGAGGAACGCAGAATTGGTGGCATACTGAGTTACTGAACAAATGTTGGTTGTTTCAAGGTTGTAGAAGGCAACACATACCAATGTTTATTCATGGTGTTGATATGAATGCTCTCCTCTTTAAAGAAGCCCTGGGATGCCCTTAGCCATGTGGTTGTCATGTAACAACACATGGCCCTTTTTATCTTCTTGATTAGTACTACAGTTAATTGGCAGAGTTGGAGAATATTTCACTTGAGTTTCAGACATGTCCTCCTTTCCTCACTTTTTCATTTAAGTAGTTTGTCTGTCTCACTAAGGCCGTTCACAATAATGTAGTTCTTGCTTTTGTGTCTTTTCACCCTTTGTAGAAGTTGCCACAATGAGACTTTTGTTCTGTCACTGGAGAATTTCTTATTGTCATAGTAACTAAATGTGAATAATGCAGCTATTAGTATTTTCAGATACAGAAGGGTACCTGGCACAATTGAAAGAAAACTGATGCTTTTCACCGCAATTTGGGGGACAACATATTTAAGATGGTATTCAACTTATCATCTGTCTAGAAAGGGAAAGGAGAGTTTGTTTTTTCAAAACTGAAGTGAGTTCGCCGAGTCTTAGCCTGATCCACACCAGGTACTCCACTAGGTGATGAAACCTAAAGTTTTTGCAGACAGAGGAGGAGATATGAGATCAGCAGCGTCTAGGACAACACCAAGTACCTACTGCTACCGCAGAGCAGAGAGCGTTGCAAATAAGGACTGGTGCAGAGCAGCCTGGATGGCCCAAGCCAGCCCAAGGATATTGAGGTGGTTGTTTGGCAAGGACAGAGGGGCGTTGGCATGCTGGGCTGTATTTGCCTTGGGTCAGTCTTACTACCTTCTTAATTTGAGCTCAGATTTAGCTCTGAATTTGCCTAGATTTAAAAACAAAACCCACAACTGCTTGACTGATTTTTCATTTTAATATGGCTGTCTCTGTTGCTGTTCTTTTCTGAAAGTGAACAAAACAGGTGTGGTTAAAATTGAGTTGCTGGCTCACTTATTTGGGTTTGTCGTTTCATTGCAAGCTCAGGGAAAAAAAAAAAGGTATGGTTGGAAACTGTTCTGAGCTGTCAGCTCGGATCGAGTATGGTCTGTGCAGCTCAGTGCAGCATACGGTGTTTACCGCAGACAAAAGAGAGGGAAGTATTGTTATTTCTTGCTGCACTGTTTTCTGTGAAACCTGAAGAGAAGGCTGGGAGGATTTTGATTTTTTTTCAGTTTTTGTAAAAGACATTTCATGTTTCCCCAGGTGATGTTCGCAGCGAGCCAGATGTCAGCAGAAGCCAGACCACAACTCAGCCTTACTTTTCCCAACACCTTGTGTTGCGCTAGGAGCCTGGCAGGAACGTCTCAGTCATCCATCCTTATCCCATCCTATTTTGCCACCATTTCCCCTAAGCAGCAACCCAGCAAAGTCCTGCCCCACGCTGGTCTCGGCTGCAGGCTTTTCAGTCGGCACCAGTAATTAGACTTTGAGATAAGCCATCTGCTTGCTGGCCCCCGGTGGTCCGTGGGCTTGGCACTGAGCTGCGGAGGCCAGTGACAGGTCTGCTGCAGGAGAGGCCTGGCAGTGACACAGCAGCTGCTCGCCGAGATACCGAGCGCTCTTGCAATTGAGCACCTACGTGCTGGGGGTTTTAAAATGTCACTGGCCAGGAGGAGCGAACAGCGCTCCGGTAAACAGCGTTTTGTGTCTCGCCGAAGCGTTGGAGAGTAACGGGAAGGGAACGGTCTGCGCTAATGAAGGAAAGTCAGGGTGGGAGGGCAGAGAGGGCTGAATTCGGTAATGAATTCATGATTTCGTCGTGCTTTTGAGCATCTGAGCAGGGAAGGGAAGGCATGTTTTGCCCAAGTTAATTCTGGCTGATTATAAATGGAGGAGGGCAGGGAAAAACCTGCCTCTTAGACGTTGTTTGTTCTGTGGTTTTGGCAGTCTTGCCCCCATCATGCAGATCAGCAATATGTGAAGCCGTATTTGCAATGGGATAGATAGCTCAAATTAACACCTTACTAGAGGTTTAAAAGTACTATGCATCTGTATTAGGTGATTGAGACACCTGCTTACCCCTAGAGTCACTTCCAGTTCTTCCTTTTGTTCCTCCTCTCACCCCATCATTTGGCTAGAAATCCTTTCCTTACTGCAGGCTTCTTTCTGCTGTGACTCTGACATGGGAGTGCAAAAGCTTAATCGTAATTATTATTAGTTATTATTAAAACCCCAGTCTAGTCCAGTTCTTATTGGTGAACAAACAGGCTGGGTTTTTTCCTCTTTTTTCCTGTTGTGCAGCGAGCATCTTGTGTGAACAGAGAGGGGTAAATGTTTTGTTTCTTTTATTTCCAAAAGTGAGCAGAAGCTTAGCTCAAATCAGTCTCTTTCTGCCTGGCTAGATTAACAGCAGGATAGCTGCAATTTTTGTTTTATTAGGCAGGAAACTTCTTACTTATAAGGGTAATCCCATGAATTCCAGCTCTGTGGGTCAGTTGGCTTCAAGGACATCCTGGAGAGTGTAATGGCCTCATTCTGGACCTAGGAAGAAATGAAAGTCTTTCTATTCACTTAATGGACAGAAAGTTAAATCCTAATACTTAGAGGCTGATTCCATTTACTTTTCTAGTGATGAGGTGAAATTGTCAACAATTGCAAAGAGAGGACTAGGTGCCCACCTCTCCCTTCAAAAAAAGGAAACAGAA
The DNA here is from genome assembly GCA_035590195.1 of Aviceda cuculoides. Taxonomy (NCBI): domain Eukaryota; kingdom Metazoa; phylum Chordata; class Aves; order Accipitriformes; family Accipitridae; genus Aviceda; species Aviceda cuculoides. The sequence continues at coordinate 20,518,808 of JAVJGG010000032.1, forward strand.
GTGTTGGTATTTTCATTACTTGGGAGGCTTCTGCAGTGATGGAAACTGTGAAAACACCCGTGTTCAAAAGCAGATGCAGCAGTGACTGCCGTATGCAGTGGGGGGGCAGTGTGGCATGAGCAAGTGCCAATCCATCGATTTAATTACAGCTGGGGTCTGATATCCCAATCAGCAGCTTGCCTTTCTGCCTTCCCTCCTGGATGAGATGACACTGGTAGGAGGAGAGGAGAGAGACTCGGGAATAAGCAAAGGATAACAGGGCAAAGAAAAAAAATGAAGGACTATCAGTGGAAACCACATCAGATTAACAAACTTTAATTACATTTAATTTTAATCCTTAACATTTATCTAAAAGGTGATTGAGGGAAGGTTTATTAGGATTCTGTGTCCCTATAGCCCTTCTTTGAAAGAACACTGAACAAGATGATTGCTTGCGTCTCTAATTAGAAGTTTTTCCCCTCTTGATCACCTAAAGTCAAATTCATTTACTCTGCTTGAAACAAGGATTTAATTTGATTTTTTTTTTTTTTTTGCATCAAAAGATGTCTCTCAAACTTGATACAGAACCACAGCCTGCTAATCAAGGCAGAACCCATTACCAGCCCAGTTTTATGAATATTCACATCAGAGGGCAGCACCAACCTCATTAGGAAGGGTGTTGCAATCATTATTAAACTGTTGGAGTCCATTATGATTCAGAGTGCTGTAATGATGACTGATACCCACTGAGGGCAGCTGAGAAGAATATGGGAGCATAATGACCTCACTTTCTTTTCATAAGCCTATAGGGCTTTTAAAGGCTTTCAGCTTATGTAGTTTGTATTCTTTTCATCAAGTGCATGAAAGTGGTCTTAATATCCCTGATTTTCTTGCACAAGTGGTGTGAAGAGAAACACAAGAGCAATTAGGGAGCCTGGAGGTTGTGTTTGGGTGATGTGGTAAGTCAGTAATACTAATAATTCTTTCAGATCTTAGGTCTCCATTAATGAGTTGTTTCTTGTCAGTTAGACTAAAAGCTCAAAATTTATAAGCTGGATCAAGCCCCTTCTGTTCCTTCCTTGTAAAGTGAGAAGATGGTACTGCTGTTAAACCTGAGTTTGATCATTCGGGCAGCAGAACTGCTGTAGTTAATGGACCGTCAGCACTGTCAGCATAAGCCCTTTCTCCACCCTCCTTTTGCTTGCCTGCTCTAAGAATAAAATCCACTTGAGGTTAAATGTTACTACAAACAATTTGCTACCCCTGTCCTGCTTTCTTCAGATCTCTGCTTTATTCAGGCACAGTGAAGGGAGGTTAGCCTGAACTCTCCAACTTGCAATCCCAATCCTGCCTTGGTCGTATGTACATACATTAATTTTGTGCGAATTAACATAGTATTGGTGGGGTTTGGGGTTTTTTTTGATATTTACAATAATCTGGAGGATGTGTATAGCTGTTAGTATACTTTCTGAGCTCAGAAAGAGGTTTCTGATCTCAGCCTTCATGTAATGATGAAGTAACTATACCTAGCCAAAGAAATTTGTACAATTCTTGCAGCCTCCAGTAGCTGAGAGAGATGTCTACTGCTTTTTTGTGTCCTCAAGACAATTTACTGTCTTCTTTTAATGATTCTCCTCTATTCTTCTTGCATCCTAGAGATCATCTTTTAACCCAGCAAGAAGCTCTCTTTGGAGTCCTTTGGGGTTTCTCTTTGCTCAGCCCTGAAGGGTGCTAAAAAAGTTGTGGAGGGTGCGTGTGCCACCTCTGTTTCTCCTGCAGGTTGGGACTGGAACCTGGCTGTCACTTGTAACATTGCGGTCTCAGTGCATCTGTTTTAAAGTGTTTTTAATTGACATTTCTTACTAAAATGTTCTTTTTATAAACTTGCAAGAGGCTTAATGCAACTGGTGAGGCTGATTGTAAATTATTCTGTGATAATGATGGTATAAAAAGGAGGCATTATGGGAAACTAATTGTAAATTTCAAGCAAGACAGCTATGTGCCACCAAAGAGCATCTCTTTGTTGTTCTTCCAGCTTGGCTTCTGCACTAACTTGTGTGAGATCTCTCTAACTTGAGAGCTCTCACTTCTTCAGCTACCATCTCATGAAATGTGAATGAACGTGTCCTAGTTGGTTGAAGCATAGTTGTTATAGCTGTTCACAGCAAAAGTAACAACTGTCTGTAGAACAGAAGAGGAAGGAGCTTCAACCAACTGCAATGTTAATTAAATCTAGTGAGGGGAGTGGAATGTAAGGGGTCTTGTAATAAGCAGGGCAGAATCCGCCTTTGATTAATGATACTGCCAAGTGGATTAATTAGAAGATTAACTCAAATACTACCTAAAGGGGTCTGTGGAGAAGAATGTCTAGCATTTCAACAAGAGAAACCGCAGCAGGCATCTTAACAAAGATTGGGACACATCTTTACAGTGATTTGGCAGAAATATCAAGTTGTGAAGCAGCCTGCCTCTGGCAGCAGAGAACGTCTCCTAATTAGACTGTTTACATAACACTTGTTGGCAGGAGAACATATCTTATTTAGAATCTTCAGGGACGCCCCTCAAGTAAACCTTTCCAAGATGAGTATTTAGACTAAGCCATTATGTTGTTGTCGAGTCCTGATTCACCCCAGTTTCCAGATTTTATTCTGGTAGCATCTACTTATCCAGTTACACTTGCGTTCAGCAAAGACGGTCTCTGTGCTGAGGTAAATGTGCACCTTGTGGGAGGCAGATTTTGGGCAAACAGTCACTGGATGACAAAATGATTATCACCACTTCCCATGTGAAACTTCATGTTTTGCTGACTGATTCATGGTCATCTTCTCAGGTTGATGTATTCCTTCATTGTATGTGGCAATAAGCAACAAGTGAAAAAACTGCAGTTCAGGCCTTCCATTTCTTTTAGAATTATGATTTAATTCTAAAGCAAGTGTAGAAGGCTCATCAGAACTTGGTTTGAGAAACAACCATTTCTTTAAACAGGGAATTTCCCTTGCCCTGGATTACATTGCGTGTGTCCTTTTAAACAGCTTTATTTCAAATAAGTCTATCTTAATTGATCCCCTGAGAGCCTCTGAGAGGTTCCCTGCTGCACCAGCTCTTGCTCATTAATGCGTTTTACTATTAATGAAGATATGTAAATACCAAGTTGTTTAAAAAAGGGCTTCACCTCCATTATTGCACAATAGGCCTACCATTCCTGCAGATATTTGCTGATGTTAGTTAACAACAATGCCTGTTCCTAATGATCTTCTTGCCCTGCAAAATAACTTGTGATGCATTCCATGGAACTGAATAAGAAGCAATATATCAGCTCTAGTAGTGATATCCAGTGCATCGAGGGAAAACAGAGTTTGCTGTTCCCTCAAGGCTTAAATTTTCAGGAGACACTGAAGATGCTAGCTTCCCACCTGCATTGACTTTTGATAGTACTTGACTACTTGACTTTTATTTTCCTTTAAAAGTCACCACTTAGGTGTTTTGTGCAATCCTGAAATTGTTAGAGAAATTTTGTCCTTATACACCTCTGAAACTTGAATTACTGACTTTTTTTTTTTGTCACTCTGAGTACAGCTGCCATTTACAGCAACTCATTTTGTTTGGCCATTGACAGACCCATATAAATCCCTAGCCAGAAGAGTGAGGAAAAGTAGAGGAAATGTGCCCACCTTCTGAGACATGGTAATTGTATGTAAGACAAATGATAGAAGAATCTGTCAAAGCAGGTGGAATTAAAGCACTGGCACAGTAAGTATAAAGACTGAAACAGTTTTGTTAACATCCCTTCAGTATCCATCACAATTGGTCCTTCTTGTAGCTTGTCTGGTTTTCTCTGTGTTGGGCATCAGAGGATGACTAATACGCTGCTATTCAGAAAAATGGGGGGGTTTATTGGCAGTAGTCATCTTATGCAGCAGTAATGCTATTTTTAAATTATAACATGCATGTTGCACATAAAACTGTGCTGATTTCACTGTACCTTTTTGATTATTTTTCCACAGAAGGCACAGTAGCCTCCACTGATATCTAACCTGATGTTTTCAGGAGCACAAGACATCTGTTTCTCATATTGGTTTTAGTGGGATCTATGCTGTACTTAGGAGGAATGGGTCTCTTTAGGCATCCAAATGTATTGCTTGGAGTTCAGCTTTTGGTACCTAGCTTCGGCAGTTGTTAAGGTCTCCTGAAACTTACAGTGAGAAGTTTGTCCCTACTTAAACAGATTAATATTTAGCCAGGAATTTTCAAGGCACATGGTTTTTTCCAAAAACTGCAGGGGAGATGGGACTGCAACTCTGCCTGTCTCCTTCAACCGATCGCAAGAATTATGTGACAGTTGGAATCTGGGACCATGTGTCCCTGAAGCACTCAGAAAAACAATCCAGTGCAGTGCCCATCTCCTGTTTCCTCTACCAAACAAGTAAATCTTCTTTGGGATTTCACAAGCAAAAGGTGTCCAGAAAGTAGACTCTAGAAATGGTCCATGTTTTCCTTTGTTTCTGTGAAGTGACCACTCTCTTTCAGCTCATCTGTAAACCCAGTTAAGTAGGATGAGGCTGGTTTGTGGTATCCTCTCATGTTTATGGGCTCTTCAAGTGATTTGTCAATGGACAATTACTTCTGGACAGGTATTGGCTTTTCGGTGTTGCTTTAGATTGAAACAGTGGTTTTTACATCTGCAACTTCAATGTAATTGTTGGAAAATCTGTTCCTGACATGTTCTTTTTGATAAACCCCTTAATATTCATTGTCTTCAGGGATAGGACACATTCCCCACATATAATTAGCCTGTCTTATTTCAGACTTCGCAAGAAAACGAAATGAGTACTTTTCCATCATATTGAAGTCGTCCTCTTGCTTCCAACCCACACTCCAATTTCGTATGTCAGGCTTCCTCTGTGAAGGCGAAGCTCTGTTCTCAAAGAATAGAAAGGAAGTGCGTAATGAATCAAGAATAGGTTCGTTTTATAATGTCTTATGTTTAAATGCACAGCTGGGTATGTTGTTTCAGTACTTGTGTGTATATGTTTAATGTTTGTGTTATGTGTAACAGCCTCCCCTCTGTTGAGCAGTGTCTGACTCCTTTACCAGAGTGAAGATCTCTAAAGGCATGGCACAGAGAAAACTTCAGCCAGCTGGAACTGAAGTAGATTCCTGCCTGTGAAAAGGTGGAATGGCACACGTTTTTGCCTACCTGTTGTATGGATCTTTACATGTGTGTATTTGACATGCATACATGGTGTCAGTTCCTTTAGGATCTACAGTTACCTAAGTGTTGTCAGTTTAATAACCTGCTTTCGGTCACTTAATTTTGCTTACACTGTCAGCCTCAATTCTTAGGCTTCCTCTCTGCCAAAGGTAAATATTTCTGAGAAATCTCAAGGGGATTTCTCTGAGTACAAGAGGAGTGAATAAAATGTCTGAAGACAGCGGTAGGGTTTATCAGAACTGCGTAGTATCAGTAGGATTGCACAGGTAAGAAGCTGAAATTTATCATGGAAGTACTTCCATGACAAGAAGTGATTTTGCATCCTCCAATGAAGACGGGCTTGGTGCTTACGATATAACTCCTTGAAGACCTTTTACCTGATTTATTGTGTGACCTCTGCAAGAAAAGGTGTCCAGCTCTGAAAAAACATGCAAGACAAATACTTTTGATTTGTAGTCTTTATAGTCCAGTAGAAAAAGGGCCTTCTGGACCTTGGTGTTATATATGGAGTTTTCTTTCTAGCACTTCTTTCTATGGTCTGAGCATGTAATGTGAAAAAAAGCCTGAGAATGCTGTTCTCCACATATTTTTATGCTCGAAATTCGGGCAATAACAGCATTAGTGCTGCATACACAGCCTTGTTTCTTTTTCTTTACGTGAGTGTTTGTGCATACTATAATCTAAATGCCTTGTTGCATAGTGCCTCTCAGACACGCGTGCATTTTTGTACAAGCCTTGGATCCCTTGGATAGTAGTACCTTTTACAGTCCTTTAATCTTGTCTATTTTCTGCTCCTCTCACTATTGTTATGGTTTAGAATCTTTATAGATTATTTTTTTCTGTGACTGATCTTGGCATCAAATTCATTATATGCAGAAAGAGTGACATGTGGAGAGTAGTAATGAAGTGAATGTGATTCTTGAGAGGCACAAGTATTTGCCCAAATGTTACAACTGTGTAGGATTGGGGCTACAGACCATAAGCTCGAGTTGCATACTTCTTTTTCGAATAACAACTTTGCCTGCATTAGGTAATTTCCAGAATTACAAGGGATACAAAAAGGCATTTTTATTGGAAAAATAATGTTGCCAGAATACACGCATTTGCTTCTAATCCTGGGAAGTGCCAACATATCTGGAATTTTAATAAAACACCATTTTTATATGTTTAAGAACTATTTTAGGGATGTTACGGTTTTAAAATATAGCAGTTGCAATTTCCCTTTGCTTCTAGGGTATGCACAGTTGGACTTAAGAGTATTAAGGTGACCTGGTTTTATAGGCCATATGGAAAATAGTAGCAATAAAATACCTCAGAACTCTTTAAAATAGCCTAAAATAGAGTAGCCTCGTGGATGGTATAAAAATTTTATTTCTATTCTGTTTGAGATGACCAGTATAATTTGTTTGCCACCTATTTAAGTCTTTTCATCACACTATGCTACCTTGTATTTGTTTGGTTCGAAACCTTTAGAAACTCCTGGCTTGAATGCAAGCAGTGGATAGTAAAGAGAGATTATGGGTGATGAATGGATTAAGAGCAGCCCTGAAGAGAAGGGCTTGGGGATGTGGTAGATGAAAAATTAAATATGAGCTGGCAACGTGTGCTTGCAACCCAGAAAGCCAATCATATCCTGGGTGCATAGAAAGAAGTGTGACCAGCAGGTCGAGGGAGGTGATTCTCCTTCTCTGCTCTCGTGAGACCCCACCAGCTCTGGGGCCCCAACAGAAGGAGGACATGGCCCTGCTGGAGCGAGTCCAGAGGAGGGCCACAAAAACGATCAGAGGGTTGGAGCACCTCTCCTATGAAAACAAACTGAAAGAGCTGGGACTGTTCAGCCTGGAGAAGAGAAGGCTCCAGGGAGACCTTCTTGCAGCCTTTCAATATATTAAAGGGGGCTAATAAAAAAGATGGAGGAAGACTTTTTACCAAGGCCTGTAATGACAGGACAAGGGGTAACAGTTTTAAACTGAAAGAGGGTAGATGTAGATTAGATATACGGGAGAAGTTCTTCACTGTGAGGGTGGTGAGACACTGGAAGAAGTTGCCCAGAGAAGTCGTGGACGCCCCATCCCTGGCAGTGTTCAAGGCCGGGTTGGATGGGGCTTTGAGCAACCTGATGTAGTGAAATATGTCCCTTCCCATGGCAGGAGGGGTAGACTAGATGATCTTTAAGGTCCCTTCCAACCCAAACCATTCTATGATAACACCCAAGGCTCCACTGTGCGATTAGTTAAATGCCTTCTGCATTCACCGAAGGTGGAGGAGTGGCCGCTGGGCAGGTAGGACTCCTGTTCTTGGGAGCTGTGCTCTTTTAGAGGGAAATCTTTCAGAGACATTGCGTCCTGGTGAGAGATCTACCTTTAGGGATTGCCTCATGGATTATTCAGTTTAGTTACACAGAAATAATGCTTATGTTGGGATAATGCAAGCAATGGTGACATAGTGCCCTTTTGGAGTATTTGACGTGACAGCAGAACAGACAGCTGTTTAATACGTCTTTCTAATTGACACGTACCGCAATAGCTGAAACTTCTCAGTCCGTTCAGCGAAGGTTAAGCCCTGATGATCAGTTCGTGTGTTTTGTTTGTGAAGAAGGGAACATCTGAAAACAGTTCCAATTATGTTTAATATTGATGGTGAAGGAAAACTATGCGAACACCAAACACGACCTAAAATTCAACCAATTTAAAAAATGAAGCTATCATTTCTTCATGTGATTTTTCATTCCTGTCTTCGGCAGAGAATGTAGGGGAGGTGGAAGGTGGCAGGTTTTAGCTGACACATTGGGATCATCTAATAGGCTCAACTGCAGTGAGAGAAAAGTCAAGCTGACCGGGAACCTCTGCTTGCATCAGTAAACGTACGCAGATGTGCAGGTGGGAGGTTACGGCTCTTCTGTTAGCAAAGCTCTAACAGTCAAGTTTGCACCTCACAATTCAGGCACTAAACTAATTTCCAGCAGTGGAGGGATTTCAAATTAGACTAACGAGCATGTGAAAGGGACAAGCAACTAGGCTTTTACATAATTGAATGTTCAACTTCACTTGTAGAGCACTTCTACTGGGGCAATGTGTCTAGTAGAGGTGCACCAGAAGAGTCCTGTGTAAGGTTAGAAAAAGGTGTGTGAGACTGCTAAGGACGCATTTGGTTTTGTTCTCTTTAACTCCAGTATCGTGTGGATGGTTTAGTCAGCTGGAGAAGATGAATCTAAAGGGGCCACTTACCTCAGTAAGACCAGGTGTCTCAGGAACAGAGGGTTCACGTGAAAAACTGGTAATTACTGTAGATCTTATCCTGAAAACAAAGAGATATAAAGGCAACTTTCCCTGCAAATCTTGAAGTCCCAGGACTTTAGTCTAATATAATGGATCAGATTAGCAAATATGGCTGCTCATACATTAACTAAAATAAGCAGGTGTGAAGGATGACAAATTGGATTAAAATGCAGAAATTTTGAAGTGTAACTGATAACTATATTGGTACACATGCCCTTGCACTTCATGTAGCTAACAGGAGAAACCCAATTGTCATTCAGAGTGGAAATTTGCACAGGGAGAGAAAGGCTGGTGGCTGGTTTGGGATTTTTGTTTTTAAAGGAATACACCAGAAGGGTGCGTGTCTACCAAGCGCCTATCTGTTTCTAGTGGATTTCATAGATACGCAGTGTGCTACATCAAAGACAACTGAAGGGCTGGCTGGGAAGGATTGTCTACCTGGTAATGCTGGCTTTTTATGACATTTAGCTACAGCGGAAAACAGATCACAGACCAGGGAGGAAACAGCCTAATGAGAGTATTCAGAGGTGTTGAAATAAAGATAATACTGTCTAGGTGGTGACATAAAAGACAACTTTGTGTCTAGAATGGTAATGAGGATTCTCCTACCTTTTAGGCTTCTGACAGACTTTGAAGTAAAGGGGAAGAAATAGGAAAGGGAAGAGTAAGCGGTGGCCAGAAGACAGGGTTGGAGAGATCATAAAATGCTGGAAACGGCAAGGCACAGAATGGGTGCATATGTTGTAAAAAATAAATAAATGGTAAAGTCACGGTTTTGCCACCTGCAAACTGGCTGATAGTTAACCCCAAATGAGTGTCGTTTAAATAAAGATCTTAAATAGGCTACAGAAAAGCTTTTTATTAACACCCCGGCAGACGTTTCCCAGCACTCTCGCAGTGGATCCGTGAACACCATCACACACCCCGGGATGTTTGTCGGTGTCTGCAGGCGCTTCCACGCTGGGTCCTGCGGAGTGTTCTGCCAGCAGCGGGGCAGGTTTTGTCCTCCCGTTTTGTCCCTGCCCGTCCGACCTCCGCTGCCTTGAAGCTCCTGGATGACTTAGCTTACCGTCCTGCAGTGCTTCGCTTGCAGCCTCCCGCGTCTCTCCCTTGCAGCCATCTTTTGAACGTGCCTTTCTGTATGGTAAATTTTGTAAAAGCTGTGGTTCATTCATAGCACACCATGGCTTGGAAGCTGTGGCAAATCCCCTCTTTTGGTTAGCAGAATGAAACCTGATAGCTTGACCTAGAAATTAAAAAAAAAAAAAAAAAAAGAAACAGAAGGAAAAAAAAAAAAGATGGCAAGCACGGTTGTCA
>JAVJGG010000032.1:20528693-20583198 GCA_035590195.1 Aviceda cuculoides
ACCACCCCCGGAGGGGCAGCGAACACCGCCCCCGGGGCAGGGCTCACTGGAGGGGCAGGGATCGTCGCTGGAGGGGCAGGGATCGCCACTGGAGGGGCAGGGATCGCTGCCGGAGGGGCAGGGATCACCGGAGGGGCAGGTATCACCGCCGGAGGGGCAGGGATCACTGGAGGGGCAGGGATCGTCGCTGGAGGGGCAGGGATCGCCGCCAGAGGGGCAGGGATCATCGCCGGAGGGGCAGGGATCACCGGAGGGGCAGGGATCGCCGGAGCCCCGCCGGCTGGCTGCGAGCCACGGCCCTGGCGTGATTACGGCAGCTCGGCAAAGAGCCACCAACCCAAAGCCAAGGGGCCGGGAGAAACCACGCGGGGGTCTGCTGCGGCCGCAGGGACTCCTTTGAATAATTAAATCATAAAGCCTGCGTTGCTAATGGTCCTAGCGACAGGAGGTGCTAGTCTCGCTCCACCCTAATTATGATTTGGGCCACCGATGAACGACTCCATGTTAAAAAGCGCCAATATCTCTCTTTGGGGCTGCTCCTGAGACCCAATCGTCATTTTTGCTTCCTTGATAAAATTATTTCTAAAAAGTTTGTGAGAAGTCATGCCTTCGTAACGCCCCTAACCCCAATCCTTGTGAGTTACATTCCAAGTGGGCATTAAAAACTCATAACAAAGCAGAGGAAAAAAAAAAAAAAAAAAGCAAACTCAAAGCAGTGAGGATATGGAGCCTTTAAAAAAATAAAAATAAAATAAAAAGTCCAGTCAATCAAACCAGCCAGTAAGAGCAGCAAATTTTCAGTGGACATTGATATTAAACATGGACCACCCAGGCTTTTTCTGTCTCTCTCTCTCTCTCTCTCTCATTAGCACTGTAGTAAACCCCGATTAATTTGTTATGCATCTTTAAGAACTAGTTGATAAAAATTATGTCTTGTGAAATCGGCAAATAGTCTGCAAAGTGAAATAAGAACAGAAATTAATAGATTAAACTGAAAAGATAAGTCCCAGAAATTAAAAAAAAAAAAAAAAAAAGACACAGAAGGAAAGGGAGAGTTAACGGATTAACTCCACAGAGTAGCTGAGATAAAGGCTCTGCATTTCATTCTGCTGCTGTTTCAACAAAGAGAAGGTTTTCTTTAAGTGTCTGATTTAACCCATGTGGAGGGATCTCTGCTAGTTGGTGACCCAGGAGAGCAAAGAACTTTCATCTATACCAAAGGAGTGCACAGGTCCTTTTTCTTCCCTTACAAACACATTTAAAAAATACAATTCTGTTTTATTTAGTCAGAATAATGAAGTGCAGAAGGTGAGAGGTTAAGAAGAAAGAGGTAAACAACAGAGGGAAAATGTTTTCTGGTTAGTGTAATGGAGAACATGCTTAGAAAAGATGGTGCACATGGCAGGGGCCGCAAGGGGAGATGCCTCTGCACAATAGAAAAAACTGATGCCAAATGAGCAGAAGGAGCAATTCGATGACCAAATCTTTCAGATATCTTTTTAAAATAAAATGTACAATTATTATTTGGATCCTGAAAGTACTTGAGGCTTCTGTGTATTTTGTGGGAGGCTTGTGGTTGGGTCAGTAGTGGTCTAATCTCCATATTATTTTGAAGGATTCTAAAAAAAAAAAAAATCAGTATTTATTTACTGCCTTGCAGGTGGCAAAGGCCTGCAAATTTCCTCCAGACAAGCCTGGTTCCTATTAAGAAGATGCTGATCATTGACATTTAACATGTGTGTCCAATAGAGAGCACATAGTTCTCTGAGGGAACTTAGATTTGGGAAGGAGGCAAGGACCTAAAATTGTTTGTGCTCCACTGAGACATTCATATTTACTGATGTCTGAGAGATGCTTAAAGGGCTTGCCTGATAAATTATTCTACTGTCTTGCTTGACTCTGGGGCTGAACATTGGAAAGATAGCATTTTGCCGTTAAATGAAAAATACAGGGACAAGAAGATGTCTGTCTCCCTGGTCTGCCTGTGTGATGGCTTTGCTGGCACCATCCATCTTGCAAAGCAATACACTTGTTTGTGACCTAAGAGATAAACCGTGTGTCACAGAGTGTACCCTGCTTCTGTCCAGCTGTAAAACGATCATTAAAAGAGCTCTGACCTTTCCATTTCTTTGTTTATGTAGTTTCTGGTGTGATCTAATAACAGTAAAGTAGCAGAGGTGGAGTCGGTAGTTCCCCAAATAATTTTCTTCCCTTCACTGAGAAAATCCACCAAGAAGCTCACAACACAGTTTGTAATAGACTTTACATACAATGCTGTATTTCTTAAAAATTCAGCGGTTTCTCTTTGCTTGTGTTTTGACACATTCAGATCCATGAGATACAGTTATTTTTCATTAGTCTTTTTTTTCTCTTACTTCCAGAATTTTAAAACTGTAATTTGATTCTTTTGTAACTTATAAACTTGGAAAATATTTTTCTTCCTTTTGAGAACTGTTTTATTCTACCTGTATAATTTTAATCTTTTCAAGTCAAAGGGCAGTTCAGGTATCTGCTCTTTCTTTGCATTTAGACAGTGTTTGACGTGCAGATCTGCCATTTATCAGAGAACTGAGATGTGACGCCCTGCAAGTAATACTGATTACCTCGACACTCAGATGTTTTAACTGCCTTGCCTCCCTCAGCAAGCATTTCAGTGAGGGTGTCCAGGATCATCTTCCACTTACGGTTTCTCTTCTGAATCAGGGCGGGGAGTCTGGCTGTCATCCTGGAGTGAGTGTCCTTACATTTGTCAATGACCAATTAACAGAAGGTTTTTAAATTTCAATAGTCTTCTATTTGCAGAAATGCACGTTGGGTAGAGAGCTACTTTATCATCCGGAACAGCTGGTGTACACAGCTAAACAGATTGCCCAGTAAGGGACGATCATAGGCAGAATCCGAATGGGAGAAGTGCCACCTTGAAACAGGGAGCAAGCAGGTCGTACATTCAAAAATGGAGGTTTTAGCCTGACCCACGTACAGACATGATTCTTCGTCTGTACGTTGGCAGATTTTCCAAATCATGACATAGCTTAAGCTGGGACTTTTTCTTGTGCCACAACATGTTGCCCTACACTTGTCAAGCCGAATATAAAATCTCAGAATATTAGAGTACAGACATGGAAAAATTAAATAATGCATTTATAATCTTATCCCATGTCATAATACTCGGTGTCTGTATTGCACGCTTTGAGACAGACTTACGACAAGAATAAATTTTGCACTTCAGTTGGCTGATAATGCACGCTTCTTGATCCTGAAGTAAGAGTGAAGGCTTGAGGCAAAAGATGTCAGTTTTGTAATAGTAGTTAAAATATATATACACCTAAAAGAATTGCAGTTACACATTCGAGACCTTCACTTGTGGTCTGTGGACAGGACAGAGTCTTACCGTGAAAAGAGATGCAATTCAGGAATGTGAGACCCAAGACATGGGCGAGAATGAAATCTATTTGTAGCCTTTGCACCCAAATTCTGAGATTGCCATAATAATGAGATGATACAATTGCAAATCTTGAATGTATTAAAAAATAAGAATGCATATCATTTATGGTTTTGTTCTTAATGATTGCACACTCAAGCTGTTTTTTTTTTATTTATAGTCCAGATGAGATTCTCCTCTCATCACATAACTCTGGGAGCTTAAGCTTGATAAATAATGCTAATATTGCAAGCTTTGTGACAAAATCCAAAATATTGGCAATGTTATGGGTAGAAGATTACGTTGCTTCAGATTATAAACATAATGAATTTGCAAGACCTGTGGTGGCTTTCAAGTAATCTTTTGTTGTTCTCGTTTTTTGAAGGAGGTGTATGAAAATGAACTGCGAGCAAACAGCATGTAGAATGGCGCAGGAGGGAGTTTTTCATCATTGTTGTATTTATCATTTAGCACAACCCTGAGCTCTGTCAGACTTAAATGGCAAGCTCATTGTTAATTTCAAAGTTCAAAGTGTTCTTTAATCTTTCCCTTATTTTGCTCACTCATAAATAGCATTATGGTTTTCAGTGCCTCATTCCCGCGTTCTCACCAGTATTATCAGGTTGTCCTTGATAGGTGGGAAAATCCGTCTTGCTAAAGGAGCCGTGATTCAAGAGGTCAGAGCATTGTCTGTCTCTGGAAACAAGGCCCATAAAATACTGTTTAACAAAGGGGTCTATTTGCAATGTGGAGCCTCAGCATATATCTGGTAAGTGCCTGGACGTCAGAGCTGAAGAAAGAAATTAAAATAAAGAAAATAAATACCCAGCAGTAATAAACACTTGCAAATACACTGAGGAGAAGAAAGAAATCCATAAAAGGAGCCACTTTTTCATTTTATTAAGGAGTTTTCTTAACAAGGATTATTTCTTTCTTTTTGAAATGTGCTCATGGTGTTTTCACTTCCTAGCTAAATGGAAAGAGGAATATTTTGTGAGAGGCTCTTGCACTCATCCCTCTTTCCTCTACAGCTTTCATGCTAATAAGCTGCACAGATCCCAGAAGCCGTTTTCTGTGTGGCTGTGGCAGGTCTGTTAGTAGATTAAATGGTCAAGGCGGATTTATAAAGGGATTTAGTATGTTTGGAGCTTGTGAGAGATTTTGAGTTTTAAACCCACTAAGGTTGATTATTCCCAGAAGAGATAAAGGTTTGGGAAAAACAAGGGAAATTTCCCTTTCTAAACCACCTGTCTTGATCCCTCAAAATCTAATATAGGTGAAAGAGAAAGGTAATGATGACCTTTTCAAACCTGAAAATGCAATCAGGTTGGCTAGCTTTGGTGATAATTCAGCAATTCTGTCTACAAAGTGGGTCCAGAGCCCTGACTCCACATAGACCTATGAATGTTTGGCTGGATTCCAGTCTAAATGGTATTCAGATTGGTAAACTTGAAATTAAAATTTCCATTGCTAATATGCTGAGCTGGCCAGCTCCCTTTATTATATTTAATGGTGTGGTGCCCTATTGACCAAGTCCATGTCAAACTCAAATGAATGCTCGCAAAAGGTGTTACGTCACCCCCTTCTTAGAAGCCACTGGAGGTTCGTGTCTGTCTTTCAAACGATATTCTTACTCTTCCCCACAGAGGTTCACAAGTGTATAATCTCTTTGTCATTGTACTACAAAATTCTTGAAGTAGTTTTAATGATTTTCTGCTTCATGTCGTCTGTATTAGACATGCATTTTTCAAACGGTGACCATAGGACTGAAACTCTGTTGTCTTTTTCATGGGATCAGTATAGGTTACCATTGTTGGAGCTATTTTTCAGATGCATTTTTTGTGAACTTTGTTTTATTTTTTGTTAATACACAATACCAAAAGGCAAAGGTAGCTTCTCAGCAATAGATAATTCTCCGAACTTTTCAGGGCCCAGGGGAGATAATACTGAGTACAGTCATTGTGCCATTCTGGCTGATGCCATCCTTTCAGCGGTGGTGGTTCAGTTCCCTGCTGCCCATCACCGTGCCTCCTGAAGGCAGGAGAACCAAATAAACACATGTATTCTGGACATGTATTCTGGAATGTCAGCCTCAGAAGACCAGTGATCAGATAACTGATTTAATTCAATACTAGGAATGCTTATTGATTCTCATCAAAAGTTGTCTATTCTGCCTTTATATGAGCAGCCACAACCAGCAGCATAAAAGCTTGTTTAAAAAAGACAATGATAGAAAAGTGAGATTCCCCTGATGATGCTTCTGTAGGAGGGTCGCATGTACTGGAAGGCACAGTGGGGCTGAAGAGATCTTCTCAACCTTCTGAAAGATGCAACGGCTTTAATTTAGTCTGTTGTTATGTATGATGTACCAGTCTACGCAAGCAGGTGCAGGTAGAGTCACTGCTGAAAATAATGACTGATAAAACACTTGTCACTTTTTCATGTGTCAATTATATTTATGAATGGCCTTAATTTCCCTTGTCGGTGTGACCTGGCCCATATTCCAAGGTCTCAGCACAAAGGGACATTTAAGGCTACTTTCCTCAGCGCCTTTGTGTTTTAGGAGTCGCAGGAGATGGAAGAGCTGTTCCAGCCACGTATCCTTCTGCCGTGTCAGCAGCTGTTCAACTCTCACTTGTGTCCCGGCTCCCTCCCCCTTTTTGTGCTGCCCAACAGCATGGGGCAGTGCGGGGGGAATCCAACGGGAACCGAGGGGAAAGGGGGCAAGCAAACACATTCCGGCAGGAAACTGCAGAAGAAGGTGCGGTACTTTTGATGGAGCAAACCAACACTTTGCACAAAAGAACTGCTAAATTAGGTGGACTTTTTTGAAGTGGTTGACAGGTAGAGTGCCTATGGGGCCATTCAGAGTTCTCAGGAATACTGTTTGGATTCTGCAGAAGCTTGGACATGGGACTGTTAGACTGGTTTATTTCTTTTAGGCTGCCTTTATGTTGATAAGGCCCATGTGGTTTTTTTCCTAATCTGGAAATTCTACAGAAGATCATTCATCTCATTTATGTATATAGCTGGCTTCTACGTTGATTAATTGTACTTTGAGGAGGGGGCTGAACTGTTGCCCTCCAGAGGTCCCTTCCAGCCTGAACGATCCTCTCGTTCCGTGTCGCAGGCTGCCAGTTCAGCTCCAGCCTTGCCTCTCTGCAGTCAGCAACTTTGCCCGCAGCGTTAACTTGCTTGTGCTATCTGGGGGCACCAGCTGGAGTCATTTGGAAATGCTGTCTGTTTGAAATAAGTCACGAGGTGGTTTGTTTCTTAGCATGAATTTAGTTTTCAGGGCAGCGGCGTTTTCCGAAATTATGTCCATTTGTCTTTCATGCAAAAGTTCTTCACCTGAGACTTCATATGTTGGATGATGATTATTTCTGGGTTTGGAAGTTACAGGCATAACAGTTCTTCAGGCCAACACTAGCTTTGCTCTAGCATAAATTTTGTGGTGCTTTTTGTTTGTTTGTTTTGAAAGAAAAATTCTGAAATTCTCGGGCTTCCATGTTGTGATGAAATATAATTGTTCTCAAAAGCACAGATCATAATGTGGAAAAGAAGCCTACACCTGAGAATGCTTTTGGTTGAAAGCAAATTCATACTACTGCGTGTCGTCTTGTCTCAATTTACATAAGGTCACTGTTCTGTCGGTAGATGCTGCAGTACCTTGTCACAAGCTCAGGAGATGATATAGTTTATGTGAAATGGAGCAAGTTTTATTTGTTGTTGTTGCTGGGTTTGGGGCTTTTGCATTTTTGTTCGTGGCTTTGTTTGTTTTAAGTAAGCACATCATACAGTTGGCAAACTGGGTTTACAGTTTTCTTATTAAGGACAGCTATACTGCCGTCTGTTCTCAGCTTTTATGTTAAATACACTGACGACTGTGAAGCAGATTCCCTGTTTTCAGGAGGTGAAGCTCAGCTGTGGGCCGTACTAAAACCATGCTGGTTAGGTCTACCATGTAGGTATGTAATTATAGGTATACAGTTGTGTATGCGCATAGCTGTTTGTAACCAGAACAGTTCTCATACAGGGAAAGATTTGCTGAAGGAACTGCTTTCAGAAGGAGCCCAAAGAATTTCTGCTTTCTGTGATAAAGCAATTCATGAACTTCACTGAGTATTTTAGCTGTGATTTGACTCTGGTTAGATAATGTCTCCAGTCAGCTTTGCCTCTGACAGAAGTCATTTCTGCCCCCAAATGTTCGTACCCTCGCTTATCTCTTTTGTCACCGTAAACATTTGTCCAGCTTTACGGTAAATCAGACTGGGGAGCTGACATGGGTTTTTTGGCCGGGGCAGCCCAAGGGTGATAAGAGGAGGCTGGGGTGGGAAGGGCAGGGCTGCTTTCAGCTGCAATGTCAGCTTATGGCGGCTTTACCCGTTAGTGATAGTGCAGCCGCCGGCTCTGGGGATTTTCAGAGAGGAAGCATCAGTCATTTCCTGAAACCCAGTTTTGCAAACCAGAATAGACTCGATGTGGTGTGCGTTGGATAAGAAAACTTAGCCAAATCCAAGGAACCAGCTTCCACTTGGTAACACCCTGGATGGATTAAGTGCACGTTTGACCTTTTAAATTGTCCTGTGCATGTTTGCCTTCAATGTGTGTGTGCGCCTGCTTCAACGCCAAGAGATTATAAACTTATCTTGTTTCAGGCTCCTTAGTTCTGCTCTGAATCATGTCATCCATGGGCATGACACAGCTGTAATTCAGTCGGGGGGTGAAGAATATCGAGCCGTTTGCCTAGGGAGAGTCTCCAGATTCACTAGTCAGCTGTCAGGTAACCAGTCTGGGAGGAACTGAGGAACCATGTCTTGGCAATTGCTTGTTATGAGGATAATGATTATGTTCAAGAGGATAAAATATACATAAAATGACAGAGAGAGAACTCTTTCCGCTTTACTTGTAAAGATGTTGGATTGCAGCTGGAAGTAAGTGATAAGGAACATAGCAGAGCTGGAAATGAGCAGTTACCATCTTGCTTTCTTTCAAGTGTGGCGTGCCCTCTTGGGACATCGGGGAGCTTTCTGGTTTGTAAAGGCCAGTAAATGGCTGATTAGTGAACAGAAAGGAGCTGTAAATCCTTCCAAAAATATACTTTGCATTTTTATTAAGTAAAAAGTCCCCTTGAATGATGTATGACCAAATGTTTTTTATTTCCTATCAACTAAGTTAATTGATACGACTCGCTGTACAGAAAAGCTTCTCTCCTGCATTTCATTGCTTCATCTTAGTCTGTATTCGCTAGAAAACAGACCTTTCTTACAGACTGGCAGTGACCTTCAGGGCTAATAAATGAGATCAGTTTTTAAGCAGAAGTGTGTCATTTCATTGTCCTCTGCCCTTTTTCTGCAGCAAATCTAGATGCCCTCTAATGGTGCCCACCAATATAGCACAGAACATTTGCTTCGGTGCTTTTGGACTGAGGAAAGCCTTAGAAAGCCAGATTAACTTCATTCAGTGTGAGCCGTCCGTAGAGTCCTGTACATGGTCACCAGAAATAGTGAGTATAGCAGAAATACATAGCAGCTGTAGATGACCACCAGTGCCTTCACGACAGCTTTTCATGCTATCAGCTTAGTTTGAGGTAAGGAAGTAAACTGAAGTGGACTTTCAGTGCTAGCAGGGGAACCTGAAGCAAAATCCACGGAGAAATGGTCCTGACGGACTCCAGGAGTGTGCTGTCCTGCCCTTACTCTTCACTGTGAATGGTTTTGAAAACCTTCACCATTTTCAAGGGAAATAGTGTAACCAGCGAGAGAGCAGTCAGTCTGGATCTGGGTTTTTCTTACACGGTTGCTTTAACAAAATATATATCTTCATTGATAAAATTACAAATGTCATTAATTTTATTAAATGCCTTTAATTGGAATTAAGATAGTCCTGTGGAGAAAATATGTGGAACTAATGAACCTGGGTTTTTTTAAGCATCTGGAGTTGAGGTAATGTTTAGTTTCAGTGCACAGAACAAAAATAATTTCAGTTCAATTAATTCTCTGTTTTCTAGACTGTACCTTTAAAATTCTTAGCAGCTGTTAAAAGAGGAAAAGACTTCTTTGCCTTATCTTTCCTTTTGCTTTCTTTGCTTTAGCTGAATTTGGGAGGGTGAGGGTTGCTCCAGTGGCAAGTGATTAGCTTGTCCCTGTGCTTTTTTTTTATCATTACTTGACTGTCATTTTCAATCCTCTTCCCTTATTCTTTTTTATGTAACATCTCATATGCATTTCTTCTATCATCTGGGCATCCTCTGCCTCTCTTCTTTTTTGCTTACCAATTCCTTTGCTTTTCTTTCAGGTATGCTTATTATTACCCTGTGCTGACTGGAGTCATAAGTATGCATCTTGCTTAATTTTCCAAGGCTTAGAGACACTTGGCTAGCACCTTATTAAACAGTCTGAGACAATTCCTTGCAGATGGACTACATCCTAACTTTTAGAAAGGTCTCTATGCTCAACTGGTACAATCATCATCAACAGACTGAAGGAATCTGCTTTGTAACATGGCAGCGTGTCCTTACTTTGCTTTGTGTTAACTGACTAGTTTTATCTCTTTCTGTGGATTTGCTGACTGACATGCTACAAAATGTCTCTGCTGTCTCTAAGTCGACTTCTTTTCCTACCTGGGTGTGTTGGGATACAGAAGAGATTCAGTGTGCGATAGGGTTATGTTAGTGCTTGGATGTTATGTTAGTGCTTTACCTGCATAAAACTGAGCTGTTCTTTAAACTGAATCACTGCATTCAAATATTTTTTGCTGTGCCACAAAGCTGTGTATCTGGGCCTGCTTTTTTGTTTGTTTGTTTTTCAATCCCAGGCACAATGGGTTGGAATAGTGTATTTGTTTTACTTTCTCGAGACAGAAGTATGTGCAACCAACTCCCTGAGACAAGATGCTAGGTCTTACGTTGCTTTGAAGCAATTCTGATCTTCAGTTTCAGTTCAGTATACACAACATTACCTAGTTTTAGCGTACTGGAAAGCGGCAGGGCTTAAATCTAATAACAAATACTGTTCTGTTCTCCCACCAACTGTGCTTTTCCCCAAAAGAAAGGAGAAGAGAATGGAGGCAAGGGAAGGGAAGCCATAGATCTTTCCAGCAGTAAAATTATATTGTTTGTCTTGTTTTTAATACTGTGTTAAGGAAAGTATCTGATGATACTGCTGGTTTTGGAGATTTTAATCTGGTAGTCCCTAGGACAGATGAATCTTCACTTGCATTTTTTGGCAGCATGCTTCAGATGTGACCCACTGAGAAAGAAGTAGCTGGGACTTTGGATTGCCTGTTGAGACAGCCGGGAAAAGTGTGGTTGCAAATCCATGCTGGTTTATTTGTGTTCTTTTTTTCTCTCTGCATGAAAATAAAAGTTATTTCCAATTGGTTTTCATTGATATAAACCCAGAGGAACTAACCTAAAACTTTGTTTCTTCCTTCCCTCCTTTTATTTTTTGTACGTTGTTCGGGTATGCCGCAGCCTACCTCCAGAAGGTACTAGCTGTACCTCCAAAATGCCACTTACAGCGCACAATGCCTACAACTAGGATTGAAAGAAGGAAAACAGGATTTGCAAAATAAAGCCCAACACTGGCAACATCAGCAGATTGGTGGTCTGCCCTGCTCCTCCCCTCCCTACTTCTTCTAACCCAACATTGTGTCTTCCTTCAAAACGTGTCTTTGATTAAGTCATCTTCTGTAGCGTTAATAAAATCAGCTGTGGACACTCAGGGCTACCTGGAAGGAGTGGTAGGTCCACTGGGAGAAGCGCTGGCTGTTGGCCTCTTTCCTCTGTGCTTGGAAGTAGCCTGCGCAGAATATCCTCCGCTGACAGCCAGCATGGTCTGTGGCCCATCCATGGAAGTAAGTGTCAGTGCATCTGCTCTTTATCCAGATACGGTCGCGATAGGAAATGTGACTTGAAGGTAGAGAGGAAAGCTTTGTGGGAGACCAGAGAGACTGTGCTGCCTGGCGTGGTAGTTGGTTCTCCTTGCCAGCTCGTCGCCACGTTGCTGTGACGTGCGTCTGGTTTCAGTAGCATATATTGTGTCAATGATCATGACGTTCATTTGCTTCTTCGATGAGCAGACTAGAAAAATCACTGAAAAGAGAATGAGAAAATGGAAAATGTCATTTGGAAGGGAGAGAGAAAAGGTAAAGGAGAGGACCACAACTTAACATTGTGATTCAGTAGAAATGCAGCATTAAGCAATGGGTATGTGTACTCAGACAGGATCTTCGCCAGGTGCTGGAGATTATTTGATGCTTTTACTTTGCTGTGTTGAGGTTGACTACAACTTAAGAAAACTCCTTTGCTGAAGAGAGTTGATCTAGCATTTCAGTGTGATTGGTACCATGTGATACTTTCTTTTCTGTCCCAGGAAATCCTCAGAAGGTTATAAGACACAAGAAGATATTTTATTTCACTGAACTTTCAGTAGTCTGAGATTATAGGAACTCCTGCAGTAGGCTGTTGAGGCAGTGAAAAGTCTTACTTTCCTTAATACAGGTAACACATCTTCCCCTTCTCCTTCCTTCTGCTAAGGTTTGGAAGAAAAGGGTGAGCTACAGTGAGGGGTGTTGCATTCAGAAAGTTTATTCTTAAAATATGCTGTGCTATATCTGTTTACAGAAAGCTTGATGAAATCTTCTGTGTGTGTTTTGCATACTCACTGCAGGGCGAGAGTGCCCTGGTACTACAACAATAGATAATGGGTCTCGAGTGTGGATATTAGCCCTGAAAATTTGTCCTGTCAAGGTGGTGTGGTTGGAGTTGTTTGGGCCGGGGAAACTTAATAGATGTGAGGCTGAGAGTGAGAATGAGTCTGGCACTGGGCACAACCAGAGGGTCTGAGACTCAGACTGCAGGTTCTTGATAAGATCTATGAACTGCGTTTCTCTAGTAGTAATTTTTATAGGCTGGCTGTTCAGCTGAGTGGAAAATGGGAGCACGAGTGCCAGGCGTTAGTTCTGGAGGGTTTTGTTACGTGAGAGAAACAGCGTGATTCAGGTGGCATCTCATCTGTTTCTTCTGCTGACTGAGAAGGAAGTAGTTTCAGAGATGGATCCACTCAGTTGTTCTCTAAACATTTTAAAGTTTCTTTTGGGCTCTTGCTGTCGGCAAAATCCATCAAGGAGAGCTACTTGTAACACAGAATCAGAATGACAACACCTTGCAAGGGTTTGGTTAATAGTAAAAAATAAATGTAATATATCAGAATTCCTTAAATACTTTAGTGTTGTCTTTATGCTAGATGTGCATAGATCTTGATTTGTAAGAAGAAATAAACCAAGGAGATGACTTTTTGGCATCCTCCAGACTTCTCCATTTTTGCTTGAGGTGCTTTAGACTTGACCTGGGAAGAGGGAG
This sequence comes from Aviceda cuculoides, assembly GCA_035590195.1. Classification (NCBI taxonomy): domain Eukaryota; kingdom Metazoa; phylum Chordata; class Aves; order Accipitriformes; family Accipitridae; genus Aviceda; species Aviceda cuculoides. The sequence continues at coordinate 20,541,479 of JAVJGG010000032.1, forward strand.
TGAAACAGTTTGATCCCATGTCTGTTCTAATTTTGGTCTTTTTGCTGACACAGCTAAGAGGAGGGTAGTTGTGAATTGTTGCCAAAGCTTCATAAATTGGAAGTCAAAAGAGGCGCTATGAAGAGATTATGTTACAGTGTCCTGATAGGTATTCGAGAGGTGGTCCTGCTGTACATTACTTTCTCTTTTAGTGTGCTGCCTGCATGGCATGCAAGAACCTGTAATCTCCTGCAGTCAATTCTTTATCTTAAAGACTGTGGGGCACGGTGCAACCAGAAAACATGGTTAGTGAACAGAGCACAGGACTTCTAGTCAAGTGAACTAATCCCATTTCCAGCTCTGCTACTGAGTCTTTGTAAACTTTGTCACATCACTTAATTTTTGCGCCCCGGTTTCAATATCTTTAAATGCCACCAGTCCCTAGAAAAAACTTTGGAATAAAGTTGTTTACTGCTTTCTCACGAGGGAACCGCTGGGTCACAGCTGCATGAGACCCAGTTTTTATATGACTGCTACACATCTGTATGAGAGCCCCTGTATTAGCAGAAACTAAATTTAACAGCTGCTGAGTGCTCCTTTGAAGGTCATCCTGTCCTAAATATTCACTGGGTTCTGTTACATTTTATGTCTGTCAAGAAATCTCCTGACTCCTATTGCTCTGTAACCAGCATTTTGAAAACCGGAGGTGTGTTTTTTAAAAGTGCTCTGCTCCCTGGTCTCCCTCTCCATCCACTTCAGGCTCCTGTCTCTCTTGCTCTTGGTCTCTGTGCTGCTGGTATTGCTGGCTTAATCTTGCACAGCGTTCCCTCCATCCCTTCTAACTCTTATTAAATGCAGTTTATCTCTCTGCTGTTAAGTAGTCTATTGATTCACTTTAGAGTTTATTAGATTATCGCTGTCTGGGTTTTGAATTTTTTTTAAGCGGTTTTTCAGACGCTTATGTGTGCACGTATGAAAATAAATCAATGAGCAGGGACAATGCACAATTATTTACACGGCTACAGCCGCCACTCTAATGTAATATTATCATTTAAATGCTTGCTGAGTATTCAGACAGTGAAGGTCTGTACTGCATGCTCTGCAGTACTGGAGCCCTAGGGTAATGTTTTTCATAGCTGTTTATTCCTAAATACTCTTGATGGAAATACAAATGCCACCAAAGCTCCATATGTGGTTTCAAGTACCGAGAAAAGGGGGAATGAAGGGGCCTGTATTGTTTCAAAAATGGCACTAAAACTTTAAAATGTGTCTGAAAAAGAAACTGAGATGCAGTGGGTCTGTTTGAAAGAAAAGAGTGATAAAACCAAGTAGAAAATTGATCTGCAAAGCCTGCAAGTTTATTTGTAAAATTCCCCTCCAGCAGAAGCATAGACACTTGAATGAAAATATGTTGCCAGTGCTGAGGTTAACCCTTAGCAGCCCAGAGTAGTTTTCATCACCCACGCCTGCCTAGGGAAACCTTTACTGTGATCTTTGCAGGATTTCTCTGGCCAGGGAGGGCAAACAGTTTATCTCAGCACTGCCTTGCAGTTGCGTCTCTGAAATGGTTCGTATTTGTTTAAATTTACAAGTGCACTGCACTGTTTTATATTGTGGTGAAGCTGTGTCATGCCCAACGGTGTTATATTTTTTCATTGTGCTGGCGGGGATCAGACTTCCCCTGCTGGATCAGTTTCAGTTTCACCAGCTGGTGGGAATAGCGACAGGAATTTGGGGATTACAGATGTTCATGCAGCCAAAAGGGAAACAAGCCAAGTTTAAAGGGACATTGTTAAATTCTATCCCAGGGGCCTGGCTTTTATTTTCCTGAAGATATGAAGACCTCAAAAGACTTTTTAGTGGCACAGTTACCACTCCTCCCTGTTCTTGGTAATCTACCCTCCATTAGGAAAGTGTCCACCTAAAAATCTTTAGCTCACTGAAATGGCATAGTTGCACCAGAAAAGACTCCATCCTTTCATGTAAAACCCCCAGTTTGCTGCAGATGCGTTTGTATAGGCACGAGCCTCAATTTAGCAGAACACTTAAACACATACCAAACCCCTGCTAATGCTGATTGAACATTTGTCAAAGTGCTTTACACTTGGGGCCATGCTCTTTGTGTGGAGAAAAATCTGTAAGTATACACACGTGCATGTATGCTCAGAGGAAGAGATTTCATATCTAGTACTAGATATGAACTGACCCAGAGCCATTGATGTGGGCTCAGTTTGTTTGTAGGATAAAGTCTCTTTCAAAAAGCTTTTTGTTTGTCACCTTATTTTTTAACTGATTTTTCTTTCTTCACTGAACTATTCCTTTTTCAGTCCCCATTTCAGTAGGGTATTTTTTTTTTCCGTGGCACAGCCATTGGTGTGGTACAGTCAGAGCTCCTCTGTCCCATTCTTCTGCTAAGGGCTACCTCCAGCCTGGCTTTATTTACCCTCAAAGGCTGCTGAAAAGAAATTCTGTTGCTTTCCTGCTTATTTTAGACAAGCTCCACTGTAAAGTTAACATTAGTTCAGTTGGAGAAACACCTAGTCCTATTCTGTACCAGATTTTCTCTACTACCATATATACTAGTGTATATTGTTTTACTTTAGTATGGTTCTGCAGCTAGCGATCTCCCACCAGCCTCAGGTTTTCATTTCATTGTCCCTTACCTGTGGTTTTGTTGATATAAAACCAAGGGCAAATTGTTGATGTTATCCAAAATAGATTGCATTGCCGGAGGTGCATGGGTTTAATTTCGGGTGTTAAGAATTCCTATTCCGTGCACCACGCGTGTCTCCGCTGCTCCCCTTTTCTGCACCTGCTTTGCTGGAGCAGTTTCCATAGCAATAACCTCTTCAAGTTTTCCAGAAGTGTTACAGGAATGATTTTCTATCTCCTCCTCCTCAACAATTCAGGAAAATGGAGCTTATTAGAGATACTTTTTTGTCCTCTGTGCCTTGATAGGAGCCTAGCAGGGGCACTCTGCAATCCCAGGTAGAGCTGTCTGCAGCGCACAACTGCTCTTCCATGATGAGGACCCCAGCCGGGCTGCCCACTGCTGCAATTTGCTTGACCTAATATAGGTTGTCTTCCATTCTCTTTTGACTCGGGCAACAGTATTTTTATGCTGCTCTGACTTCTAAGAAGAATGAGCAGGACAAATGTAAGAAAAGAAAAAAAAAAAAAAGTAAGTATTCTGAAAAGGAGGAAAAACTATTATAAACCCTAAAGACTTGAGCCAATAATTCAAGTTTCCATCACGTTTCTTTCTTCTGCCAGGCATGTGAGGTACTGCACAACAGTTCAACTCGCAGCTCAGTAGCATATGGGAAAATACAAATCCCTGGAGAAGGAAAGCATTAAGCAGCTGCCTGGAAACCCTCAGGAGCCTGACAAAAGAGAGAGGTGGATGTTAACATGGGACAAACAGCGATTATCTTAAAAAGTAATGCATTCACGGGCAGATACGAGGTTGTGGTTTGAAATTGAGGTGTAGGTGACGGTATCTCTAGCGATGTGGCAAATCCTTACTTTGTGACCTATTGGCCAGAGCCGGATGACCTGATGAATGCAGGTATCCATGCTAATAATGTCCAAGGAGCAGTCCTGAGATACAGCTTAGACCTACAGCACTAGGACTGGCCATTAGGATACTACCGTTTCTAAACTGATGAGCAAGCTATCACACCAAAAAAAGTTGTTATTGGATAGAAATACGTTGAAAGCAGTTTATAGACAAAGCTGTGAAGTCTTCTAGGGTGACACATACAAAAATAGCTCCCAAGCACGATGGGGCTAAGTTCATTTAAAACTAGGTTTGCGTAACAGGGACCTTGGAAACAGCTGACTTTGTCTGAAGCACTCTCTGAGGCACAAGTCTGTATGGCTCATGCTTAATGTTCACACTTGGAATTGAAATAGTAGGTCATAAGTTGGCTTTATTTTTGCATTCCTCCTCCAGATTTGTGACCAGACAGCAGCAAAGTTGTGAAGTTCGTGGGAAAAGCCTCTTTCTCTAGACACAGGGGATGAGCCCCATCCCAATGCTAAGATCCTTTATGATCTCCATGTGCCCTTGGGGTTTTACTCCATATCTGAAGTCTGCCAGACCCCTCACTGTGTAGGCTTTCTATTTCGCCATTTGTTTTGACCTTGAAAAGACCTTTTTGAATGTTTTAAAATAACCATGTTGTCATTCCTTAGTTAAAAAGGAGCTTTTCTTCCCTCTGTTTTTCCCCCCTTCAACCTCAATTGTTCAGACTTTTTAATAATTCATATCCCTTTTGACTTCATATGCTTACTTGTGCTACCTGTAGTGCTCAATGAGAAATGTGCTCTTTGCAGAGCTCGAAAGATCAACTGAGAAATTAGTTAAAACGAAGTAGGTGGAGGGTTATGTTTCACCTGCTAATTGAAGTACTAAACCTACAGGTGTTAGGACTCCTACAGCAGCCTGGCCAAAATGTCAGTGCTAAGTTTATCACTGGCCGATTTCTCCAGTAAGCATGGATGCTGGCTTTGTAGAAGTGAGTTGTTGCTGAAGAAACCATGAATTGGAAATTCCCTATCTCTGTGTATTATGTCTTGGCTGCAACAATGTGCTGTTGTGTTTTGCACACAGTTTGGTGCACAGACTAGTAGAGGGAAGGTTGGAGAACTTCACTAGTCTTTCATCCCTTTTGCAGTTTCTTCAAGCTTCCTTTACTTGGAAATCCCAGGTGTTGCACTCTCTTACTGACTTAAAAAATATCATTCTGACAACCTAATCTTGCAAAAAGACAAAGTCAGAGTATTTCTTCAGGAAAGTGTCATAGCCGCATACATACAAGATTTGGTTTTTAATTATTGCTACACCCTCTAGCTATAATAAAAGACCTGTCAGCATATTCATGCTGTCCCTATTCATATTCAGTGGATTGGAAAGTAGAGGTTTAGATTCATTCTGGATTGAGGTTAGGGAAGCAAGGTCTTTTCTTCGGCATAATGCCTTTCAACTCAGTTTGGTGACTTATCAGTTCAGTTGTCTGAATTGTGTATGCACAAAGAGAAGCAGGGTTGTGCTTTTGCATACATTCAATTTTCGTATTTATAAATCAGAATCTGCCTCCATTTAAAAAATGAAGTGTCGTTGCCTTCAGCTTATAAAGAGCAGCTGCCACTGCCATTAAAACTTTGAAATGTTCCCTTGAGAACTCTGAGAGTGCATCTGTCTGAGCCTCACAGTGGTCTGAGCTTACAAGTGGGAGCAAAGTGTCCCTTATTACTCGAGAGTTTAGACAATAGATCAAAGACTCGAGGTTTAAGCAGCTATCTTTCTCGGATGAGCCTGTCTGCATGGGTAGTTGCAAAGTTCCAGCTGAAAGGGATATAGTCTTGTTGCTGCCAAACGTAGGCAGAGTACTGCTGTTGACTTCTGTGGAAGCACCACTGAGCAAGACTAAGCAGGTAGGTAAACTAAGGAGCAACACTAAGCCAGCAAAACACTCCACTGGTGTAAGGAAGACCTCTGGTAGCTTTCGGCAGAGAGCTTTTTCTCATCGTCCCGGTGGCCTGACGACAGAAGTAGAAGCGGCGTTCTGGAGCTCTGCAGATCTGGGCTTTTGCTTTGCCTCAGCGGTGGTCTGCGGAGCAAGGCTCTCCTGAATGTTTTGAAGAGCGCATCCACACCTCGCGATATGAAAACTTGTGAGGGAGCCGTGGGCGGGTTTGCTCCAAAACTGGAAGCGATCGGGCTGCGGTAGCGTAGCGTGGGTGAGACAGAGGGCCGGCGAGCCCGGGCACGCTCCCTCGGTGTCGTGGCTGTGCTCCTGTCAGGACTTACGCTGGTATTTCCGCATGGCGCTGTACTGCACAGGCTGGGGTTTACGAGGGGAAGGGGGAAAGGTAAGAGGTCACTGCCGTGTTCCTTGGACTCAGCTTCCTTAGCTTGCTCCTACCTGCCTTCGGCACCACGGGCGGCGCTACGCTGCGGCCGCAGCGGTGCCAGCACTGCCCGGGGAGCACGGGGGGGTGGCAAGGCCTAAGGTCTCGTCCCAGGGGCCGTGGTCCGTCGGGGCTGCACCGTCTCTAAAGCTCTCTGCCCGTGCCAGAACACGGTTGCCTCCCCACGGCTGGCAAAGCTCGGCCGTGGCCACGCTGCAGCGCGGAGGCTGCTTTCTGAGCATCTTTTCCCAGCAATTCTCAGCTTCTGGCAGCCGACTGTGCCCCTGGCGCGCACATCGCGCGGGGAGGAAGCCTTAGCTCTGTTCACACGGGCGTTGTTTGCCGTGGCTGCACCGTAAGGACATAACTGCACACGTGGAACTAGCTTGGGTGCATTGCACTCGTCCTTAAATATTCAGCACATCAATAAGAGATGTGGTTGTATACTGTAATATCACTACGCTGCAGCTGAAGCTATGCCTCAGTTTCTGCAACTGTGAAATGGTGACTACACATCAGGGATCTTTAAAAAATAATTTGTAACTATGTCTTCCTCAGCTTTGCTACCTTTTGCTGTTGCCAGTATCTCTTGTCCTGCAGGTCCCAGTCACAAACACCCTGTTGTGCTCCAGGTTTGAGTTAATAATCAAGTTAGTTCTAAAGACTTTTTCCTCTGGACTTTGTGTGCAGAAAATAAGAAGAGATAGAAGAGCAGAAGTTGTCTACTTGTGTAATTTCGTGGTGTCTTTTGGCTTTCTGGGTTTCACATCTAATTAATGAACTCCCTTGGCATCTCTGTAGGTTGTACAGCTCTGAGCTCATTATTGGCAGGCACCTTCCAAATGATGACTGTAAAATGCTCTGAAGAAAGTGGTAGTGGTTGGGTGTTTTCGGTTTGGTTTTTTGGGGTTTTTTTTGTTGTCTTTTTTTTTTTTACAAGCAAGGTCATCTAGATTGTCTTCTTACATCTTTTCCTCATTCTTCTGTTTCTTTCCTTCTTTACTTTTTAAGGTCTTCTCAAAGAGTAGCATGTGACAGAGTAACCTGGTGAGTGAGCATGGGTGCTTCCTCTGCACTGGGCATTGGGCAAGCAGAATTGCGTTCTTTCCTCACGGAGCGTTACAGCTCTTGTATTGAGCTGGTTTAGCTTAGGAATAGGGTTACCATTGTGCAGTTCAACTCCCAGTGCCAGAGAACTGATCAGTGACACTTACTTGAACCCACACTCTCATTTCATCTCCGAATCATGCCAGCTAAAGCGGGATGGTGTTGTAAGTGGGTGGGTTTTGGCCTTTCATACTGTAGTTAGTCTTGTGAGGCTGGTGGCTTCATATACAGTAAACAGCCTGAATTAATACTATGCGTTTGGCCAGCTAAGTAGGATATAAAATAAGTGTAAGCTCAGACCGAGAGTTTTGGCTGTGACATCAGTTGATTTCACCTTGCAGACTGATGAGTGTTATCTGGAGCTTGGCAGCCAAGGTGAGGTGATGGCAGCGCTGCCTGCGTGTGAGCTCCAAGCTCCTCGTGCGGCAGTGTCCTGGAGGCGGAGGGAGGACAGAGCAGCCCACAGGGCAGGCACGAAGGTGTCTCGACTCAGGGGATCAGTGGTGTCACGGACTGGTAAGTGTCAAGCCTGCAGACCTTCCGAGTTCAAGTGTTTGACTGCGCTTGAATTCTCTTCCCCCGGGGGAGAAGAAAAAGCTTTAATTTATGAAGTGTCACAACACATTACGGCACATCACATCCCAACACGCCGCTGCATGGAGCTGACATTTGTTTGCTTTAATTCCTCAAAATAGCTTTTATTTAGAGCAAATGTTCCCTGTTAATTCAAACAGTTCTCATTTTCCTGTGCTCTGTACTTGCCAGTTCCCATGGGGACAGTTGTTCCTGCAGTGCTTTGCCCTGTGTTGGTGAGCTGTCAGGCCTTGTCAAGGGTTTTAATTATTTTTCTTATTAGTAACGGAGAACTTCTTTGTTGCCTCTCAACCCAAATACTCACTAGGCAGGGTGCAGTGATGCTTATACGTTTTAATTTTAGTACTCTGACATAGTGAGCGCTTTGCAATCCTGCAAGGAACGGCGGTGTTTTTCGGCAGAGGAGCAGGCTCCGGGTGTTCGGTGGCCACCTTGGCTGGCTGAGGCAATGGAAGCCAAGGTGGGCCCCAAGCGGCGTTCTGGATGAGCTCGCTGTAGGGGCCGGCTATGGCAGAAGCCCCCTGCAGAAGGTCTGTCTGCAGACTCATGGTGCTGTGGAAGCTGCTTCGCTCGCCAGGCGGCAGCTGCCTCCCCACGGGAGGACACAGCCTCCCCTCGGTCAGCCAGCGTGTCCGGTCCTGCAGGGCCGCATCCTGCCCAGCTCCTCTGAGAGAACAGGCAGTTTGTTCTCCTGAGGGTGCTCTCGCAAGCTGAAGTTTGTCAGCAAATAGCCGAGGCTCGGGCCTAATTGGGATCGATATCCTGTTGTTGGGGGGGCTACGCAGGCACAGAAGAGGCACCTTCACCTGTAGTGAAAAACTGGAGAAGATTGCAACTTGTGTAGTCAGCGAGGAGTTTTCATCTGGTTTGTGTACGTGTTTTGTGGGAGGATGAGGAGTTTTTCTCTCCTGAGAATAGCAAGAACTGTGAAAAGCTAAAAAGAAATGAGAAGGGAAGTTCAGCCACCCATCTCTTAGTGTGCAGTACATCTTTTGCCTCCCGTGTGAGCAACATCTGTACAGGTACAGTATTCCAGATCTCTGGGATTTGTCATTTAATGAATTCTAGAATGGCCAATTTAACGCTTACCACATTGAACTTTACCTGGAGATTCAATGTGACTTCTGCTTTCCAAGTGATGACCAAAAGATGGGCAGTACCTATTTTGGATGTGTTTATTTTCTTCAGGAAGATGCATATCTTGTCTATTTGGCAATTAGTTGCTGGACCATTATCACAGGTGTATGCAGATTCTTGCTCTCTTGTTTTTTAACAGCTTTATGACACCTGGGAAAGTTCTTGGAGCAGGAATGTTCTTCCATCTTTCTTCAGTTCGAATAAGCAGACAGGTCAGGTGATTGTCAATGGTATTGCTGTTTTGTTCCTTGAAGTATTTTTCCTTTTCACCCAGTGTTCTTCACTGTCCTTCATTTTGCTGTATCTCCTGTGAGGAGAAAGCCAGAGCTGCCTGTGCTCAGAAAGGATTTCTGCTGCTCACTTCTCCAAATGGTTCAATGCATTAGCAAATCCCAGGTCTATGTTTCATCAAGACCTATGTTACACTACTCCTATTGGAAACTGCTGCTGCCAGAAAGTGTAACTACAAGTAAGGTGAGAAGGACACTGAACAAGCAGTAGAAAGCATTAAAATTCTTGATCTTTCCTGTTCTATGTGCATTCCTGGAAACATTTCTCCCGTTTCCTTTCTTGATCCGCTACTTGGAGCTGTACTCATGTCTAGCTAGTTACTGCAAAAAAACAAAATGGAAAAATTTCAATATGACCAGCAAGCTTCCAATGGGTAAGCATAATATGTGAAAGAGTCTCCATGAAGAGCTTGTGTCTCTGGTGCCTTCTCAGATTACTGTCTCCCGGGCTTTGGGAATCACAAATAAATTAGCCCTTCTGCAAACCACACATCATGCAAACAAATCTGCCTAGACTTCTGAGCATATTTGAATACTCTCCTTTAGATGGAGCAGTGGCTTGGGCTGCTGGGGAAAGCAAGAACTTAAGATCTCAGAATTATGTCAAAACTGTTTTATTTTCAGAAACATTTTCCCTTATGGTTGAAAAAACTAAATGAGTAAGGGAGGCTGTTTTGGAAGAGAGAGTGAGTAGGGGAACGGTGTGAAGCAGGAGGGAATAAGTGAGCAAGCGAGTTGGTCTGTTGATAGGGGAGTCTCAGCACAATCAAAAGCAGTATTTATGTAATTTAATAGCAGAGTGTGCCTCTTGCTTTCATTTTCCTTGCATCAAAACTATTTTATTCTATTATGTTGTAAAGTAACCAGCATACATTGAGTTGTAGGTGATTGTGATTTTTGTTTTCCATAGTGTCTCCAGATGTCTAGGTAGGAGTTGGCTCCTCTCCTAAAGTGAAGAACCAGGCTGCAAAGAGACTCTGAAATGTGATGGCCTGAGCTTTGAGCATTTGGAGCAGTCCTTTCTTAGCAGAGGGATCAGCTAGAGTTTCTGCCACTCTAAAGCTATCAAAATGGCCATGAATACTCACCATGGGTAGAAGGCCTAGTTGCATCAGGTGCCTTCCTCCCAAGCATTAACACCACAGTAGTAGACTGCATTTAAGCAGAGGCTAAGGATTATTCATATACAAATACCTATAAGACTTATGTATGGTATTTTTTTCCCCCTTCATAACAGTACATTATTTCCCCACCATCTGTCAGCATTTCTGTGGAGCTGATCTTGTTCAGCCAAACAGCATCCTCTTTCTCTGGGCAGAAACCCAACTCGCTTTCCTCTTTCCCCTTTCCTTCATTTCTACTCCTCACTATTCTCCATATCCATTGGTAGACAAATAATAACTTTAGTAGAAACCACAGTTGCCCGGCTTATTCCATGCTGCTTTGTGCTTTCTTTTCTGCTCATCATGGTGGGGTTTTTTTTTTCAGGATTATTATTTATGAGTTAAAACTCAGAAAGCAGAAAGTTTTTCCAAGTGCAAAGAATGCCAGGGTTTTCCCTGCTTTGGACATGGAAGCTTTAAAAAAGTTTTGACAATTTTCATTTAGTACATAAAAAAAGCCCATCCCAGTTTATGAAAAATAGTTACTATTTTGTATTTGTTACCCGTTGATTCTCCCCAACCCAAGAGCCATGAGATAAACCTCAAACAGTGTTGATTTTCTGTCTGCCAGGATTATGCGTGAAACTGCTTTTGACTGTGTTGTTCCTTGTGTGAGAGGTTTCTCTCAAGGGAGCATGTGACACTTCTGTCCCATGCCTGCCTTGCATTCCTTGTGTAATTTAAGGTTCTTGGCTTTAACCTCTAAAGCTTGAAATAGGCTGAATGGTGTGTGGTATAGCTCAGGTACATCTGTTGATTTCCCATCCTGCTAACAGCCAGTTGGTTTAAGGAGGAACAGTTTAACTTGAGGCCTTTGGTTCTGTGATACCTTTCATGTGTTGTCTTACAAGTGTCTGAATGTGTCATCCTTTAAGATGAACAATGGATTCTCCAGTGCTTTGGGTGTGGAAGACAAAGGAGCATTGCCTGGCATGGGGCATAGCCGGGAAAAGTCCCTTACTCCACAGAGCTCTGTGAGAATGCGTGGAGCATGAGGATAGGGGTTATGTGTACATCTCTTGATGTTATAAAAGCATGTGATAGGCAAAATCGTAAAAGCTGTGAAAGAAATTACTGAAAATTGGAGATGAAGGGAAACAGGTATTGAATCTTTTCCTCTGACAGTTCAAATGAACAAGCCAGGGTCATGTTGAAGTACCAGGTGCTTTGTGCAGCTGCCTCACCCTTTCCTATTTTCTCAGTCCCAGTGTCATGGATTAAGCCCAGCCAGCAACAAAGCACCACACAGCCACTCGCTCATGCCTCCCGCCCTGCCCTGTGGGAGGGGGAAGAGAAAATATAAAAGGCTCATGGGTCGAGACAAGGACAAGGAAGGATCACTCGCCAGTTACGGTCACGGGCAAACCAGACTCAACTTGGGGAAAAAACCAAAATCAATTTAATTTGTTACCCATTAAATCAGAGCAGGATAATGAGAAATAAAACCAAATCTTAAAACACCTTCCCCCCACCCCTCCCTTCTTCCTGGGCTTAACTTTACTCTGAATTCTCTACCTTCTTCCCCCCAGCAGCACAGGGGGACAGGGAATGGGGGTTGGGGTCAGTTCATCACACCTTGTCTCTGCCGCTCCTCCTCAGGGGTAGGACTCCTCACTCTTCCCCTGCTCCGGCGTGGGGTCCCTCCCCAGGACAGTTCTCCACGAACTTCTCCAGCTTGAGTCCTCCCTATGGGCTGCAGTCCTTCACGAACTGTTCCAGCGTGGGTCCTTTCCACGGGCTGCAGTCCTTCAGGCACAGACTGCTCCAGCACGGACTTTCCCATGGAGTCACGGCCGTCTTCGGCAGCATCCAAATGCTCCACCATGGGCTCCTCTCCGGGCTGGGGGTGCACAGCCTGCCGCCTCACCACGGGCTGCAGGGGCACCCCCTCCTCCAGCACACCTCCTCCCCCTCCTTCTTCACTGACCTCAGTGTCTGCACAAGTGTTCCTCTCACATCCCACTCCCCTCTCCACTGCAGGTTTTTCCTTCTTAAATACGTTCTCCCAGAGGTGCTACCACCGTCACTGACAGGCTCGTCCTTGGCCAGAGGTGGGTCCAACTTGGAGCCGGGGAAGCTTTGAGCAGCTTCTCACAGGAGCCAGCCCTGCAGCCCCCTCCCCTGCTACCAAAAACCTGCCACATGAACCCAAAACACCCAGGAAAGGTTTGGAGCCAGATGGCAGGTTTCCTCTGCTGATATGCTCAGGCTCAGTTAGGCAGAGCCCATGGATTCACTTTGTTTTGTGCCCTCTGACCTGCTCCAGGATCTGTACTTTGTTCTCACCTACCCCTTACTGCCTATTGTAAGGGATAATGTGAACTTTCTGGGAAGCTTTCTCTTTAAATGACATTTATTTGTATTGCCTAGTGCCTTAATGCATTGCTTTGCCTTCAGCAAAAGAAAAAGGTACTTGAATAAAAAGAAAGGGGTAATAGCAGTGAAAGAAGAGGGTTGTTATGTAGCATAATGTTAGCATTCTTTGGAGAGATGCTACTGTAGTTGGAGGAACTAATCTTTGCTTGCATAAGTAGACAGAAATGCTGGCAATTTACAGCATCCGCTCATACCCAGATGTCAACTCACATTTCCAAAGAGAATCATCAAGTCAGGAGATAAACAGCTGGTACAGGAGAAAGGAAAATAAGCTTGTAAGTGTTTAAAGAAAAAAAAAAAGTGTTAATTTTTATGAAGTGTAGTGTGCTGGCATCTAAACAAATGAAAGTTAACAGCCAAGAGCAGGGAAGTGAAAGGGCTTCATTTTGTTTTTAACATCTGAGAATTAAAGTCTTGGTTCCTGTCATAGCAGCTTCAGAGCACCCCTGTATTTTTGTATGAAGTTGCTCCTAGTACAACTTCGTGTACACTAGCAACAAAACGAGAGCTGGCATTGATGGGGTTTGGACATTCCCACAGCCCTGTCTTGAAGTGCTTTAAACTGGCCCAAGCATCACAGTATGGCCACGGATGCCTCTAATTTTAGATTTGAACCTGATGCACATGTCTCGCAGTCGGAGAGAGTCTCAGTAGCTGCTTCAGTGGCTTCAGGAGCACTGGTGGCCAAGAGACAAGGTAGGACTTGGAGACAAGGTCTGGATGCCACATACAGGGTGCTCGAAATTAAGAGTCCCTTTCTTCCTGAGAAGTGAGGCACTTGCCTAAACTTGTAAGTATTGATCACTAGATAATTATTAAACAGTTATGTGTAAAAACAAAGTGGTTTTGTTGTCAAAAAGCACAGAATTGCAGCTGCAGGGAAAGTCGGTGCTGGGATTATTGCTGAAAGAGCATCTAATAGAGAATGCTGACTTGCAGCATCCTTTGCAGGGAATGAGAAACAGCAGGTCTGCTGCTCGCCTGCAGACATCTTTCTGTGCAGGCAGGAGATAGGTTTGCATCCTAGTTGGGTTGATAACAAAGCAGAGTAAACAAGTCTTAAAAAAAACCCTAAAATATGAACTATAAATTCTCTACTCCTTGAAGGAAAATAAAGTGAGGAGTATTTACTGTCTTTCTCCCTCCCTCCCGCTCATTCTCACTCCAGTCTTCTAATGCTCACAGGGCCTGGCAGGGGTTTATGTGGAAATCATTGGGATTATCTCCCAATTTTTTCTCAGATAATTCAGTTGAGAGGTTATACAGAACTGAATGGTTTGGAGACTGGGAATCACTAAGCTAGAGGCTTCAAGATGCTCACAGGCTCCTATCTGGACAGAACAGTTCGATATTTATTGGATGTGCTACTAATTGGCTGAAAAATCCATCTTTCCTACTTTTTTTATTTTTTCTCAAGGTCGTTTTCTGAGGTTTGGCAAGGGCAGGAGGGTAAGCAAGTGTCTCAGCTTTCTGAGATCTCAACCTGGCAGAGTGTATTGAAAATTGCTATGGTGACTTGCGATTTATACTAGGTGTTTCCATGTGATGCTTCCCAGGTGAACAAGGGCTTTCTGGCAATATGTCCTGGGATGGGAATCCTACAGTCTAGCCCGGCCCACACGGCACCTCCAAGTTAGTTGTCTATCAGAGTATGTGACTGCTTGCGGAGAACCAGGCAGCACAGCTTGGAGAGTAGACCCGGAGACGTATTTATGTGTGTTTGTTGTGCAGAGAAGGTCTCCAGGTTAGCGGGGACAAAAGGTGCAAGTGCAGATTCCCCGCTGTAGCTCACCCCCAGCAGCCATGCCTCCAGCAGCAGACCCTACGGCAGTTCTGTCCCCCATCTCTTCCAGTAGCAGAACCTGCAGCTGCCAGCCCTTCCCTACACTAGTGTTTGAAACAAGTAAGTTGTAATGAGATGAGCTGTCTTAGCTGTTACAGTATTTACAGGATAAATAGTTTCCACTTCACAGCCATCAATACCTCCGCCCTTTAAATCCATTAACTTCCTGACTGCTATACGCTGCCTTAGTAATGGGCTGACACTGATTTAAGGCTAGAAAAACCCTATTTAGAGCTCTGCGTTAGGGAAAGTGAATGTAAATTGTGACCCCACCATTTGGCCTGGGACTAAAAATGTCTGCAAAAGTGACACATTTCAAACCGTGCATTGGGTTGCAACAGGGACAGTGCAGAATGTTCTTCTAGTCTTAGTTGGTAGATTAGCAGGAAGCCTGGAAATCGGCAGTGCTGACTTTCTTGAGACTATGTAATCTTAAAATGAGAGAAACATGGCTGGTATGGACTGCTCTGTAGCCTCATCTAAAACCTAGCTCTGCTCTGGACCATCATGCTTGCAGATGTTGGTGATGCTGACTCCCTGCATTAGTGAAATTCTTACAGAAAGATAAATACTTTATTTGAGACCTGTTCAGTTCCTCTCTTGGACCCGTCATGGTAGCATCAAATGGTTACTATTTTAATCTTTTGTAGCTGATTGTTTTAGAGGAATTGAAGCAGACTTCACTTATTTATTGATGGCTGGAAACAAATACCCTGCAGCCTCCCTCTTGCATTCCTAGTGTGACCGAGAGAGGAGAGGTGTAGAATTGGAATAGAAGGATCTATCACATTCAGCCTGCAAGGCTATTATTTGAGCTGCCTCAGAAATGTTTAAGTTTTTTGCTGTTGTGTTAAAGCACTGGCAGTTGGATTTCGTTAAAGATGGTACAAGCGGAGAGGTTTTATTTGAATCCCACCCACATGATCTTCAGGGATTTATATACAACAGAATATGAAGGTCCTTCTCGTTTTTACATATCGCAGATTGGCCTTCTTATTTTGTGTTGCAGAGCGTGTATGTATTTCAGAGTCTGTGAGGGAGGAGAGGGGAAGGGGGGGGGGGAAGGAGAGGTGTGTCCTTTTTATCTTCCCCTGGTATATTTTGTGCGTCTTGGTTAAGGCCTCTACAGCCAGGTACAGCTGGACACGGAGCAGTGTAGGCTATGTAAGGACGGTTCAGCTCTGTACAGGCTAGTGATGGGATGCCATTTCATAGAATCATCATGGAATCATGGAATGGTTTGGGTTGGAAGGGACCTTAAAGATGATCTAGTTCCAACCCCCTGCCACGGGCAGGGACACCTTCCACTAGACCAGGTTGCTCAAAGCCCCATCCAACCTGGCCCTGAACACTGCCAAGGATGGGGCAGCCACAGCTTCTCTGGGCAGCTTCTTCCAGTGTCTCACCACCCTCATAGTAAAGAATTTCTTCCTTTATATCTAATCTACATCTACCCTCTTTCAATTTAAAGCCATTACCCACTGTCCTATTGCTACATGCCCTTGTGAAAAGTCCCTCTCCAGCTTTCTTGTAGGTCCCCTTTAGGTACTGGAAGGGTGCTATAAGGACTCCCTGGAGCCTTCTCTTCTCCCAGCTCTTTCAGTTTGTTTTCATAGGAGAGGTGCTCCAACCCTCTGATCATTTTTGTGGCCCTCCTCTGGACTCGCTCCGACAGGGCCATGTCCTCCTTCTGTTGGGGCCCCAGAGCTGAACACAGTACTGCAGGTGGGGTCTCACGAGAGCAGAGTAGAGGAGGAGGATCGCCTCCCTCGACCTGCTGGTCACACTTCTTTTGATGCAGCTCAGGATGCGGTTGGCTTTCTGGGCTGCAAGCACACATTGCTGGGTCTTGTTGAGCTTCTCGTCAACCAACACCCCCAAGTCCTTCTCCCTAGGGCTGCTCTCAATCCATTCTCCACCCAGCCTGTATTTGTGCTTGGGATTGCCCTGACCCACGTCCAGGACCTTGCACGTGGCCTTGTTGAGCTTCATGAGTTTTGCGTGGGCCCACCTCTCAAGCCTGTCAAGGTCCCTCTGGATGGCATCGCTTCCCTCCAGCATGTCAACCGCACCACACGGCTTGGTGTCATTGTTAAACTTGCTGAGGGTGCGCTCAATCCCACTGTCCATGTTGCCAACAAAGATGTGAAACGGCGCCGGTCCCAGTACCGACCCCTGAGGAACGTCACTTGTCACTGGTCTCCACTTGGACATTGAGCCGTTGACTGCAACTCTGGGTGCGCCCATCCAGCCAATTTCTTATCCACCAAGTGGTCCATCCATCAAATCCATGTCTCAACAATTTAGAGACAAGGATGTTGTGTGGGACAGTGTCAAATGCTTTGTACAAGTACAGGTAGATTTCAAACTCTCTCTGGCCTCTCTGCAGCGGGAGATTCTGCGTCGTGCTGTATCCGTGGGCAGCGATTTCGCAGGCGGAAGCATGTGATGCCGAGCAGCTAATACAAGAGCAGCTATACTGGTTTCATCCCGCATGAGCAATTGGCACTGAACCCATCTTCTCCGAAGGCACAAACCTCATGTAATTTTGCTGCTGATGTCTTTCTCAAGAACCTTTCCTACCCAGCGTAGATTGTTTCAGTCAAGGACGTAGGACAGGTAGTGAGAATATGATTTCTGACACTGTATCCTGCAGTACACAGTGAGGACCAGTCCGAGTGTCTTTTTTTCTATTTGTTTCCTTCCCATTATTTTAGTATTGATAGGTGATTGCCAGTCTCCCTCAGAAATAAGCCTCCTAATTCCCTTTGAGGGAGGACCATGTAGAGAAAATGTACGGCAATAGCTTGTGAGACGCAGCCTGTCACTTGCAGGAGGTGAGAAATAAAAGGGCAGGTTGCTCTGCAATCTGCCACCAAGTTCACTTGTGAGTGCTTTTGGAGTGAGCGAGGGTGGGAAGTTTCCTATGGGGCTATTCGTGCATAAAGCAGCCGAGCAACGTTGAGCATCTGTTTCATTATTAAACCATTATCATTAGCTAATTTCTGAAAGCCCAGTCAGGGGAAGAAGGGAAGCATTGTGCTTTTAGTGTGTATACCTGCAGGTTACTTCATTTTCTTTTTGGATATGATTAGTCTATTTGATGGTTGTTAGCTGAAAAACAGTGAAGTCATTAAAGGGCCATAGGTGCCCTCTGGAGCCACTTGCTGTATGTTGATAAAGGAAAATGGCAGTGTAATATAAAATATAATCTGATCACCGCATCTAATTATAGACAAGAGTAAGCTGCTAAAGAATGATTCTGTAAGAATATTATAATTGTGTTCATACAGCATTTCCAACTTGAAAGCTGTGAGCAAATATCGACTAATCCTCCCAACAGCCCCTGAGGGTGGGAAGGTAAATCTATTACTGTTTATTAAGAACTTGTTTCAATTAACTTTAACCACTGTTAAAATAACTATGAATTGCTGAAAAAATTAACAGCACTTGCCTTGCAACAATTTTCAACATCTTGTATGTCCCAGTACTGAGCAGCATTTCTGGTATCTCAGATAAAAGGGCATCATTAGACTGGAATTAATATTTGGAAGCATCAGAAAAATGCCTATTACTTTTTATTTCTATTTATCTTTAGTGTCTTATTAAATACTAAATATTCTTGTTTGGTAAATATTTAACAAGCTCTCTGGGGCTTTGTAGAATGTATTGTTTTCAATAAACTTACACAGTACCATAGTAGTAGTAGTAGTAGTAGTATTACTATTATTAGAATTTGAGGAAATATTTTTCTGTGCGGTATAAAACTGCAGATGTTAGTGGTAATGTCTCTTTTCACAGCATAGAACCACTGTGATTTTGCTCCTTTAATTGGTAACATTGTCTCCTAGCCCCAGGCTAGGGGACAGGAGTGGAAATTATACGTAAAATTATTAAGCATAGCCTAGGCACCTGCAGGGCACAAAATGGACAAAATGTTGTTTTGGCTGCTTCTGGTTTTGGGGTTCTAGATGATAGTGCTTGACGTTGATCATCTGGCTGACGGCCCCTGCAAATTTCTACTGATGTCAGGTTGTGCTATGGATGCTCAAACCTTCCAGTAGAGGAGTGGCACTTCCTATGAAAGGCTGCTTTTGGAAACACAGTAGTTCTTTTTCCTCTTCTTAGAAACTGAAGAATTCTTGTTTCCTTTTGTAATGTGTGTCTCGATGGCGGGTGAAAACCATTCCATAATCTTCACTTTGATTTTTGGATGGGGGTTTGTTGGGGTTGTTTTGGTGGTGGTTGAAGCTTTATTCCAAATTTATACCTAATGTATAGGCCAAAAAAATTGAATGTTCTGTTTGGAGGAAAAAATGGAACATTTTTATTGGTTGCATGAGAACTTGGCTTAGCTTAAGTCTGTTCAGGCTTCAGAGGATTTATGCCCTGGGCAATCTCTCTCTTTCTCTCTCTCTCTCCCTCACAAAAAAAGCACGGTAGTTTGTTTTTTTATTATTTGTGTATATTATCATGCATATTTATCATCTTTTTGGAACTATCCTCTCCATGCAGAAACATGCTGCAAAACTGTAGAGTGCGTACTGTATTCTGAAGCTTTCTCAGTGAATGTTTTCTATGCCATTTTGTTATATAAAACTCCTGGATTTGATTCAACGCTTAAATAGTTGTCAGGTGCTTGCAATAGATGGCTGAGTGTCTTGTGCCCCTTTTTCGCTCATGTATGCTGAATGAAAAGCTGCTGTTTGTCACTTGTTTGGCAGACTCTCAGTGCCCATACGCAGCTTACATTAATGCTGATGGGAGCTGCCCACACACTGAAGAGCCAAAAGAGCCAAGTTCCTCCTTAATCTACACTATCAGATAGTGAATACCTTGTCAGAGTACCCAAGGTGGCCTTTCGCTGCCCAGAAATTCAGTCTACCGTGCCCTTATTGCTTAAACTGCATCTAGAAGCTAATGGGATTCCTCCCCCATTCCGACAGGTGAAATATGGGGTGGTGTATGAACGACAGAGCTCGAATGAGCGATAACGATCGAGTAGGCAAATGGTGCGTGCAGAGGATCGCTAGATCTTTCTTCCTTTGGCACTGGAAACCACTGGGTTCGGATAGGCACCGGGAAACGCTAGCCTGGTGCGCCTGAAGGTTTTAGGCAGCCTTCCTTGTTTGTTCCTCTTCAAATGTAGCTCCTCACCCTTCTGCTTTTGTCTGGAGCTGACGTGCTGGGTACCTGGTACCTGCGGCAAACGTCCGGTCCGGGGATGCTTAATGAGAGAAGATCAAAGGTGAAGGGTGAGCAAGCAGCTGATTCTTTTAAAATAATCTCTTACTGTATGTTCGATACTTAAGAATTGCCTGGTTTTCTTCAGTGTCTCACAATAAAATGCCAAAGGAGTTGGGACTGGGTAGACATTCTGCCAGAAGCTGCTTGGAAGCAGAGTCAGCACTTCTTGCCTGAGTGGTTCTCTTCCAGCTGTGTTTCCCCTACCACGCTCCCTCTGGAACATCCCCTCCCGCCTTGATACAATACAGTGTTTTGAAGTTTGGCCATTTTTGTACTTCACCTGGATTTCCTTTTTATGACAATTGCAGCCCTTAAGAGCAAATTAAAGTGACTGGGCTTTTTGGTGGCTTTTATTTTTTATTACTTTGTCTTTGGAGGCATTGATTGAGACTCCCAGCTGAGACTCTAGGCATGCTTTGTGTGCTGCCTGCTCCTACTCTTTTCTTGTCCTGATGTGTTCTTGTTGCTCTTGAATGCCTGAGCAGCCTTAGAGTTGCTTTTTCCCTAGAAAGAGTTGATTACAGCTATTTTGAGACAAGAGAGTCTATTTTATTACCCCTCAGCCAGCCCAAGTGGGAGCTGCTGACCTGCTTTGTATGGACTGGCTAGCAGAGACAGAAACTGTGGGTCTTCATCGGTTCTCGTGCACCATTTGCAGATTAACCTCTGCTCTCTTCCTGGGACATTATTTTGTAGGCATGTTGACAAGCTGCTTTGATAATAAGGAGTGGGTGTGTATTAACTGGGAAAATGCTTTGGCTCACCTTGGCTTATTGTATGAGCCAATTAGGCAGCTGCCTCCCTGTTGTTGTAACTGGAATCTGGGTGAATAAAGCTGGTGGTTAACTATAGATGGCAGCAGCTTTCTAATGCTGTTATTATGTGTGCATGTTGTTCAGTTTCTCCAAAGCGGAGGTGATGCTTCATTCAGACCTCAGCTTCTATTCTTCTTTGTTTAGCTGAAGCTTTTTTAGCTTCAGCTTTCACAGGAAAAAACCTAGCTAGCTTGACGAGTCATTACTACTTGGAGAATTTTCCATCTGCAGAACAGGATGTGTTCTAATTGTCACACTCCTTGATATTTATTAATTTGTAACTTATACCTATTTCCAGAACTACATTGTTTAAGAAGATTTCTGGCTTGGCCTGATTTCTGGCTGTCTTCTCTGCTGTGCCCTCACATGTTTTCTTGAACTCGATAGAGACGTATAGCTTCCTACACCAGCGTTATACTAGTGTTGCATTCTCTGTAATCGGAATCCCTTGAACTGCCTTGCTGTGGCAGAGCAGCAGCCTCCAAACTGCAATCGGCAGGCCCTTGGGGACCCACGTGCTACGTCAGGGGGTGGGGGTTTGCTAAAAGCAACTAAGAAAAATCAGTTGTCTGTGGACTTCAGCTTGCTTATAGGGTTTTGCACCCTCCCTGGAAAATGCCTTCAGGGGTCTGTAAATGGCAAAAGGCTGAAAAACACAGAGTAATATACTGTAAAGAAGAACAAATCTGTGCACTAGGAATCACCATTAAATCTGTCAGTATTAATGCTATAAATAGGAACATTTTGGACAGCGAAGCACAAGCACTTCTCTTAACTGTGCTGTAATATGTTGGTTTGTGAGAGTTGTGGCAAATGTGGTGATAGATGTTCTGCCGAAACAGAAGAAACATGCATCTCTCTCAAATCCCTGGAATTGAGAACCAAATTAACTTCCAGTTTTATTTGCTAGATCAAAACTTTGCATTTGTGCTCACACTTGATCTTTCTTATGCTTGCTGTAGGCTGCTTCTCAGTCTGGTGGGCAAGATTCCCCAAGCAGCGTGGCACTGATAGTGAAACAGGCACTGCAGCAGGACATTTCAAATCTCCTACCTGGAGCTACCTGAAGGCATTTTGAGAAAACTAAATGATGTTTTGTCAAAAGAGGATGGTTTGCACTTGTGCTGGTTTTGGCTGGGATAGAGTTAATTTTCTTCACAGTAGCTGGTGTGGGGCTGTGTTTTCGATTTGTGCTGGAAACAGTGTTGATAACACAGGGACCTTTTAGTTACTGCTGAGCAGCGCTTACACAGAGCCAAGGCTTTTTCTGCTTCTCACCCCACCCCAGCAGCGAGGAGGCTGGGGGGGCACAAGGAGTTGGGAGGGGACACAGCTGGGACAGCTGACCCCGACTGACCAAAGGGATATTCCGGACCATAGGACATTGTGCTCAGCATATAAAGCTGAGGGAAGAAGGAAGAGGGGGACATTCGGAGTGATGGCGTTTGTCTTCCCAAGTAACTGTTAGGTGTGATGGAGCCCGGCTGCCCTGGAGATGGCTGAACACCTGCCTGCCCATGGGAAGTGGGGAATGGATTCCTGGTTTTGCTTTGCTTCCGTGCGCGGCTTTTGCTTTACCTATTAAACTGTCTTTATCTCAGCCCGTGAGTTTTCTCACTTTTACCTTTCTGATTCTCTCCCCCATCTCACCAGGGGGGAGTGAGTGAGGGGCTGCGTGGGGCTGAGTTGCCGGGTGGGGTTAAACCACGACAGTTCTTTCTGGCACCCAATGTGGGGCCTCTTCAGCATACGTCACCTCCTCCTCTGGTGACATTCCCAAATCTTTGCCTTCTGGCCAGTATGTGATAACTTCTAAAATTCCTGGGCGACTGGGGTTTCCTATTTAAGCCCGTTGTGTGATCAGCGTGACCCCCTTACTCCACGTGGCATCAGTTGCATGGTAGGTAGGGGAGACCCTCCCTTTGAACATCCAGCCCAGCACTGGCAGTCGGGGTGCTAAGAAGAGCTGTGTTTCAGTACCACCCACTTCCAAGGCAGCTCAAACTCCTTCATATGCTGCCGATAATCTCTTTTTCAGTTGGAGAATAGCGAGCCTTGGATCTTCAATATCCCTGACCCCAAAACCCCAGGGGTCGGCCTCGGGTCTCCCCAGGTGCTTTCTGCCAGAGACTCCAGGTAGGGCCATTCTCCCTGGCTGTGGTATAGAGCACATTTTTAACATCTTGTCCTGCCCTACTGGCCAAAGGGCTACTGCATAAATGATCTCCCGCTTAATTTGTTCAAAGGCTTGTTGTTGCTCAGGGCCCCATTTAAAATCATTCTTCCTCTGAGTCATTTGATAGAGAGGGCTTACAATCAAACTGTAATTTGGATTACCACCACAGTGGCTGTGTGGTGCTTTGTTGATGGCTGGGGTTAAACCACAATAGCACTATGGAAACTTTCAAGGGAAGAGTATCCTGTTTCCAGGAAAGAATTTGAAGTAAAATTCGAGAAGCTCCCTTCCATGTTCAGTACTGTCACTTGAGAAGTAAGAAATCAGACTTCAGCTGCTGCTTCGCCCTGAATTAAGACCAGGGCTTGAGCTTCATTTTTCCCATACTAGGTGAGAGTTCTGGCCGATGACTTGGCAGCTCTTACATGGCGGCTTTCTTGCTCGGTCCCTCTTGGAGAAAAGTCTGAAAAGCCTCTTGGTTTCATGCAGAGAGGGAACAGGAGAATGTATGAAATCCTGGAGTGGCATGGGATGAATAAACCACTGCCACTCACTTGTAGACATGACACGTGTTGCCATCTGGATGTCTGTGGACTTCTATAGGTTTTCCTTCAGTATTCTGGCAGGTGAACATATGCTTCTTCTGCACAGTGCATAAGTGAATTTCCCCATAAGGACCTTGGCGTTAAATGCAGCTGCACAGCTTTTAATATGCAGGATAACTGGTTAAAGCTAGTTTAGCTGTCATCTCTGCATAGTACCAATTAGAGTACTGAGAAATTAAATCAAACTGTTCTTGTACAGCTGAGAGGGTAATGCTTCCCATTCGTAGAATCATAGAATGGTTTGGGCTGGAAGGGACCTTAAAGATCATCTAGTCTACCCCTCCTGCCATGGGAAGGGACATATTTCACTACATCAGGTTGCTCAAAGCCCCATCCAACCCGGCCTTGAACACTGCCAGGGATGGGGCATCCACGACTTCTCTGGGCAACTTCTTCCAGTGTCTCACCACCCTCACAGTGAAGAACTTCTTTCTTATGTCTAGTCTAAATCTACCCTCTAATTCCAAGGGGCTGGGTCTTTCCCTGAGCCCCCAGTGATGCTTTACTATCCCTTTACATCGTAATGCTCCTTTCACCCCCAGTGTTACACATCCTAACTTCATCCTGCAGTCAATTAAAAAAGTACTTGATTTCCCAGGAGTTCAGTGTGTTCATGCAAAAGCCAGTTAGCATTAGTCCATGAATCAAACTGTCAGGTGGTAGATGTGTCTCTCTTGCCCTTATGCGTGTTTAGACTCTGCAGTTTTCCACCGACCAGGAAAAATCAGCAGCATGTCTGACCCATGATACTTCCAGTTGCTGCTGTTGCTTAATGGAATGCTTCAAACCTAGAGGGATAATGTTTTGGTTTGTAGTCCAGGCGCAGAAAGTGGTGGTTGTGAGTGAGACTGAGCTCATAAGCTAATGCTTTTTGTCTACTGGTAGAAATTACAGAGCCCCAATGCGCCTCTTTTTTTTTTTTTTTTTTTGGCAGTCACGGCTCCCTCTGTTTGTTTGTTTGTTTGTTGTATACTTTTGAGTGGAGACTGTAGTGGGACAGCAGATGAATGTAACCATTAAATTTTGCTGGAAATGATGAAATGAAAGTGCATATTATATTCATACCTGATGCATCATTTTCCCGCCTTTACCTTCCGGCCCATCACATTCCAGTCTATTTCAGAGATTTAGATGCATTTATGTCAGATCTCCCATCCCAGAATACAATCTACATCCAATTATCAACCCTTAGGGATACATTAGATGTAACTATTATATCTTCTTCTGTCAATAAAATTATAATCACGGAATTCACAAATGTCCTACTTTGGTTTCTAAAAGCATCACGGAAAAGAATGAGATTAAATGAAGGGGCTGTTATGCTGCATCTTACACATGCTTATATGCAGAGGATTGCCAAAATCTCGAGCTGAGGTATGTATCTCCTCTTTCTGTCTGCTGCTGACAAATGCTCAGCCCTGAACAAGCAAGTACCTGCATAAGATCTGACAAAATTAGATGCAAAGATGAATTAGGCTTTTCCTCCGTTTGTTCACGTGCCACGTCCAGGAGAGTCACGAGTGGCTGAGCGACTTGTAGAGGTTCAGTCGGGACTGTCACGGACAGATTTTACAGGCCCGTCTATGCAGAAATACTCAATTAAGTGAAACCAAGTTAATGAAAGAGTTGAATTTCAGATATGTTGGAGCTCACTAAACCCCTTCAACACTCTCCTCAAGAAATAAATTGCTCTGAGCTCTCATTAGCTTGCTCAGACCCCTTTTACTTCTGACTGAAAACATCTGTATAGGGGTTCTTTAGTTAATGCACCTTAAACTTACACCTGTACTTAATTTGGCTTAACTTGCCTAGGTTTCCTTTAATTGCAGATATACCCTAAGTGAAACAAGCCATATTAGCTCACCAGAGTTTGGAGAGCAGTAGTCACTCTTTATCAGATAAAAGTCCTGTTCAGGCAGGCATGGTTAGTTACCTGTGCTCATGAAACAATCATCACTGATGGTAAAGAAAGAATTTCATATCCTTAAGAAAACTGCATAGCACTTGAAATTAAAGGAGTAAGGGGAAAGGGAGAATTTATTCTGTGTGCAGATTATTCTGTAATAGTCTACTCCAATGTGTTTCTGCACCTTCATTTAAACTTTCTGGTATTGACTAATGTCAGAAATAGAAGAGAAGGTTAGACAATCTCTCGCTGATTCAGGAACACGGGAATTTCCATACTATGAGGTAAGCCTCCGTGGCAGGGCTGCAGGCAGGGCTAACAGCACCTCTTTCAGCCAGTGCATAAAACTGGCATAAAAAGAATTTCATTTTCTGATACTTCTAACCCAAACTATCAACAGCCAAAAATACTAATTCGAAATACTGGTATCCGGCAATTTCTATTTTAATTCTCAGTTTTTTAAGCTGGAGCTCTTACCTGACTGCCAAGGAAATGGGAAGAGGAGGATATCCTAAATTGCAGAAATACCTGAAGGCCTGACTTGGTTAAGGATTTGGTGATCACTACCAGTAAAGGGAAAATACATGGGCTGAGCTTTAAAAAAACAAAAAAGCAACCAAACACAAAGTTCTGTTTCCCTGGAAAGTAATTAAGGTTTGGACACCCTCCCGCCCTCCAAGAGGAAAGCTTTCTTGTCCATGTATCAACTTAACAGCTCATACCTTGCCACAACCGAAAGGAGGTGGTTAACAGTTGCTCTACTGTGTAATAATATCCAGGAGAAATGTTTACCTAGATTTAGAAACATACTAGGATATCAGTGGGATTTGTGCAGTAGCTTGCATATAGGCTGTAAGGAAGAGATGGGATTTTAGGAGGGATCAGGAGCATAAATCTGGTTGTTAATGTTTTAGGAGCATAGAGTTTAATAGGAAGTCAGATTTTCAATTCAGTTCTCCCATGGGATTATGTTCGCCAGAAATTTTGCCGAGAGATACCACGGTGAGCATCTGTAAAACTCAGACATGTATTTGATACAATCAACAAACTTGCAAGGATTGAACAGTACTAAGTTTCTTCCCTGTTTGTTACACCTTAATGGGTTTGTTATCGGTAAACCAGGTACAGGCTAGGACTGGACAAAGGAAGTTTTAAAATGAGAAGACTTCCATCTCTTTTTTCCAAATTGCCCTGTTGCTGTACAGCATTGTCATATTGAGGTGGAGGAGTTATCACTATCAAAAACTGTGTGTGTATCCTTCCAGTCATGACCGTTACACTCTTTCAGGGTACTATTATTTCTAAAATCACCAGCATTTCTGTGAGATGAAGATTAGCTGTGTGTTTACTTAAAACTTCCTTCCAGAAATTGCTTTCCCTGGTCTGTATACGCATACATGTCTGTGCACTGGTATATTATATAAAATAACTGGCTGCTTTGGAAGGGTACTCTTTTTTACCCTTTTTCCTTTCTGTGACTCTAATTTACAGTGTCCTATGGGCTGTTTGTGCTTGAGTAGATGACTGCAATATAATTTGAGGAAGAAAACAAATGAGACTTGGAAGCAGCAAAGCAGATCCGGTTGCAGGAGGATGGGCAGCAAAGGAAACGTGCCTGAAAAAATGCTCTCCTGCATTCAGCCTTTGGAGGGCTATATAATTTATAACTGTTCTCTGCAAAGGGTCTGAGGCAGTGCCAGGTGGTGGGGAGTTAAATTAACCCCTGTGGCGTGTAGTTATCGGCAGAGGCCAGACCTGTGGATCGATACCTCAGTGCAGTGAGTCACCGTATCAACTGGGGAAAGTGAATCTGTAAGCTCCTTATTTCTCCATTCTTTAATCGCAGGGCTGTGTCTGTCTGTGATGAAGATGGAGCAGACGCAAATGTCTGATGCTTGAAGCTCTTTGATTTCTGAGTTGATGGGGTGAAGCCAAAGAAAAGCTCTGAGAGACTCAGAGAACTGATAGTGTATTGCCTTTTTCCAAATACCCTCAGTCCCCGTTCTCCTTTTTCTTCCCTCCTTTCTCACAGATCTGGTTACACTCAGTAGCTGCATGGTCTGTGCTTTGCTTGACCGACACAGATAATTTCTAGCATCGCTAGTTAAGCCTATTTTTTGTTATTATTAATAATATAGGCTGTTTTAGTCTCGCTTAAATGGATTAGCCTTGCTCCTGCCTGCTTTTTGATTGTTTTTGCTGCTGGGGGTTCACTCTTCCGATGAGAGTTCTTGCAGATAGAGTTATTGCCAAGCCAGTCCATCACTGAGGCATACCTAATATGGATCAGACTGGGGGCCGGTGTAATTGGGTTTTCAGAGAGCTACCGCACCAGCAGAAACGTGTCTCACTCCAGGAATAAGAATTTTCGTTGTAGCTATGGAAGATCCTTGCACAGCTGCCGAGTCAGCCGCCTCCGTTCACGTGCCCTCAAACCTTGTGGGTGCACCCATTTTCTGCATCCAACCCCCTGAATTCGTGCCTGTTGACAGCTGAGTCTTCATGCTTCCCTCAAGACCGTGTGTGTCTTCCAAATCTGTTACCACCCCCTCCACCTCCCTTTTAAAAATAAAATAAAATAAATCGGTTATATTCCTCCCTGTTAATTTTTTTTAAACCCAGAGTTACTCATTAATTGCCCATGTAGAGTGCGCTGGTAAATCAAGTAACATGTTGTTCTTTCCTAGCTGCACCCACTCTCTAGAGGATTGGAAGATTGGCATCTGTAGCCATCACCTAACAAAAATAAACAGGATCAAGCAACTGCAATGAGTTTCTTATAAAGCAAAGTGTAACATGCCCATCAAAACCACTCCCTTTCCTTCCCCTCACGATAAGTGAATTATTTTTGCCTTTTGAACAATGACAGGGGTCACTGGTCTTAAAAGTAGTTGTCCCTCAGCTGAGACTCGAAGCAGTTACGAGATAAGCTAGCCGTTTAGCTGAACAGTGGTAGCTGTGGATGGGCACATCGGGTGATTGGTTTCCGTGATTAATGAAGGCTGAATTTACCGTGGCTTCTCAGCTTAACTGCTGAGCTTCTGGCTATTGTTCTAAATCTTCTCCTATTCCTCAGCTTATGTTCTCACTTCTAACCTTGCTTTCTAGTTCAGTTCCTGTCCTCGTTCTGTACCCAGTTGCAGACATTGATCCTAACCACTGGGCGTGACTGTTCATGCCTTGGTCTCTTTCTCTTAAAAAAATCATCTGAGCCAGGACTGAGCTTTCTGGGTTTCCTATTGCTTCATTCTCAACCCATTGTCATCCTCTTCCAGCCGTGGAGAGTAAATATATATGTGCAGATTTCTGCATCGCTGCTCCTAGCGTAGCCAGGACATTCCTGCACAACAAAGGGAGGTGTTATTTATCTCAGCATGCTGACCACGTCGTCCAAATTGGTTGTCCCCATCCATCTTCTCCTCAGCTTCTTGCACCTGGTCAAATTTTTCTCTCTTGGCTCTCTTCCTTTTTATTCATATATGAAGGCACATTTTAATACTTCATTCAGGACAAATAAAAAATTACTCTTATACTGGAACAAGAATGTCTAGAGAGGGATTTTCACCCCTTAGTTTTATTGGGAAAAACACTGGACAAGTACATGTAGGGTTTAGGTATTTTGATTGGAAAATGTCTGTATGAGCTTGAACAGAAGTAACCAGGTTTAATTCTTGTAACTTTTACTTCAGTGCAAGTTTGTTTATGGTCCCAAGACACTGGGTGAGGCTCATGTGAAAGACTCTCAGGGTGAGTTTGTGGGTCTTCGAGCTCTGATGACAACACCATACTTCATCTCAGCCATAACAGAAAAGTAACTGTGATCATAAGAATTGTGTCAGCCACAGGCGAAGGGCTAATGTTGCAGCAGAGCTGCATTAAAGATGTTTTCTTTGGCTCACTGGCACTTGAGGAGGGATTGTAAACAAGCCACCGCAAGGAAGCCAATGCACAAACAGGTAGACAGTAGCTGATACTGTCTGGATTCTGCAGATGGGAAGTTAGTGGCTTTACTGGTGTACTTCTAACTTGGCATTCGCTCTGCTTTGTGCATCAGCACAAAGATCCTTGCAGAGGAGGAGCGACTGAGATTGAAAAGGTATCAATATGAAATAATGGGGAGCAGAATCAGGTGCAGAAAAGAGGGAAGAAGGATCAGTGTTCCCTTTCTTCATCCCAGCGTGATTTGTGTTTGGAGGACTGTCAGGAGACTTGTGAATGAGTTTTCCGCAGGCCGACTCCAACTGGCTAGGTGAGGTCACTGGGCTTTTGAAATATTTGAGGTAGCGGTTTTAAACAAGTGACTGCCTCAACACAAACAGGAATAAAGCAATCTTGTATAGTCTTGGTCATACAGTGATCACTTTGTTCTGCCTTCAGTGCTCACAGTGAAATGACTTGGCTTGTTAAATTGGAGACTTCACATCCCTTCGTGGTCATCTACCCCCGTCTGAAGTCTGCCTGAGTCTGCACTGCAGATGCTCTGTGCTTCTGCTCTTCCACAACTGAATTTATGTTTTCAGTTTTTGGAGTGAAAGTATCAAAGCTGTGGTGAAAACAAATAGCTGGAATCAGAAAAATCTTTTGATTTAACCCTGGCCCTGCCAGGACATGATCCAATGCAAGTGACTGAGGGGATGCTCCCTGCATCCCAGTTGATGCAGAACGAGCCAGCAGCTGGGGAGCTTGCTGAAACTGGATGCCTTGTGGTAGCAGTGCCATGGTTACAGTTGTGTGCTGAAAGGAGTTTTAATTGGGGTGTATTTTTTCCCTTCTGAAAGAAGGTGACTAGCCAGGGACAGATTACACATAGATTTAGTTCTTGTGTTCTCAAATGTTTCTCTGTAATTGTTGTTTGGCTTTTTTCTTTATAAAAGTTTAATAGCAAGTCACTGAGTTTGGGTTAAGGCTGAATTACACATTTCTTGGCAGTCCTGGTTTTCATTATTGACCAGAGAATTTTAAAAGATACATTGTCCACATCTGTGAGGGTCCCTCAGAAGTGTATCTTGAGTAAATTGGCCACAGTATATATTTTTTTTTCATGCTGGATTTAGGATCATCTTTTGTTTGTGCACATTGTATATAAGCCTAAGTGCTGGAGGGTTGGAAACAGACAAGATTGAATGGGTCAATTGTATGAGTTGGCAAACACAAGATTTCCTCCTTCACACACTATGCTTCTCTGTTAAATGTTCTGCTCTAACAAAGAAAGATGAAATGTTTGGTCTGTGTGGCGTATGAAGGCTTTCTCAGAGGCTAAGCACTTCACATAAGTAAATAAAGCAGAAGTTTCAAGTACAGACCTTACTTGTGAAGCAGAATGACGCTACACATGCATCTAACACAAGCCTGCAAAAGCAGGGAAGCGAAAAGCTGAGTCCTTGTTAGGTGGTTAAATAGTAGCTTTGCAGTAGTGGCTCAGAGCCCTTTGCCATCAGGGTACTCCTGGTGGATTATACTGGAGGTGGGGTACAGTCACTGAATCCAACTGCTTCAAAATAGGTTTGGGGTTTTTTTGCTTTCTTTGTAACAGGAGCACAAAGGGCAAAACCCCATGTTTTATCAACTCGTTCATGCAAAGAAGAATTGCCTGAAAGTTTCAAACGTTGCTCTCATTTTGCTCTTTCCTATCACTCCCTTCCCGCTTCATATTTGACTTGCAGAGGCAGTCAGACCCATTGCTTGCCCCCAGGAAATAGGAGTCTCTTTCTGTAGTGCAGAGGTGAGCTGCTTGGGCAAGGGGAAACCTGTGGCCCCAGCTCTGCACACCCATTTCTGTCTGTCAGCAAGCTCCGAGAGGAGGGCATTAGTCATCCTTCTGCCAGAAAGACACGCTTTTTCCCTTGGGGACCTTGCCCTGAATCACCGGAACAGCTCCGTATTGCCCTAGACCTGCCTCAGAAGGACACCACCACACTTTGGAGCAAGGCCACGGTCTCGCTGACTATGTGGGAGCCAAGTTTCCCAGTGCAGAAGCATAGCTGCCTCTCAGGAGGAACATAGCAGCTGTTTTATGACAACACTATTCAACAAAACTACTTTTGCTAATGGTGAAGGGTTGCGTTTCAGCATAGTATTAGTATTTCTTCCCAAACATGAAATGTAAGTGCAGCCTATATATCTCCTGGGTACTGATGAGAGAATAACTCACATGGACTAACTTTCTGCACTGAAGAACGCTGGCAATGGGCTGTGAAATGAAGGCGGTTTTGGGGTTGCGCGGCTCAGAGTAATGTAATTCATAGTAGGATGCGTAGTGTCTCTGAGAGTTGCACAGCATTGCATGGACCAAAGGTATATTCATGGACACGTTGTGGACAGCATCACACCGTCCACATTGAGCACTGTTCTGTCTTCCTACCCGCAAATAAGCTTTTTTAGCCTTCGTGGCTTTGAGTATCTGGTAGTTTGAGATGACTTATCTGCAGTTGGCGTTGTTTTGTTGGCAGCCTACATCAGGCATCTTGTCAGAGAGCAGCTGTTCTTCTCTCCCCTCCCCATCATATCCCAACCCACTTGCATGTCAACTGCAGTGTACTGTTGTCTTATCAGTCATCTTGGAGAAGGGGTGGTTTGAAATATTTTTACCGGGAGCGTTGTGCCTGCTACAGTTTGCAGTGAGAAAAATGTTCATAATTCTCTCATAGATGGAAAAAGGTACTGCCTTCTCCCTTGTTATGTCCAGTAGCAGCAACACACTTCAGGTTGTATTTTCTTACCCTTCCACCTCAGAGGATTTGCTGGGTTGTGTAAAAAGACAAGGTGATCACCATGTGCCTGCATTGTTCTCCTCTGACTGCGTTTCTATTCCTTGTGTTCTCCTAAGGACTGAATTTGCACACAGTTCAACATGCACGTTATATCCTGCTTCCCGCAGATGTGAGCCCAGCAGAATAATATGTATGACCCAAGTGTCTGGATACCCTGGTAACAGGACTTATATGGGTGAGTTGTATGCTGGATGTCCCAAAATCTCACTATTTCACGTATCTGATCCAGTGATTTGTGAAATGCCCATGACTCCTGAGTCTGAGAGATGTGAGCTTTACGAGGTGCTAGTGTTCACCAGAGAATAGCTTACAAAAGGACGAGAGCTTTCTCTGAGAGAAAACTTTGGAAAAGGAGTATGTGCAGTATATTATCACGCTCAGTAGGAACACAGATTTTCTGGAAATTTGAGCTAAGTAGAGCTAGAAGTCAGTTGTGTTAACTCACCCAAACAGGGTTATGACACCTGGTTGGGGATCTTATGACAAGCTGAGCCACGTGGATTTTTTTAACTTGTCACAAGAATCAGGACTCACACTTTAATAAATAACTTGCCAATGGCTTGACTTTGATTAAAGGTGTTTCTTTTGCCATCGAGGTCAGCAGGGGCTAGGAACAAAAATGGAGGGACTTGGAGCAGTAGATTGAGGCGAACATAACATAGGTAGGTGGTGTGCCACATTTAGAAATCAGGGTATGCTTTAGTCGCAGACCGCAGCAGTCCCTCTATTGCCAGTTCTAGGCTTCTCTTGAATATACTGCTGGATAATCAGTTAATGCCAGCAGAGAGCTTAGAGCCTGACTTGAGGGCTGAACGTTGTGATGAGGCTGGTATGCATCATGCTGTCTGCTGGTATGAAGATGTTACGGTGTAGAGCAGAGTGATCCCAGTTGCTCCTCCTCCCTTGCTGCCCTACTTCTGAAATTAAAAGCTGCTGCTCTAACCCACAGTTCACTCTGATTCTTCTCCATGTGGATTTCAGGGCATTCACATATAATTGTAATGTAAAGTTTTATCTCATGCCAGCCACCTGCAATATCCTGCTCTCATGAGTGTCACCAGTGAAAACCACCAGCTGGACCATAATCTACACAAAACCTTAGCAGGCAGTGGTACTTCTGCCACTCTGTTCAGGCAAGCCCAGGCAGGCAGCATACAGGCAGGAATGTCATCTGCCATCAGCATCTTCACTCTTGTTTCTTCTGATGCTGTCGATCATGGTACTACACAGCAGCAATGAAAATCTCAGGAAAAGCAGAAGGTTTTGGACAAGTTTTCAGTGCAGTGATAGAGGTTTGGTTTAGCTGGCGTTCAAATGGCTCGTCCCACTTCCCTTGCATTTCAAGAGTTTCCTTACTTTGTGATACAAGACAGCTGAAGTGAATCCCCAGGGTTTGGGGGCTTTTTCTTTACCCTGGCAACCTTGTGAGGAAAGATTATTCCGAAATATTACCCATTGGCTGTTGTTTAGTAGAAACTATAACAGCTGGTGATGGTAACAGCATTGGTTTGAAACTAGCAGGGATACGCAGGTCTAGCATGTGGACATCTAGAATCTATGGAGTGATGGAGCTGAGGAGCCATGAGACGGTCAGGTAGCTTTTGAGTTGAGGGCTCGGAGTTCAGGTTTTGCAGCATCAAGCTGTCTTGGAATTTGGCTGCAATAAGCAGTTAGTGCTTCAACAGAGAAATTTCCAGCTAATGTTTTTTCTTGCATTTGCTGGGCAGACTGCACTGAGTCAGCTCAGCCTGGTCCCCACTGTGCAGCGGCTGCAGCCAGTCTCACTCCATCACTTTTAATGAAACTGAGTCTCTGTGGTTTTCACTAATTTACTCACACGCAAGAGAAAAGAGGAAGTATTTTCCTGTCTCTCTCCGATAATGAATGAGATATGAAAGAGCTTCATGGCCAGTAAGCACCCTGGAGGGACTTGAGTTTGTCAAAATGTGCAAGGCGTCTTCATCAAAGTAACAAAATTATTTTCTTTCCCCTTACTCTATGAAGTGAAAATTCACATGACAACAGCCAGAAACGTGCCCAGTTCTGCTTAGACAATGGAATTGCCTTTGAAAAAGTGAACGTGTGGCAAAACTGATAACATCATTTACATCAGTATTTTTCAGAGGTGTGTCATGCAATAATAAATGGTTGCCTGAGGCACGCTTTAACGCGGGGCTTTCGCTGTAGTCTGGCTTGGTGTCTGCACTGTGAACCCCTGCTTGCACAATATAGTATGTTGCTCTCAGAGCACAGAGTGGGCAATAAACATGTTTCCTTCAAGGATTGTGTTGAATTTTGTTTGCCAAGAATTCCCATTTCTGTTTGCTGCCCTGCTCAAATGTACTTTGTATACATCAGAAGGACAGAGATAAGAGTTTACAGAAGATTAAGCAGGCGCAAACACATTAAGACACTAAGGGATGCAAATTGTTAAACAAAAATATAAAAGTCCACTTTAGATATCTTCAGGGCTTTTCAGTACTCAAGCTTAATAAAATTAACCAACTATTGCAGCTTAGCTCCTGCGCTTAGCATTGCTTTCAGAAGCAATCAATAGGAAATGCAGCCTTATATAGTATGGTTTTGGGGTACGAATTGTAGGTTCCGCTCTGGAGAACAACTCCCCAGGAATATTGTCAGCTGTGCAATTTCAACAAGGTAACTTGTCATAGTGCTCCTTAGCGCACCCATGTACTTCAGCCCTTTTTAAAATGCAGTTCCCTTTGAAAGGAAGAGTAAATAATTTGAACTATTACTCCAGTTTCATATGTAAAAACAGACAGTGCCTGTAGGAGATACAGACCTTGAAAAGTGAGCTGAACACTTGTTAGTCCAAGGATTAAATTAGCTGGCCAAGAGAGAATTATCGCCCTACAAACCTCCCATTGAAATCTGAAGGGGTACAAATATTTTTTGCTGGTTTATTTGAACATATGGTTATTCAATGGTGACAAATATTCACTGAACCTACCATTTAAACAATATTGCATATTAATTGAATGTTGTGTCTGTAGCATGCAATTTTAGCATCACTCAGAAGTCTCCTCCCTTGTACTCACTACTTCACTTTGATTTCGGTATTTCCTGGGCTCTTAAGCATTTGTCATGTATCGATTGCCATGGAGTTCCCAACTTTTCATCCCCCCAGGAAGCCTATGCATGTTTGACTCTGGTGGAAAAGGGGAGTATCTTGGTGCTGAGGTCTTTTTGTTCTGGATGTGTGCTAGATACTGACTGGGTGTGATACTTTTTCAGATTTGTCCAGTTTTTGTGATTTCATTGCTGGTATCAGGTAGAACCTGGAGGCTCCAAGACATTCGGGAGCCTGTTGTGCTGTGTGCTTTGTGTGCTCGTGACAAGACACAATTTCTGGTCCAAAGAGCTTGTCTGTTCTAAGATGAAACCCATCAAGTGAATGCAACAAGGAAGCAGAGGAGAAAAATTAAGATAATCGTCACAGAAACACCTCTATATGTGGATTGTCTTCCTGCATCTTTTGCCAGTTGAAAATCCACTTTTTATATGACTAAACTATTAATAACGTTCAACCCTGTTAGCAAAGAGGACAGTGTCTCCAATGCCGCCTTCTGTATGTGAAACAATTAGCATCACAGCAATTAGTGTCCGGCAGTCTGCGGCTTGTCCCTCTAGAATGGAGCATACAGCACGAGCTTTTCTGAGGAGAGCCGAGTAACGTCAGGTAACACGAAGGAAGCTCCGTTGCTCCTGCAATTTATTAGCTTTCATCTTAACCTAGCTTCATCCTAAAAAGCTGGTCCGAGGAAGCGGCTCCTTTGAGGCCATTTGGGCTCTTGCGTGCTGAGCTGTGAGGGATGGCCGAACGGCGGGAGGATCTGCCAAAACAGCCCCCCTGCCAGTGCAGAATGATCCCTGCCGTTGCTGAAGGCAACTCCGAGGAAACACACGGGCTGGCACATATGTACGACCTTCTTCTGGAAGGAGCTAAGTGAGGGGGAGGCGTTTGGCCGGCGTCGGCAGCCGGACTCTCCCTGGACACCTTGTGCCTTATCAGTACATGTCAGCAGACTGAACAGACTCGCAGCTGGTGACCTTTAAGAAGTGATCTCTGAGGTTATATTTCCCTCACAGCCAGATCCTGAGCAATAGACCTGTCACCTCTGATACCTGTTGCAAAGCTGTGTCGGGTATGAATTTGAATTTCAGGCGTTCCGGTGCTCTACAGAATATCACAATTCATCGCTCCCTGTAAGGAAAAGTTTGCACAGTTCCTGCGCTGAGTGAAGTTCTGTGTTAATCAAGAGCATGAAATATATCTCACCTATAGAGAGGGAAGTTCCTCCAGATAAATATTCGAGTCATTAAGAATGCATTACATGGAGCAGGAGTTCCAAACAGAGTTTCCACTGCTGTGGGTCCTTTACCAGCAGAAAGAATGATTCTAAAAATCTATTTAAAATTAACAAAAAGAATCATTAAGCAGAGTAAGATTTTTTAAAAATGCACTTTCAAGCTGGGAAACCACCTCATTTAGTATAATGAGTGAGCAGATCCTTGGGCCCTGAAGAGAAGCAAATTGAAACAAAATGGCTCCAGCACTGACTTGCATAATGATGGACTGAGCACGTGTCCTGGCATGTAATGATCCCATCTTTCCCACAGGGCTTCAGAAAACAGCGTTTATTGTGACAGAAGGCTTTGGCCGGGACACTGTTTCCATCAGGAAAAAGAAGAGGGCTGGTAACAGCATGAATATGGAGTGGAAGAAGAGGAGGAGAAAAGTTAGCAGAGTTTAAGGTCAAAAGCATTGGAGAGGAGAATAGGTATAATGCTGACAGAAGCAGATTGGGAGGCAGGAAAAGGGGAAGGGCTCAAGGGACAGCACGTTTGCGAGGAAGGATGAGTTGGGGTGGTTGAGAGATGCTTCCAAAGAGCGGCCAGTTAACTGCGTTAAGAATGAATGAGCAATCGCTGGTGGGATAACTAACCCTCACATGATCCCTTGCCAATCCTGAGAGCTTCTTTCCATCTCCTCTTTCCAAAGCAGCACAAGGATGTTTTGAGAGAGAAGGAGCTGACCTGCCAAACACGTAGCAGTGCAGCACCAGTAGCAGCGGTGCACCCAGCAGGTGCATGTACTTGTACCAGCCCCACGCTCTTCTGCCTTTCCTGCGTAGTGGAGGGTTTCCTTAAGTGGGAGGACGAGTAGGCCAGTTTCATCCTTGGCCTTTCTGCTGAGATGTCAGCTACAGGTAACAGAGTCTTGAATGACCACATGAGATAAAGAGTAACGAGATGTGGATGCCATCTCCTGAGAATTGGACTGGCTCTCTCAACTGCTGTTTTGTATTTTCTGTGCTATTTCATACAAGTTACTGGGCAGCTGTGAAACGTAAATGGAGCCGTGGATCTCAGCTGACAGACACTAGGATTTTCCTCTGCCACCCCCAAAGTCCTTGGAGGTCTTGCTCTATTTGTAAGTTCCCACTGCTACTTAGTCTGTTCTGGCCGAGTAGGGTTAGGGGGTCATTGTGCTGAAGACTGCCCTGCGGCAGAATTACTTGTCCACTTTGCAGGTACAGTCCGGAGAGTGGAAGATCCCTCCACTTTCTGAGGGAGGCAGTGGGATTGCTTTCTCTAGAACATCAGTCAGCTGGCCCAAATGAAGTAGCGGTCATAGCATAGGTAATTTAAAGCTAGATTACTACCCTTTACAGTAACATCAGAAAAAGTGCAACTGTCCTCATCCATGCTAACTAAGAATTCAGGAAAAGCACGAGACTGATGTAGCAACTGCATGCATACTCATCAAAACTTGCTGGTCCCAGTGGAATGAGGCTGTGCACGGTCTGTTCTGCATGCAGCCTGCCTGCTGCTTGATCCGTCATCCATTCCCTTTCATCTATCATTGTGCATGGGAAGCAGGGAGGCTCTTTGCTTCTCTGTCTGTGGCTTCTGTCATTTTTTTATTATTGCACACTGTCAAAATGTTGTCTCTCCCCACACCTCCCTTTTGCCTGTCTCCCTTTGGATTTTGTGCTGAAAGATGAAAGCAAAACCATCCTTCTTGGCTACTAAAAAGGCAGAAGGTTCATTCTGACATGTGCATGGCCTGTGGAGACACAGAGATCACACTGGGGATGAAAAGGAGAATATTTGGGTGGAGAGAAGCCATCTGTTTCTCTGGCTAGAGCATAGCCTACCTTCTTGCAGGCCCTGGGAGGTTCACTGGCTGGAAGAGCACCTATCGTCTTGTTTACCTAAGCCTGCACTCTGCCACTTGAATGCATGCGTGATTCAGTCCTGCGCGATATTACCAGGCAACACATGGACCTCCTCTGTAGATAAGGACACGCAGATCTGTTTCATACTCCTGCAAATCTCCGCTGACCACAAGACTCTCCTGGCCCCTACCTAAAGCCTTTCCGGGGAAGGCGTGCACACGTGAGTGTCTGTCCCTGCGTTTGCACTGCAGGCAACGTTTAAAGCCGGCTCTTTCTTCCCAGAGTCTGGTTTCCAAGGCAGGGACTCCTCCAAAATCACTCAAAGAGGAGGAAGGGCTCTGGGAGCAGGCTGAGACTGGCATTTGGTGTGAAGGCCCTGACAGGCTCTTTAGCTGTGTGAAGGTAATGCTGGGAACTGCAAGGGAAACTGTGATCTCTTGAAATATTGGTCTTTCTGGCACCTTTGCAAATTAACAAGATTTTGAGTGGGGAGTTGTCTTCACTGCCGATCCAAAACGAGATTTGTGTCCCCCCTTACATGTGTCACCACCCCTGCCGCCCTGAGCAAGAGCTGTGTTGATGAAGAACTTGTTAAGAAAGAAAATCTCTAATGTGACCTTTGAAATCTGGCCATGCTCCCTCGATATTTTTTTTTTTTTTAACTCTCTACCTTGTTTATATTTTCAGTAATCGTTAGAAAACTTGTGTCCCTCCATGTTTAAATACATCAAGGCTGGGCTGTGATGGAAAGGACTGAAATACCATTAGTGCCACATTGATGTTGCAAAGCACGTGAACATAGTAGATACAGTTTTAGCTTTCCAGCATTCTTCTACCACCAGGAGCTTTGGTACTGGAGAGGGATATGTAACCGTGGCTTCAGATTTAAGGATATTGCCAGAACTCCAGTGTTACTGCTCAGGATTCCTCACCCTCTCCGTCTGAACCACCCCCCTAAATCTGGTTGGATCCTGAGGTCCTCTCCGACATTCAGGTCTCTTCAAAACAGCTGAGCTGGTGAAACCTGGTGCTCTGGTTGGATTTCAGCGTGTGTGGTTCTCACAGCATGCACCTCTCTGCAGTTTCAGCTGTATTTTCTCATCTTTGCTTCCTTTCTTAAATGTTTGTGTGATGGTGTTACGTCTGTTTCCTCACACATCAGAGACCACTGGA
The DNA here is from genome assembly GCA_035590195.1 of Aviceda cuculoides. Taxonomy (NCBI): domain Eukaryota; kingdom Metazoa; phylum Chordata; class Aves; order Accipitriformes; family Accipitridae; genus Aviceda; species Aviceda cuculoides. Next base: position 20,580,779 of record JAVJGG010000032.1, read on the forward strand.
ATTTAGGGTTTATAAATTGCTTTTTTTTTCAAGTACTCACTGTATTCAGTGCTGTTCAGATTTTGTCATTTGAATGTCTTTAGAAGGCCATTACATTTGTGGGTTGGTTTGTTGTTTTGGGGGCTTTTTTTAATAGTAGGTTATTAGTTACTCCAGTACTGTTAGCATAAGTCACAGAAAGTATTACTATCCCAAAGATTTGCTGCAGCCTTAGGAAGAGAAAAACAATCCCATTTTGTAGCATCCCACCATACGCGTCCCAGCACTTCAGCTGCAGTGCAAACTGTTGGCACCCCACGGCGTGATCCCGGGTCAGCCCCAACACTCACCTCCTGAAAAAAGGATTGCTGGCAGCCGGTGTAGCGGGACAGGATTAGAAGGGGAGTGGATTATGTGAGTACAGGCTAAAGGTAATGGAGAAGCAGTGAGAAAATGGAGTCTGCCGGAGCTCGGATGAAGGAGTGAGCAGTTCTAAAATGGGAGTTTTTCCTGTTTCCTTAGCAGGTATGGGATTTCAGTTATTCTGCAGTCACAGTCTTGGCTCCCATTTAAAGACAGTTATATATTATGTTTAATATCCTTCTGTTTGGGAAATCGAAGGTTTATCACTGTCCTTGAAAATAAGAATTAATGCAGTTTCTTCTGTAGTGCCAATTTAATCCTCTGTTTAATTCTGGAAGCCAGCTGGAGATGTTTGTGACTGAGACTTTAGATGTCCTCGTCTTAATGCATCTATCTTAGTTGCTCTTGGTGTTTTCCCTCTCTCTGGTGCCTGATATCCCAAGACAGCTGCTTCTGAGGACTTCAGCGCTTTCTAATTCCCCACGTTCACGGCCTTCTTGTTCAACCTCTCTCTTTGATCTCAGATCAAAAACTCCATTTAGTTGTCTAAACATCATGAAGCCCAGGGTGATGTCATCCTTACATATGGAAGTGAACAGTTAAGAGCTGGTTTAAAAGTGTCCAACTGAACAGAAGCTTAACACTGGTTGTTAGAGGGTTACTGTTCCTTCTAGCAAATCATATTTTGTGTGCTGGGGTAAAGGGTTAGGGATGAGAGTTGTTTGTTAGTCTAAGATTTCTAGAAGTTGTCTGATGCTTCTTGTAAAGCTTGCTGTTCCACACAAGGCTTCTGGTGCTATTGCTGTTCTGGGATCTGCCCTTTACCTGCATTGGTAGCCTCGTTGAGCTTTTAGGAAAGCCTTTGGCCAGTGATGGGGTGGGGAGAGCTACTAGTGTTTGGTTTTTTCCATTTAATGCAAATTCTGGTTTTTTGCTGCTACCAGAGCATCTTTCCTGCTTCTTGCCACAGCTGCAGGCCAGGTACAGGCAAGTGAAGGCTAGTATCCAGGGAGCAACGTTAAATTCAAACTGAGGACTCTGATTCATGATGAAGCTCGTCTGTGTCCACCAAACTGGAATACCTTCTTGTATGTGTATTCTTATCCCACATGAGGTAATTGGTCTGATTTCACTTTCCAGCGAAAGAGGATTACTGGATTTGTGTTACCTTACTTTGCTTTTCCCACCGATAACTGCCACCCACAAAGCAGAACTTGATAGTTACTGAGTAGCTGCCCAAACCATAGTACCTTGTGAATCTGTAATACCATATGTTTACGAATCTTGAAACTTTGCAATGACCAAACAATAACTTAGCAAATGAAGGTGATTTTTTTTTATTCCTTTCTTTCTAAATTAATCTTTGTTTAAAACTTAGTGAGCCTTTTCTGACTCTAGCTTTGAAAAGTTTTGCAGACTTAGCTGACTGTTACTGTATTCAGAAATATTGTTATGATGACAGCTAATTCCTTGAGCAATGTGATTTTCATCTGGCTACTTGCTCTTCCTGCAGAGCTCCAAGGTGATCCGTAGCTGTGAGCGCAGAAGCCTGATCAGTCACCTTTTCAGAAGAACCCATCCAGGACTGTCTGGGCAGAACCAAATGCCCTTTATTTAGCACTTTGCGTAGCAGTAGAAAAAATTAATAAAAGGAAAGCTAGTCTCGGCATGTTCTCTGGCAGTCAGTTAAGTCAGAGTAGCCTGCACTGTCAACACACATCATGGAGCAGGGAGAAGTTAGCTCTCTCGAATCACTTTACTAGCATTCAGGCTTCCACTTTTCACTTAGACTTGACTCCTTGGAGTACTTGTTGGCTGGCCTAGCTAGCTTGTCATGTTAGCTGTTGTGTCTCTTCGACCATTCTGTCCCCCTTGCATGAATGACAACTCTTTAATTAGGATATTATAGGAGGATGGACCTGGCTGCAGGTCTCTGTTAAAGCATCACCACCCATTCTCGAGATGAACAGCTACATTGTCGTATTTCCCAAGAGCTCCTGTAACAGGAGCTAACTTTTCCAATGAGACTTTTACTTTTGATGAAGAAAACAATCTTTTCCTTTTTTTTCCCTTTTATT
>JAVJGG010000032.1:20583298-20608716 GCA_035590195.1 Aviceda cuculoides
GCCCCCCCCCCCCCCCCCCGGGAGATCTGGTATTAAAATATTCAGCTGTCTGTCTCATTTATAAACATGCAATTTGTCAGGAAGTGAGTTTCCATTAAATTATTGATAATTAGCATAGTTGGACTTTGATAGACATTTTCCTTTTTTGCAACAATATTTTTTTTTCGTAGTTCATTATCTGCATGCAAGATCAGTCAGCTAAATTCCTGTCTATCAGACATCTCTATCTTGGCTCATTTTTAACCATTTTGAGGTCCATAAATATTGCAATGAATTGCACTGGATCTTAGATTTTACATGGTTCACAGGTGAAATGAGTTGGGAAGACTCTGCCTAGAACATGCTAAATGCTTTCTCCTTCCATGCTACCTGTTTTGAAATTATACTTTTCCCTGTTTTCTATGCTAAAAAGGGGAGTGGGAGTTCAGGCCAGGTTAGCAGTGGGGTGGTATCTAGAGAGCCCTAATCCTTTAAAACAGGGTATTTACTATTCAGTGCCCTCATCAGAAGGGACTGCCAGGACTTAAGGCAGCCTCTCTATATACATTATGCTTCGTTCTAGCTAGGCTTATTGAGCTCGTCACTATCACAGGCACGGGTTTCAACTAATTTTTTATTATTCATCACAATGTGTTCTTTGACTAAATTGAGTTTTCCATTGCTATTGCAGCTGCTTTTTCAAAAGAGCTGGTTATAAATGCACAGCCTCTTTTTCTGAACATACTGCTTAAGAAGCACATGGACATGGCTGTATTAACATAAAAAGCTCTTCTTGCTTAGTTATTCATCCACTGGCCTTTTCTCCCATGGGTGGCTGTTGTAAGAGGGCACTTGGAAGCGCAAACACTGCTGCAAGTTCTCAAGTAGTTCTGTCCAACAGCTTGTCGAGTTGTCAGAGGGGCAGACAGCTGCAGCAAAAATCCAAGCCCTTACCCCGGATGACATCCAGTAAGTTTTGCCCCAGGGTAATGCTGAAGTAAATTATATATTAAAAATGAGTTAGGGAAAGTAGCAAAGAGGTAGCTAATCCCACTAAGTCATGGGCTAGAGCTTTCGGCCATGAGCAGGGAGTGAATTGATCGCAGCTGGCCGCAATGGGACGTCCGGGCACATTAACTTCAAAGGGGTTCTCGGCAGCTATGGGTTCTCTCAGGCATACTAATACAGTCCAGGAGCAGAGGGAGGAGGAAAGGACACTCAAAGAGGACAGACTGGGTTGCCCACTTGACAGTTAGTGAAAGGAGATTAAGGGAAAATTAGGAATTGTCATGGTTCTGCATAAATACGTTCCTCCATGAAGGAGCGGGGAGACTCTGAGGCGCTCTCGCAGCAAGGCAGGAAACATGAACATGAAAAGCTCTTCTAAAATACTTTTTTTAATCAGTCCTCGCTGTGCACGTGTGCTGTGGTCCCAGCGCTTGGTGTCGGATACTGTGTGACTCCCACCTTGAAACCAGGGCAGACAGGGAAATGGCGTTTGGAAAGTAAGCCAGGCTCTGCGTGGCCTGCTTTACATCCCTTCGGTCTGGAGCGCAGATGGAAGCATGAGCCAGATCTTTGGACCTTCCTGGCCCCGAGCAGCATGGCTGTCAATGGGCCTCGGGTCCCCGGTTTGCAACTGATTTGAATCTTGTGCACTTCAAAGGTACTGCCTGCAAAAGATAATCCCTTGCTATGCGTCAGCCCGTGGCTTCTGGCAGCCTGACTTTAAAAGACATAGAGCAAACTTTGAAAAGAATACCAGCGGGTTTTGGTTCCTATCCCTCTTTCCCATACCCAAACCTTGGTCGTACCGCTGCCTAGTGTTGAGAGAAAGAAAGCGTATGGAAATCAATGCAGAAGTTGAATGTAAGCTAGAGACCAAAGAGGCACCCCATGACCCGACCGTAATTCCAGGATACCCGCTCCTTCAGGAGCCCTCATTCTGCGTGGGCTACTTGGACGACAGGCCAAGGAGAAGAACGTAGGGCTTGAGCGTTTGCTGTTGAATGATTCTCTTCAGATACAAATAATTGATGCAGGACGGTGGCTGAGGCCATCGGACTTCTGGTTCAGGTAGGGGAGTCGCTTAAAAGCCACGTGGCTGAAAGGTTAGCCAAGGATAAGAGCAAGCTGCTTGCACCAGCGAGGTGGCCGCAAGCCACCGCACGCAGGCGTGAGGTTGCGGGCAACTTGTAAGCGTGCTGCCGAGGGAGCGGGCTCACAGCTGCCAGCTAATCGAAGTCAGCGCTCTTCCCTTCTCTCCTTCAGAAGGGGAGCTTGTCCTCGTTTCTGAGCGGCTGCAAGCCAAGCGGCTGCTTTTAATAGAGTGTGCACAGAAGATGGTTGCAGGCAATTGAATTAGGGTTGCGTTATTAGTCCATCTGTGCAATACGGTCTGTTTATTGACAATCTGGTTAGAGTGGCTGGAGCTTGTTAAAGGTAAAGTGTTTCCTACTGTTGAATTTTGGGAGTTGTCCACCTGTTAAGAGGAGGTGGTGCTGGAGGAAGGGCTCGCTTTAGACTGCAGAGGGGCTTGGTGTGAAGTGTCTGCACCATTTTTCTGGCTTTCTGGGAGGGGGAAGGGTTGCACAGGAAAGGATCATCAGATAGCAGGATTTCGCTCTGCGGTTCATTGCGATGTGCGCGCTCCCGCTCCGTCCGCTTGCGTCAAGGAGCAGCTGTTGGCGTGTGGGATCGTACGCAGGGCTCCAGGGAGAGCTCTCCTTTGCTCACATTTCTGAAGGTTGCCCGGTAGGATCTGATCTGTGGTAACCATGAGCTGAAGTCGTTCTCTTAATGTCGCTGGGTCCGCAGGGTATCTTTGTGAATGAAACACGTGTGCATCAGAGGGAAGGAGTGCGTACTGCACTGTTGGTTCAGGCAGCTGTGACACGACTTTTGCAGCAGGTTTTATGTGTGTGTGTCAAGCTCTTGCCTGTAACGGTAGCCTCGCTGTGGTATTTGAGATGGAAAGCTTATCTTTAAGGATGGTCACCAAGACAGTGGGGAACAAATACAGCAATTGCTTATGCAACAAGTACATTGCTTTTTGAAGACAGCAGGTGCATGCTGTTGCCGGGGGAATAGAAAAATGCCCAGAATCATAACCATTTACCAAAACCATGGTGCTCAGTCAGGCTTATGGCTTCCCTGGAATCTCTTATTTCAGAGCTTGGCTGTCAGTGCGCTCCCCTTCTGCTCACCAGCATCAGATGTTTGTTCTTGTATACCAGAGCTATCTGTAGTGGTCCAGTCGCGTGTCTTGTAAATAATCTTAATGGGTCTTTTTCAGTATTGGGTCCCAATAAGCGAGCTCGATTGTTGCACATTATGAGACAACACAAAATGTCTTTGGTATCTGTATCTGTGTATAGGTTCATAGTGAAAACCCTGTGCAGAGAAGCAGCAGTGATGACTAAAGAGGGTGTGGGAGTGACTTAGGAGAATAGATGTTGAAAAGCTAGATAGGTGTAACTTGACTACAAAGCAACTTATAAGACATGCTGTAACTGTATTTAGAACTTGAAAGTAACAGGAAGAGGGATAATTGTTTAGGGTGATCTAACAGGGATTCAATTTAAGCGAAGGATCAAGTATCAGAATTCTTTGTGATAGGGATATATAAAATCTTTACTCTGAATAATAAGAGCCTCTATCACCTTCTTTGTACAAACCAGAAAGTAGTCTTAATGTACGGAACAACACTGCATAACACAAGAGGTATGTTTAACCCTTATAAGATGTATATTGTTCTTAAACCTGAGTTGCGAAGCAACTTCAATTTCTAGAAGTCCAAGCTCCAAAGAACATCTCTTGAGCACTCCAAGGGTTCTTATTGTGGCTAATTATTTTCAAAAGAATCAGAAGGAGGTAAAGAACAAACGCTTACTGAAACTCAGTACGCAACTTGGAAAAGTCAGAATTTTAAGCAGTATCGTTTGTACTGGCATGAAAGTTGACGTGAACCTGGGAACGCTTATCTTCAGTTACCTGACAGTGTCCTGAAGCAACACAGTATGAAAAGAGGAGAACAGTAATGGTGCATAACAATTTGCTGTTCCTAAGACCATACACATTACCGTAACACGCCAGTCCTGCACAGGAGCTCTCTCCACTGGGAGCTGTGAGACTGCAAAAGTCTGTCCATATGAAAATGAGCAACACAGTGTAGAGACAGTCTGCATTTCTAGAGATCAAACCTCGAAAAGGCAAGGATCACATAAAATGTCTGCATCGTGTATTCATTTTCTTCATCTGGAAGAAGGAAAAGTTTAATAACTGAAAGCTAGACTAGGGAATCCAATCCATCCAGTTGCTGCAGAAAGACAAGACTGTGGAATATCAATGCACTTTGAAATCGGTATCCTGGTAGACCCTGGTGTATTGGTGATGATTTGCAAGTAACCTGACAGTGCATGAAATAATTGTCTTTGTAGATATGAAACAACATTGACATCAACTTTGAAATTTAAATGAAAGAAACACAGTAGAGTTCTTTTAGATGCATAACCTTGGTGCATTGACTTATTTTTTCTTTATAATAGGTTAATTACTTGAACAGGTATTAGTTAAAGAGGTTTCTATTTTATTATAAAGCAGAAACAACCATGTAAGGATCTGTGTTCTTGAACAGCTACAGTATATTGCTTCCTGCCCTGTATATAAATATGACCTAAACCAAAGTGATTTAATTGTCTGGTAGTGAATAATTGTTATTCAAGAAATGCTTTGTTTAGCCTGTCCTGTTGCCACTGTGAAATGCAAATCACAAAGCAAATAGCAATATAGTCTCATTTGTTTGTGTGCTGTGTGTGGTACACAGAGCAAATGCACAAGCAGCAGCTTTGATAGCCGGTTAGAAAGCTCCATCAGTGTCCAGTGTCTTTAATGCAATTTCTTAGCAACAAATGGTTGTATTTGAGGAGAAGCTTTCATTGAATAGTTTTGTCCTTTTCAGCATCTCGGGTTTGCTATTGTACGGCATCTGCAGATGAGTAGGGAGTTATTCAGTATTAATAGGTTTATTTTATCAGGTAAAGTGTTTATTAAGGAGAGTTCCCTAGTATATGATAAAATCTTTATTCGAAGCTATGAAGTAGTGATAGAATTTGATGATCCTTCGAATGTATTTGGTACGAAACCATTTTACATTTCCAACAAAGACCATTGCTGCCCTAACTACAAACTGTTACACTCTAAATAGTAGAATTTAATCTTGTCTAGTCTCAATATCCGCATTTGCTTTATCAGTCTTGTCAGGTGGCATTTGTTGGGGGGGGGGCATTCAATTTCATGCCATTTTAAGCAATTTCACTGGCAAAGCACATAGATTCACAATGTGTTTAAATGGAAAATGGAAATTCTCGGTAAAAACTTGTTAAAATCTCATTTGAGTTAGCGTATAGTCCTCTGTGGGACATGAGCCTGTGTATAATCCTAGCCCTTTCTGTAGCGGTGTCCTTCAACAGTCTCCTCCAAGTTGCTTTGTGGAAGAATGTTGGGTTTAGTTTTATATTCAGCACCCAAGTTCCTGATTCGATGATGGAAGTAAGATCATGGTGTAAATACACAGAATTGAGAACCTCAAGGCAAACCCAGCTGCCAGGTGAGCTCTTGCTGTTAGCGGAGCTCATGAGCAATGCCCTGTGTCGCAGGTAGTTTAAAATCTCTCATCTTCCAGAAATCCAACACAACAGTGCCGCAGTCAGTGTCATTTTTGGTGGAGGGCACAAACCAGTTGCATGGCTTTCTGTGCCTTCGCTTGGGTCAGGATGTGTGCAGAATCCAAGAGCACTCTGGGGAAGACATTTTCAAGTCCTGACAGCAGTATACGTGTGAGCGCGTGTGCAATGAAATAAATTGGCTCTTCTGCTGTAAAATGTGGTAGGTTCCCACTGGAGGAATGTGCTCTCGTAGGAGATTGAGCGGTACAGAGAGCCTTTTCTCACACGATCCCAAATTTCCAGGTGATCTGCATGCTCTCCTTTTGTTCTTAAAACCGCATGACCGCAGCTGTGGTGAACGTGCTGCACCGCTGGCGTTGTCCGTGACGCAGATGTGAGGAGTGCTCGTGAGCCATGGAGGAATATTTGCTTACCAGGATTTCTTACTTTCTCTCCCTTCTTTTTCTTTCCCCACCTGCAGCACAAGGGAAGAAATGGGTAGTAAGTGAGAAAATACTGCTTAGGTTTATTGTTTAATTCCCTCAGTGCTTGATTTCTGGAGAACACAGGTTTCGTTTAAAGCAGTCCCTAAGCAACAGTCTGGCTATAATTCATGCTTCCTATTCTTACCAAGACGTAGGAAGCCCTAGGTCTTCACGGAGATGAGTCTTTCCGAGACTGAGAATATATCCTCATTGCTCCTCAGTGTGCTTGGGATGTTTTGTTATCCTGGACAATATTCACCACTTGGTAATGGGAACCTGACTTCCAGAAGAATCACCTTCGGCCTGAAGTCGGTCTTTTTTGCCAGGTTTTTTTTCAAAAGTTGTTAACATGAGGGCAATATCCAGCTCCCACTGAGAATCTGGCTATTTCTCTTTAGTGCCTCCATGGGAAATAAAATATTTTGAAAATCTGGCTCCAGTCTGTGCTTGATGAGCAGGCAGAACATACTTCTGAGATTGCTGTTCAGACATCTCATTCCATGTCTTACTGCAGAAATCACTGAAATCAAGAGAGGCAGGAATACAGCTGGTAATTTGTGCTAGCCGGTCTTTTTAGCTCTCTGGTCTTGATGAAAGCACCATCTCAATTTGGTAATACTAACAGCTAAGCCTGGTTTCATTACTGCTTGCACAGACTTTTGTGTAAAAGGGATCAGAAAAAAGCCGGAATCGTAACTAAGAACCAGAAAAGGAAGTCAGAGCAGAAAGTGGGCATGTCTTGTCCCATAATTTGCCAGTGCATCTTAGTCCTCCATTGTTGTAAACTTCATCTTCTATTTCTGTTTATCCATCCTTTTCTCCGAGGCTGTGAACTCAGAATAGCTTTGCTTGTGATATCCCCAGCTGTCCCAGCTGTGTGCTATTTCTGAGCAAATGATGCCATTGGCAGCGTGTTGCCATACTGTGTAACTTTTGCAATGGGCAATTATCCACCAAAGGCTGTGTGGGCACCACCAAAATTTATTACCCTGGTGACCTCGCTCAGCTCTCCAGGGGTTGAAGATTAGTGCACTAATTTATGGTAGCAGTCTACCTTCTGCTGTGGTACTATTTCAAAATACCTTCTGCATTTCAGGGAATGTCTTGAGTTCAGTACATTTAAATCACTTTTATATGATTTTACTTTCCATAAGATACATTTTTTGCCAACGTAAAATGTCTTCGAGTATTTTGGGAAGAAGGGTTGGTTTGAGCTGGTGTTCGTTATGGGAAGATTAATTGGGCCACTGATCCCATTAATTTGTTATTGACCCTTACCTTTGTATAATGGGTTAGGCATCCCTACTTTTAGCTTCAGGGCAAGTTTACCCAGTGAACAAATTCTCATCTTGTTGTATAATATCTTTCTTCAGTAAAGTTCTGTTCATCTTCAGCATCTGGTTTTAATAGGGTCTCTGCTTTATATCCAGTTCTACATCTGTGTAATTTGAGCTATAGAGACAGGTTACACAACTTGGGCAGGGTCCCGCGGCACATCCTGATGTCTCCCCAGTACTGTAATATAACTGTAAAGAAATCCGTGCTTGTAGAGTCATAGATAATATCTTTTTCAAACAGACTTTGTCTTGGGTCGTGGCTTTTCTGGTTCATCTGTACATCTAGAGACATAGATGAAATGTTTTGCAGAGTACTTCAAAACAGCCCAGCCTGCCTCCATGAAAGACAGACCCAAGGAGAGTTAGCATTTCTCTAGAAGTGCTTGTGTCGTGGACGTGCCAAAACTCAAGTTCAGTCGGTATCGTGCGTGGAGGTACGACTCATTTCAGCCAATGGTGAAAATCAGTTACGCTGTGTTTGTTGCAGTTAAAGCTGCTGCGCTAGCACTGGCGTCTCATTAAGCTGCAGTGACAGAATTGGGAATATAAACCCTTAAGTGTGTGGTTCTGGCAACAGTCTCACTGTCAAAAGCAGGTGTTTCTCTTCAGGTGTTATCATAACAGAATTGCTTGTTTTTCAGTAATGTATTTTCTCACCTTTCTGGTTTCTTTGTCCTCTTGTGACAAGCAGAGCCTGCCTATCTTCCCTTACGAGAGGAGCTTTGCAGGAAGGACCTCTTCCAACAGCCGAGAAGAGCACTGCGTGCTGCAACAGTGCCGTGTCAATCAGGGTGGCTTTTTGTCAGGTGTCCGCCATCTCCGCGGGCAGTTTGTCAGTTTGTCTGGCCTTCCCGGTTGTCAGCGTGGCAGCCAGAGCTCTGGTGAGAGGGACAGTGCAGCTACGCTTCTCCATGTCTGGTTATAACACTCCAAACCCGGGGCACGGTGTCTCATTGTCTCTGCTGTGTTGGAGAGAGTATCAAAGTTTGGAGGGAAGGAGGAAGCGAGTGAGGAAATAAACAGACTTTTTCTTCTTCAAGCTTTATGACAATTTGTCTTTAATCTCCAGCCAACCGTGCCCTCCCTTGGCAATTTGTGCATCTTCAGGAGCTGGCGGGCGTCAGGTGGACACCTAAAAGCAAAGAGTGTCTTCATTCACATTTCCCCGTATATTTGTAACCCCTTTACCAGACGTTTTGTGTGTTCCGTTCTGTGCACCCTACCAGCGTACCGTGTCCCCCGACGGCAGGCAGCACTGTGCTTGTGTTCAGCAGCTCATGCTGTCTTCGGTGCCCAACGGTTTATTGAATTGCTGCTGTCCCATCGTGCAAGGTGCCTTCTGTCTCGACTCTTCTTGTCAGCCTGGAACATTATCTGCTATGTGGGAAATATGGCCACTCTCATCTGGCTGTTTGGGCTGGTCTTTTGCCATGCTATTTACACTTCTAAAGGCCCAGAATTTCTTATAAACTCTTTTTCTAATAAATTAATCTCGTAAGTTCATGTTTTCTAGTGGGCCTTTTTTTATTAAGGAATGTCATTTATAGACAAACATACAGTAAGAACGTGAGAAAGATGTACCTTGCTGAAAGCATACTAACTGGAACTTAAAAGGCTTTTTTAAGCCTCTGTTTTAGTCTCTGTACGCTTTTTATCTCTTGCACTACAGAGCACAATTTCCTCTGATGCCCTCTGCTTTGAGGAAGTTCTGCAATTTAACTTCTGGTTGCCAACGTCCTCCTATGTCTTTTATCTCACGTCTCGTAATTTTAAAGAATTTCGTTAGCCGCTTTAAGGACGTTGCTTTAGCTAGAATCTACTTTACTCTGTAAAGCCTTTTAAAAATCTTTTAAAGCCTAGTATTTCTTACGCTTGCTCTTACAAGGGCTGTATTTGGCACTTGAACCCCTAGTCTTGCTAAAGTCTCCGTCTTCCCTACAACTCTTTGAAGGAAAAGTGTTTGCAGGGTTTGCAGGTTCCACCCAGGTCTCTCTTCTGCGCACCTCCGCAGCTCCTTCCCTCGCACCCGCAGGCCGGCACCTCCGTCTCCTGTCCGTGGCCCCCAGGGAGCTCTTCCCACGCTCCCCGTGCCCTGGTGTCTCTGGAGTCTGAGCAAAAAGGAGGAGATGGTCCCAGCTGGGGGCTCGTTCCTCACGCTGTCTGGGTTTCTTCTGCCTCTTAGCTGGAATCGCCACCTCCAAAGCAACGTGGGGTTACAGGACCAAATTTTCCAGGTGTCTTTCTTCTAAATTTAGGACCTTGTGTTCCTGTGTAACTTCTTGGAACAGCTCGTCTTCTCCAGAAGCTGTGCTTCTGCTAGTACTGCTTAACTGCAGATTAATAATGATCTTCTAGCCACCATGCTTCTTATTAAATATTTATATTGTGGTAGCACATGAAGGCTGTAATTGGGGTCTAATTGTGCTGATTTATTCAGACCAGTTCTGAGACCTTTGCTACCACTAGCTCTGCAGCTAGCAACCCTCCTACGTGTCCTTGTCCTTCACTGTCGTTTGCCTTGGTCAGGTCAGCACTTGAAACCGATCCCTGATTCCCTGGTGTGGAAACGGAACAGCCAAAAACCGCAGTGCGCTGACAGCTCTCTGCGCTTGTTCTCTCTTCATCCTTTCTTTGATTTATTCTTGGATTTTTCAAAAAGAAGGGGACAGGGCAGCCTGTCTTCTGAATTCCCCAGCAAATTTTTGCCCTCGTCAGTGTGTCTTTTATATGTCTGATGATCGTAAAGATCATGAGGCAGCTCAGGTGAGCAACTGCCTTCTTCCCCCTCACATATAATGCAAATTGCTTCTCAGCTCAAACTACATAGCTCAGCTGCTGCTGCTGCCTTATACATGTTGAAGAATCTTAATATCTTTCCCATTTCTTAAAAATTAATCTCCTTTAATCCTGGCAGCACTGTAAGGTTCAAAGATGTTTTACATTATGTACAGGTAGGATTATGGTTTATTCGTTAGTAGAAGGGAAAGATTGATTTTTTTTTTTTTCGTTGCATCCCTGGTAGTTTTTTCTTTGCTGAAATCCTAGTCGATGCTTTTTTTCTCTGCTCAGCCCAACTCTGCAGAAGGTGAAGATATAACCCTCAATATGAAAAGTAAATGCCACAAGTCCTGGTGAAAGCAGCAAACTAGCATCACTCTTTCTGTGGCAAAGATGTAGTATTCTGAATTAAGTTGTGCAAGGTGGTCTGCCCTTACACTCTCCACTCTCCCATTAGCCGCTGCGTTATCATCATCAGTTTTCATGGTTTTAATGGTTGCTCTGGATCCACAGCAGAATTTTGGATCCACAGCAAGACACAAGCTTGTCAATAAATATCCCCTTCCTGCTTTAGGATTTCCTTAAACTTTTAGGTTGTGTTGTCAACGCAAATCTGTCATATCTTAGGCAGCAAAGGACTCTAAGGCAAAGCAGAAGAAATTCGCAGCTTGAAGTGGCCCCAAACCCTTCTTATAGCAATAGGAACACTGCAAGACGTGTTTTGCCTCGTCTCCCTGGGTGATTGAAAATGGAGCTTTGTTGACAAGCCACAGACCAGTTGTTTATTTTAAGAAAGTGGGACAGAATACATTGTGTGTTACAGAGCAAAGTCATCTAGCGGAAGTAATGAAGGCAATTCTGAAATAACACAGTTGTTTTTAACTTTACTTTTTTGTTCTTTCTTTCTTTTTGTGTTTTTATCATAGCTGGAAGTCTTTATTAGGACTGTGCTGAAGGTTGGAATCTTTTGTTCATGTCCTCATGTCTTGTAAGCACTAGATAGCACAAAAAACAAGTGAACTTTGAAGTAACAGGTCCTTACAGGTCCAGTGATTTCTTTTGCACAAGCACATAATCTACTGTACAACTCTATTTCTGTATATTAAAGAAGCCTGTAGGGCTAAAAATCATTTGGCTCCCAGTCATAGCTCAGTTAAGTCCTGTTTATAGAATATGATTACTAAGATCTGAGATGGGACCAAGAGTTTTAAGAATTGAAGGGGGTTCTGTCTAGATTCTAAAGCGGATGTAAACTATTGGTGTAAGGAGAACAGGGAGCAGAATCTGGATGCTTCAAAATTTGGAAAAAGCACAAATAGGAAGCCTGGTGCAACACTGAAGATCTCCAGAATTTGCACAATTAGTATGGTAAATGGGGAATTATGAACACGAGAAAAGAGTAATCAGTACAAAAATAAACCTTTCAGCAGTTCAGTCTGGGAAGACTTCTGGCATGATTCAGTGACTGGTAATTAATAAACAAGGAAGATCCAGAGAAAGAAAGGAAATCTAAAAAAAAAACCCAAACCAACAGCAAACAAACAGTAAATAAATTCAACAAATTAGGAAAACTACATGGTCGTGCAGAAGAGCGTGATGATGGATTGAGATGCCTGGGATGAGGATTCTTCATCTAGAATGAGGGTTTAATGAAATCTCTGATGTAACCAGAAACTGAGTTTGAAAATGAGATATACTAAGATTAGGACATGGTCACAGAGGTCTCAGCCATTCTGAGTCTCACTTTATGCATCATCCAGAGTTCACAAAAAGAGTCTGTCTAACACAAAAGCATCTGCAGAATGAGGTGGAGGTTGTGTCTGGGCCGAGGAGGAGTACTTGTGGCTTGTGTGCTGGATGCCTCCAAATAGCTCTGCCTAGTGCTGTAGGTGATCCAAACGTTGTAAAACTTAGTTCCTGGTGTCCTGTTTTTAGCCGGACTCTGCTAGGATGCCCCACAAAGCCACTATTGACACTGATGCCAGCCCGACATTGAAGTTCACAAGAAGGAGCAGAAGAGACAGAGGCCAGTTAGCGAAGCTGTAGCCACGAATATGAAAGATGGGGATTTCAGACTCCTAAAGGACACTGGAGGAACATTCTTTTCCTTTCTGAAGAATTCCCATCCGTCAGGTATGAGGTAAGCTTCGGTTCTGGCCATTATCAGGTTCATGCCCTCAATACCTTACTCCTAAAGACTTTCATGCCAGCTTTGTAAAGTTAAACAGTTCTGCTTTGTAACTGTTCTGCTGTGTAACTGTGAACAAGTGCATTGTTCATCAAACGAACCAGTCTAAAATGCACAGAGTGCTTTTCCTGCCAATGGGTTTTATCCTTGTTGTGCAGGAATCAAAGACCAAGTTGATTGTTCCGTCCTCCATGTGTCTGTGGTGAGACTGCCAAGAACGAGGCACCCAATTAGCATCTGCAGTATTTAGATTTTTATTGTGGAGAGTCTTGCCTAACTAGGAACTGGTCTGAATAAAGCCAATTCCAGCTAAAGCTGTGAAGTTTTCTATCTTCCTCCTGTTTTCCTGAGCCATCCAGCTTCCCTTTACACATCATTTCGAATAAAGAACCTGTTAAGTTAGAAAGGTACAGTGAGCCAGAGGGACCCACGCAGCAAGGGTCTGCAGGGCTGAGAGCCGTGCCTCTTCGAAAAGGGGGAACAGAAAGTGTTGCTTCCCACTCTCCCCCAGTCTTTTCTAGGCTGCCACCTTCTTTCCCCTGCGAAGAGTATCTGCCGTCTGTGTGAGTGTAATTTAGCGCTAATTAAGAAGTGAGTGGGAGCCATAAGCTCATTTCATTTAGAACCTGGAAATGACCTCCTGGGAGCCTGGAGAGGGTACCGGCTGCTTTCTTGCCACAAAAGCTTCTCCACCCCACTGCTGTAATTCTAACCAAGCTCCAGATTTCAAAATTCAACGCCAGCTCAGATTTACGGAGCATTAAGCGACTGAATTAAATCCTCAGCATTCACTCGGCGTCAGCCTGACTGAGTAAAGGATTTCACGGGCTGGGGTACTCTACAAGGCCATAATTTATAACGTTATGCAGAAGCTGCTCCTCCGAGTTTTATTTTGGCTTGCTGCAATTTCTTTTTATTAAGGCCCCAATAGTATTTGTTGTTTTTCTGTTTGCTTTGATGTGGGAGTTTTAGATTAAATCTAAATAAATAAATGAGGTTTAAAATTAAATTAGGTTTCATTTGCATGAGTTGGGGAGTGAAGTGCATCTTTCTTTCACCATATAAAACCTAACAGACCCGTTACCCATCACAGAGCCCTCAGTTGCTCCTGAAGAAAAATGACATTTCCTTCTGCGTAGAAAATACTTAAAAGTCCCAAGAATAGATTTATAGGAATATTTTAACCTTTTCTTTGATCCTTGAAATGTCATTGTTCTGTAGGCTACATTGCAAAACGTGACCTTTTATAGGAACCGTGGGATGGATTTGATCTTTGGAAGACGTTTTAGAGATAATGCACTACAGGGTGCAAAGAACGTTCGCTCCTGAAAAGGAGCTGCAGATGGTTTTGTCTGCAGATATTTGTGTTTGTGGTATACCTGGAGGACAAAAGGATTGTTTATGGTGAGGCTTGTACTCCAGGGACAACAATGAAGAAAATAATAAGAGAACATGGCATCTTCTTTTGTTTTCATGCACAACAGTTTTATTTTCATCACATTTAAAAGAAAAATTTAAGTAGCAGAAATTGTTCACATGGGAGATGCTTGCAAATGAAGGTGTTCGAAATGTAACAGTTTTTTACAAGCACTGGCTGTTTGCTTTTCAGAGCGCACCCTGACTCGACTGGCAAAACACAAAGCTGAGCTGTTCAGGAAGGAAAAGAGCTGACCCTTTGCTTCGGATTTGTGTTTGCTCTGGTAGTGTCCCCTTTCGTGGTTCTGCAGCCCGTCTCTCTCGAGTCCTTTCTCTAGCTGTCTTACACCCAGCGTTCTCCATGCACCCACACTATGAATTCCCCGGCAAAAGATCTCGGCGTGAAAACACCTGACCCGTTTTGACATTTTCGTGATGACTGCAAAAAGCTTGAGAGCCAAGGCAGTTGCAGGTCCACGGGTTCACACTGTGTGAGTGCTGTGTCTTTGGTTTGCCAGTAACTGTTCCAAACCAGATCTTTCTGAAAGATGCTGCAGCTCTTATCACCGAATATTGTAAGGTCGTACCTAATTCTGTAGCTCTTGCATGTGCAGAGTTTTCTCCAAAACCTACTGTTGTTGGCAAAATGTATTAGATTTTCCCCAGAATATGAGAGATGTCATTTCTGTCCCAGCAGAGCTTGCAGTCCAAGCAGAGGGGAAACCTATTCAGCGAGAATGCAGTGAGAAAGATAGTGGGTGAGAGAGCAAAGATCATAGGTTGGCATCCTGATGGTCGTTTATCCAAGTTTAGGGTGAAGTAGTGGGCAAAAGCACCGAAGAAATCAGAGTGCAGAAGACTGAAGGGTAGGAAAGAGACAGTGGCCTGGGGGAGACGAGGTTCTAGATGGCAACGAGCCTGCCTTGCAGAGGCTGAGAACCCTGACGTGGCACAGACGTGCCTAGGGGCCTCTCAGGGAAGCCATGGAGACCTGAACAACATTGTCTTCATAGACACTGGGCCTGAAAGGATTTTATACATACCTAATGTGCCGGAAAAAAAATTAGTGTCTGGAAGTCATTGGCCTTTTTCAGTGTGACATGACTATTGGGAAGTGATGGCTGGTGACATTTTGAATGTAGGAAGCGAAATGAGCAAAATAAGGATATCTCACTGGCAAGCTGCAGCAGGAAATGATGCACATGTACCACAAGTAAAAATATAGTAGGTAAGACCCAGTCTCCTCACTTTGCTCAAATAATTGAGCTGTTACTCTGATGCTTTACACAGATTACTTTTCATGTGGTTGCCCCTCCGTTGGACAAGCAGGTCTTAAATGGGTTCTGCATGAGATGGTCACCCCATTTCTTAAATTGTCTTGTGTCTTGTCTGTGTATCATGTTTGGTCTCTGTTAAGTGAACATTTCTCTGAATCTGTGATAGTATTGGTAAAACACTTAAATGTAGCACAGTCAACCCCAAAACGCTTTGAACAACTGAGAAAAACTTCCATATGAGCGTGAGATGTTTCACTTGTATTGCAGGAAAGGGGCGATTATGTATAAACCCTCTGTTGTCAAGTGAGTCATCAGCAATATTAATGTGATGTGTAGCATCTAGTTGCATCTTGCACCCTGTTAGAGGACATAAGATTATCAGAAAATTATTACAGGATGTGTATGTTTTATGCTATGTGACTTGTACGATGCTGTGAAATCAAAAAGAGGATTTTGTTGTCTAGGGAAACAACCAAATCTGTGATAATCCAAGCATGTAGTAAGTCATAAGAAATCACTGCATCTAAAAACTTTCTGACAACCAAAGGTGAACTTGTCCTCAGATGAATTTAGGGTTGTTTCCTTTGCCTTCCTCCTGTATGTCACTTAACTGTGGCTGCAGCATAGCGCATTTACCTGTATTAAAGAGCGGGTGAGGGATAGGGAAGGCAATATCAGATGTCTTTGATATCATCAAGTGTCCTTGCCCTGAGAGAAAACCAATTCTAGGCTTTTAGTGAGACTGTACTTTTAAGTCATGATTTGAATACATGGGGCACCGTGTTGCATTGTGAATTCAAGCCCTCTGCCCTGATGCCTAGGAAGCATCTCCGACTTAGTACTCCAAAATAACACTCAACGGTGAAGTGTTACTGGACTTGTCCTCTACACCTTAATGTGAGAGGAAGCATTGGACAGAATCCAGAACAGAAACGCAGAATTAAGTTTCAAGTAGGTAATTAATTCACTTTGTTATTTTCCTCATTTCCCCAAAAGACTGAGAGTCATCACACAAAACAGACACTCCCAAGATTCAAGGAGGCAATGAAAGTCTACAGCAGAGCTCCTTCAGAAATACCGCACCTGTTTTTCTCCTTAGTTGTATAATCCAAATAATTGCCTTTGTTCTGTAATACAGTAAAATTGATTTATCCTCTCCTTAAATCTCTTCTGGTTGGCACTCTCAAGGTGATCTGTGATACTAGGCATGCCATTCCATAGGCCGTGGTGAATCTGCCTGGGCTGGTGGTCAGACTTGCTTTTGGAGAGGGACATTTTTGCAGCGTTTAAGTGTTAGTGTGTGTTCCCCACTCCAGTGCTAGAGGAGGTCTGGGGTGATTCTTCCCCAATAATCTCCCTAGCTTCTAGCAATCTGTGTTTTAGGCATTTCCTGAGCCAAAGACTTGATCTGAACCATCACGTTTGATCGCTACTGATAGACCTGTCCTCCATGAATTTATCTAATCACATTTGGAGCCATTTATACTTTTGACCTCCACAGAAATCTATGGCAGTTTAATTCCACAATTCAAGTGTGTGTTGTCTGAAAAATCATTTCTTTCATTTGTTTTAAACCTGCTGCTTGATCATTTTACTGGCTGCCTCCTAGTTTGTGTGGTATAAAAAATAATGAATAATCATCCCCTATTCAAATTCTGTATGCCATTCATGGCTTTAAAGCTTTTTATCATATTCATCCTTAGTCATATCTTTTCCAAGCTGCAGAGATCTAAACTATTTATTTCTTTCTCATCTGGAAGCTGTTTTTTACCTCTCAACAAACAGCATTGCAACATTATCATCATTTTCTCTAGTTCTATTATGTCCTTTTCAAGGTGGAAGAACCATAATTGTGCATAGTATTCTAGACGTGCACTCTCCATTGATTTATACAGTAGCATATTTAGGACTTCTTAATTCCTTCTTGATCAGAGTTCCTTCATGATAGCTACATCCCTGGTTTAATTTCACAGCCGAAGAATAGAGAGGGGTGTATTTGGAAAGCTGTGGTCCAACACAATCCGGTGGAGTCAGAAGAAGCCGTGTTCCCCAGAATTGCAGATCTATAGCTCAAATCATGATTTATCATTTTCTTTGCTACGGTCTCCATCCATCACCCTTCATTTCACATTCTAATGCTCTCGTTTCTTCAGTGTCATGAATTGCTCATCTAGAAAACTTACTAATGGAAGATGTCAGAAGTAGGGGTGGATTCTGCTTCTCTGTTACCTAGAGAAATTAACTATTGGATGCCTTGAATTTCTGAGCTGTTTGTTTTCACTTAGGACGCTGTCTTTTTAAAGCGTTACTGCTTAATAATACCAAGTTGCTCTAATATAGAAGGCCAAGTGCCTAGGATTTGCTTTATCGTATCAATTTAGTGCAACCCACATCTCCTCAGTAAAGACCACTTTCCTCCCTTTTTAAGAGGTACCAATCAGTGACTATGAGAAAAATTATATTCCTGAGTTATTCTGTGGCATGAGCCACATTGCATGAGCGCACATTCTAATTCAAGATGATTTTGTCATTCCCATTGGCATTTGGGTTTCAGAGCACTCAAGCTTTGCCAGCGCTCCTACCCACGAAAGGTAATGTTTGAGTTGAATGTTCAAGAAACACGAGTTTTGAATAGTGTGTTGAATTGCTAAGTTCAGAATGTTATTTGTTTTCATATTGGGAATTGCATCCACATCCAAACCCTTTTCTTTCACCTGCCACTTCCTCCCCCGCCCCAAACTCCATGTCCTACTGAAGTGTTTGATCAGCACTTGTGCCACTGTTCTCAACTTGGGAAAACTTGATCTTGGGGAATGTCTTCTCAAGAAGACATTGCTGGGAGCCAGCCATAGAAGCAGAGCAGGAGAGCTGTGCGTGGGAGGAGGTGGCTGTGTCAGGGTCAGCTCGAGGACTGCACAGTTGCGGCTGTCTAAGAAAACTCCAGCTAACAGAAAGGTGAACTCACAAAACAGAAGGCAAAGCTTCCCAGAAGAGCAAAGGAAAAATGCTGTATCTTGAACAATTATTATTATGACTGAGTCCTGTCCTGGAGCTCTTGCAGAAAGTTTTGGCCCAGTTCTGCTGCTCCTGGAAGTCAGGAGATCCTTTTTCTCTTCTCTGTGCCACCTGCCTTCCTCCCACAGCCCTTTTCATGGCGGCTCCGTTTCTCCATCCCTGTTCCCAAACCAGCCCCCTCTCTTCACTGCATCCCCTTTCTGCTGCCAGCGACTCTGGAGAGGCACAGTCACCAGACAAAAGACCCATCCCTCCGCAGGGATACAGTTTGAACCCCCCCACACTGGCACAGGACACTTGCATGTAGAACAAGAACAGGCTGTGGAAAACATTCACTTTCTACTTCAAAGTAGATTGAGATTTTTGCAGCCAGCCTCCTGAAAACTTGTGCTTGGAGGAAGCAGGAGGAAAACCAGATGTATCAAATTATGGGCTGAAAATTCTTTGCATAGGTCTGCTCAAGATTTGCTGTCACCCAGCACAAAGACATGGTGTCTGGCCGGGGACCACAACGGTGGGTCTGCAGGATGGTTTTAGTCCCCGGTGGTGTAATGTCACTTGCAGTGCTGAAAGAAAACCTGGCTGGCTGTGTAAAGAGACACCTGAACTTTTTGCCTCCTTGAATACTTGCTTATGCTATCTTTTCTCTTCCCCTCTGAGCCCTCACCTGTGCTGAGGTTCTTAGAGCTACACTTTTTCCAGGTGTCTGGGAAAGTGTTTTGGCCCAAGGAGCTGTACGTGCTGTTGTATAGTATAGCTCTGTGATGCATGTGTTAGAATATCTCCACCTTCTTCACCTCACAAAGCCCAAATGCGTAACTCTTTGCACTTAACTTTCTTCTGCTCCCCTCCCCGTGCTGACAGCGATGCACAAGTGATGCATTAGCGATGCATCTGAACTCTTGAGTCGTGGCTGTCTGAAATTTCAGCCCTTATGAGAGACAACAGACCGTGGAAGCCACGATTTTTTATTGTGCCCTAAGGTTGTAGCGAGTGAATCATCAAAATAGTATGATTCAGCTGTAACCATAACGTTGTTTTTTCTCTAGTGCTACGAGCATGGAACTGCAGAATGTATATGATCCAAGTTCTGATTGCAGGTGCTGTGTGATCCCTTTAATGCATGAACTGTAATGGTTCTTATTTCTAGTGGATGTAATCACTAGTGCATGACTCCTCAGGCTAGGCTTCATTCGCGAACAAATGGTAACATAAGGACTTTGCTCATCGGTCTGGGTTCTCTCTTATTTAGGTACACCTCCCAGCGTCCCCATGCTTTTTTAGATCTTTCCTATCGGAACACATATGGGACCTAGTGCAGAAGCATTGGGAAGTCTGTACTGACATGTCACACAGCCATCTCTGACAGATACCAACCAGATGCGTTCCAACAGTCCATGCTGCAGGTTTTTTGCTTGTCTTGTTTCAAAATGACTATCACCTGTTCTTCACCAGTGTGGGCCGCAAAACTGTAACTGCATAAACAAACTACATCAGGGAGGAAGAGGTGCCTGACACACGTGCTGATTAATATGAAGGACTAGGTAGTTCTAAAGACTTGGTTTTTTGGTGTCGCTCAGGTTAGGTTTGTCAGATTGTCAATATGTATAGCATGATTCACTCATGAGATGTTAATTCTGTGTCTGGCTCACAGGCTAACAGTGTACTCGCCTCAGTTCTTACCATGATGACAAACTATCTTCCCTTCCTGTTGCTACTTATAAAATGTGTCGTACTTGTCAAATTATGGCATTAAACCCTCCATTTCAAACCAGAGGGTAGCTGCAAAAATCCTGAGGAAATGTCTATGGGGTAATTTTTTTCCCCTTCTGGATTTTCTTTATATGGTTTCTTTTTTGTTTCTTCCCTGCTCCCTTCTCCTTTGTAACTTCTGAGAGCAAGACAGTACCTCTGTGGACATGTTTCAAACCAGTGAACAGGTTTCATCTCAGGGCTCCCCCTGTGCTTTCCACACACAGTTCTGCATTCTTGTCTTCAGACCTGGGCTTACACGGTAATTTGTGCCTTCTGCTCTGCATCTCCTGCCATGAATCAGCTTTAGTACTGTTCGTTATTTCTGCGACTGTCAGGAAACTAGATGGAAGTCGCCTCTTTAGATCTTCTCTTTCTCTCCCTCAGTATTGGACATGACAAATAAATGAAGATTTCTGCAGAAAGTTTACGGAAGTCCGGAGGAAGAGAGGTGCTGTGGAAGGTGATGGTTTGCATGGTTGCGCTGGTTAGAGGGCTCATTGCTTGCCTCCCTTTAGGTGGTGGAGTACGGGGCAGGATTTGCTCCCAGTACCCGCGTGAGCAGGTATGCATGGAGAGCTGTCGTGGAGTGGGGGCAGGTGAAATGAAGCAGGAGGTAGAGCGAAGGGAGAGAAAATCTTCGGAGTAAACACTGGCAGAAGCCAAGGATAGGAATGGCTTTAGCAAGTTTTCAGCACATGGCTTTGTTCAGCCAGCTCTTGCTTGCCAGGTCTCCATCGCTTCCCTGAAGTCACGCGGCTGGAGAGCAAGGGTAGAACCATGCAGACCGTGACAGCCACGTAACTGATAGGAGAGTTAGAATCATTTGCCTGCTGTCCACTGATTTCCAAATGTCATTAAAGAACCTTCATTTTTCTTTTACATTTCATGTTTCTTGCCCTTTCTGCTACTCCTTTACAAAGAAATCACCAGGCAAAATCCCATTTTTTACCAGAGTCTACCAAATCCTCTATGAGTTGCTTCATGTGGTAGTGCGTTTTTGTAGTACTCCCACTCCTTAATGCCCAATTTTTGTGTTTGGTCTTACATAATTCCTTTCAAAGACATCCTGAGGACAAAATCTAATGGCTGGCTTCTTCTAAAAGATTGCTCTAAGCTTGGCAGGACCTCAGCTCATGGAGTAGAATAGGACATGAGTGTAACACAATGTCTGGGCAGTACTTATAGGGCAAGCAATTAAACTACAACAACAGTGACCCCTGAAATGCACTGTCCTGGCATACAGTATATTTTTTTGTGTAAAGGTTTATATTGCTTTCTCAGGAACTAGTTTGGGAGTTTTTTCACATCACAATCTGGATGTAATTGGTGCGTGCTGCAGATTTATTCCTCCGACAGGTCAAACAACTAGTATATTTCGTTGCTAAGCGAAGCAGGGCTTTTATTTTCTCAAATTCTATTTCTATCAAATATTCATTTGTCTGTTTCATGGTCCACAGAGGATTGGGACCGTTTGGTGCTTGCAGCGAGTGGATTTACCCCGTGGGTTTGCTCTTCCTCCAGCTTCTCCGTTAGTGATAGTTGTTGCCAGTGGAGGAGTGATTTGAGTGTTGGCATTAGCGTTTCATTCACCTAGCCATGGCTTGGCCCCCCTGGGATGAAAATGCATTAGGAGCCATCTCAGCAGATGGCTTGGAAGCTCTTAGTATTGCAGCAGTCTGGGGGCTAGCAGCAGTTCCTTTATTTGCTCCGTTTTCAAAGAGTTGTAGGCTTCTTTAGGTGTCGTTTAGGCTTCTTTGTAGGTGTAAGCAGTTTATATGGAACTTGAACTTGAAAGCCTGTGTCCTACTGTGGATCAACAGAGAGTACCGGACTGTATACAGTCAAAGAGAAAGTATCCTCTAGGAGAACTTTAGGGATGCAAGAGAAAGTGTGCAAAAATAAGAACATGCATATCATCAGTTTTTGCAGAGAAATCCTATCTCTGCTTCTTGCTGCATTTGCATTACAATATTATATTTAATAATACTATAACAATAGTTCTCAAATAATACACTGTAATGGAATATGATAATTTGTATGCAAGTTTAGAAACATTTGTAGGATTTTAATTTTCTTGCTCTAGGTTTCCCTGTTTTCATTATCACAGCGTGTCTGAATTAGACCTCTTACAGACGTTCTCAGTAAATCATGTACACCAATAATTTTGCAAGTAACTTTGTTAGACATGTTCTTTCCTGGAGCTGAGGCAGCTAATGATGAACGTGATTTGACCATTTGCACATATGCCGAATGCAGTACTCCTTAGCTGTAATTTAGGGACTAAGGTAAATAAATTGGGATCTAAATTATCTGCAGTCTTGCATTAACCCTATGTGTGATTCAACGGTCCTGCTTCCCCTAGGGAAAGGAACTCAATCCGTGGTCTGTTAAGGTCAGGCTGCTTATACTAAAATTCAAAGGGCATTCTTTAATTGCAGTTACTTCTCATACGTAGTTGAGCTTGGCAACGTTTTTTATAATGTGAGTATGTTTAGGGAGAGGGATGGGAAGTAATTACTTAACCATTTGCTCATTTAAACCCACATCTTCTAGTAACGTCCAGTGAGGAAGTGGTGGGGGACGGGGAGAAGATATCGAAAGAAATTACCATCTTGCTCATACCCTACCTATCAAGACTCTAGCTTAGGCACTCATGGAGAAAATAGGAGAAACAGATGCAAGTCCATCCTTTCAGGTCAGGAGGCTTTCCATCCCTTAAGAAAGCTCCTTTCCTGACAAGCTAGAGAGTGTTTTGAGGCCGATGCCCTTAGTCGTGCTTCTCGCAGTCTTGCGAAGGTACTGATGGAAATCCTGAGCCCGATGGTGAGAATGCTGAGCTGGCAGGGAGAGCGCTTTAATTCCACTTCTTGCTCCTCTGCGTGGTTAATTATTTTTGCACAGAAGAAAACACTAAAAGAAGTCTATCCCAAAATACAGAATAGCCTAAGTATATAGTACTCTGCAAGCAATTTGGAGATAAAAATTTGAATCTTAGGGCCATTAAGCCTAGTTTTCTTCTGTCCTTGGTGAATGCTCTCATCTCTGAGCTATTACATAAAAACTAAATGCACCACCAGTTTTGTGAAACCAACCATTCATTTTCATAACTTTTTTTTTTTTCTGCTAACAAGCACTATAAAGGGCATGTTTTATTCTGGGTAAACTAGAATGTTTCCTGTTGAGTAAAGCAATGGTTTCTGGTTGCCTCTTTTCTGTGCTGAAGAATTTTAAATTGAACTTGATTTGAAGGAGATCTTTATCTCAGTTTAATATTTTTCATAAAATGTCCATTTCAACACGCTTGGGGTGGTAATAATAATAATTTGATTGAATAGCTTGGGACCAGTTCTACTGCATGTCCTGGCCCAGTGCTTTTCAGTCTGTGATGCCAGAACAGTTAGGAGGCTCTGGATTACTTTTATGGGTCTACAAAGACAACTATACTAAAACTGCAAAATTTCTGAAAGATCAGGATCTCTGTTAGAAAGCCATTCTGGGACCACAGATTGAATTCATGGAAAACCACAGCTCAAGTCTGATCCAGCAAAGCACGTAGACACCTGCTTCATTTTAAGGAATATGCCGTGTCCCGTGGACTTTTATGAGTCTCATGGTTTTATGAAGCATTTTTCAGGACTGAGGTAGAGCACTCGGTGCAGGACAAAATCAACTCCTTAATGAGCTTACCAGAAAACCCCACAGGCGTACTCAGCATGTGCTTTTTAAACATGTATAATTGGGTCAAATGAAAACTAATTCCCATTGGAGGCAGGCCATGCCCGAGGAACCCTTCCGGGATTATTCTTTGAAATCCTTCAGGCAGAAATATTTCCGTGCCAATTTTGACTTCAAAACCTTTTGACGGTGGAACTGTACGAGAATAGGCTAACAAGAATTCTTCTTCTATGAGAATTTTTCCTGTTTTCCATATCCCTCCCCTACCATCCTTCTCCCTCTTGCTTTCCTCACTGCCGCTCAGCATACTAGAAAAGGTCAGAAGCAATTTGATCAAACATCCCAAGAAACGAGTGTCTTTGAAGAGACTGCAGGCCTGCAGAATTTGAATATGAGAGGTTAATATTTTGAGGAATTGTTAGGTCCTGGAAATAGAGCTTCATAATGAAAAATCACCTTTGAACCTTACATCTAGCTATTTTAGGTTAAAGAAAAAGAAGTCTTTTCATTGGGAAAAGAAAAGGCTTGCTACCAAAGGTATCTTCTCCCCCCTTTGCTGCCTGGGTGATATATTTGAGCTGGTTTTTTCCATCCCTTGTTACATATTCTACAGACACCATGAAATGTAGGGAAGAGACAAATGAATTAACAGTCTTGGAGGGCTGTCAAAATGCAAAAAGTTATAAATTAAAGACAGACTTAGCCTGTATTGGTGTGTCTGAATTCGTGAATGAATTGACACACGGCTGCGCTTGTTCTCTGAAGCAAGAGCCGCTGAATCTCTACAGCTCCCGACCTTACCCTCCCTCACCAGAACTGTCGGGTGTTTTCTTTAATTGATCGTGCATAATAGATGCTGTATCGCTGTTGAAGTGTACATCATTCTTATCTGCTGGTAAGACTTGCAAGGCTGTTAGTCCGTTTACTTATCGATACAATCCGAGACTTCACCGGTTCCTTCGCACGTGTTAGCGTATGCTTTCTCCTTGATATCCCAGTTGGATTTGTCTACGTTGGAGACTGAGCATCTTCACTTTTGCTATAGCTCGTTTAAAAACGTGCAGGAAGTCAAGCTGCAAAGCAATTAGTCAGCTTTGTCAGCGGCAGGGGAGGCTTGCACATCCCAGTGCTGTGCCTTAAATCTGGAAGTGAGCCGTTCTGACTTGGCTTCCACACTTCGCTGTCAGGTGTTGGCCTTTTCGGTAGCAGCAGCATTCCTCCTCTTAACTGAGAGATGCGAGCTGAGAAACCCTCCAGCACTTAGACACGGGCTTTAACTCCAAGTGTTGGTGCATTTCATTTTGATCTTGGCTCTCTCATTACCAAAAGTTCCACTTTACTTTGAGATCTTTTTGGTTGTTTAAGAGCTGACACGTGATGTGATACTTCTCATAGAAAATTAGGGAGCACTTGCCAGAGGACAATGTTAGCCTTCTCTGGTATGAGTCCTTTAATGTGTAGTCTCTGCTAAATGGATCTCCTCTGGGATATTTTTCATTCTTGACAGTGAAAACAGACTTAATCTATTGGGAATGAAGGGGAATTATTTCTCGCTTTTTGGAAGGGAGGTCTTTCTTCATTTAGGACTGCTGTGCAGAACAGCTAGATTTCATCTCTGGCTGAACTCCTCTCCTGGCATTCCTGTAGGGATACCTGCAGGCAAGGAGGGTTTAAATTCCAGCCATTGACAGGAGAACACAGCTAATGTCACAGACCTTCTCTAGCTGTAGCTTCTGTATTTTCCCTTCCTCACATAATACATAGTTGTCTCTATGTCTGTGCTGGACTGTGCCAGCAGGAGACTGATAACGTCCAGCAAAGGGTACAAAAATGATACATTTTATTTT
>JAVJGG010000032.1:20608732-20640135 GCA_035590195.1 Aviceda cuculoides
GGGTTGCGTTTTTTTTTTTTTTTTTTTTTTCTCCAGGCAGTGCTTCTAGAAGGAAAAAGAAGTGCTCAGGATGGCAGCTGCGGGGGGTAGATCGGTCACCATGCTCCAAGCAACCCCTCGGAGCTGAATTCTGCCGCAGGGGCAGGCTCCTGGTCATGCAGAGCCCATTAAAATGAAGAGGCCCCCCCCCCCCCCGAGTTGGCATGGCCAAGGGCAGGGTTTGGCCTGCAGCGTACAAGCAGGCTGCTGGGGAGTGGGAGTCCTGGGCTTTTCCCATCAGGCAGCAGCCTGATGTTCGGTGAATTTGTAGATGAGGCAGACTGCAGTTTAGCCTGATGCACGCTGGTGCTTTGGGAGGGCCCAGAGCTTTAGAGGTTTGCTGCATTTAAACAAATTAACATAGTCATGGTAGCAAATGACTGTGATTTTTCCTAAAGATGAACAAACTGTGGGTCTAATGGGGACCTGCTGTTTCTCAGAAATGAAAACCCTGCTTCCCTAAATGAGGCCAGGGAGGATTTTTCTTGCTCAAACTGGCCTCAGTTCAGGTGCTGCTGAAAGGTCAGCCCTCCAATCCTTTCTTAAGAGTTTTTTTCTTGTCACAGTGAATAAGTCTTATCCCAGACACCTAGTAACACCTAAGAGTGATGGTTTTAGCTGTGTCTTATCCAGCACAGTTGAACTGGAAGTCAGCCCTGGGAGATCTGTATGTATCTGCTGTAGCGTTTGTGGAGTTCATCAGAACAAACCAGAATTGACGACATCTTTATGGAGGAAAAAAAGAAAAAAGGAAATCAATTGGTCCTAGTGTCAGAGCTGATCAGATGTAGAAAGAAGGAAAGCGTTGCCAGACAGTATCTGGGGCTGGATAATTCGCATCAAAATACTCCCTGTGTCAGAATCAAATAGTCTCTATGATAAGAAAATAATTTTCCCCCAGTTGAGAGGATATTGAGTACCAAGATTTTGACATCCTCTTAGAAACTTGAAACAGCCCTTGTGTCCCTATCAGTGCTGGTTGTTTATTTTTTTCCACTGGACAAACATTGATTTTTCTTACTGCCAAACTCTGCATTTCTAATGGAGCTTGAAATTAACATGATTTCTTTGGGGTTGTTGTTGTTTACCTCCTTGTTTGCACACTAACAGCCTAAATGCTGTTGGCACAGCTTGAGGAATGAGGTTTCTTAAAGTTTTAGTTGAATGCTGTCCTGGTTTCGGCTGGGATAGAGTTGATTTTCTTTCTAGTAGCTGGTATTAGTGTTATGATTTGGGTTCAGTATGAGAAGAATGTTGATAACACCCTGATGTTTTCAGTTGTTGCTGAGTAGTGTTTAGTCTAAAGTCAAGGACTTTTCAGCTTCTCATGCCCAGCCAGTGAGAAAGCTGGAGGGGCACAAGAAGTGGGGAGGGGACACAGCCAGGGCAGCTGACCCCAACTGGCCAGCGGGGTATTCCATACCATGTGATGTCACGTCCAGTATATAAACTGGGAGGAGTTGGCTGGGGGGTGTGGATTGCTGCTTGGGAACTAACTGGGCATCGGTCAGCGAGTGGTGAGCAATTGCATGGTGCGTCACTTGTTTTGTATATTCCAATTCTATTAGTAGTAGTAGCATTAGTATTAGTATTAGTAGTATTTTCTTCCTTTCTGTCCTATTAAACTGTCTTTATCTCAATCCACGGGTTTTGCTTTTTCCCCCCCGATTGTCTCCCCCATCCCACTGGGTGGGGGGAAAGTGAGCAAGTGGCTGTGCGGTGCTTCGTTGCTGGCTGGGGTTAAACCACAACCACGCAGCAGGGAAAGCACAAAGCATCTTTTTCTCCAGGTACTACACAAGTAAGGACCACCACATGGTATCCAGGGGTGGGTTTATGTATCTGTGACACTGATTGAAAGGCTTGGGAAAGCTTGCATTTGTTTAAGATATTTGGGATCCAGAGGGCATTCTTTATCATACTCTGCTGGGATGATGACTTCAGTGTGCTGCACGTACACCCTTGAGGTAGCAGCTGCTGCAGTATCCTCTAATTCTGCTCCAAGAACCTATTCCCATGTTTTGGTGAAACCTTTTGTGAGGTCTGCAAATTAATCAGAGATATCTTGGTTCAGAGAAGGTGGCACTTAAGCTGCGAGAAGAACAGCGTTCCTAAAACCTTCTTACATGTCAGAATTAACTGTCCCTCCTGCCCTTAGAAAACGGGATGCTGAATTGGGGTTCTACCCTTATACAAAGCCTTAGTTGATACAATAATCCACTCTTGTCTGGCTAACTTTAGCAGTTTCAACTGGCTATAAATTACAGCATGCACTTTGTACAGTAATTTGAAAATCTAAATGTCTAAGTATTCTTTTGAAACTTTGCCGCTATCCTTTGGTCCCAGTGCCAGTTCCCCTTAATCCTGTCAAATACACTTAGAAGAATCCTTGTAGTCAGAGATAATGGTCTTATGATATGGCTGAGTTTCCTTGCTGTAAGTATGAATAGGTAATAATAGCAACACATT
Organism: Aviceda cuculoides; assembly: GCA_035590195.1. Lineage (NCBI taxonomy): Eukaryota > Metazoa > Chordata > Aves > Accipitriformes > Accipitridae > Aviceda > Aviceda cuculoides. Next base: position 20,611,241 of record JAVJGG010000032.1, read on the forward strand.
TCTCTTTTCCTTTGACGTTCGCAGAACAGGTTAAAAAAGAAGGAAATTTTAAAGCCCTGTAATTAGAAATAACTAAAGATAAGATACTCTTGAGTCCTTGCACTCAGGACCTTTTGGTAATGCGGGTGATTTGAGAGAGCTTTTCACCTCTCCATGACAAGAAAGGCTATGATTAAATCCCAACTCTGCTCTCAGCAATTTGGATCCATATGGGCCTAGTCTCATTTTCTGAACCATCTGCCAAGTATAAGATGTGATCTTTGGCAAGAGTCTGTGCTCCCATGTATTGAGAGCAGGAGATATACACCACAGAACCATTCTGTATCAAACCTGACTGGCAAAGTGTCCTGGATATTAGGTCAGCAGTTTTCCATCAAATTGCTATCAGTTATTGTTGATACAGAATGAAGGTTGTTAATTAAGCAGAAAGGATTTGGGCAGTTCAGGGTCAAGATTTGAGCAGCTCTTACTCAGTGAGTAAGAGCCTGCTATCAACATCCTTGTTAGCTAGTGCAGCTGGAAATTCTTTTAAAATTAATATGTTAATGTACTGTTCTATTTAGGAAAATGACTGTGTAGGAATGTGACACTGTACATTTTGTATTTCTTTTCACTTGCTGACTTACAAACTAAAATCTGTTCACCTTCCAACTCCAGCAATGATTTTTCTTTCTGCCAGAGGCACAGACTTCACCTGGGATCTGGAAAAATCAGTCTATGGCATCTTTATCACCAATGATGACGTATGGAGCAGACATAAGGCAGGACTCAAGGCATGTGTTCTAGAAGTGCAGAGCATACTTGTTGGTGCTGCACTCCAGGCTCCAATCTCGTTATCCTCTCTGTTGAGCCAAAAGAGATGAAAATTCATGCACGTTGATCAAGTTAGTGGTTTAAAAGGTGAGGAGGGGCAGGGAGCAGAGATGGTGGATAAGGTCACCACATTGCCGCGCTGCCTTTTCTTGCTCATTCCCTTCAGTTTTGTCTGCGTTGAAGCCCCCAGGGGTGAGGTTGTGTACGAGGACAGCATCGCTGTCGTGTGGGAGAAAGCCAAGAGATTTGTACTTTCGGACAGAGAGTTTGGAGGAACTCATTTGGGGGTAAGTCAGCAGTCTTCCATCAGTGAGATAAAGGTGTTAATGAACCAGCACCTTTGTTCAGTCAGGTTTATTGCAAGCCAGGATTAGAAACTTTTTTTCAAGGTCTTTTGCATCTCTTGGCTGTGATGCTGTGGGGCTTGACTCAGCAGCATTCAGTGGCATTCCCTGCTCTGTGTTTTACTCCTATTCGTTTCTGCTTTTAAGATTGAAATGTCGTATTAGATTAAGAACTCTACAGATGTCAACAGCGTGAAAGGCTTCCCTTTCACTTTAGCAGGAGTGGGGACGGAGGTACTGCATTGCTGAGGGCGTCTGATGGAGTTTTGCTAATAAGATCTGATTTCATGAGGTTTGCATCCTATTAAGGCAAGTAGGGATCAGGCCTGCGAGCGTGATAGAAAAGCGCAAACACAGTAGAAAGGCTCTTATGAATATTAATAGGCCATGAAACAATACAAGGCGAAAACGGTGATGAGGTGGGGGGGTAAGCAACTGCTATCTGGTGTAGCACAACGGCCTCCCTTTCACCCTGCTCCCCCCCCATCTGCCTGCAGCCTGTCACTTGCAAACCCTGACAGATTCAGGGACGGGGCTTGGGAACCTGATAGCTTCCCCGACCTGCAACTCACAGCCTCTGTCTAGGTACGAGTGCAGCTGAAGTATCTGATTCCTATGCATCAGTCGTCAATCTTCCCTAGCAGTCCTGCCCAGGTGCAAGCCAAGATCAGCTCTCCAGCTATCCAAAGAGTTGTTTTTAAAAGTAGCTTAAGCTTATCCTTAATAATCCCCTTCATGGGTGAGATATCATCCATGTCAATGATTTATATGCATCTCTAACCTCAGTATTAAACATCAGCTGGTAAAGCTCCTACATTTCCCTGCGGTTCTGGGACTGGCTCACAGCCACGGCTACGGCTCCCTCCTCGTGGCTTGCGTCCTCTGCTGTAGCTCGGGAAATTGCTGGTTGTGTTTCGCACGATCTGTCCCGCGATGCACCGGCTTTGGTGCCTTCCTGCAGTAGTTTCACGGAGGAGTCAATTCACGCCTGCCTGTTACCGTCGGTTGTAGTTTGCTCTTCTTACCTACCTCGCAAAGAATTGCCCTCCTTCGTGCATCTCTAGCTTCTGAAATGATAGGCAAACATGAACCATCCCAGCATCCCACGACAGACCTGCCCTTAGCCCCATTTTATGGACTGAGAAAGAGAAGCAAAGGAAATCAACGGACAGGTTGGCCAAGTTGGGACTAAATCTTCTGCTTCTGTAAGCGTGCAGCCCTTTGACATCCCCCCGCCCAGCCGCCACCGCCAGGGCAGGCCCTCCTGGTGTTCTTCATGGAGCACACGCAAGTTGCCAGACCTCTGGGCTACCGGAATTCATGGCATGTACTGGCCTTCCAGTTTGTTCACCTTTCATTTCTTGCAATGCTCATCTCTCCACAGAAGTGTTTGAAAATCCCCAAGACATTGATTATCTTTCTTTACACACATTTCTTTATCAACTGAATTATTTAGTAAAGAGGTATGTTCATAATTTATTGATATAATTTGAGGCGTAATCTTACTCCTTTTCCCTTAGCACTTGTTTAAAGAAAACAACATTTCTGTCCATGTTGCTTTGGTTTGTTTTCTTTTCATTCATCCCTGAACCTCTAAGCATTTTATTGCCTTTTTTTGTGGGAGGAAACTGAGTGGTGGAGGTTAAGTGATTTGCTGCCATTCATAGAAGGGAGCAGCAGTCGATGAGAAACACCACCTCGGTATCACGCCTGCTAGTCCAGTGCCAGCCGCACTGAAATGGTTTCAGGCAACACGTGGGCCAGTAGTGCTGTCCTTCCATTTGTTAGCAAACTGCCTGTGGTGGAGATTTTTTTAAGTAGGCCCTACCTAAAGTGATGTTTTCAATTTCTTGGTAATGGTTTCATGGCCTGAATTGATTTTCTTGCTTCGCTTCTTTCTTCCATCATCTTTGCTGTTACTCTTAGTTGCTTTCTGCCTCAGTTTCCCGTCTGTTAACTGGGGCTACCCCATCAGCTCATTTCACAGCAAGGTGGATACATCAAGGCCTTAAAGGGTTCTCGCTTTGTGAGAACGTAGAAGTTGGTAAACCAAGGTAGCCCTCTTCAGGAATATGGCTTTGTATTAATAGTCTGGAGAAAATCTCCCTAGGAAAATGGGGCCCGGGCAGGTTTGACTGAAGCACCTAAAGCTTGTCAAAGTGAGTAATGGTAACTTGATTAAACTGCCCTTCTCTTGGTTTTTCTGCTTTTTGGTAGAGAAGCGAGAAGCCAAGTCCCACTGCTGTGCTGTCATCTCTGGCCCCGGGTTGGTGAGAGAGGTGTTTTATGCTTGGCCTCTTCAGGGAAAGGCAGCTTGTTTGCATTGTATTTGTGGCATAATTACTAATGGTACAGATCATTTTTATTAGCCAAGCTGTCTGCATTAAAATGATAGATTTTTTTATACTATTAAGAACATCCAAGGGAGTCTCTGCAGTGGCAGGAGAAAGATGATAATTTTTCGTTTAGCTTTAAGAGCAGATGGTTACAGAAACATTCTATGTAAATAAATTAAGGCGAAGCCACCCTCAATAGTTAAGTAAACAGGCTTGGAAACAGCCGGCTCAGGACCAGGCTTTTCTGTTCTCTTCCTTTCCTGCAAGAGCTTCGTTCTGCTCTTTGGCTTGCAGCCCCATATGGATAGGGTGTTAATTAAACCAATTTGCTTTTGGCCCAAAGTCACCTGAAACAACTTGAGTCCTGCTAGAGCAAGACTCTCGCTCACAGGCAGCTTTCGTGAGCACTAGAGAATACTTACCTAACCTAAGCATTGGGCTGTAATCAATGTTATTGATAAGCATTTCCAAATGTTTTTTGTCATGGTAGCGAGGCAGTGAGCGATCTGAGAGAGGTATTACTAACGTTGTTGTATTTTATAGCTGCATTCTGCAGTCTCGGATGAGTGCTGTAGTCACAAGGCCATGCTGCCCTCGAGAATTTCGACTCAACAAAACAAGTAAATTAGAAGTGGAGAAATGAGAGGTAATTAGGGGGGGGAAGTCAGATTCTGTAGCTTAAGGGCTGCAAACGCCTCAGCTGTGGTAGCTGGAGAAGAAAGTAGTGCTTCTTTTCCTACCATCCAAAAGTGAGCAAGAGGTGTCAGAAAGAGGAGATTGTGAAAAGCCTAGTCCTCGATGGGTTCACAAAATGAAAAGCTGTAAGAGCCTTGAGGACAGAGAAAGTTATGCTTGATCTTCTTGGAGTGGTTCTCTCCTGCCCACCTGAGTTACCTTACCTACAGGAAGGTAGGCTGGTACACGGAAAACACTCTTGCACAGGACAGTCCCCTCATCTGGCCTCTCAACGAGACGGATGCAAAAACATCACCTGGGCAATTGGCTGCTTCTTCCCAAGGTCTCCAGTTGCACAGCCAGGATTCAGCGTGCTTGCAAGAGGGTTTGGAGTCTCGGGCAGCAGCAGGACGTGATTTGTGCCCCGTATCAGGCGGAGATCGCGTGCAGATGAAGTGGTGATTTTCCCAGTGAGTGGAGGCTGGAGCTGAACGAGAACCACTCCTCTTCCTAGTCTGGAACAGATATTTGCCTGGGATGACTTGAGCAGTTTCTAGATTCCAGCGTAGATTTTCTGTTGGGTGTGGAGGTACGAAAAGGCGTGATACAAGGCAGTTAGCATATTACTAGTACTGATTGCAGCAATGCTTGGATATCATGCAGTGAAAACTGATGACCAATAACCAAAATGATAGAAATGTAACAATTTTTAACAGTACCAGAAAAAAGACTGTATGCCTAAGGACTGATAACAAGACTGTCTGGTATAAGCTGAGAGCTCATTAGGGGGTTGAGGGAAGAGAAGTGTTAGAGTATGTTACTTAATAAAGAAATTACTCTGTCAATACACTGAAACCCAACTGCAATCCTAGGTTGTATAAGGCAAGCTGTCCCTTTAGGGAGAAGGCAGTATACATGGCTTTGTCAGTTCTCTGCACACTACCAAACACCCATGTGCAAAAAAACCTGACATGGGACTGGCACATAGGTAGAGAGAAAGGCTTCTGGGATGGTGGGGGCAATAGAGAATCCATTGTATCCGTGAGGACTAGAAGCGTGTGGCTTGTTTAATGTAGCAAAACAGAGCCTGAGAGGAGATATGAATGCTCTCTGTAAATACATCAGAGGAGTAAACACCAGCGAGGAAGAAGAACAATTTAAACTAAAAGACAACATCGACACAAGAGGAAATGGGTATAAATGGCCCATGAATAAATTTAGGCTGCAAATTAAGTTTCTAAGCAAAAGACCACTAAGAATTTAGATATCCAAGTAAGAGTACTAGGGTAAATAACCTAACTGTTTCTAAGATGAGATTTGGTTACTTATATGAGAATTAAATAATGTGCTTAGCTGTGGTAAGCTGTGGCACCTTCACTACCTTACCTGACAGCAGAGGACTGAATATGATTATCCTGTGGTTTTATATTCATATACGGCGGAAGATCAGCCTGAAAAAAAGCAGTCTCCGTATTTGGTATCTCCAGAGTCAGAGACCTCATATGTGTAGCCTGTGTGCTTCACAATAATTTCTGCTGCTTAATTCTTCATAATTAAAAAGAGTTCCTAAGTAAATGGCCAGCCCCTCAAAATTATGAACTTAAAGTAAAACTCGTATTTACCTAATCAGCTATGATAGGGTCCTAATTTATGAAGACAGGCTGTTTTCTCAAGGCCTAGGGCTGCTTAAAGTTTGCAAATGCTCAGATGCAGGTGTTACCAGCTCTAAGGTCAAGACTAAAATTGTCATGTGTGCACAGTAAAAATTTTCCAGCCAACCTTAACTGCCGCTGATGTTTCACCACCCAAAGCCAGTGACAAGCCTGTTCTCAAGCAACATATATCTTCACCGCATCAGTGACTCTGGAAATTGAGAAGTGATCTGTGTGTGGTCTACCTTTCTCTTGTTTGATAGACTGATTTTTTTTCTCCCTTACTGTAGCATTTAAACCAAAGTCTGTGTGTCTCAAAGCAGCAAGGTACTTTAAAAGCAGTTTGCAGTGAAGAAAATTCTGTTGTTCACTAGAAGTAACTACACCGTGAACTCCATTGACCAGAATAAAATATGTAAGGTTTTGATATATGCCATACACTTCAGTGAATGACAGAAGTATGGATTGAGGTGATGTTTATGCCAACAAAAGATTTTTGTCTGCACAAGCAACATTCATATACTACAGATTTAAGAGTTTAACGACTGCAGACAGGTAATGCCTTACACTTCTTCTCTAAACCTTCTTGTTAACAAGTCCTTATCCAAGTGTTGTAGGCTAGGAATGAAGGTAGAAGGTTGTAAGGAGGTGGAGTGGAGTAAAGTTTTGAAGCCTTTCAAAACTTCCTATTCCTTGGCTTTCTAGCGTGCGGGGCAGTTGGGGGTTAAGTGACTGAGCTGTGAATTTGCAGCCTTTTGCTGGCTGGATTTGCAAAACTGAAGGATTTTTGCTTTGATTAACGGGATAATTAGAGCTGTATTGTAAGCATAAGCTTCACTGAGGTTGCAAGTACTCATTTCTTGCCTTGACCTCAGAGACTCACCGAGACCCTTAATGCTGTGCGGAGCAGACCCAGGGTGTCTATTCAAAGACCTCCCGTGCACTTAGCCAGTGCCTCTTTCCTGCCCTGCGTTAAGCTCCCCTTTGGCAATGGTGCAATTTCATAGCTCCTGGGTGGGTTTTTTTCCAGGTTGCTGTCAGTCAGCTTAAAAAATTCGCACTGAGGTCATTAATGCAGTGAAGTTGTGTGAGCCGTGAGGGCCAGGGTCAGGAAGCCGGGAGCCTCCGTGGCACCAGGGGACAGAGGAGTGGAGACCGGTGGCATTACAATGGGGCTGCTGAGATACCGCTCCGCCATACCGACCCCACACCAGTCCCATATCTTTGTCCTCCCATTCCCTCTGCTCCTCCTTTCACAGTGGAAATCAGTCCCACCAAGCGAGTCTAACTTGCAATAAAGTTAAGCTGCTGACTCCAGAGAAAAAATGAAATCCTCATCAATCATTTTGCCTGTACGATATCTCTCAGTAGGCAAATTTTCTGCTGGCAGCATCAGCTGTCACTCTTGAATCTTTTGTAAAGTGCTCATTTGGTAGCTCCAACCTATACACTAAACTTGAGAGAATTTGGAGTCTCGCATCAGGCATCTGTGCCGTTTTGATTTTCCAGACTAAATTATTTACTTCATAAGTAACAAACTGATCAACTGTGATCCTTGAGCAGGGAAGGTGGGGGCCAAGAGGTATTGGACTATGCTGGGTCAGCAGGCTCAGACATGAATGGGGGGAATCTCCCAGAAAATTAAATAGGTGGCACAACACAGCTTGTTTAGCCTAAATCAACGTTAAATCAATCAACATTAAATCAACGCTGATTCTGCTTTTTCAGGTCCTGCATTGTTATTAAACACGAACTTAAGATGCTGAAACAGAAAGTTTGCAACCCATGTTGAGATAGATGGTAAAGTAGTGGACACCTTCTGAAGTTTGTCAGGATACATGACGTTTCATCCAGGTGGTTACTGCTGTCCTGACTGCTGAGAGAGCTGAGTATCTTGAAAACGTACAGTGTTTTCTGAGATCAGGTTTAGCCTTCCTAGCCAAATTTTAGTATTTCCAGACCTAACCACTGCTTTTCCATTTCCCGCTGTTTATGGGTGGAAAGTTGGTGTTCCAGAATCTATCATCTCAATGGAAGTTAATTCTCAGACGAGCTTCATTTTCCATGGAGACCCTCGATAGGTTATGGGGCAGAGAAGGCAGGTGAAGGTAGAAGCAAGCGGACTCCAGCGCTGCCTGTGTCTGTGCAGCGGTTCTGTTGCTTTCCGGGCAATCGGGATCAGCTGGACTGAATACCTAGAAGTGCTGCTCCATACACGCCAGCTCTGTCTCGGTGCACTGGCTCTTGGGAAGCTCTGGTATGTAGAATCCAACCGTCATCAGGGCTTGCCACAAGGATAAATTTGCAAGCAGACCATTTTTTGGCTCTTGCTGTAGCAGTCTCTGAAAAGAGCCCTTCTTTCTGTCTTTCCTCCACCTCCCTTTCAGAGACATGACCAATGTTTTCCACAAATGGAGAAGTTTACAGTTCCCCACACATCGCAGTCCCTGCCAGAAATTTTGTCTTAGTTGCCACAGCAACAGCTTAACGAATTTTTAAAGCCCCTGCCACTGGCCGTGCCTCTGCCCTGTTTGTTCCTCCTGTGCATTTCCCCAGCACCGCGCGAGGCTGCAGAGGCAGTGACTGAGAGCTCTAATAACCCAGTAATGGAACCAATTATGGCTGTTAGTGCTTCTGTGGAGGATACATGAATAAGTAAATCCATGCATAAGGATGAAAGAGTGTGATTTTAAAGCTGCCTGAGCAGTCCCTGGGAGCGGTGGCCCCGTTGCTCTTGCCGAGCCCTGGTGGAGAACGGCAGCCGAGGACTCGGCAGCCACCCAGCTCCCTCAGGCCCACGCAGGCCCACAGGCTCCCTGCGGGTTGTTCCGTGGTCACCAGCTGGTGGCCGTTGACTTACAGGCATGGCCTCACACCACAAGCATTTGTTTGTGCTCGTTGCAGTTGCACTTCAGGTGCCTCTGTGGGGCACCTGGGTGCTGGGATATTTGCTGACAGAGCCTCTCTGTTGATGGCAGCCACACACACAATAAATAGCGCTCCACTTTCAGTCGAAAGTGTCGCCATGTACACGTGGTTATGGGGGTTGTGGCTGGGAAGGGACCGGGCCGGACAGAAAAAGCGCTAGCAAACTTTTGCAGGAAGTGTTCCGCTCTTTGAGTGCTGTTCCATCCGTGCGGGATGATCCTTGCATCCCCTTCACACCACCAGAAAATCCGTTACTTCCTCTCTCACTGGGTCTTCCTTCACCATCTACTGATGGCACAGAGGCATTCATCCTCACCCGGCTGTCACCCATGGTGACACACATTTGTGGTCTTCTATCATCCAGCAGTTGATCAGGCAGGGAGACGTGCCCTCTTTTGTTCCCAATGGTTTCCTTCCTTGTCTGCCTTTTCCTAGCTGATGTGTAGCATGGTAGGAGGATAAGTGTCTTTTGGACAGCATATGGCAGGCAGATTTTGAGGAGGGGGAGTCCTGAACATCAGCTGTCCCAGTGCTGGCTCCTCAGATGTCAGGAGGGAGCTGGAGGGGCAGGCATCTGAGCAGGGGAGGTTGGCTGCAGAAGACCTTTCAGCAAGCAATGCCCTGTTCCTTCTCCTGCTCCCTGCCTATCTGTGGCAGCAGGAGGAGATGCTCTAAGATTCAGGCAGTGAGCTCATTGCACCCAAAGTCGTTTGTAGGCACGAACTCCTAACGTTGTGCATAACCAACCAGGAATCCTTACGCTTGTTGTGGCCACCCTTCCCGTGTCATTGTCCGTTTGTCCCAGAGCCCCACAGTTGCACAGCTGCACTGCCTGGCTTTATTTTTCTGGTGCTCTCAGAGTGTCTCTGTATGGATTGGGACAGACTGGCTGCCAAAGACCACAGTGGCAATTCCCCAAAGTCAGACTTCCATGCTTTATGGAGTAGGGGTTGGTGAATCTCTTGAGAAAATCGTGTCCTATAAGATACCTAGTGGCCCTCGTGAGCCTGTGAGCGTGGGGCTGATGGTCTCCCATTAGCATTCAGAAGACAAGCAAGCTGTGAAAGGGAATCAGCATGAGCTGCTTCTGAATCGAAACTACTATTATCTGATGAGTTGTTGGAGGGCTGCTTTACAATCAGCCGGTGAGGAGTAGGCTGGGAAAGGCTGACCATACGTCTGTTACTGGACATAGATGTCCCCTTGAAACCTGAGATATGTTTCTACACACTACATGCTGGTCCTGTATAGCCTTTCTTTCTGAAGTAAGGTCTCATTTTCCTGCCCTACAGGGGTTTGCAGTGTTAACCTGCTCTTGTTAACTGCTGGAAATCTGAAATACTAGGGTAGGAAATACACTTTGGAAGAGGTCCCTGAAAGCAGTTTCTGGAGAGTGAGCCCATTTTACATACAGATCTGCCCACATGATCCAGGTCCCAAGAAAAGTTCAAAGTAATCTGCAAAAATAAGATATTCTTTGTCATCTCCCAGACATCAGGGAGGCTGAGAAGAGAGTTAAAGGAGGGCTCTCATCTCCTCCCTGCTCAACTGATAACCTCCAGGAAAAAGGAGTGATTCTTTTCCCCCTCACCTGGCCTCACCTAGCTGTGTCACAGGAGAGTTCATTTCTGTTACGCATCATTAATCTGAGTTTCTAATAGCAGTAAAAGACTCTGAACTTGGTCGACAGAGAAGTTAACAACCAGTTTGCTGGAGTCCTAACGGTTGATCACTTAGCCTTGGTTATTAACTGCAGGCAAGGACCAGTTTCTGGGAGATAATTGGGGTCATAAACAATAGCTCCGTAATGGAGACCGTGCCCTAGGAGAGGGACTAAACATATTCAGCTGCAAGAAACTTACTGCCTTTGGACGGCATCCAGGTGCTGCCATCAGCCAGCCGGAGTTCAGCCAGCCAAGTTGTTGCTGTAGGGGAAGAGAGGCCTTTAGTGCTCAGCAGACAGCATCTATCTGTGCCCAGGGTGGCCCCTAGCTGGAAAGATGCTTGAATGCAGCCACAGGAGGCTTGCTAAAACTTTTTAAGCAGAAATCTGGAAGGTGCGGATCGGAGGCCGTGTGTTTTTTAGTCCACTTCAGCAACAGGACTCAGCGTTTAAGAGCGGTAAGTTGTGCAGCCTAGGCTAGGGTTGGTGGTGTTAGCTGGATTTTCCAAGTTGAAGGCGTCTGAGGGTTGGAGTGGCCCCCTTAGGTTGTTCTGGCTGAATGGTGAACAGGACTGCAAATGTCCTGCTGCTGCAGCTTTCGCTCGAGCAGATGTATACTTCTGCACAGCAGGCATGAAATGTATGTGCAGGATCTCCTAGGCCATTTGGGCTCTGCTGTAGTGTTGTTGGAGAATTAAGATTTCTCTGCCTGGAATTCCGTAACACGGAGTTGGTTTGTTGCTAGGAAAAAAGTCCAGAAAAGCACCATTAAGAGCTAGGAGGGTATTTAAATAGAAAGGATTTTTATTTGTACTTTCTAAAATAAAATCCAGTTTCTGGCTACTGAGCCCATTAAGAATCCCTGCTGGGGACACAGTGTACACAGGGGTTCTCCAGGCTGTGACAAAATGTTTTCTTTCAGTGGAGAGCTTGTTGGGACTGGAAGATAGCTTGATGGAATTTCTGATGTGGCATCAGCCTCTGATTAGCTTCATGTCACTCCAGTTGTTCCCTGTATGCATCTGATTGGAAACAAAGGGAGGAAAATAAAGGTGCAAATGAGTTTCTGTAATGATTGCACTAGCCAAGCTAGAGTGTGGCATGTTGGGATCTGGAGTTTCTGAAGGTTTTATCCTGTCGAGAATGAGGGTAGCATGTGCATGCATGTGGACCACAAGCTGAGCTGGGCACCCTGATGTGAAAGCTGGGAAGGTACCTGACACACAGATCCTGCAGCTCTGTACCGTGGTACTTGAAAGCATCCTTGGATACTCGCTCATTTTTAAAGGAATCAATTGTTCTGCCCCGTTGCTTCCCATGTGTACAGAACCGCAGAAGAAAATTTAAGGGGAACCTGTGGAGGTGGGTAATGTTGCCCTTCGTTTCCCAATAGCAAAAGCGTGACAGCATTGCCAGGCTGGGCTACATTACAGAATCAAGACAGTAAATGTTGTCTTAATGCGGAGACCTGAAAGGCTGCTGAATTTTCTCCAGTGAGCCCTTGGCTCTGACAGCAAAGTCTGGCTTTGCTTGGCTTTGATTCAAAACAGGTAGATGCCGGAGACCAGGGGGGTCTCGGGTTCTCCAGTCTTTCAGCCTTTCCCAGCACATCGCTATCCCAGTCAGGAACATGGAATGATTTTCAGCAGTTGGTAAAGTGAATGAGAGCAGAAGTATTAGCAAATTTCTGATACTGGTCTCGTATGAAATCCCTGCTGGGAACTGGGTTCGCCAGGCTGAAGAGACATCTTTCAAGTAAGGAGGGTCCTGCCGAAACTGGTGGGAGATTGTTTGATGTCCCCCTTTCCAGTGCCACAGAGATGCACTGCAGGCGAGAAACCCCTCAGGAGAACTAGAACCAGAGCAGGGAGGGAATCGGGCTCTCTGCCCGCACACACGGCGATTCTGGTACTTCATGGTCAAGCGGTCTTCTCCTGGCAGTGACAGGGGATACCCTGAGTCAAGACTGACTCAGGAGAAAGCCAAGAGGTGGCAGGGGCTCCTTCCTTTCAGATAAAGCAGAGCCTGTTTGCTGCTGCTTGGCGGGAGGCGAAAGCGAGCTTAGATAGACCTCCCAAGAGAGGCTGCGAGCGTAGGGCTGAGCTGGTGGCTGTGCCAGGGAGGTGGGCTGGAGTCTCTCTTATTCCAGATATTCCTTCAGCTATACGAAGCCCTAATCTCAAAGGGAGGCCCAGATATCCCAGCGTCTCTGAGAGCCAAACTGGCCCCTGGCTCATGGCAATCCCGCCGCAGCATCAAAGAAGAAATCCAATTTACCTGCAGCACCAGGCAAAGCCCTTCCAGAACCCCCAGGAAGCCGAGCGTGGATGGCATCCCTGCTGTGCCGTGTTGAAATCTGCTCTGGAAAGAGCAAGAACACGAATATGGAAGGGAGCGAAGGGAACTGTGACACTCGCGGCTTCACGTTCCTAAGCAGCAGCTCTTTGTGCAGCACAGAGGAGGAGGTTCAATGTCTCCTTGGGCAGTGCGAGCGCTACCTCTAATTTACGCATTCAGGGCTGAGATTTCCAGATGGCAGGCTCACTGGCAACACAACAGGTAGGACCAGCTGGCTCACTTTGAAGTGACGGAGGTGAGGGGACCCGCGAGAGGTTTGGGCGTAGAGCTGGGGTGTGATTTTCGCACCGGAATAGATCTAATCCTCTGGGGCATGGATGGGTCCTGTCCTTCCCCGTTCAGCCCGGCTGTGGGGGAGAGATGCTCTGCCTGTTCATCCGTGTGCTCCCAGAGGCAGCATACCTGCCCACTCAGGACTGCAGCGCTCTCCCCTTGACAGCTGAGATGAAGAACGAGTTTTGGAGACTATGCCATCAAACACCTACCACCAGAAGAATAACAAAGGCCGTATCCTGCCCATTGCTGGCGTGCTAAAGCGTGAGCAGGCAAGCGTATTCGTGCCTCCCCAGTAAATTCCCGGTTCAGCTGCTTCTGTAGCAGACAGCTTTTAGCTTAACTGCCTTGTTATCCTTTGGATGGACAGAAAGACTCCTGGATAGCCTCTGGGGTGAATGGGTCATTTCTCTGACTCAGAAAATCTTCACTCAGACCTTAGGTCAGTCAAAATTTGTGGCTTTGCTTTTTGAGCTGTCATCCATTTTTTTTCTTCAGTTCCTCCATGTGCCTTGGAGAGGGGTGGGGCGCACATAATCAGAATAAATGGGGAATTTCTAGATTTCTCACTGGTGCCAGCTATCCTGCTGGAAAGCATCAGCATCCATTGCTCAGCTGCTCCAGGAGTGGGAAGAGGAAATGCCTGAACCTGGATCCTCCCCTGTTAGCAAGGCAGGATATGTTCCCAACTTTGCTGGGAGTATTTTTGGACAAATTCTTGGATATCTCAGCTGTAAAATGCTTGAGTGACAATCCTGTGTTTCCATAAGGTAGAGAGGTTAAGCCTTTAATAATAAGGTGGCAGAGCACACAAAATACTCGTGGCAGTTGATGAACAAGCAGAGCAGACTTCTGATGTCTGATCTTGGCAGCTTGGAGCACCTTCGGGCTGGTTAGATGTGACTGTCTTTCACTGCCATGCCCTCCTCCCAAACTGCTGCTGGGACCAAACTTCAGGCACTTTTTGATAAATCGAGTTACCAATATTGTCATGGGAAGGACTTCTGGCCTCACTGGACAGAGGAGGCTTAGCTGAGTCTGCCTTTGTTTAAAATCCACTGGGTAGCACTAGAGCATGGAAGAAAAGTCATTTCTTACATAAGCTTGGATTATGTTATTTACTCTCCACTGTTTGTAAGGACCTCATAGAACTGTGAAAATGACCTTTATTTCTCTATGGATTTTGTCCTTTTTCATTTTACAAATATTGATACTTTTTTTCCCCTGTGTCTTTATCAGAGCTGAATTAACAAGGCTGTTTAACAAGAGCCTCTGATTCATTTAGGGTCTTTTTGTGCCAGGTACTATCACAAGCAGCTGAAAGCAGCTCAGTGAAGAATGTGCAACCACTGTTACAGAATTGACAGAGGAGGTGATGTGCCCTGACAAGAGCTGAGCTAGCATGGGTCAAAGAGCAGGCTTAAAAAGATGGTCTCTTCAGCCTGGGCACAAATGCTAGGAAGGGTTGTTTGTAAGGAATAAAATTTTATGTCAGAAAGCTCTCCTCCTCAGACCATTAAAGCTTGAGGCCACTGAAAATTGTTGAGTCTACTGGATTATTCCTGTTCCACCCACAGATCCCCAAGTGAGATCAAGAGCCTCACAGCAGCAAGAGGTGATTCCTGCCCTTGTGATCCAAGATCTCAGTGTCACGGGGATGAGGCTCCAATAGGAAAAGGAGCCATTGGTGCAGTTTTTATATGCTTTTCCTTGCCAGACTTTTAAGCAAGCCTCTTGACTGATTCAAGAGCTTGTAGTTGGAGCAGAGAGTGGAAATTGAAAGCAGACAGGAACATAAAGTTCAAACAAACTCAGTCTGATAGCCACTTTTGATGCTTTTAACACAAGTGAGAGGGAGAGTATAGCCCAGTTGATAGCTGGCCCTTGCTGTTTGTGCTTGCTGTAAAGCAGTTTCTTGTGCAGGACCCAGAGGTTGGCAAGGGTAGGGAGGGAGCAGCCACTGTGCACAGTTCTCTGGGGCAAGCTGGAACTTCATGCCTTTCGGGATCATCTCTCCGCTCTGTCAGTGGCCTCGAGACATCCTATAGGTTTTTTAGTTACCTGTCTGGCCAGTAGCAAAAGCCTGACCTTCTGCATATGGTCCACGTTGAGAAAAAGAGATGTCACAATGGAGATAGAAGTGGTATGTCCAGATTTCTTCCTTCCTGAATGGGCAACACCACTTGTAGCTTTGCTCTAGGACTCTCCTGTGGGCTCCTCTTTCTTACAACCTTTACACTGTGGTGGGAGATGACATCTGCTTCAAATGAGACAAGGGTCTCCTTAAACCAGCTGTTGTACAAGCATGTAAAAAGGGCTAGTCCTCGTCCTTAAGCACTTACGATCTAAATCAGAGGAAGGCAAATTTTCAGGGACTTTGTTCCAGTGTGCACTTCTTTCCTTCTGAGATGAGACGTTAAGTAGGCCAGTGGGAGCTGGGGGGTTGTCTCTAAGAAGCACCATGAGGCCAATCAGTGCTCATTAGTTTTCCCTCTGCAAAGGGTGGACTCCTGCCTTGCCCAGCTTGCTGGGCTTGGGAGAGCTGGGACTAACTCCTGCCTGCCAGCCGGCTCTCCTGCAGGCCGTGCAGCATCTCCAGCATCTGTCTGGGAGTCATACCACCCATGGCTGAAACAGGCCGGTGAGGTGGAGGGGAAGCAGAGGAGATGTAGCTGTTACCCGTCAGGTCAGCAATAATGCTGAGAACAGAGCTGGGTCTCCAGGCTCCTACCTGATCCACGTCCTTTCTGGTAGACGATGCTGTCTGTCCTGCAACTCTTGCATTTTTCTAGAGAAGAAGGAGCATTACCTCTGGGCTGTGGGCCATCCTGGTCTTCAGCATCATTAGAGAGCACGTCTATGCCACCAGAGAAGCTGAAGTCTTGTAAACCTAGAGGGGAGATAAGGAATTAAGGCTCAAAAGGGTCCCAGGGTATCCTGGTTGAAGGGGACTCTGGTTCCTTACAGGCTGTTAGAGCTATATAAAAAAGATACTTCTGGATCAAAAAAACAATTGTCTTCTGCAGGAGGGCAAAGCAAAGGAACTGCTAATTTTTTCCAAGAATAAGAAACCCATCTCAGGGCAGATCTTTGCTCTGGTATTGAAAGCACTTGAGAAGTGAGAGGACAAGTTTATATTCCTCCTCCAATAAATATCTCTTCTTGCAAAGTGAAACAGTTCAACAAAAAGAGTGAAAATGCCATTTAGCTGCTGCTTGGGCCGTTTAGCAGGCGTGTGGGGCTGGGGAGTGTCCTTGGGCTGACTCCAGGCTGGTCAAATGCTTTAACCACTGGGTTATCAGCTGCTCTGAGGCCGATCTCCCTGCATTCTCTTTTTACTGGAAGTCTCAACAATACCGTCGTGTCTTTACAGCCAACTTCTGTTTTGGTGACATGGTGCTTCCCAACAAAAAGAGTCGGAAAACTCCCAACCAACTCTGAGCCTCTCGCTTCCAGAGTCAGAGCTTCGGCTGCTTCTCCCCAAAGGCTCAGCCAAGGAAAACAAGCCATTCCATATTACTGTTCACTTACCCTCCTGAACCCTGTCTCTCAGTGCTTCAAGGTAGATGCTTCAGCGGTTAATACTGCTCCTGGGGCATGTGCAAGGAACAATTAAGGCTCATTGTGCCAGTGAAGAGCCCTGGGGTGAGCTGGGCTCTGGAGACAGCTGCCCCTGCTTCCCTGTGTGCAGCAGCTTCCCCAACAATCCCGTTGCAGAGAGAGGCAAGTATGTCTTGCTGATTGCAGAGTTAAAGTTTAAAATCCGAGGGCTAAACTCAATCTGGCATTTCTAGGCTTTTTGCTGGTGGCAACCGTCGTGGTTTGTAGCGTTCAGCACCTAGGCAGAGCAGGGCTGGGGAGGGCACAGCTGCTGAGCCTCTGAAGCCCTTTCCAACCAACTGCAGCGTGGTACTGACGGTAGGAGTGAAGCACAAATGTTTAAAGAATGAACACTTTGTAGTGCTCCTTTTACCACTTTGCCTGTGACATAGCATGATCTAGATATTTGATCCTAAAATGACAGAAGGGACATGAATGGCAGTTCCTTCATCTCAGACATAAATGCTCGCTACAGCTGTGCCCTGCAAGGATCAGCTAAGCCTTCTCCAGCTGCAGGCAGGAGGCTTGGAAGAAGGTGGTGTTGGCCGTTCCCTGGAGAAGGGTCCTGCTAGGTGGTGTACAGCAAGTTTTCATTTGTGCCCAGCGGTCAGAGTGGTCTCTGCCTGCTTCAGCTGATGGTGCTAAAAGAGGAGTGTATCGCCCAAATGGAAAGTCTCAGCTACACGATAAGCTTGTGTAGCTCCACAAGAGCAGGCTGGTGCGTGTGGGGAGGGGGAAAGCTTTTCTCTTGCCTTTGTGACTTGTTTGGAAGCCTTTCCAGAGATAAATTGGAGCTTGTCATTCGCGTCTCTACCGAGAATGTCAATGGGAATCTGTCAGTGCCAGTCATGACAATACAACCACAATTTCCTCGTTTAAAGCACCACACCAACTGTACCTAATTAACCTTCATGACAGCACAGCAATACAAGGAAATAGGGATCATTAACTTAAACTTCACTTTACAGAAGGGAAAGAGAAGCAGCAGTGTCAGCCCCATGCATTTCAAATTGAGGTAGGCTCAAAAAAATCTCAAGGTTAAAAATAACAATAATCCATTTGGGGTTCTCAGAGCCTTAAGAGTGCACTTGAATCAAACTTTCAGGTTTTTCTCCAAGAAACATTTGGACTGGAAACTTCCATACGTGCTTTTTTGTGACTCAACAACCAAGGCTTTTAGAAAATCACACATTCCCAATCACAGTGGTGCAGGGGCAATAAAGGTCAGAGCAATTTGCTCAGTGTTGCTTAAAAATCAGCTGGGCAAAGCTGGGACTAGACTGTGTGAGTAGCTCACCCTTCATCCCTTGCTTGTTCCTTCAGACCAAACATTTTTCTATGTGGGGAACCTGCCTAAATCCACCAGTGGTCACTTAATAGCTGCCAGAGGCATAATTCAGGCTTGAACTGGTGACCTCATCCCTTCCTCTCACGTCTGCTGAGGGACAGACCGATGACATTGACTGTTTACAGTTTGGTCTCTGAGCCAGCCCAGCTCCTTCGCCTGGGGCCCAGCAGGGATGGAACGGTCCTAAAGATGCAAAACCAGTGCTGCTCCCTGACGCTGCTTTCCTGGCTTGGGGCTGTTTTGGTAAGTTAGTAGGAAAGAGCAACTCGTACAAGTCCTTTTTAAAGTAAAGAGTTCTCCCTGCCTGTCGTATCACCTGCCGGCAGGGCCGGGGGGGAGAGTAACGCCTGTGCCATTCGTAGTGGGCACCAGTGCAGGCTATCGTTCCGTCTCACCAAATAAATGCAATGCAAAGCCCTGAGGAGTCACCGTGGCGGCTTTGCAAGTTGTATCTGTTATTACCGACAGATCGATCTCACTTCTGCCCTGAGTCAGCGATGCTCTCAGGATCAGATGAGAAGACCCGGGTTTGTCTGGAGCCCCAGCAGGCAGGACCCCTGCTCCGGAGGGAAGCCGGGGGGGCTGCGGAGGGCTGTGGCCGAGGAGGAGGGCCTGTCGCGTGGGGTGCCCGCCCCAGCCCAGAGAGCCAGCGTTCGCACGGGACTGTGTTTTATTCATCTCTTTTTCTCCTTCTTCTTCTGTTCTAAGCTGACGTGGGGTGAAGTGAAGCTGAAGGGACCCTTGAAAAGGCCGGGTCATTGATGGAAAGGAAAAAGGGCTTGGCAGATGGTGAAGAGCTTTCACGAGCAGCATGGGCTGCGGCCGGCTCCAGGGAACAGAATTGTTCCCCTAATCGGGCTGTGTGTCTGTCTCTCTGATTATTTTGTGTGTTTCATCTCTGCTGTCTGTCTCGCCCTTAATCTGGGCTCCTCTGTGCCAACAAAATGCTTAGCTCGCTCCATTGTCTGAGAGACTAATTTGCACTGTAAATCTGATGCTTATCTTACATGACAGCTTACTGTGGGGTTTATTGCAGTCCTGAAGACAAACTAACTGGGGATGGCTAGAAAGCCTTTGACACATCATTTGGAGTATAGAACAAATACAACCTATTTCAGCATGCTGCCAGGTTAGGATGTGGTCCCTTGTGGTCGGGGTCACAAGGGATTTCTCTTTCTCTTTTCAGATCTATTCAAACCTGAGTTTGTTTTGGGGGTTTTTTTATGGTACAGTTTCTGGTTTGTGTTGGAGCTGTTGGAATGCTTCTGGAACAGCCTCCCACCCTCCTAGGGCCAGGTCATCCATCCCTGCTCCCTGCCACCGGTGGAGTTTTAAGGACCATGAGAGTGGCTGCAGACCCAGCTGCAGGCAGCGTGCAAGCACTGGTGCTCCAGCATGCTGCAGTTTTGTTGTCTCTGCCTAGCTTAATCAGAAGGAACCTTTGTCCTTGTCTTTCTTCATTAGTATTTCCTGACGCTTCCTCCAATATGTTTTAGCTCTTTGCTGGCAGAGTAACATCCCCCCTCAATTTCGTCTGCACTTGCCTCCTTTTCTCTGGTCCCTGGGCTATCCACCTGCAGGCATTCATATATCATCCAAGAGATTTTCACAGTAGTGTTGTTCGGATAGCTGGGCAGCTCCAGAGGCCTAAATCCTCCTACAGAGGGGTTCCAGGTAGCCCCAGATGCACGTTTACCTGGGGAGAGCCAGGAAGATTATTGCTGCTTTGATATAGCTCTTGGTTCTGCAGCTGAGCATACCCGGAGGTGCGTCCTCTGGGATGCAAAGGATCCTGCTTCCCCTGACAGGGGAGTGGGAACACAGCCTGCCATCCTTGGAGGATTGTGTCCATTTGGAGGTCCAGTCTGCTTTTCACTGAGTAGATTCCTGCTTTACAGTTGCATGGTTTTCTGGATCCCTCTGTTCTTCCCGCCTTTGTTCTGAAGACAGAACACAAAAACGGCTGTACTGGATAAGCTGTGTGCAGCAGTGGGGGGCTGGCAACTGAACTGGAAATGGAGCCAAGGGGTCTCAGCAGCATTGAGGGAGAGGAGAAAAAAAAACACCTAGAGAAATTGTTAAGGAATAGGCAAGCAGCATGCTTTATACTGGATAGAACTGTAGCTGCTTAGGTTACACCAGAAACTCTGTACTGGCAAAATGTACTGTACCATTTTGCTGCCCAGATTATCAGACAGATGAGTAACCTAAGGCTGATTCCAAGTCATCAGAGCTGGTGAACACCAGACTCCTCACAGGCACTGTCCTGAGACCTGCCCAAGGGAGAGCTCTGTATAGCCTGGGAGAAGCTCAAGGGAAAATGTACGACTCTGAGAAGACTCAAAAATCTGCACAATTTCAGAAGAATCCAGGACAAAAGAACCTAGGAAAAGATCATCGCACCACCTAATTCAGGCTCATGCCTCGTCTAGGTTAGGCTGCTGTACGCAGCCTCCTTTGCAGAAGCCCCTGTCTCTTCCCTGGCTAGAAATAGACTCAGACGAATCAAATCACCTTACTTAAACTTCTGTGTTAAGTGCCTGAAAGTTAGCAATTTGAATTCTGAAGATATCTTGTTTCTTCAGAGGCCTGGAAAATCCCCCTTTCCCACAGATAACATGGTGCAGTCTGAGAGTCTCCAGTGTGAGTAGCTGGCCTCCCGTCTGCCCCAGTGCTTGTAGCGCAGGCAGCAGCTCTGATGTGTTTGGCAAGGTCAGGTCGTCCCTTCAGCCGTGTGCATCCAGCACCCTGGGGCAGCTGGTGCTTCCAAGGATAAAATCCGTGCCCTGCTGCTGCTGAGTGTTTTCTGTCAGACTTCTGGTTGGTTTGTTTTAAAAAAAAAAAAAAGAAAAGAAAAAAGCTTGTTTTCCAGCAGTACTTAGAGACCCTACTGTGCTGCGTGACATGCGGACAACGGGAAGATAGTCTCTGCTCCAAAGGATTCGCAGGATAGCTTGGCAGAAGCACGGTGAATAGCAGATGTGGCGAAGACACGGCGTGAGACAAGTTAGTAACAGTAAGAGGAAGATGTTTGCTTAGACTGACTAGGTCTGACATCTCCATCAACCGGGGTGTGCGGCGTGCGAAGGCCCTGCAACTTGATGAGCGGTTGGGCCGGTCTCCCGGCGCTCCCAAGGTCTTTGCTTGCTGGCAAAGGAAATCCAGCGCCTACATCAGCGTTGGCTCTAATCTGTGTGGAAATGAAAGTCGGTGGAGACATCAAAGGCGGGTTTCCAGGTAGAGTTTTCTGCTGCCTGGAATATTATTAGCAACCAAGGAAAGAAGCTGCTACTGGGCTGGATAAACAAGGGGCCTTTCTTCTCGAGGAGCGGGGAGCTTTAGAGAAAGGCAGCGGGGGGAGCCGAGTGTGTCGGAGAGGGCAGTGGAAGGGCTGGGCTCTCAAAAGAAAGTGCATCCAGCCGGCAGCTCTTGGCTACCTGCCGTTAGCCGCGTTAAGCTCGCCCACCTGCTTAGGGTAGTCCATTCGTGCAGCCCAGTCTGGGCGGGTGGCTGAACTGGGATGCCGCAGCCGGGGTGTCTCCCTCTTCGGTCCCAGGGACGGATGCCAGGCCTGTCCCTGCACCCGTGCCGGGAAGATGGGTGCACGCGGGGCTGTGCGGTGCAGACCGGCTCCTTCCTCGGGGCGCTGGTGGAGCCCCCGCGGTGCCCTGCTCTGAGGCAGTGGCTGGTGCTGACACGGCCCCTGTCCCGGGCTCTCTGCAGAGGCACGACCGCACCATGTTTTTATGCAGGCTTTCAGAAAGCCATTTCCATCCCTGTCCTTTCTGCGCTTCTCAGGAAACGGGGTGTGCGTTTAGCAGGGGGCTAAAGCCCTCCTGCTGCATCGGCGCTGTGCAACCTCTCTTCTGAGTAGGTAGTGGGTTAGAAGGGCTGCTGCTGCTCCAGGGATCCTGTATTCCCAGCTGGCGCTTGCTTTTTTTCCTGCCAGGATTGCTTTATTGTATTTTTGCAATTATTAATAACTCATCTCGTGTGCGGAACTGGCAGTGAATCAAAAGTCAGAGTATCCAAAATATCTCACCCCACAAAAAGAGCAGCTCCTCCTTTGCTGCCTGCACGTAGCATTGTTAGCTGATGCAAAGGGAGAGGATTGTGTGGAGGCCAGCAGGATGGCTGTCAGGTTTGAATCCCATGAGCAGCAGTTCAGAGTCAACCCTCTCCCAAGAAGTGGCGAGCTGTGAACGTTACGGCTGCAGTGTTGTGGGCAGGTGCGATGGCAGCTTGGGTGGGTTTATCATGCTGGCCTTGATCCAGTTGGCACAGGTAAACCAGCAGTGACATAGTGTAGCAACTTAAGCACTGTCTTAACACTATTAAATACATAGCAGAGATCTCCGGAGGGCTTGTACAACCTGAGGTGACATTTGTGTCACTATATCTTTACTGCAGTTTGCTATCTGTGCTAGCTCAATTACAGTTCTCGTGGATGGGCCTGTGCTGTGCCTCAGTCCCGCATCTGACATTAGCGCAGACCTGCCTCCAAACAGATGCTGAGGACCTGCAGGCCACACAAATGTCAGCTGTTGCTGTTTGCAGTTCGTGCCTCCTACGCCGGCATTAGTCTTCGTGATTTAGTGGCGTGAGCCAACACGCAGGGGAGGAGAATTACATCTTTTGTTAGTGGGATTTGTTTTGCTTTGCTTTGCTTTGCTTTGCTTTGCAGCACCGAAGCTTGTGAGTTTGGGGCTGTAACTGAGCCACCTTCTTCCCTTCTCTGTCACATGGGCAATTCTGCTCCCGCTCCCTACCTTCCCAAAGTTCTCTCCTGCCGTGCTGTAGGCCTGGGATAGCCGTGGTTCCTCCTTCAGGCACCGAGAGGTCTGGGGCTGCAAGGCACTGTGCGTACGGGAGCGTGCGCCACGGTGGACGACCCTCCTGGGCTGGAAGAGGTGCCCAGGGAGAAGGTCTTTGGCATAGATGCTTCTAACCTTCCCTTTCTCTTTCTCCCCGCAGACGCCAGCAAGGAGCATCCCCAGCAGCAGGCAGGAGTGATCTGGAGAGTGACGGGCGGCCTGTTCAGCATCACCCGGGGAGCCGTGGGGGCCACACTGGGAGGAGTCGCCTGGGTGGGCAGCAAGAGCCTGGAGCTCACCAAAACAGCTGTGACCAGCGTCCCCGCTGCTGGCGTCGGACTGGTGAAGGGCAGCGTCTCGGCAGTGACCGGCAGCGTCGGAGCCATGGGCAGCGCGGTCGCCAGCAAAGTCCCTTTCACCGCAAAGAAGAAGGACAAGGCTGACTAATCCCTGTCACAGCTCCCTTCCGAAAGATCAACCTGCCCATGCTCTCCCCCTACACAGCACCTCTTTGAGTTGGAACCAGCCGCTTCAGGGAGGGTCAAGCACCCGAGCAGACCCCGGCTGCAGCCTGCTCAGCACCGCCTGCCTGGCTCAGAGCCGCTGTCAATGCCTTTCACTCCCATCACCTACTGGGAACCATCTTTACTCCGAGGGCTTTAAAGGCGCCGTTGTCTGTCTTGCAGTTTCCTTCCTCCCTTCTTGCTCTTGTAAGCACAGAGGGGTGGGAGAGGGTGTCAGGCTCCATCTGCCTGGAGGTGGGGGGAGTAAAAGGGGAGGGGGAGGAACTATGCCTGGCTTGAAGGGGGGGTTGTGTAGTCAAATTCAACTTCAGCTGGGAAGAGAGCCTCTGAAACACCCCTTCCCTTGGCTCTGGGGGGTGTGTTTGGGGGGTCTGCCCGGCAGAGAACCATAGAAGAAAGTCCCATTGACACAAAGGAGAGATACTGTGAAGAGGGGGAAGCCTCCCTCCTGCCCTGCACCTTTTACCTTTTCTTTGCAAGGCCCATCCCACAAGCTGCTCCCAGTCACTTACTCCCTGGCTGAATTGCACCCTTCAGAGAGGGAACCTTCAAGCTCAGCAGAGCAGGTCCAGGGATGGTGCCACACAAGAGTTTGATATGTCCTGGGCCATCAACTTCTGCACAGATTTTCTTGGTGAGAGGCAGGATAATGAAAGCTGCTGTATGTTCCCATTTGGGGAAGGAGCTGACAGTGGCATCTGCCAGGCCTCTGTGATATTGCAGCACAGGTAGTGATGCTCCACAGAGAGGCAAAGCGAGCCTTTGGGTTTGACCCTTGAAGTCCTTGCAGTATCCCCATCTGCAACAGGGGCATTTTTGACTCTAAACCGTACTCTCGCTCCACAGATGTCACTAGTAACAATGAGCCAGCGTGTTCCCAGATGCCACCCAAGTTCTGCTGCAGGGAGGGAGGGGAAGCTGAGAGTATTGCTCTCCCCATGACACAGGACCCCGGGAGCGGTGGCCTGGGTATGAGTGGGCTGCACCACATTGGAAAATCCTCCCCCGAGGGGCTGAGCATGCTCCAGCAGCCAGCCTGCACGGGGCACCAGCAACTCCTCCTCCACACACTGCTCCTGGGGCTCCAGCCCAGCTCCTCCAAATGACCGTGTTGCACTAAATAGCCCACCCTCACTTGTAGTGCCGCAGAAACCCAGACACCTGCACCCATCTGGGAGTCACAGCCATCCTCAGCCTGGCCCATGATGCTCAAGGGGCCATGTGGCATCGCGCGCACACACATGCGCACACACGCTCCCTCCCTCCCTCCAAGGTCCCCTGTAATTCTTGGGATGGGGAAAGCCACAGGCCTCACCATTAACTCTGCTGCTCCTGACTTTGGCAGGTGGTTAGCCTAGGTCGTTAGGTGTTGGATGCATAGGCAAGTGAAGCAGTGCTTGTGCTGTATTTTATAAATATGCATCTGTGTAAGCGTGTGTGTACGTATCGGTCCACAGGCATGTCCTCAGCCAGGTAGACAAAACCGTGCCACTGCTGCAGAGGAGTTTACATAGTCATCTTTGGCACTTCCAGCATGTAGTTTTTATATAGGGTCCTGTTCAAAGTGAAAATCATGGTTTAGAGGATGTTTTCTCCTCTGTTGCCCAAGAGCGTAGTTTATTGAAACCAAAGGAATGTGAAAAATCCCCTTTCTCCCATCTATGCGGTTTGTTTACTTTCTGCCCTATCTTTTGGACATTGAAGCCAACTTCCTCGATCTTCATTTCCCGTTGGAGGTTGTTGCGCTTCCTGGCTGCTCTCTTGCGCTTAGGACTCAGACATCAGGGAATATTTAAGTACAACTCCCCTGCCGCCATTTTGGCTGAATGTTCTTGAGCTTGTGAAGCAGTTTTCATTCAGACCTTTAGTAAATCCACATTTTGGGCTGGCATAAGTTGCTGTGTCCCTGTACTAGGCTCTCTCCGTACCCTTGGCTGGGCAGTCCCTGCTGTTTGCAGTGGCAAGAAGTTGCTGATCTCCACAGTGTGTTACTCTTGACAGCATGAGAGTGGTTTAACCTACATCATTGTTTCTGAAGAGGAAACAGCATTTGGTATGTGTGTGCATTTCCTCGCCTTGTCTCTTTTGTTCTGGTGAAGGCCAAGTTGACCCAGACGTGTCGGGTTTGTCTCTGAAGGCAGCGGCTTCACAGAAAGATGAGGCCTTGATGTGTGCCTCCGCTTTGCTGGGGTGCTCGTGGCAGCTGGCAAGGCCAGAAGTAGTCTTGTCTGTTCTTCCTTTGTCTCAAACGCCCTGCAAAGCAGGAGCACAGTTTGCACTGCGTGGATCTCTGCTCACTGCTCTCCCTGAGCACACCTCGTTTCTTATTCCACATCACAGACTGCTCCTGAAGCCAGCTCTAACCCCAAAGCTAAAAGCTGCTTGTGCATAACTAGCTGTGCTGTCACCAACCCTCTTAGAAAGGTGGTTTCTTACCAATTGGGACAGAAGATGGTCTTCTTCCTAACTGCCTCTCCCAGGCCTTGGACAGGAGAGGACAGTGTCTGAGGGGCTTTACTTCACCGGCCACCCCTGGGCAGGTGATGGGAAGCTCGTCGTGCTTTTGGCTAACCAGCGTCCCACACAGGCTCTTGCTGGGGGAGGCAATACATCCTTCCCAAGCTGTTGTCTGCAGGCACTGTGTGTGCAGAGCAGGCGTGGAAAATGGGATAAAGGTGCATTAAGGAAGGCCATAGGGGTCCTGAGGGTTTCCCGTCTTTTGATTTCTGCTCTTTTGCGCGTCCTTGCAGTAAATGGGAGTAAAGCTCTCCATTCATCTGGAACTGCCGTTTCCTTGCGGGATGGCCTGGAGAAGGAGAGAAGAGTTGTGAGGGGAACTCGCAGCCTAAATCACTGTTCTTACAGCCCAGCTAACAGAGAACCCGTGGACTGTAACTAGCAAAAGAGATCAAATTAGCAGGCAAGGGTAGAAGATTAAATCTACTCCAAAACCAGGGCCTCACACCGCTTAACAGGCATTCAGGAATACGTAACTATGCAGGACTCAAAGGCCTCTGGAAAGTCTGTCTCTGTTAGCGTGGTAGGCCTGCTCGGTTGGGGTGACCCAGCCCCAGGCTGCCTTTCTGCGCACTCTCGGTGCCAGAGCAGAAGGAAAACGGGGTCACTGCTGCCTGTCTAAGACCAAAGATGCCTCCTGAGAGCTTTGGTTGCAGGACGGTAGGATCTGGATCAGGTGGAGAAGCTGTTGGCTCCTGATGGATGCCCCATCTTTCCGCCTCCCCCACTGTAGAGACTCCAGCCATCTCAAAGTCCACCTGAGCCACTGGTGCAGCCCTTCTCCCACCACCCCTTTGTGGCAAGAAGGGCAAAAACCACGTTGTGCATAAATCCCATCGCTACTAGACGGGGGGGCTTGGTACAAAATTGGGGGGGGAGCAGCACCGAGGTGGAGGGAAGGATTGAAGGGTGTCAGTACAAGGAAGATAACCAGTTTTCAGGTGACAGTGAGATGAGGAGGGACTGGTGACAGGAGGAGGCGAGGAGTGGGGGAGCAAGAAAAGGGGGAACGTGGAGGGAATTTGTTTCTTAGGACAGGCTCTGCATCAGAGGATGAACACAGTCGAGTTTGTCCCGGGGAAGAGCGCAGACAGGGAAGTGGGCAGATGTGGGGTTTGGTGTGTGGTGGTGGTCCACACCTGGCTGGTGCCCAGCTTCCACAGCAGTGACGATCGCTAGGGGTTTCCATTTAGATAGATCAGTGTGCCCAGCGGATGGTCCAAGCGCCAGATCAGCTCCCTCCTTACCACCACCCCCTTCCCGGATCTCCCCCAGGCTTTTGTTATGATCTCCTCGTGGTGGGGCCGGGTCTCCCCCGTGGTGGAGGTGGCATGTGGCCCTACATGTGCCCAGGGATCATGCCCCGGCTGAGAGGAGAGCCCACAGGCACATCCTCTCCTCCTTTTCTCTTTGCTCGTCTGATTATCCTTCACCTTCATTTTTTATCCCCCCCTTAGCTTTCGGTCTTGCCCCTGGCTAGAGCTCCCCAAAGCTCTCACCGAGACCTTCGTTAAACATCCACACTCATACTGGCTGGGAGGGCAGAGAGGGCAACTCTGCCCCCGCAGCTCCCCTGGCTGGGAGAGAAGAGCATGTCTTCCACCCCTCGGTCCCCTTGTGTTTTGTGTGTGGAAAATCTTAACCCACTTCTTTTCCTCTGGGTTCCCTCGTTGGCTCTTGTCCCTGTAGGTGAGTCATTTCTGCGTCTCCATTGCAAAGTCATCCTTGTAAAAACGACAGTGTGAGTGGGAACGTGGAGGTGGCTAGAGAGAGCTGCAGAGCTGCTGGGACAGATGCCGGGGCCCGATTCTGCTTCTCTAAGAACCGAGGAGCCCTTTGGCAACCCAAACCCGTCACTGTAGCCACGCGGTCCCGTGTACGGTGCTGGGCTCCGGAGGACACTTTTGTTCTTTATCATTTCATTGTCTGTAATTGGTTTCCTACTGAATTTGTTTGCTTGGTTTGTTTTGCAGTGTGTTTCTGGGAATATTCTGCATCTCTGTATTTTAATTACAGTAAAATTTGAGGATAAAAACCTTGGTTACGCTGGCTCTTGTTTCCAGTGGGGGTAAATGAGGAGAGGAAGCGCAGCTGAAGGAAGATGTTAGAGATTCCTTGGGAAATCAGATCTGTCCCCTAAGGGCTCTACATAAGGCACCAAGCAGGGCCGAACCTCCGTCCCTGCTTAAACTAGGACGTGGCTTTCAACCGTGATTCAAAAGCCATTTTGCTGCAGGCGTGTTTCCTGATTGGAATGGTAAGAACAGCTTGGATAAGACTTCTAAACTCAATTTCTTGCGTTGGTTTAAAGACCAGTGCGTGAGAGGACTTTCGGGCCGGGGACAGCTGGCCTAGCCCTGAAAGTGGGGTCTCAGCAGCCAAAGACGGGAAATTTTGCCTCTACAGCCGCGGTTTCTTCATGCGGGGTTGCGTAGCCGCTTCTCCCAGCTGAGGAAGCAAGGAAAAGCCTTGTCCCCCCCGCAGCAGCCTGCCCATTCTGCAGGAGAAGGCGGTTTGACGTCCCTCCCCAGAGCTGCAGGGGAGCCCTGCGGGGCAGCCAGACCCTCTGCATTCGCTCCCCGGCTGGCAGGCGGTGTGGGTGCTGGGTGGGGGGCGATGCAGCCGGCCCCCCCTCACCTGCTTCCCGGGCACTTCCCCAGGGCAGAGCCGAGGCTCCCGGGAGCGCACAGCCTTCATGCAGGGAGGACTGCAGCCCACAGCTGGGCTGGGCTGGATGAGGCCCCAGACGGGGTGTCCAATTTACTAGGTCGAGGCCAGGAGCCAACGGCTCAGCATTTGTTAAGTGCTGACAAAAGGATTAATTTAGTAACTAATAACGGGGCAATCAAGCCATTTATTCGGTCGAGGTTTTGCTGCCAGGCGCTCGGCGAGAGTGGCGTGCAGCGCGCTGACGAGGCCGCGGCCCCCTCCGCTGCCTTGCCCCGCTCCGCTGTCCTCGCTCACAGACCCAGCCGGGGCAGCGCGGCTTTTGGGGGGGGGGGGGGCCCCCCGCCGCTGGCTGGCGCCCGGTTGGGGGTGGCGGGGGGGGG
>JAVJGG010000032.1:20640235-20650360 GCA_035590195.1 Aviceda cuculoides
CACCCAGCCGCTGGCAGGAGCAGGTTTGGGGGTGGAGGGGAGGTGAAGGTCCCTGGGGTGGGGGGGTCTCTCTCGCAGGAGCTACCCCCCCCGCGCCTGCTGCGGGGAGGCGGGTGGGAGAAGTGGCCATCCCGCAGCACGTGCACGCTGTCACCCCGTTCCTCTTCCCGGGCTTGGAGCCGGCCGCGTCGCCTCGCAGACGGCGCAGATGAGTTACAGGTGCTCCAGCTGCGGGCCCCGAGGAGAGGCCATCAGCTGCATCACCCCCGCTCACCTTTTCTGCAGCCCAGCTGGAGCTGGTTTGCCATGTTAAGCCAGGTTTGAAAACACCACTAACGAGCTGCCCCTCCAGAGGTCTTTAAAGGGAGAAAAGGATGCTGGAAAAATCATCCGCGGTTACAGCTTTCCCCGCCTGACCCAGGCAGTAGGTCCCAGCTCCTTGTGTGCCATTGCAGCACCCGGTCTCGCCCCCTCCCGAGTGTAAGAGCTGAGGCTGGAAGCTGGTGGGCAGCAGACCTCGGAAGAGACCTGTGGAGAGGAGACCTGCCCAGGTAGGTGGGCTGTGGGTGGCTCAAACACCCCTGTGCCAGGAGCGGGTCCAACACCGTGGGTAGATGTGACCAGCCGTGGTCACGTCGCTCTGCCGGTCCCCGTCCTGCCCGGCTCCAGGAGCAACGGAGCTGGGAAACTGCTGGGGCCTTGCCGTCCCCTGGGGACCGGCCGCGGTGGCTTCCCATCCGCAGGCTGTGGGATAAGCCTCGAGGGCTGGGCTGTTTGGAGGACCGTCCCAGCTGGCTCGAGGGCTCGCTTGCTGCCCGCAAGTCGCCTTGGGCACCGAGGGCCCTGCCTCCGCGGGCAGCTCGCGAAGGAAAACTCGCGCCTCGCCGGGACCACCTTCCCCTCTGCTCGTCTTCGTTCCGGCGGTTTTGCAACCCGAACACGAGCGCTTTTCTCTGGTCCTCCAGGGCAGGGCACACCGACGCTGGCATCGACGGTGGCGGGGGGGGGGCAACAAGGGGCAGCCCAGCATTTTGAGTCCCGTGCCCCCACGCAGGCCAACAAGCTCACAGGTCCGTAAATAACCACAGGTTCTCGCTTTTTGCCCAACTGCTTGCATTTTGACGCGCCCACGGAGGTGACTGCGGTTCCCCCCTGCCCTGGGAGGGCTGTGGTGTCTGCTCCCCCCAGCCTTGCCCCCCACCCGCTCCCAGCCTCGTAGGAGCTGGGCAGACCAGGAGATGTTGCTCTTTGCCTGTCGATGCATCCACCCCAGTTTAGTCACTTAAGTCTTCCAGTTGAAGCTCACCCCTAGGTCACTTTTATTGCACTTTTATTTACAGAAAACACAGAAATAAAGCATTAAATGTGTTGGGCTTTTACCAATCCACCCAAACACTTTTTTCCCTTTTTTTTTTTTTTTTTCTTTTGTGGGTTTTTGGCACAAAGAAATATCACAGGTGTTACCAAACAACCATGTAGGAGCAGCTGACCAACTGCCCAGCCCAATAACAGGACTTAAAGAGACAGACATGTCGCACCGAGATCAAAAATGAGGAGGTTGTTCCACGTTCAGCTTCCAGTCTAACCTGCTCATCAGGGGCTAGGGGAGTTATTCTGGAGGGGATGACACAATTCATAAATTATATTTATATTTACCTCTTACATTGTAAAAGTAAACAGTGCAAAAGTACAGTACCCCAGGTACCCTTCGGTTTGGAAAGCTTGAAGGTTGCTTTATACATTTTGTGTGTTTTGTAAACATTGTTACCCATCCACAGTTCTAGCTCTTGCTTGGAGAGACCCAACTCCTCTTGCGTCCAAAACGTATTGAGGGGCAGCAATCGCTTCCCCTGGACTCAGCTGTTGAGATTCCCGCTCAAGGTTTAGTGCAAATTTTGGAGAGAAAAAGACGAGAGAGAGAGAAAGGGGTGGTGGTGGTGGGGAAACAAACCGAAAGAAAATAAAATAAGGCAACAGTTAGAAATAGTCCGTATCAAAACCGGGCCCCGCCGGGGCTGCCTCAGGAGAAGGGCAGGAAGTCTCTCTCCTCCACCAGGCTGATGGAGAGGTTCTTCAGCTCCTCCTCGGAGCCGGCGGTTTTGTAGCCGAGCTGCGCCAGCACCTGCCGGCAGGCGTGCTGGGTGAACGCCACGATCTCGTAGGACAGCCGGAACCGCCACTTCTCTGCCGTGGCCGCCGAGTTGCGCACCGTCCCGTACTTGTGTTTGGAGGAGGACCTGTCTCCTCGGGTGTTGTTCTGTATCCAGCGCTCGACGTTGCTGTCCATGGGGATGCCCAGGAAATCGTAGATCTCCTCGGTCTTTTTCATGGGGTTCCTGGCCAGGTCTTCGTACCGCACCAGCATGTACTTGCCCTTGAGCCACGGCGGCCGGTTGAGGCCGGTGGAGACGGAGTTCCAGAAGTCCTCGCACACCGTGGTGAGCTGGGTCACGTCCAGGTTGTACGGCTTCCTGCCGGTGCCGTCCCAGATCCTCCACAGCCTGTAGGTGTCCCGGAAGGTCTCGCTCCGGGACGCCAGGATCCCCCGGGGGTCCCTCACCAGCTGGATGACCTTCAAGTTCAGCCGCGGGTCCTCCACCAGGGCCCGGAGGTCGCTGACCTCGGGCACCCGCACGGTTTTGATGGCCACGTGCCCGTGCTCTCTGCAGGACTCGGTGGCCAGCGTCAGGTTCAAGGTACCGCACTTCTTCACGCAGTCTCCCTCCTCCAGGTGGAGGTCGACGGCTCCCAGGGACTCGCAGACGGGCGGCGAGCACAGGGCCTTGCTGGCTCCCCTGCGGAAGAGGCGGTCGGTGGTGTGGTTGACGGGCTGGGGTTTGATGTAGTTCTCCAAGAAGTAGAGGTCGCAGTCGTACAGGCTCCTCAGCAGGTCTCGGCTGGCCCCCAGCATGACCCGCCTGTCCGTCGTACTCTTGCTCTGGGTCAGCTTTGGGATCAGGGTGTACTGGACGTGGTAGAGGGGCTCAAATAAATAGAAGACATCGAAGTGCTGGTTAAACAGCTGCCCAACAAACGAGGAGCCGCTGCGGGTGGTAGCGAGGATGAGGACGTGCGTCTTCCTGGAGAGGTTATACGAGAAAGTGGGGCTCTCGTCGCACAGCCTGTCGGCCGCATCGGTGTCCTGGCTCAGGCTGCAGTTCACGGGGTTGGGGATGGGGCAGCTGTGGAAGGACTTGGCGGTGAAGGTCCGGATTGCTGTGTACTGGATCGCAATGGATGCCAAGGCTAGTAGGAGGACAGCCTTCCAGGAACATTGCATGGCTGGTCACCTTCATGGAGCTTCTTCACAGGTCCTCTTGGTGTCTGCAACCCAACAGAGAAGTCACAGGTTGAGCCAAGGACTGCCAAGGAGGACCCAAGTATCCTACTGCTGGGCGTACCAATAAACAGCCTCCCGACGCACGTACATCGGCCATAACCACGAGGACCCAGTCGCCCACTGCAGAGCCCTGTTCCAGAGGAAAGGAAGCCCGGGCAGAGGCTGGCAAGCCTGGAGGGACACTTCCAGCCAGGGCTTCAGCCCCAGGGACTGCTTCCTTCCAGGCTGGGACACAAATCCTGTGCCCCACGGCTCACCCCATGCCCTGCGGCCCAGGCAGGGGCGCGTTGGAGCCTGGTGGCCGCTCCATCTTATGTGCCTCTGTCGGGCCGCTGCGAACCCTCCTCCCCAGCTGCCTCGCGAGTCACTTGTCACCCCGTCAGCCTTTGACACCCGGCGCAGGAGCCACGGCAGGGAGAGGGCAGGGGATGGTGCCAAGCACGACCCGGAGAGGTTTGTCTCCATCCTTTCCGTCTAGCTGGCAGGACGAGGCATGGCCCCTCCAGGCCAGCAACCCCCTGCTTGGGAGAGGGGCGATGGCTCTCCTGGAGCTGCGAACCGCTTTGCTTAGAGGTCCACCAGCCAGGCCAGCTCAGTCTGTCAGCCTCTGGGGACAAGCAGCAGCTGCCAGAGCTGTGTCCCAGCTGCCAGCCCGACGAGCCCCCGGCCCTGAGCTCGCGGTGCTGGCCAGATCCTGCTCAGCTCTGGGATTCAGGCCCCACTCCTGTTCTGAGCGGCAGAGGGGGGAAAGCAATACTGCAAAGGAGGAAGAAACCACATCCCCTCCATCCTCTGTTGGCACCAGCGCACCGGCAGGAGCCCTTGGCGCCAGAGGTGGGCGCAGGCGAGAGCGGGGCTGTAGTCGCACGGGCCGACTTTTGCGGTGCTAACCCCTGCCTTGGCGCTGCCCGCCTGTGGGTGAGGGCAGGGGAGGCTGAGCGGGACGCTTCGGTGGGGTGCTCGGGCACGGGTAGGTGAGGAGCAGCCCTGCCGTGCCCGGGGAGCTGCGGCGTTGCTGGGAGAGGATGCGGCTGCGGCGGTGCTTCGGCAGCTCCTCCCTCTTCACTAACCGCAGACTCATCCCAGAAACCCCAAGCAAACCAGAACCCCTGTGCAGGGGAGACACCCCAGTATTACCAACGGCTCTGAAGCTCTCCTACACCCCTTCCCTTTGCCCGTTTTCCTTCCGTGTCCCTCCCCCCAGCGTGGTATATTCGCCTGTGCACGTGCCTCTGCAGCCGCCTGCCCACCCTCCTCAGGCAAACGAAGGGGACAGACCCAAACACCTCCACCCTCGCCCAGCGGAGCCATTCCCTCCCACGGCATCCCTGGCCGCCGCTGCTTCCTCTCCCCCGCTCCGCTCCCGCTCTCTGCGCGTCCCCAGGGAGAGCACCAAGCCAGCCCCAAGCTGGCAGTGAGCTCCTGGTCCCCTGCTTGGCCCCAGCACGCCGGGCACTGCAGGTGGGACTGTCAGAGCCACCGCTGTCGCTGCTGGGCCGAGGTCTCCGAGGGAGACCGACGGGCCAGCGATGGATTTCAGCACACGAGGCCTGTTCAAGCTCAGAGCACGCCGAAATCCCCAGCGGGCTTGGGATGGTGCGATGCTCCTGGTGTGCGTTCCCTGCAGATGGCAACTGGCATGGCGTGTTACTCCCACCTCCTCAACATGTCCCGCTGCCCGGAGAGACCCTGTCACCCAGCAAGTAACACCAGGAGGGCTGCTCAGACCTGTAGGTGAGTCAAAAACAAACTTCCTTCCTTCCTTTTTTTTTTTTTTTTTTTTAAGTTATTCTCATTATTTACCAGTTGCTGCTCGGTGCAGGCAGGAGGCTGCAGGAGCTACCAGCTCCAGAGAGCTCTTGCTGGGAGCAGGGGTTTAGAGCAGGACCCCAGCACGGGCGCCCCGGCACAGCTGCTGCAGGCGACCCCCTGCCAGCCATCATCGTGTCTGCTTTAGACCTGTGACGATGCTTTGAAAAAAGGTTGCTTTCTCCCGGGGCCGCTGCCTGCCAGGGATGTGGCATGTGGCCTAGGGACCAAAGTCACAAACGCTTGGCTATTGCTGCTCCTAGTTTGGGGTTACCCACCCTGCAAAGGTGAGACCTGGCCCCAGTGTCCACGTGAAATATTCTATCTCTTGGACAGTGTTTTTCCAGGTCTGGTAAGTCAGGGCAGGGCAGGAGGGTCCCTGCTGGCATCGCCTGGCCCAGGTGACTCCCGTGTGCTCCCTAGGTGGAAGCTGCAGTGGGAATGCTTTCCTGCTCTCTAGTGATGGCCAGCCACACTGCACCCTTCACGCACAACCCCAACTTCCACTCCTCGCCGCGCTGCTGATGGATGCCGGAGCAGACGTGACCCGGATTGTCCCGGGATGTGGCAGAAACTCGATGCCGGCTCCCCCACAAAAGGCAACCAGAGCCCAGGTGCCTCCTCGGTCCCAATTCCTGCTGGATCGCCGGCTGGGAACATTTCAAGTTCTCCACCCACCCAGACCCCGCTCCCTTTCGCAACGCGCCAAGCTGCGGAGGGGAAGAAACGGGGCGTCGATTCACCTCCTTGGCAAGAGCAAGCGCAGAACTCCAGCCCAGCTTCGGCCTCGGCTGCCCCTCGTCGCCCTTTGCGTGTGCCCTGCCTGTCCGCGGATCCGCAGAGCCAGGGAGGGGCAGTTTCGGGGAGACGTCTTCCCTGCCTGATGTCTCATCTGCGGTCTTTAAAGCCAGCCAGAGCCTCCTCTCAGCCCCCCCGCCGGCTCTCCCACCTCCTCCCACCGCTGCCTGTCCCCCGGGGGGGCTGTGGTTCCAGCTCACCCCAGCCCTGGGCTCCAGAAGCAGCGGCGACCGGCAGCTGGATGCTCTCGGGGAGCTGCCGGGGCAGCGCAAGCGCGTGGTACCCGGCAGCGGCCGGCATGGCTGAGGGTCGCTTCCACTCACGCTCCTCTTCGCTCATCTGTCGGACGCAGCCGGGCTGGCGCGAAACACCCGCCGAGGAGGAGCCGCGCGCGGCTCCGCAGGGCTGGGAGCGGGAGGACGTCTCCTACGCACGCGTGCAGCAGGATAGCCGCTTGCTCTCCCATCCCTGCCCTGAGGGATCTTCTTCTTAAATTGGCCTGTTCCTCTTCAGGCACCCATAGCGGGGCCGGCAGTCTGGCCCAGCAGCTGGAGCGAGGGCCAAGCCCATACGGGGCTGTGAGAGTCCAGCGTGAGGCGTATGCTGTTTTGGCTACTCAGCCCTAGACCGTGGGATGCTGTGACCACGGGAGTCATCTGAAATGCTGGCCTCGCAGATGTTTCCGTGCTGTAAAGTGTTCCCAGCTGAAATCTCCCTCTGCTCTGTCTCCAGCTCAGCTCCACCAGAGATGATGAGCCAATGCAGCCCAAGGGTGGGAGCTGATCCAATAGGTCCCTCCAGGCAGCTGGGGCTACAAGGTGGAGAGCTGGGGTGGGGGTAAGTCACCTGTACTTACCAGCCCCCCCCCCCCCGGCACTGCAAGGGGCGCGTGAGAAGGCGCGTGGGCTCTTTTTACACTGTGCCAGGGTCACCGCTGCCCCTTCCCCAACCCTAACCCCCCCTCTGGTCACAGCATGCCAGACTGCGCTCCGCTGCCTTGCCCGCATCTCCGTCCGGCCGCCTGCAGTCGCGTCGGGACCAGGCTGTCCGCGAAGGATGCGCTGCATCCGGCAACCGGCTCCGAGCGCCGCGGGAGGCCGGCCGGTGCCTGGCGCGGGGAC
This sequence comes from Aviceda cuculoides, assembly GCA_035590195.1. Taxonomy (NCBI): domain Eukaryota; kingdom Metazoa; phylum Chordata; class Aves; order Accipitriformes; family Accipitridae; genus Aviceda; species Aviceda cuculoides. The sequence continues at coordinate 20,647,304 of JAVJGG010000032.1, forward strand.
AGGAGCCTTGTCTGCGGGAAGAAGAAGGTGCCGAGCCTTTCCTCTCCCCTGCCCTGCTTCCCTCTCCCAGAAGAAGGGAGAGGATGGGCGCAGGCAGCGCAGCATCCCCCCCACCCCGCACGCCCGCAAACGGCAGCGGGTGCCTAATCACCTGCCTTCCTCCTCCTCCTCCTCCTCCTCCTCCCCTGACTCCCAGCACCGCTGCGGGGAGGACGAGCAGGCGAGAAGCCAGCAAGACAGCCCAGGAGCGCTGGGGAGAGGGGAGGCGATGAATTAAGCTGAATGGCATCCTTGAGTCACCGGAGCGGAGAGCGGCGAGCGCGGCCGGCCAGCCGGAGCGCAGCGGAGGCCCGGGAGGGAGATGCTGAGCGGTGGACTCCTGTTTTGGGGATGGTCTTTCCAGGTTCGGTGGGAACGACCTGCTTTTCGAGCCTTGCAGCAGGACCGCGGCGCCGGCAGCTCAGGCAGGCTGGACTCGGCGGGGCTGCTGCAGGGATGGGTGCCGCTCGCACTTCTTCTCCCCTCCAAAAGCAGCCGGGTGTCAGGCAGGGCAGTGCCTCGCGGCGCTCCCGTCCTCGCGGGGAGCTCCCACAGCATCTCCGGGCACACGGCCGCCCTGCCTCCTGCCCCAAGCCTTCCTTGCGGGTTCCCTTGCTGCTCCCCGGAGGTGGCCGCGTTTGGGCAACTCGGGGGTGACGGCAGCTTTAGGCAGGAGACCTTGCAGTAGCTGATACTGTCATTGCTGTTTCCGAGGCGCTCTCGCAGGGCAGTCAAAAACACCTGCTCTTTCGGGCTGCCCCCCCTCTCTCGACAGCTCCCCGAGCCAGGGCTCATCCTGGGCTCCCTCGCCGCTGCCGGGGGGAGTCCCTCCGGACTTTGCCGTGGCAGGGAAGAAGGGAAAAGGGAGCAGAAGAAGGTGCGAGGGTCTGTGCGACGTGGGTGCCTGCTCCAGCCCTGGCACAAGCCCCGGCGCCAGGGCGATGCGCTGGAGGAGTGCCTGCACCCCACGAGCCCTTCCCCGGGGCCTGCCCGGTGCCGGTCCAGCTACCGGCACCCTCATCCCCCAAAATTGATTCCCGCCAGCCAGGCTGTTTCCATGGAAACGGCAGAGTGACTCAGGACTTTGGGACCAGCTGGAAAAACACAACTGTGAGCAGCGAACGCCCGAGAGGTGCCAGGCTCTCCAGAGGTGCCAGGAAGGCGGGTGGATGAGCGGAGGGACCGGGCAGGGCTGCCCCCCCCTTGGACACGCTCATGCCGGCGCAGAGGGGCGTGCGGGCACACCCCACGCGAGGCAAAGCCCCCGCCGGGCAGTCGTAAGGCAAAACCCCTCTGCTGACACAAGTGCGATTGCAGCACTTGGAAGGCATCGCTGCAGCCCGCTCGCTGGGGGGGGACACGACACATCCCAAAACGTGCCTCGGCACAGACAAGCCCTCATCCCTCCCGGGAGGGACCCCCACGCGTGCACAGTCACCCATGGAGTTTGCAGCACCAACTTCAGCGGCCCCTCAGCCCTGCACCCCTGCCTGGCAAGCAGCACCCCTGGCGCCTGCTGCCCAACCCCGGCCTCACCGCCCAGGCACAGAAATTAAGTCTCGGGGCTGCAAAACGACTCTCGGCCAGGGACCCACCGGCGCAGGCCCTGCCGCTTCCCAGCGTCCTCCCAGTGAGCAAAGAGTTTATCTCGTGAAACGTGTTGTGGCCACCGAGGCAGGGAAGACGGGCTCCTGACGGGGTTTAACGAGGAGCATCCCGCTCGGTGGCGGTGCCTTAGTCGTGCCGGTGGCTCTGCGAAGCCAGGCAGGCGCAGAGCACCCCTGTGGCCCACCCGCCCTGGGCGCGGGCAGGCTGCACCCCACCGCTCCCCAGGGGAAAGGGGGACCGCGGAGAAAAGCGGTGGCGAGCAGCCCGCCTTTCCCCTCGCCACAGGCGCTACCTGGTTTTGGGTAGCGCGACAGACGCGTGAGCAGGGCCGGTCTCTGTCCCCGAGCCCCCCCACCCGCTCCAGCAAGGCCCACCAACGTGAGATCCTGACGGGGTGGGAGCGAGCCTTCAGCCTCGCCTCCTCTTCAGCCATGCAGCACCAGAGCTTCCCTACGGTCACAGCTTCGAGTGCCAGCTGGGGACCTGCCACCTTCCTCGGGGGAGCACCGTAAGCCCCAGATTCGCTCTGCTCTCGCGTGCGTCACCTCCGAGGGCACTTTTTCAAGGATGAGGCAGGGCACCCCAGCGCCCAAAGCCACTCCTGGCATGCCCCCCCGCTCCCCCATCCCTGCCCGTCCCCTCTGCGCTTCAGAGGGACCGAGAGATCCTTTGCCGCCAGAAGATTACTGCCCACTTTGACCAGCACTTCAATCATCACAGAGCTTTCGACGGGGATTTCGGTTTTTCCCTACTGGCACTCGGCATACGCGTTTCGAGTTAATTAATCACTATCAAGTAACGCCAACCCCAGCCCAGTCCCGGAGTTTTCTTATCGCAACATCCACCTGTGCCTGATTATCCCTCATCTGCTGAACCGCATCTGCCTCTTCCCGAGGATGCGAACGCCTGGGTAAACCCGCTACGATTCTGTCGTGCTCTCCACCTTCCCCGGAGCCAGCCACCCGCCTGCTTGTGCGCGCTCGCTCCCTCCCGGAGCGCTCCCCTGGCAGGAGCTGGAAGGCTCTTTTGGGATGAAGGCCCTCATCCACCACCCCGAAACACCCCCTTTGCAACGCACCCAGCCCACGGCCGCCTCAGGAGCCCGAACCTTGAAGCGGGCGGCTTTCCCGTAGGACCTCTCCGTGCCACGGCGGGCTTCGACCCCGCTCGGCGAGGTCTCCCCGCCGGCCCTCACGGCAGGTTTATCAGACCACCGGAGGGTCTGACACCACATGCCGGGGCATTTGCTCCGCCGGCTGGCGCGGCTGCCGCCACCGGGCAGCGCAGCTGGCCTGCCCGCTGCCACCGGGGACTTACTTGTTCCAGGCGGCAGCTCCTCACCCAACAACAGCCCAAGTTTCACCGCAGCTCGTTCCCCACCACCACCCCCTCCGCGGGGCTCGAAAGGGG
>JAVJGG010000032.1:20650964-20664307 GCA_035590195.1 Aviceda cuculoides
CACGAAACGCTCCGCTTCCTTTTCTTTTCGTGGCTGTTATTTTTGTGCCCCTCGGGCAGAGCCGCTGCTGTGGGGGGGGAGGCCCCGGTGGGGCTCCCCCCTACACACCCCGGGAGATGTGTGTGTCCATCCGTGTGTCCGTCCGTCCGTCCGTCCGTCCGTCCCCCGCCGCTGGGTGTTGGCGGGGGGGGGATGCCTGGGGACCGGGTCAGGTCACCCCTCAGACGAGGGCTGGGTGCCCAGTGCTGGGGCACAACCAGCCCCCCTCTGGGCCCCCAGCCGGGTTTGGTTAGCGACGGCGGTGTGCTTTTTATTCTTCGCTCGTTTTCCCGTGGCCTTTGCTCGTCAACAAGACTATTGGCGTGGGGACTACTTCTCCAGCGCCAGGAACCCTCCCTGCCCTGCCACGGCCAGGGCTCACCCCCACGGGCAGGGACCAAAACCGTCCTCGCCGCTGCCGGTGCCACAATACTGGTGAGGTGAGGTGGGAAGGTGCCATCCTGACCGCTTGGGAAGGTGCCAAGGGGCAGAGGAAAGGGAACGCGGGAGAGCGACAGGGCTGTTGGGGGTGGCTGTGGTCTGATGGCCACATTCCTCCCAGTTTCTGCTTCTGTTCGACCCCTCGAAACGGGTCGGACATTTACTTTTGGCAACTTTGAGCGTTTCCCTTTTGTCAGGCGCTTGCCAGCTCAGCTGCCTTTTCAGCACTTTAACTGCACCTCCGCTGAAATGGCAGCTGCCAGCGAGAGCCAGCTTATGATTCTGGAGACGCTACAGTGGGTATTCATTTCTTATATCCCTGTTTTATTTTGTGCATGTTTGTTGCTGCCTGGGCATTATAAGAAATCACAGCAGCTTTCTTCTTACGTTCATGTGACAACGCCCACCTCCTGACAACCCCCCGAGCTCTGCAAGAAGCTGCTTCCCCAGCTCCGGGATTCCCAAATCTTCACCTCTGACTCTAGGATTCGCAAAGTGTAACCGTGGGGATCATGGTACCAGCATGTTCATCAGCATCTCGGAACAACTTCGCTCGACAGCGAGCGGGCTACAAGAAACAGCAGAGCCCAGGTCCCTGCACTGCAACTGTGTAGGGAGAAAAATAAATCCCCGGGAACGCTGGTCTTGCCTCCGCTCTCGGAGGCCTGCCAAGCTGCGACAGTGAGTTCAGGGCTATGGGGTTGCCTTTAAATCTCAGGAAGCTCAACAGCAGAGTCCTCGCTTCTGATGTTTAGCATTTTGGACTTGCATTTGCTGTTTTAGGAGTACTCAGATCTTGTGTGCCCCAAAATACCGGTACTTCTCAAGTCTTTTACAATATCCTGACAGCCCTAGCCCCCTTAATCTAATTTTAGAAAACTTTGTAGGGATTTTATATTTATAAACAGTTGGTACTTAAATATTATTTCCCTCACCATAGCAACAGCTCCCCATCGTAGCATTCGTTATACGGTGCTCTTGCATTGCTGTATCCCTGTTTTGAGTGAGAAAGCCCTGAAGCCACTCTCTCGTGCCTGGTTTCCTACACCTTGCGAAGGACTGAGGCTCCTGCCTGTCCTGACTCCCTCCCCGGAGCCGGGGAAGAGCCGTACCACCAGCCGCTGCTGGAAACGCGCCGGTGGCCCTGGGGTTTCCATCACTGGCGTCGCTCAGGTGATGCGCCGGCTCGGGCCATCCCCTTCCACGGACACAAGCTGCCGATTCGTCTGCCGTGGCAGAGCCGACCTCGTACCTATGGACCCATAGAACCTCCGCAATAGCCCTGAGTGCCATCCCCACGCGACGCACAGGCCTTCGGCAGCGCCGGGTACCCTGAGGTGCTCCTGAGGAGCTGGGAGTGGGCGTCCAGCTGGCCTGCGGCCACGGCTGTGCTCCGCTCTCGCTGGGGGCCAAGGCGCTAGAAGTGCAGAAATGGCAGGATTTCGAGGAGTTTGGCCAAGCGGGGCATAAACCAGGCCAGGGACCACTGCCAGGAGGACATCGAGGGGCTCACGGTAAGAATACGAGAGCAGACGGGCACCTGCATGCTTCCCAGTCTTTCCAAAGAGTTAGGATTTGCTCCTCTCTCAGACACCAGCCCAGAAGCAGTCTGGCCACTGAGACACCTCCAAAGTCCATCTGCAAAAATCCAGGGTGCCCCACAACTTGGGGCAACCCCAGAGCTACTTGGGCACACACCTGCTGGTGCTGGGGGTTGTCCCCCACCGCCGGCGGGACTGGCACGGGTGCCTGGAGAACTTCAAAACACCCAGCGACGCGCATTGAGTGTCTGCGCAACACCTGGGCTTCAAATGGTGGTTTGAACCTGGGCCGGTCAAGGTAACGTGGCTGTAGAGGCTGTCTCGAAGGAAGGAAAGAAATTTGAGAGAGCAGTGCAAAAAGTAAGGAAGAAAAGCGGGGCTGAATGACAAACAGATGCTTTGGATAATTTCAGCTGGGCATGATCACATTTTTTGATGCTCCCTGGTGTTTTAAGCATACTCTAGAGAGATGCTGTTGGTTTGAAAGTTTACATATTATAACTCTGTATCTCTGACCGGTGAGTATTAAAATATTAATTAGGCTCCACGGGGTGTGTTTGCGGTCAGTTTGCCTTTCAGAGGGAAGGACTGCTGGGCCTGTACCTCACCCTCATCAAGAGGACTTGCCTCTGTTTAAAAGGCATCGTTTTTCCCCAGCATGGCTCTAGGCGGGAGAGCAGAGAGGCTGCCGGTGACTGGGAGAGTCAAAGAAGCTCACCTTTTAAAATTGTCATCTGCGCCCAAACGCAGTTTGAAAGCCTCCAATTGCCACGCTCTCCAGCAACAGATTCCTGCGAAGGCTTTGTGTTTTCTCCTCTTGAGTTATGGTTCAAAAAATCTGCCTTAACAACATAATCTGCTTGGGAATATATGTAATAAAATACCAATGTGGCTGTTAAGGTGATAGGAAGGTTACCGTTCTAATCACTCAAAACACAGTCGGGAGCAAAGTTACGATTCTCACAGTAATCTGGCCACGTTACATCCCCCGTACGTCTTGCGAAACGCCATTAACATCAAGAGCGATGTATTAAGGCACATAAATTTAAAGGCAGACTAATAGAAAACACTATTGGCGTGCTTCAGCGCGGCATATTGAGAGCCCGCGTCAGGTCGTACCGTGGCGTTTGTAAACCCCCCCGCACCCTACGGTTTTCCTGCCGGAGGAGAGGAGGCTCTCCCCGGGCTGCGGTGCCGGTGTGCCGCTCCGGCTGGCAGCGAGAAAACGCCGCGCAGGGCCGAGATGGTAAAAACTCTGGGGCTGCCCCGCGGGCCAAGTACGCTCAGAGGATCGGGAGGTCCGTGGCGGAGAAGGAGCTGCCGTTCGGCTCGGCGGCAGCGGCTTGGCCGTGGTGGGGGCATCGCGGCAGGACGGGAGCAGCGGGAGGGCTGAGGCGAAGCGGGGGCTGCCGCCGTCCCTCCCCTGCCCCGTGGCTCCCTTTGCAGGGTTGTGGGGTGCGAGGCTTCCCTGCGGGGAGTTTCGAAAATCTGCCGGAGCCCCGTGGTGCCCGGAGCTGGCGGGGTTACCGAAATCGTTCCTAAGCCGCGGAGGAGCGCCGGGCGAGATTTCTCGCAGAGTGATTTTTTGATACCTTGATGTTAAGGGACAGAGTCTGGAATATTTGGGGGACGCTTGACTTTCAGGAAGCGTCCTTTCTCATTGGCCTTCACGTAGAAGCTTTAGTAAAAGACTTCAGGCTTGCCGTCCTTGTGTAGTTCAGAAGCAGCGATAAACAGCTCGTGCTATAATCCCTCCTCTTGAGGAGCTTACAGGCGCCGTGCGTGCAGGGCTGGTAATGCAGCCAAGGATGTGTTTATTTACTCCCCCTTTCTTTTCGGTTTTCCTTCCAAAGAGCCACGACAAGTCGGTCTAACACATAAGGCAAAGGAAATGAGTGAGGACAAAAGTAACTATCTCCATGCTGTGTTGTTACTTTGGTATACCTACAGCATCCTGGCTACAGATCAGTTTTAAATTGCTGGGGCGGGGAAGGGACATTCTCCTCCTCTATACGAAAATAAACACGATAACTATCCGTTTGTAAAATCCCAGACTTTAAGGGCCAAACGGTCGTTGCGACTGTTCGGCCTTGCCCCTGGGGGTGACAGGCTACCTCCTCGTACCCAAAAATTCCTGCACCAGAGCCGTCGGCGGGGCACGGGCACACCTCCCTCCCAGCAGAGATGCCACCGCCGCTGTGGGTGAGTTCTGCCAGAGCTTGATGCGCCCGACGGTGGAACGTGCCCCTTATTTCCAGTCTGGAGGCGTCGAGTTTTGGCTTCCAGCCACCGGGTTGCATTATGCCTTTGCCTATTAGATTAAAGAGCTATCTACTATCTGAACTATTTCTCCTGTGTAGGTATTAATAGATCACGATCAAGGCACCTCTTAACCTTCTCTCTGAGAAGTTAAATAGACTAAACTTCTTTATCTCTCACAATGAAGCAGGGGTTTCTGGGCTTTTCATCATTCTTGCCGGTCTCTCCAGCCTGCCCGATATCCGTTTGGAAACATGGATGCCACAAGCACGGAGAGCATCGCGGGACTGAGGGTAGGAGCAGCTGTGCTAACTCATCTCGGCTAAGGATCCTACCGTGGCTCGGCACACCTGCTTAGCCCACCGGGATCCCCACACCCTTGTCACCGGCCTGGGCTGACGGCCCTCTTAGCATCCCGTCTTACTCCCGAGAAACCTCCCAAGAAAAGGTTTACGAGCTTTCCTGGGGGCTGCGTTACTCCTAGCGCAGTAAACAACGTAAATGGGATGCAGTGCAGTCCTCTCCCAGCTTCGCTGCTCAGCTCCCAGCCCCGGTCACCCCTGCCAGACCTGTTTCCACCTCCCTTGAAGTGAGGTCAACAGGAAAATCACCTGCTGGTGGAGTCCCAAAGCCAGTATCAAAAGCTTTGTTGGACTTTCACATAGCATTGTATTTTTGTTTTCTTCTCTACAAGTGTACATCAGGCTCCATGGTATTAAACATGCCCCATAAATCACACTGTAGTCAGGTCAACACTTTTACGTGGCCTTTATCTTTCATAGTCCCATTTTCTTGGGAGTTCAAAATACAGTAGTAACTTTAACGCTGATTCTGTTATTTTTAATAAAAATCATTCACATACTGTGAATTTACAGAGGGGTTGGGTGGGTATTTATGGAGAGACTCCATGTTGCACTGGAGTGGAAAAGCGGGGGAGGGGGTGAAAGTGTCAGTGAAAACCAGAGATTAAAAATCTGGTTGAATAGCAGTTTGTCTTTGGGGCAACCCCCCCACCTCAACCAGTACAGTGCCGCTGCCTCCCTGCTGGTCCCAGCCAGCCTCCCCAGCTGGCTCAGACAAGTAGAAAAACCCTCAGGAAACTATTTCTCAGGGCTGCTTGGTGGCATCGGGTACGTTGGTCGCTTTGATCCCATAACGAATGACAGGGCTGCCAGAGCCAGCCCTGTGTGCCACCTTCGTGCCGTGCCGTGCCAGGCTAAGGTGCTCTGGTGTTCATACACCTGTGTCGTCTTGAAAACTTCTGTAAGTGGCTGAAGCATGGGATCATTTCATCACGGTGTAAGAGAGCAGGATCTCATAGAAGGGGAAGGTGACTTTACTGTGCAAAATCTCTAAGCAAGTTGGTGTTACCCGTTCATGCTCTCCTATGTAGAAACACCAAGATGCGTGTCCCCAAGGGATCTTCAGGACGTCTGTGACCCAGAGGACAGGGGATGCTGGTCATTGGGTCCTCCCTGTGATTTCTGCGTTCCTCTTGCTGGGCAACGATGAACTAGTTTTTTGGACTCCTCTGTCTGTTCAGAGTTGTCTTTTGCAACTATGTTCCTGCTGGGTTAACAGAAAGTAACAGCACTCTGGTGTCTTCTGCTAACGTGGCGTCTGTGCCGGGGCTTATCAGACCTGGGCTTGGCGATGCTCTGCATGACTGACTGGAAAAGCATCCTTGGTTATGAATACAGCCCTTCTTTTAGCCCTTGTTCTGCTGTGCCTCCGGTGCATACACACATGAGCTTGCATTTGTCCAGCATTCATACCAGTCTTAATATTTCCATTAAAAGCCTCTGCAAGGGCTACGAAGGGGAAGAGCCTGCCACCTGCTAGGCCTGGATGCCAGGTGTCCTGCGTGTCGGGGTAAATGAGAACCCCTCCCTGCTCACTGCCCAGGGCTGGGATGCTGGGCATAGAGGAGTGGGCTCTGCTGGATCTTGGAGCAGGACTGTCCCAGTACCCTGGGGTTTTGGGTCAGGTTAGTGTCCCGTTTTGGAAAAAAGAAGGGTGCAAGGTGTTAAAGTTTGTGTGGTGCTGGTTGTTCTTATTGTTACTTGCAATGCTTTGGGGTTTTTTTAAAGTTATTTTGAGTTTGGTATGTCCGTGGCCACCACATCTGATAGGGATCCCCTCAGAGCAGAGGCACCTTGGGAGGGACTGGCTGGTCCCCAGGGAAGGTGGGGAGGCTGCTGGATCCTGTTTGCAGGGCTCGAGACCAGAGAAAAGTCTGGCTGGAGGGCTGTACTTCTGTCCTGAGATAGTTGTGCCCCTGCCCTAACTCGGGGGTTCGCACGAGGTGAGGGGTACGGCTGCCAAAGGAGCACGACGGAGCGGGGTGTTCGAGTGGGAAGGGGCTGCCTGCCCGGCCACATGGCAGCAGGAGGCAATGGGACCCCCTGTGCCCCCAGCCCTGACCAGAAGAGGCAAGGGCTGTGTGTTCCTAGCATCCCGGAGCCGTGCCTCTGCCGGAGAGTCAGGCATGACCCACGCCACCGGCACGCACAGCGCCCACTCCGCCTCCCCAGCCCTTTTGATGTGGGTGTTGCGCTTCTGCGGAGCCTCGAATTAGCCCTCATTAAGTCCCTGGGGAAGCTGGAGGCATCAGTGGAGTCTCTCGTTTCAACCTTAAACAGCCTGAAGTTCACAAAGCCTCCGTGGGAGCCCGCATGCACCCGGGATGCACGTGAGTTGGTGCCATTCGCGTGGCGAGCCCGGAAAGCGCCCCGAGTGTCTGTCTGTCTCTCTAAGGACAGACGGGTCCCCATCCATCCCCAAGGACACCCTGTCTCCTCCAGCCACTGCTCGGAGGGTGCAGAAAGCTGCGCGCTGAAGCCCTGCTGGGTGCCAGCCCCGTACCCCCTTCCCCGAACCGCCGTGACATCCACGAGACGGGGAAAGGGCTGCCCCCACGCACCCCTCCTTGCCAGCGTGCAGGGGAGGGAAGGGGGTGAGCCCGCTCCCCGCCGGCTCTGTGCTGGCAAAGGTGGGCAACTGCTGCTTCACCCTGCCCTGACAGCCCCCCCACTCCCACCCCCGCCATCGCCCGTGTGGTTGGCAAAAACCTCCTGGCTCCAGAGCCGGGAGAGAAAAGGTTGTTTGCCATCTGACAGGTTACACAGCCGGGTCGCCATGGAAGTAATTTTTCCTTCTACACACCTCTTGGGTGCTGTGGGCTGGGAGGCTTTGCTGTCCCTCGTGCGGTAGGGCCCAGCTTGGCCCCGCGTGGCCGCAGGTGCCGGCTGCTCTCGCCGGATTTTCTTGGGGCCACCTTCCCCGGGGCAGGCGTCCCTTCCTTCCTTCCTTCCTTCCTCTGTTTTGCCTGTTTACTGGTGGCTGCGGGAGCTTAGCGTGTGTTTACTGGTGGCTGCAGGAGCTGCTGAGGGGCAGGCAGACCTGCAGACCTCCTCAGCCTGGCCGGGTCCCGCTCGGCTCCGTCCCGGCGAGGAGGGGAGCGTCCAGCTTCGGGGAGCGTTGGGGTGGCGGTGGCTGTGCTGAGCAGGGCTGCGGCATCGCCCCCAGGGGCCGGGGCTGGGCTTGCGGGAGGAATTCGGGTCTGGGGAGCCTGAAGAGATGGTGGTGGCACGTTGGGGCGGTTGAGGCTGGCGGAGAAGGGGGTAAGAGGGTAAGCGCAGAGGCCGCTCTCGTTGGGGAGCTCCAGAAGCGCCTGCCAGGTGCCTCGTCCTGCTGCGGCTGCCGGCTGCGGCCGGCATTACAAACCAGCCTTTTCATGGGGGCCCGGGAGGTCGGGGGCTGCCAGCGGCGGGTCGCGGGGCAGGCCGGCCTCCGCCGACGGCCGGGAGCGGGGGGCACCCGCCGCCCTCAATGCCGCCTGTGTCCCGGCCTCCGCCGCTGCCGACAATGAGCCCTTTCAGGGAGCCGGGGCCGGCCTAGACATGGCGGCCCTGCCTGCCAGCACAGGCTAGCGGGGCGAAGCAGGCTGCAGGCAGCACGCCTTGGGGGGGCCCCAGGGGTCGGGGTCCCCTCCTGCAAACCCGGGGGGCATCTCCCACCCTGGTGATGCCACTCCGGCATCGCAGCTCCCTCCGTTCCCGGGCACGCGGGTTGCTCGTTATCCGTGGGCTTCCCCCGCAAGCCGGGCTGGGGTGGAGGGTGGGGGGGGTCAGCGCTTTGGCCGAGATGCCGGTAGGGATTCCTGGATGGTCCCGTGGGGGCCGGGTGAGAGCCGGGGGTGGGGACCACGCAGCCAAAGAGCCCGCAGCACCGTGGCGCGGGACCAAGGCGTGCCGGCTGGGGTGCACTGCGGGGGGTTTGCTGCGGGCTTCTTGCTCGGGTAACTGTGGCTACTGCTGACGGTATCTGAGCATCAAAATCCCGGATTAGCTCTGTGACACAGATTCAGCAGGTGCCTCCCAAGGTCAGCCAGCACCCCGAGACCTCCTGCTCCCCCTGCCCCCGCTCGAGGCTTACCCATGCTCTTGGCTGCAGCTTTTTAGCCTCCAGCGCCGGCTGCTCTGCTGCTCTTATGGCTCTGCTGGAGGGGGGACAGGGGAGCAGCTCTCGTCCCCACGGGGCACCTCTTCTGCTGAGCCTGCGTGTCAGTGCTGCTTCTCCTCCAGGCATAATGCTGGAGCTGATCCCCAGGCTGCTGACCAAGCACGGGGACAGGAGCAGGCGAGGACGCTGGCTGGGGCAGGGATGCTGACTGGTCTCCCCAGACTGGGGCAAGAAGATGCCCTGGAGGCTCTCGGCAGCGAGCAGGCAGGGTCTCTGGGCCAGGACTGCCGTGCTCTGCGCAGGCGCTGCCTGGCTGCTCTGCGAGATGGCCCTACAAAAGGTTCGTGGGCTGCAGAAGTGAATAGTGGTATACATCTGTGTTTGTGCACTGTTCTCACTGCACCCAGCAACACCTCTCGGGACTGTCCCAGGGCCCGATCCTTCCCTGAGGAGCACGGTTAGATGTCACGTAGTGAAGCTGGAAAGAAGACGGGGTCACGGGTGGAGGAGAAGGCGTCAGTGCGAGAGGCCAGCTGGGGCACGGGGGGGCCTTGCTGGCTCCCCAGACAGGCTGCAGGAGACCTTTGCAGAGAGAAGGGGCTTGAACTCTGCATCAGGACACCATGGGGACTCCATATTGGAAGTTTTATGTCTTGAGCCCTTTTGTAGCCCCACATGTTTCAGGCTCTGACCCTATCCTTATTCTTCCCCAGTGGCTTCTCCTGCTGTCCCAGGCATCTGTCAAGCTCCTTGCTTGCACCTCCTGGTTTGACTTTGGTGGGCCACTTGCTTTTTCCACTTGTTCTTTTGTCGTGCCTCTTTTAGACCTGTATTGATTTCTCTTTTTGCGCGACTTCCACAAAAGCCGCTCTTTGCTCCCAGCCAGGGATGCCGCTTTTTGCCATCCCTTCGCTTCCCTTTGAAAACACTCGCCCCACTAACCCTTCCAAGCAAGAAGACGCCTCAGACCCCTGAGTACGGGTAGATGAAAGGCCTGGATGTAGTCCCCAGTGTAAACTGTGGCAGCTCTGGGTCTCCTGTAGTTTGAACAGCCTCCTCTGAGCTAGCAGTGCCTCGTCTACAATCCACCCTGTTCCCAACACAGCTGATCCAGAACTGGCAGCAACTTGGTGGGAGCCGAGGGGGGATAGTTTGGGTTTGATGAAACTGGCCTTTCCCAAGGAATACACTGGATGCCATCTCAATTCACTATGGCTTTCACCTGCCCACACGCTGCTCCGGGACCCCTAGATCCCTCCTGGGGATGGAATCGGAGACCACCACGGTGCCTGCAGAGTCAGGGTTTCTGCTGACGTCCTGTAGCCTTTGGGGAGGCAGAGGAGTTCTAGGAGGGATCTCAGGCACTCGCTGGGGATGAAATGCAGCCACCACTTTTGCCAGACGAAGAGGTGGAACTGGGAAGCTGCCCTGCTCCGTGAAGGATCGTGGCTTTGGCTCCCAAAGGAAAGGACGAGACCAGGCATCTGCCAGAACCTGGCTGGAGATGACGGTACTGCGGGAGAGCGCATGGATTGCCTGGTGCCCGCTGGAAATGCATCCACTTTTCCTTCTCCTTGCAGGCAGGAGACCCCTGAAGCCTTGGGGGCGGCAGGCGAGAAGGCTCATTGCCTTCCCCCCAAGCTGGGGCAGCCTGAGCTGCCTGACGGTGGGTTTGCATCCGACATGCACGGTTGCCATCTGCTCTGGAGCGATGCCGCCTGTCCCTGCTGCCCCCGCCAGCCCCCCCTCCCCTCTCCTGCCCTGCGCTGCCTGCTCCAGCTGCCCTCCCAGCAGAGCCGGCAAGCCAGGCACATTAAAAACTTAATGCAAAACTAATTTGTCAGCCACAAACAAGTGGCAAAGGCTTTAGTGCCTTTTCTTCTCCTTTTATTCGACTCCCCCCGGTAGAGGATGCGTGCCTCCCACCTCCGCCGAGCGAGCTCTGACTCACTGGTCGGAGCCGGGGGGGGGGCTGCTGACCTGTGCCTGGGCAGAGTTTAGCCCCTTGCAGCTTGGGAAAGGTCTGAGGCCACCCCTAAAGGGGGGGGATGGATGGACGAACAGGCGATTAGGGTCAAAGGAAAACAGGCTGGAAGAGGGACCTCAGGAGGTCTCGGGCCCAACCACCTGCTCAAAGCAGGGTCAGCTATGGGGTCAGACTGGGTTGCTCAGGGCTTTATCCAGTTGGGTCTTGCAAAACTCCAAGGAAGGAGGATGCCATGACATCTATGGGCTTTTTCTCCTCAGATAGTGTCACCAGGCCCAGTTTCCAGGACTCTGAACTGTGTGGGGAAACTGGGCCTCCACCTGCCAGGGGAAGGGTAGGGTCCAGCTGGTTGGCCTGGTGGCCATGCTTCATGTTTTGCTCTGGAGCAAGGGTAGAAAGACAGGGGGTCCCTACAACTGCAGGTTGAAACTGAGAGCAGGATTTGAGGTTGGACATGTCCTTGGCACGGCTGAGGCAATTGATGGGCAATCTGTGCCTCTGGAGAGCCCCACCGGTGTCCTGGAGCACCACATCCAGCCTGGGGTGGTTGTTCAGCAGAGGCTCAAACAGACCGGGGCGGTTTGTAGAAAATCAGGAAAACAGGCTGGAAAGCTCGTGTGTGAAGAGAGACTAAAAGAGCCTCATGTGTGGCTTGGCTAGATGGAGACAGGGTAGCGGGGTGCAAATACTCAGGGGAGGAGGGAGAAGAGGGATGAAGCTAGAGAGAAAGGGGTGAAAGCGGGTGGGAAGCTGCCCGGTAATCCCAGGTCCGAAGGTGCAGAATGGTCCCCGGAAAGGAAGGGGAAAGCTTTCACGTCGGCCTGCGCAAAACTCCAGGGGGAATACCCCCGCGTGCCGCAGGGGAGGCATGCGGCCTGGCCTCTGCTCGGGCTGCTGCGGGCAGAGCGGCAGCGAGGAGCGGGTGACATCTCCAGAGGAATCCGCTCTTCACGTGGCGCCGGCGACTCACCGGCACCTCGGAGCTGAGTGGCAGCCAAGGTCTAGGCTGGTCTAGTTTAAAGCTCTAGGTCAGCGTTGGCATCTGAATAGCTGCTGATACCTACGCAGTCAACGTGTAGATGCACGTTTAATATATCAGCATGCACGCAGAAATGCAGCAATTCAATACAAACTAAACACTGGTGCGTTATACTAAATGCATGTTAATCCAACGTGCTTCGTATTTCTGCATAGCTATGCACTGAGTGTGCGGTGAGGTATTTGAATTTGTAGCACCTACTACTACCAACTCACATTAAACCATGTATTTATCAGAATTGGTTTTTTTGACGTATATAATATACCACGAGAAGCTACGAATCTTCTTAGCCTTCCAAAATCTTTTTTTTCCCCTAGTTAATATGTCTGTGATACCGGGTCAGTGGGGGTCAGATCCTTAGGGGCTCTGAAATAGCAATGCCACCTCTTCCCCCACAGGCACATCCCTGCCACGGCGCCGGCACAGGAGGTGTTACCGTGGAAATCTCCGCGGTGGAAGTATTGGGATTTCCCTGCTGTCATTTTTAGGCTGGATCATTCAGAGCAAATGCTGTCGTAAGTATCTCTTTACTGTACTCGTGGCAGAACAGCATGTGTGTGCCCACTTGTCCCCCCAGCGCTCCCGTCCGCCGACACGGGGGGCAGTGGGGGCTAGAGCTGCTCTGGGGGATCTGGGAAGGAAGGGTTGGTGAGTGGGGCTGTGGGCACGGGGGGGCTCGGGAGGGCAGCCCCAGCGCTGACCTCGCTGCAAGAGGGCTGTACAGCAAAACCAGTGCCCTGCCCAGCTGCCGGGCAGGGTTTGCAGGGGAGCAGCACTGGGAGCGCTGGCAGGGCCAAGCCCTGGTGCCCCTGGGGCTGCAGGGATGCTGCAGGCGAAACTGCCTCGAGGAGTGAAAACAGTCGAAGAGCGGGAGAGAAACCCAAAAGAAGCGGCTTCTGGGAAAAATCTCAGGGTAAGGAATAGGCTCCAGCCTCAGGAACTGTGTGGTCTCAGGCAAAAGCGTTCAAGCGCTGGCCAAAAACCAGCCCCATCCTCTCTCACGCCTATGGCCCAGTGCTGGGCTGTTGGGCGCTCCCAGCCTCCCCGTTGCCCTCGGGCAACGAGAGGTCACCCCACTCCCTCCTGGCTGTTTATAACCCATTCTGCAGCCCCGGGGGTGCCGGCCAGCACACGGCAATAAGGATGGATTTAGCTGCCCGTGGTCCGGTGTGGCGGTATTCAGGCTGTCCCGTCTGCCACAACTTCCACCCTCAAGGACCGCGGGTGGTGCCCACGACGCCGGGCAGCTCTGCGGACCTTGTCGGTCTTGGGAGAGTTTGAATCGGCAAAGCTCCGGCCCCGCGGCACGGTCGTGCAGAGCCAAGGTGCGAGCGTGTCTGAAGATTCAGCAAAGTAACTGCTTTGTCCCAGCTGCCTTCCTCGACCGCTGTCTGGAAAAGCGAAGGATAATGCGCTCAGGCAGTCGGTGATGGATGGCAGGGCGAGTCCTGAGATGAGGAGATGGATGGTACCACTTGCGGGAGGAGCGGGAGAGAGGCTGAAGGGCAGGGGCAGCCCGTGGCCACTGGAGCCGTGCAGAACCGCTGATGGGGGGGGGGGGGGTTCCAGACCC
>JAVJGG010000032.1:20664407-20678248 GCA_035590195.1 Aviceda cuculoides
CAGACCCTCAGCGTTGCAGCAAGGTCCCAGGAGGCTGGAGGTGTGGGGGGGAGGCCTGGCGGCGGGGTGGGGAGGAGGTGGAGAAGCAGAGCTGCTTGGCTTAAATTGCTTTTGCATCTTCTACCTCCTGAGCGGGTGGGATGGGGTGGGAGAGGAAGGACCGCCACCACCCCGTGCCCGTTGCTGCCTCAGGAAAACAGGCTGCCGTCATCTCCACCCCTGGGTGAGTCACTGCCACGTTTGTCACTGCCAGGTTAGCTGAGGTGTGCGGAAGGCAGCGGCTCTCATCGGCCTCCGGAGAGAGCTGAGCTGGCAGCCCCCAGTGCCAGCCCCCCCCGACCCGCTCCACGCTGAACGCCGGGGGGGCGAAGCACTGTCGCCAGTGGAGGCGGGAGGAAATCCCAAGGGAGAGCATGACAAACCATCTCGCTGTGCTGACCCCATGGAGTCTGCACCTTGCAAGTCCCCAGAGGGACGATGGCACCTGGGTACAGCGCTGATTAGGAGCAGTAGAAACACCCGAGGGGCTGCCTGCATCCCGCTCCCAGCGTCTTCTCGCTGGAGGTGTGGGAGACGTGGGGGGCAGGGTCTGTCCCGTAGCACTCAGCTGCTCCGGCACCCCTGCTTCCAGCTGCGGAGAGCACCTGCCACGGAGGGGTCTCCTCCCCGGGGTGCAGAAACACCATCAGCTTGGAAAGAGGGAGGAGAAAGGGGGAAGAGGTGGGGGCCTGAACTACCTTCTCAGGCAAACAGCAATTAAAGCCTGTCCCGGGAGGCGTAGCACACCTTTAGTTGCGAGTGAGGGTTTAGTTTTCTTTCGATGGGCAAAAAAATGGTAAGAAGCAGCCTCCCTCCGAAGTGTCAGGCAGCTCCTGAGCCTGCCTCCCGCTTGCAAGCTCTCCCTTTTCCACAGGGTTATAAAACAGGCAGTGCTTGTTGGGTGCAAAGAGAGACAGTGAGTCCATTACTGTCCACAGGGCACCTGCTGTTTCTGTCATTTCCAACCAGCGCCGTGAGAGGGAGAGTCTCATTTCTGCAGTAATCCCTGTTTCCCAACAGCAGAGACAAATGCAGGCTGTATCCAAAAAAATGGCAGGGAAAAAAACCCGATATATCCTTCTAGCTAAGGGCTGTGCTGCATCTCAACACAGCCCCCTTCTCAGCTGTGGGGAATCTGTGGAAGGACAGGGGACACCCAAAATGTGCTCAAACCCACCCAAGAGCAAACTGCTATCCTCCTCTCTCCAGGTCAATGAGGAGAGAGGAAAGCCATGTGCTGGGACCCGGAGTTTCCAGGAGCACTATCCTCTACTACAGAGTCACAGCTGAGTTTTTGGTCCAACCAAGCGGGGAACTTGGGAACAACTGTGTGGTCTGGGGTTAAACACAAATCCACCTAGGATGGAAAGTGGGTCGGGGAGATCTCTGCTCAGCTCGCTAACAGGTTAATTTGATTCCTCGTTTAGTCAGAGCAGAAGGAAATCGTGGGCTTCAACTCCCACCCTTCCCTTTGATCTCTGGTGATTGCTGCAGGCGCTTGCTTCTTTCTGCAAGGATTAGATTCAGACCCCAAAAAGCTGCTGGTTGTTTGCAAGGCGAGATGCCAGAGTGGGGCAAGCAGCAGTTTGAGGATGGGGATGGGAGAGCCCCTTCCCCTGGCAGGGCAGTGCTAGGAGAGGAGTGCTGCTTTGGTGAGCAATCAGGGCATCTTTCCCCACCTGGCTCCCGTTCAGCTTGTCCCTCCCTCCCCAAAAGCTTCATCAAGGCCAAAGCACGGGCTTGTTTTGCCCATCAGCCCTGCTAACCTTGCCTCTGGGCCGCAGCAGCAGCTCTCCAGGGCTCGCCATCAAGGACGCCCGGCTGTTGCCACCCTCCCTGCAAAGTGCCGCGGTGGATCCGGGTCTCCCTCTCCCCAAGGAAGCGGAGGCACCGTGAAGGTCAGCACTAAAATAAGCTGCTCCCATCTCTGCTTTCGGGTCGTGGCCGTGGGGGAGCTGTGGGGTTCAGCTGCCCGAGCGCTGGGCAGCCTGGGTCCGTCCGTCCTGCCGCTGCCAGGGCTTGCTCCACCTGCTTTCGGGGGAGGTGGGGTGCAGCCATCCGAGCATTGTTGGTTTATTTTGCAGGCGATGATGATAATTTTCTGCCTGCTGCACGCTCTTTAATTAACAGCTCAGAGGATGTGGGGCGAGAGGCGTAATGAGCGCTCCGTTTGCATATCAAAAGGCAGCATCATTAATATCCCTGCGCTCACCAGAGCTCTCCCAAGGCAGGCAGGTGGCAGGCGGGGACGCCGGTGGGCGGCTGAGGCCGAAAGCCCTGTTGGGTGGGCGAGGGGCTGCTGGGCCGGAGGGTGCGTGGAGCTGGGGGGTGGGCAGGGAGCGGGCAGCCGCAGCCTCCTGCCCTGGGGTGGCGAGCAGAAAGGTTTTGCCAAGGGGCTGCGTAACAGGGCGGTTTCTGAGCGAAGGGGCAGCTCGCCGAGGGTTTTTGACTAAGTTGCCCAAATGCAGCAAGAGCCCAGGCTGGAGGAGTTGTCCCCGGGTGACCCCTCGCTGGCTGGTGCCAGTGGAAGGCTGCGCTGAACTGGCTGATTGTTCAGATAAAGCTTATCCTGTTACCCAGGCTGTTTGTCGCCGTACGGCATTTGCACAGAGAAGTCCCTGTAGATCTCAATTTGGCCATGCTCAGCCAGCAGGATTAAATGTTCCCTTGCTTCTGTCTCCTGCATGGAGGAAATCAGCTACCTGGGTGACAGTTTACTCCTACACAGGCACTCGTCTTTCTTTCCTCAACTCTCTTCTAATTAAATATAAAAATTCCCCAGGGGATGGGGGAGATGGCATGCCAGGGCATCCTTGGATCTCCTTGCAAGTCCAGCTGCAATGTCCTTACTGGGAGACCATCCTTGCCAGGTTCCCGAGGCTTTTTGTCAGCAAGAGGCTTATTTTGGGTACTCGGGTTAGCCCATCCACTTACTGTCAGCCAGAGGCTAAACAGACAGGCCCAGGCGGGACTGGTCCGGCAGGCACTTGGTTTCTCCGCTGCAAAGCTGGGGGAAGTCTTCGTGGCCTTTGCAAAGTCCTGGGATGAGGAATGTGATGCCCAGGATTTCTGCTCTGCTCCCGCTGTCTCTCAGCTCCTCCTGCTTTGGCACAGGCTGCGTTCGTGTGGGTAACCTCACCCGCGTGGCCTCAAGGAGATGAGGATTTGCAGCCTCTGGAGGAAGGGGCTGAAAGAATTTCTAGAGCCTGATTTTTCTCCTTTGTCATCCTCCCAGTTAGGCAGGGCATGTCAGATATTGAGAGATACTCTAAGGGGCTGCACGCAGCTAAGCAGCAGACAAACCGAAAGACCAAGGGGGGAAAATGCGTTGGTAGAGGTGTAGCAAATACCTGGCTCTCTTCCTCCCTGCCCAGCCACACTTGGAAACGCTTTCGGAGGAAGTAACCATATCTGAACTGAAATACATGCACCCCCTCAGTTGAGGAAACCCTGCCTGTGTCTCTGCCTGAGCCCCTCCATGGCCAGGGGAAGGATGGGGCAGGTTTTGTGGGGTACAGGAGCTCTGACTGGGTAGCAGAGCATGTTAGCAAAGGGACTTCTGCCCCCCAAGTTCATTATCCATGCCTCCAGTCGACAGAATAAACTGATTTCTGTGCTCTGCCTCGCAAATCTTATACAAAGGCCAACCAAGCAAATGTAGGCTTAAGGCAAGCATGTTGCAGGGCAAATTTACTACCAGGTTCCTCTAAGCCAGTTAGGGGTGGAACAACACAATGATCAAATTAAGGCCACAATTAAGATGAAATTGATGGGTCTGAATGTTCAAGTGCCAAGCGAACACAGCAGGTAATCACATCAAACTCTGAGGCTGATATTAAAAAGGATGACACGGTGTTCATCTTCCTTGTGCCGTGATTGTCAAAAGAACAGCTGAATCACTTTCAGGTGGGTCTCCAGCCAGCACCCTGCAGGGGTGGACCCAGGGAAGGAGCTGCAGGACATGCAGGTCCCGAAAATCGAGCACCTGCTGCCAAGGGAAACTCCTGGTACCAGTCCTCCACCTCCTGGAAGCTGAAGCCACTCAGGGTGGGGTGGCACGGAGGTGCCACCAGACCGTTTGCCTCTTGGATTTGTTGAAAGGACACAGGCAGAAGAGGAGAAGTACGTTTAAACCAGTATGAGTTTGAAAAGCTCTTGAGCAGGGCCACCAAACACCTCCTTGGATTGACAGGTCTTTACAAGGTATTGTGTATGGACATCGAGCACTTGAATTTTAGCATTTTCATCCTGTCTAGTGAGCCAGATATGCACTCCCTGACACGCTGCCTTCCTCGTTTGGCTGGGATCAGAGCAAAAAGTCCGTGTAAACGAACTTTCCTGTCATCTCGAAAGATCTCACTTCCTTCTCTGGAGGGTTTTTTGAATTTTTCGTTCCAGCAATGCTGCTCTGTCCATAGCTCTTTTCCTTGGGAAGGAAAGGAGCTGCTGCCCGTATACCACCGCAGGAAGGATGTATAGCTCGCGTGGGGCCCGTGGCAGTTTGCGATTCGCAGCACGAGCTGCTTTGGTGAGCAGATGTCTGGGAGGAGGAGGCCAGGAGCTTCCTTCGCTTGCGTAGCAAGGTCTTGGTACGCCTCCTGTTTTGGAGATCACTTTCCTGAGGAGCATTTGGCAACTCGTTTGTGCAGCGGGAGGAAGGATTAACCGTGAACATCGTCGCTGGCATATCTGACCAAAACCCAGGGACTCTCAATATTCAAACTGAAAAGGAGGAGCTGGTACAGTGCGTGTCCCACGCAGGTGCCGGGTGCTTCTTAGCCCTGTCTCTCATCGCTGCCTGTCATTTACCTCCGCTGCTTCGGTGCCCCGTTCCCTTTCCCACAGGGGTCGGGGGCAGCCAGCCGTGCCCATCGGCAGCGTCGGGGCACACGTGTGGGGCATTGGGTGGGAGAAGAGGCTCCTTCCCCAGGCAGAGGGGACACAGCGGTCGGGGTGGCTGGCACAGCATTGCTCTTTGGGGAGAAATCCTGGCCATCCTTGGTTTTTTGCCAGAACGGTTTAATTGAGTTTCCTCAGGGAGAAGCATTTCCATCTAATTCAGCTCTTAATTAACCCCGTGCACCCCAAAGAGGCTCCGCAACCACTTGTAAATTAAATATGAAAAGCATTATTTATCTAGGAATAGCAGGCTAATGGCTGCAGCTCTGACGTTTATAGTTGCTAATGATGATGAATCTAGGAGAGAGAAGTTGGGAAGGGAGTGGAGGGGAAGAGTTTCTTCTCTCTTAAAAGATACAGAGCCAAATGTCTAAGGGCCATGTTCCTGGGGCACAAGTGGACTCTTTCTTCCTTTGACTAAAAATGAATGTGAAAGGAGCATGGGAAGGCTGGAGGAATATATTCCCAGTGTAATAACCTGCGTCCTCTACTGCGTTGGGCAAGGTGAGCTGTGGGGCTGGTGTCACTAGGCTCGTGGGGAAGAGGAAAGTCGAATCTGCTTGCTGCGATGGGAAATAATTTTGCAGCTGATAGGAGCCAGAAAGAACTGCCAGGAGCCTTCTGACCTTTCCCAAGGAGAGGGTGAAGGGGCAAGGTGCCAAGGGCTGATGCACTCGCCTCTCGCCCCTGCAAGCCCTTCTGCGAGCCTGGGTTTCACCCCCAGCGGGGCGACGGTTGCTTAACACAGGCTCTGTTTGTTGGCATCAAAAAAACCCCCATGTCCTCTCAGGGGGCTTGGAGGGAGAGAAAAACCAGGAGAGTGGCAGGTCGGGGCTGGGATGTGCAGGGGCTGGCTGGGCAGCAGCCGGCAGGGCCGGGGTGCCAGGGCTGCGTGTGAGCTGGCTGGGGCTGGAGCAGCCCCGGGAGCCTCCGGCTCGGCGTTTCCCTAAAGCTTTCCGCTTCCTATTCCATCTCCGCTCGAAGGTTTTGTCCCGTTTTGCAAAGCTGCCAGCCTTTTTGGCGGGCGCGAGGGCTGAAGACAGCCGCTCCGCCTTCTCACGCAGGGAGGTTTCTTCCCAGCCCAGATGGAGGATATTCCCGGTGTGGTGTTCCCGCAGGGCTCGGCATGGCTGGCGCTGCCAGGAGCGCTGATGGGTACACAGGTGTCACTCGGACCAGGACGGTTGTGGGATAGTGAGGATGGGGCGATGAGGGCCAGGTTTGGGGCAGTTCCCCTGCTATGGGATGCTGAGAAGCCTCAAGACTGTCAAAGGTGAGAGTTTCTTTTCCGGAGAGCTTTCCTTGTGCCGCCCTCCCATCGGACATTCATCATCCCGGCCAGCAGAGCAATATTAACCCTTGCTAGCAAGGTCTGGACAGGCAGGAGCTCTCTCGCTGCCTCTGGGTTGCTGCGGACCCCTCGGCGGTGGCTGGGGCAGGGTGAGGAGCGAGGCTGGCAGAGCCGATGCGGAGTGATCCGGCCCCCCGGGGGTCTGGCAGAGATGGGGTAGCCAGAGCCCCAGGCACAAGGCTTCCTATCCCTGTCACAAAGTGTCATCGGTAATAGTGACGCTCTGGGTTTCGTTGATATCTGTGCATCTATCTAACCCAGCGTTGAATCTCACTGAGTTTCTGGTCTCAAACAGCTGTTTCCTGGGGAAAAAAAAAAACCACCAGCATTTAGTCTCACGACGAGTGAAGTGGCATTTTCCTGCCTTGTTCCTGCTTTTCACTCACCAGCCTCCTGCTAGGCAACAGGGAAAACTGGGTTTTCCCGTCTTCTGCCTGCCACCTGTGATTTTTGCAAGCCTGCCTCACGCCTCCCCTCCCTGAGGGTTGGGGTCCCCATCCCTCAGGCTCCCCGCTCCTCTCGGTGGTCCCCCCTGCAGCCCTGCCCCCTGCCCATTCCCGTGTCACTTGCCGTGTGTCTCCCGACCCGTCTCGGCTGGGCCGAGGCTCCACCGGCCGCTGCTGCGCCTTCCGCAGGGAGTGTGGACCAAGCTGTGTCCGGAGCAGCCCCAGCCTCCCCTAGGGAGGCTACGGAAACCCTCCCAGGTTTACAAAACCTGCAAGTTTTGCGCTGCGGAGCGCATTTCTTTGCATTTGTCAGCATCAGTACAATTTGTCACTGTACAGTACCTTCAGGACCCTCTGAAGCTCCTTGCTGTCTCCCGTGCTCAGGAACCACCTGAAGAAGTTTGCGCTTGCTCCTATCTCCTGCCCCTGCTCCTCCATCCAGACCATTAACAGGTCTAGCACCATCCCAACTTCACTGCTGCTAATCCTCTGTTGTTATAAACCCCAACTATTTGTCCTCTCTGCTTTGGGACTCCTTGCCGGTCTCCCATGTGGGAAAAGACGGTGCCTTTTGCACCCCGGCTAATTAGCTTTTTTAGCAGCCGTCTGGACAATCTTTTGTTGGAGGAGCTCTAAATAAATAGCCACTTCGTTGTTCTGCATCCGCCTCTGGGCTGATACGTTCAAGGAAATCTGGGAGATTAGTGAGACATGGTTTTCCTCTGAGACATGCACACTGGGCTATATTATGAGATGTTCTGTTTTTAATTATCATTCCAATCAATTTGGTGCACACAGATGTGCAATTTACTGATCTGTAATTCCCCAAATTACCCCTGGAGGCTTCATTTTTATTGTCAGTGTAACATTTGCTACCAACTATCTGTTGTTTGTTTTTGGGGGGGAAGGTTTTCTTCTTGTTGTTTTTTGTTTTTACACCTTTAGCCATCTGCTCTCCAGAAATCCATTTTGGCTCATTTTTTCTTTCTTGTTACCTGCCGTAGTTTCTTGTTGCCAGGAGAGGTTTTGATTTCCCCGTTTGGGAGTATCCCTCACATATTGCAACCGAGGTGCAGGAACCTGGAGTCTGTTCTGGGCTCTGGCAGTGATTTATTCTGCGGTCAAACCCTTTCTGCTATAACCCCGTCTGGGTTTCCCTGCTGTAGCAGACAGACACGGATCCCACCGCAGCTCCAGGTATACGGCTTAATTAATTAGTGCTTGTAGAGTGCAATCAGGAGGTTGTGGGGAAGATGAACCTATCATAAGTGCCCTCTTTACAGAGATAGGTAATAGCTCTTTTTGGGGAGCTGCTGGCAAGAGGTTGAGGTGGCTCACAGGGCTGGCACAGCCAGACCCTCCGTGGGGAAGGAGGGCGTTTGCGGCATCTCCTTGAGGAGATGCAATTTCCTCTTGGGAAATGGGACAACCAAGCCAAGACACGCAGCGGGATGGAGGAGTCTGCGTCTGGCCCGAGAGCCTGCTCTGCCTCCTGGGGCACGTTCCCCACGGGGCCAGGTGCCAGCCTGGCAAACCCCTCTCCCAGCCATCCCAGGACTTGGCCATGCCCCTGCCACCCAGGAAAAGCCTCTCTGCGTCCCAGCCCTGCATCCTTGTCCCCAGGGCATCCTGGCCCCAAGCGGCTGTCCCCATATTCCCCCACGGCACGGCTCACTGGCCGTGTGCTCAGCACTGGCATCCTCCTGGATGTTCTTCATCACGCACTCCTGGGATGCCCCAGATCCCGGGGGGTGCTGCAGCTCTCCTCTGCATATACTCTGAGGGTGCTTAATTATTAATAATGAATCCTTCCAGCCCTGCTATGATGTAGGGAGCTGCAGACGAGCTTGTAGCCCCTTGGGTCCTCCATATGGGGCCTAGGCGAGAGACATGGGGGAGCTTTAAATCCAGTCCTTGTGACGATGGGGGACCTGGGCTGCCAGTGCTGCAGGGTGCTGCCGGAGAGGGAGATTTAACAAGCACAGCGACCTGGCACTGGCAGTGCGTGCTAGGCTGGAGATAATCTCAATTTAATTCTCTTCCAGATAATCCAGTCTCGGATGTGGTCCCATGCTCCCTGACCCAGTAATCCTATTGCCACGGAGCCTGTTTAATGGGGAAGTTGGTGAGGGCTCCTGTGAATCGGCTTGGGGCATCCCCCCCGGTCCCCAGCTCTTTGTCTGTCACTCTTGCCTCCCCCATTCCTACCCAGCACAGATCTGGCACCAAAATATTCCCTTTCTCCCTGTGTGGCCTCTTCCCAGCTCTCCTTCCTTCCCTCTGGCCCCCGAGAGAGACCCTCAGCTGCCCAGAAGCAAGGAGCAGGCAGGGAAGGGGAATCCGGCTCCCAGACGTATTTGCTGGGCAGCCGCGAGGTGATCTATCTGGCAACACCAGCTAGACACCAGTTTGGAAAGGGGTGGCTGTGGTGGTGGGGAGGGGCAGAGCAGAGCAGCCCTCCCTCGTGCCCCGGCTTTCAGGTAGGATGCTGGCGTGCGGGGAAGCACCCCGACAGCAGCGGTAAGGAGATCGCTGGGAGGAAATTAGGGTTGTAAAAGTCAAAGCCAGATCTGCCGGAAAGGGAGGTGGGTTTATGGTACAAAATCTCTCAGAGGGCTGATTTGCCCTGCTCAGCCTCTCCGACTCACGGCCACCCTGAGCTGTGTCCCCAGGGTCGGTACTGGGTGTAGGTGGGGGAGAGGGGACGCTGGTCACCATGCCCTTGCTGTGTGCCTGGGGTTCCTCTGGACGAGTGATAGAAGCCAGTTTTCAGATCTTTCCTCTCTGGTAGGAGCGGTCTTTGGCTTTTATCTTCCCGTAGGGCAAACAGAAAGCAACCGCGCTGCGCTGCAACCCCGCTGCCGTCCTCCTCGCTAGCAAGCCGGTTGCCCGTCCTGGGGCCAGAGCAGAGCCCAGCCGCCTGGTCCTCCTCACTTTGGTTAACTGGAAACACAGCCCTTCCTCGCCGTCCCTGCTGGCGCTGACACACGTGCGTTCGTATTTGTATTTCCAGGGGTGCGGGGTTGGAAACGTTGACCCTGAGGGTGCGGGTACCCATTCACGCTACCGAGGGTTACTCGAGCGGTTTCCCTGGGTGCCTGGTGACCACTCCGCAGCTCGAAACCTTCCTCGGGGATGGGTTATCTCTGCGCCAGGGATCCACGTTAGCTCGGCCGGGGGGGGGGCTGGCCGCACCTCCTGGTGACTTGCCAGGGCTTGCTGGGTTGCTGCCAGCCCGCGGAGGACTCCGACCCTCCCTTTTGGCTGTAAAAGCTACTTGTTCGTGGACAAGTTGTTCCTGGGAGGCACGCAGTCAGGCAGTGCGGTCCTCTGGGGACATCAGCCGTGCCTGACTGACAGCCTGCGCTCCCTTGTCGGCTTCCCACCGTCCTCCTCCGAAAGGCCGGTGGGGCTCGGATGCTGCCGTGCTCCGCGGGTTCCCAGCGGGAGCCTTCACCCTCCGCTGGATTTGGGAGTGAGACCGCAGATGTTCGGCTCCTTGGAGCCAGACAACAGGGAAACAACCTGTTCCTGTTCCTCTTCACGCTTCCCTGGGCTGACACTAAGGGCAGATTCAATCATTTTGGGCCTGGATAGGAAGCAGAAAGGTGAAGTGTCCTGAATTGCGTGGGGAGGGCCGTGTCTTTTCTGCATTGCCCCTCACCCTGCATCCCATCCTCAGTGAGAGCGAGGCCATAGAGGAGACAGGACCGCAGGGTGGTGGGTTCAGTCCAGGCTCTGGGTGGCTCCCGAGATGCCCTTTCCCATCAGCTTTTCCTGAAGTGTCTCTCCTTGGCTCTCCAGCTGCCCCCGCGGAGCTGGAGCCCTACGGATGTGGTGGGTGGCTCTGCTAAAACCATCTTTTGAACCTGAAGTTTTACAGGGAGACGCTTCATCTCTCGCTCTTTCGCTCTCGCATGCATATTCAGCCAGAAAAAGTGCTGTTCCCCTAAGGTGAAATGCTAGGATATTAATTTTCTGAAGTTCTCGATAAGCTATTGAAGATTAATTTTAGGGAAAGCCGGGGGATATGATGGATTGGAGCCCAAGCCTGCTTAAATATGCAATATTAAAAATTGATCGTTGTCTCTCCTTGTCATACACCCTGCCCGGTGTCTGGGGCAATCCCACAGTCTGACAAAAAGCCAGGAAAATACTCAATAAGCCCCATGCCCAGCTGAGTGCAGATTTTAATAACTTGTGTTGCCATTATTATTTTTAAAATCACTTTTATGAGTTTCTGTTTTGTTTAATGACTGGCTCTGTTGTGCAGATTGACAGCTGGGAGCTTGGGAATCCTCCTCTACCTGCTGGGCTGCGAGGCATCACCGCCCAGTACAACCTGCTTCCCTGTCCTCCCTGCCAGCCCCTGCCGTGGGGACGATGCTCCGGGTGACCAAGGAGCCGCGGTGAGGGCAGCCCACGGTGGGATGGGGAGGCCGGCGGGTGCAGGGGGCTGGTTCAGCCTGGAAAACCTCCAGGCCCCGTGCAGCATCGTTCACGTTTTAGAGGCTTGCCCAAATCCTGACCGCAGCAGGCAACGCTTGGCGTGCGGAGGGGAGTTTGCGTCTCTCGGTTTTACCTGGTTCAGTAGGGGCTCTGGGGCAGTTAGTCCCTTTGCATCAACACGGCGTTGTAAACATTGACTCTGACGTTTCTCACTTGCAGAGAAACAACTAAATCTTGCCAAAATGTTGGAGTTCATCAAGGCAACAATGAGCTCTTACGGGTATTTTTGAGGTTGGCTGCAAAGTTAGGCTTCCTCTGCAGCGTAAGGCCCAAGATGACTCTGTTGGGGCACTCGGCAGCGAGGAGAAAGAAGGAGAAAGCTCTGTGGGATTCATCTTTGTCCCTGTCTGGCTGAGGGGAGTCCAGGCAAAGTCCATCTGATCCGCTCTGATCAGAAAGCTGCTGACATTTTTTCCCTCCCCGCAGTTAATGACTGCAGGAGCAGGGATTTGCTGGCATTTGCACTTCAGAGAGCTGCGAGGGGAGAAAACGGGTCCTGCGGAGGGTGCAGGGAGAACAAGAGGCATGGTGTAATCGGGCTTTTCTAGCCAAGTTCCATTTTCTGTGAAGCTGAGCAGATAAGCAGCGTAGCGTTACAGAGACACCGCAGTGACTGATGGGACGTAACGTTCTTCAGGGCCAGTTTGACCACTGGCCACGATTTTGCCGTCCACCGAGGATGACTGAGGTGCAGCTGGACTGCAGAGGCACGTGTGCAGGGCCCTAAGGGGCAGCAGTGTGACCCCTTTCGCCACGCAACCCCTGCAACAGGGTTAGCGCAAGGAGCCACAGTTGAATACAGAAGAGTAGCACACTTGAGCCAAGAGCTATTATTTGCTAAAGGTCCAATCTTCCCTGATTTGCACTTGGGCTGTAGTAGCACTTGTCCTAATGATTCATCCGTGCTCTTCATCGCAGCAGGCTGACAGTGAGGGGTGAGCGCGTTTCTGCGGCTCCCAGGGGCGCGCAGGCTGCGCTCGGGGTGCTGTGCCCCTCGTTAGCGGCCCCTGCCAAGGGATGTGTTCAAAACAGCTGCCCGGCCAGCCCGAAAGCAATGCCACCCGGCCTCCGCGGCTGTGGTCAGCGGTGGCCTCCTCCTCCTCCTCCTCCTTCTTCCTCTTCCATGTCCAGAGGACCAGGAACGGGGAGGCCCAGCAGAAAGCCACGACGAGGGGGAGAGCGCACCAGCAGCAAGCCCTGCCTTGAACGGGCAATCAAAAAAACCATTACAGGCAGTGATACGCCGGCCTGTGTGCCGGGGAACAGTGGTGTGGTCCCTGCTACTGGTGGTGCAGCTGGCCCGCATGGGCACCGCTGCTGGTTTTGCTGCAGCCTGCTTGGAGGACCAGGGTGGTGGCCGCAGCTGCGGCGTGAAACCCCCAGCGATGCTCGCTGCCGGTTTTGCTAGGTCCGAGACGTGTGACCCGGGGGAGCAGGAGGGGTCGGAGCGCTTCTCAAAACCCTTTGAGAGGGACTCGGAGCTGCCCCAAACGCGCGAGGACCTCGCCGAGGTCTTCTCGGAGAATTTTGGAGACCTGTTGTCACGCCTGTGCACCACACGTGTGGGTCAGCCGCGTTTACGGGAACGGTTAGTTCTATACGA
Organism: Aviceda cuculoides; assembly: GCA_035590195.1. Lineage (NCBI taxonomy): Eukaryota > Metazoa > Chordata > Aves > Accipitriformes > Accipitridae > Aviceda > Aviceda cuculoides. The sequence goes on from JAVJGG010000032.1 coordinate 20,677,255, forward strand.
AACTGAATTTGGGCCCAAAATATGCCAGCTGGCTTGAAGCAAGTACTGAAGAACGGGCACAGATGTTACACAGGCAGTGGTTCCAGGTCACTTTGGTTGGTACTAGTTCAGGACACAGCATTTTTATGATTACAGTTAACAACATAACAGAGCACGATGTTCTGCAGCGTGACCTCCTCGATACCCGGCAAGCTGGGAAGGCGTGCTAATGATGTGCTCTTGCGCAGATAAAACCGCCCGCGAGTGCCCTGCAGAAATATCAACTCCATCCTTGCATTAGCAGCTGTGGGACTGAGTGCAGTGCTGTTTTCCACCATTGGCGAGGCCAGGGAAAGGAGGAAGACAACAGGAAGGGGTGAGGAGTGGTTTGGTTTGGTTTTTTGGTTTTTTTTTTTCTCCACCAAATGCAGTTTTATTTCTGTGTTAAAAATTTATGGAGCCCTTCATTTAATATTTATAAAGTGAGTGTCTTGGTGATAAATTACTAAGGAACACAACAGGGCAGCCTTGCTGCTCGTGTAGGAGTGCCCGATGGGGACTGGGAGCTCCCCTTGCATCCAGTCTGTCCGTGCCCTTCATCCAGCATCCCTAGGCGCTAGCTGGGTTTGTGGGACTGTGTCAAGGTTTAACACCAGCCGGCAATTCAGCCCCACACAGCCACTCGTTCGCTCTCCCCTGGTAGGATGGGGGAGAGAATTGGAAGAGTAACAGTGAGAAAACTTGTGGGTTGAGAAAAAGACAGTTTAATAGGTAAAGCAAAAGCCACGCACGCAAGCAAAGCGGAACAAGGAATCCATTCCCCACTTCCCATCAGCAGGCAGGTGTCCAGCCATCTCCAGGACAGCCGGGCTCCATCACACCTAACGGTTACTTGGGAAGACAAACGCCATCACTCCAAACGTCCCCCCCTTCTTCTTCCCCAGCTTTATATGCTGAGCACAATGTCCTATGGTCTGGAATATCCCTTGGGTCATTCGGGGTCAGCTGTCCCAGC
>JAVJGG010000032.1:20678348-20712882 GCA_035590195.1 Aviceda cuculoides
TCCCAGCTGTGTCCCCTCCCAACTCCTTGTGCCCCCCCAGCCTGCTCACTGGTGGGATGGGGTGAGAAGCAGAAAAGCCCTTGGCTCTGTGTGAGCGCTGCTCAGCAGTAACTAAAACATCCCTGTGTTACCAACACTGTTTCCAGCACAAATCCAAAACACAGCCCCACACCAGCTACTGCAAAGAAAACTAACTTTGGTCCCAGCCAAACCCAGCACAAACTAATAGGGATACAGGGCTGGGAAGGAGGGTCCCCACTTTTCCTGATTGTCCTGTCGGGGTGCTCAGACTGAGCTGCTTTCTCCCCTCTACCAACAGTGGTCGGAGAGGGGCTGACCTCTCGCCGTCTGCCGCGAGCCATGAAGTGCCGTGAGGGACCCTGGACTGGGATCACGAGGTGTTTCCAGGCATCCTGCGGCACCCACTGGGGACAAGGAAAGCAGCGTCCAGGTGAGACTGGAGAGCAACCACGAGGAGCTCTGGCTGGAGGGAGGCTGGGCTGCCACGGGCTAAGATAACGAGCGTCTCAAGGTGACCCGAGCATCCTTTGAAAACTGGGCAGGATCAATGCCATCGATCCTCCTAATCATTTCCTCTCCGTCAAAGCACGGAGCAAAACCCCTGAGCTCCCAGGCAGCCCATCCGCCTCACGCCACAGTGTCCCAGGGACCAGCCAGGAGCACAGGGACCCCCATTCGGGAGAGAGGAGCCCTTTCTGGTGGATGGGGGCTTCTGGGACCCCTCCAGCTCTTTGCTGGTGTGCCAGACCTTGCACCCCCGGGGGAAGGGGCACAGGGCAGTGTGGGGTGGCTGCCCCTGGCGTTGGGGAAAGCACATCCCTTCCACGCTGTTTTCCCCATCCCCAAGATGGGTTTCCTGGGCTGGGACAGTGGTGCTGGCAGGAGAGGGTGGCCACGGCACGTTACCTGAGCTCTGTCCTGGACCTCACACGTGGCAGCTGCCCATCCCTAAATTTTCCGGCTGCTGCTGCCACGCTCCCAGCCAGCGCAATGGTGAAAGCACCAGTGTAGGCAAAATATCGGAAATTACTTGCGTTTCAGCTACAGAGTCTATGGCTGCTCTGGACGGGGTTAAATGACACTTCCCCGGGGCATTTCAGGATCATTTGCTCCCTGCTCAAGCTCCCTAACTAGGCCCGAGGAGGCAGCAAGGGAGCAGACGAGGTGGCCGAAAGCAATTTCAGCCCTTCGAAAGAAATAACTGGCATGTAACAGTGACAGGAAATTGTGCAATTAGTACAACAGGGCAATGTCAACAAGTTATGGCAACACCAGGGAAAGGGATGTCAGTGCTGGAAAAAAAAAAATCGAGAGACTGAGAAATAACAAGAGCAGCAACGACAGCCCGGGATGGCTTCGGCTTCGCTCGCGGGGATCCTGCGCGGACAGCATCCCGGCAGCAGCGCGGGGCCACGGCCACCACCTCGAGGCCATCCCCGGCCCGGTGCCGAGGAGAGGACGGGCAGAGGTAGGGGACTTGGTCCAGCAAGGGAGAAACAGGAGCCATCAGGAGGGACGGGAAAAGGCTTTCCCACCTGCCGCCCCGTGAAGCTCTGCCCTGCAGCCCGCCTCATCCCTGGCCGTGAGCGTAGAGCATCAGACGGCGGAGAGCTGGCAGCCCCCGCTTGGCTCGTCATGCTAATAAAGTAGCACCGAGTAAATTGCGTGAGAGAGAATACCGAGTGGTTTTTCTGCTAGCAAAATCATGGTGCTCTGGGTCTGGCAGCGCATTCGCTAATCCTGGGCGAACATATGGCTAGGCATGTTGACAAGGTGTGTCTCGTGCGGTTTTGCGGGCAGCCGGCTCCTTTGCATCCGTGCTGGTCACGGCCAGGTCTTTGTAGCCCCCGCTTTAGCCTGCCACCTCGCTCGCCGTGGGCACGGGGGAGAGGAGGGAGGCAGAGGGCCGCTCTGGAAGCAGCTCGGCCCTCGGTCGCTGCCCGAGCTACGTCTCAGCCGTGCCTGTGCCAGCCCGTGGGTCCTGACCCGCCGGCTCGGCTTTCCAGCTTGAGCCCAGGCTTACCTGGTCACGCCTGGGCTGAGGCTGTCCCCGCTCGGTGCCACCGGCACGGCTCTGCGCCCCTGGCATGCCTGTGGTGGGACGCTCAGCCATCCGGAGGGGCTGTGGTTTTGTGGGGTGGACGTGGAAGGGGTCTGCGGTACCACGGGAGAGAGCCATTAATGCTGGGGCTCAGGGCGTGCGCAAGCCTCTGCAGTGCTCACCAGTAGAAAGGCGGGGAATTTCCCAGCACGCACAAAATGTGCCTCTTGTACCCTGTCCCAAGTATGTCAGGATGGAAAGGATTTGATTTTGGCTTACTGGGGCATACAGCGACTCCCTCCCTCTCTCCCTGTGCTCCTGCCAGCCAGGGCAAGTCCCCGCAGCCGCGTTCCCAAGAGCCGTCCAGACTCCTCTATGGTTGTGCCCTCTGGTTTACCCCAGCATAAGCCAGCGTATTTTCCTTTCTCAGCATCAGTATAGAGCTCAGTACAAAATTTGGTGCCTACAAAGCCAAGCAAAGGATTCGGGTTACTCCCAGCTCCCTTTTGTGTAACGTTACATCTTCTCTGGGCAAAAAAAAAGCCTTTGCAGCAGGAGCAGGAGAGACCAGGCGATGCTTTCGGAGAGAATCCCAGAGTCACAGGGAGCATCGTCCCTTGCAGCTCAGCTCTGTCATTGCAGGGCTGCCAGGTACCTGCTCTGAGGCTTCGGGAGCCAGGGGGGCAACTGAGACCCTGACACAGCAGAAGGATGCCAGTCCAGGGGATGCTGCTGCAGCACACCCGTGAAAGCTAAAAGCATATGGCTTCAAAGGGAGAAACATCCTGAGCCCTTTGCAAAGAGCTGAGCGGTGGGAGGATCAAAGCACTAGAGAGAATCGTGTTTTGTTTAAAACTGAGGTCTTACAGCAGCTTTTGAGGGAATCTTATGAAAACATAATGGGATCTCTTAGAAAACAGCAATGTGAGCCTTGCAGCTGGTACAGTGAAGAAGAGCAAAGAACTCCATGTGTTATTTGTGAAATGTTATTGCCCTTGTAGCAGTAGTTGAGTTAGTCATTCAAGTAATTTAGGATGTTGGTGACTGAGCTTTTGAATGCGAGAGGGTGCTTTTCTGCCAGCTGAGAGCTCTGCATTGTGCTTCCATCTGGCCAGACGGTAACACCTTTCCTCATTCCACAAAGCATCCTGCCATGGGAATGCTCTTATTGATTTTGCTGGAGCCATTTCCAGAGCAAACGCTGTAACATGTCTGTAAGGAGGCACAGCCGAGTCCCTGGTGAGGAGGAAGCTTCCGTAAAGCTAATGAACTCCTAATGAACGTGGCTGATTACCTGATACTCTTGCCTGTAAACGCAGTAACAGCACGTGTGCCATGGTAGATGACTATAGCATCACTTTGGAAAACCTCAAGCGTTAATCCTTCCCGAAGATGGCAGAACCATCAGGTCTCAGCTCTTCTGAGCCTTGGCAGGGTGCAATGTGGTCCATCAGTCGGCCGTGCAAGCCAGAGCCGGGTGACGGAGCCTGATGGCACAGCGCGGGAGGGTGGGGAAGGAGCTGTGCTGCCTCTGCGCCCCTCTGCAGCTGCTACGTGCGTTTCAGAAAGGAGAGACTATTCCAGGGAGGTAACGGGGAGCTTTGATGAGCCGATTTCCCAGCCCAGCTCACCTGCTAGGAAACATCCGGAGAGCTGTAGTGTGACTTTTCCTCCTGCCCAACTGCTGATTCCTTGCTGGCGACCACAGTGGGGATCCCACATTGCCCGTGGCCATTTGGTCCATCACTGATCTCCTGTCTGGGATCAGAAGCGAGGCAGGAGCGATCCCACATCCTACCCTGAACCTCAGCTCCATCTCATCTTTACCTTCTTTCTCTTTGTCTGTTTGTGCCTTGATCCCAAGTTATCTGCCGGGGTTATTTAGGACTAAGAGAGGGAGGCTTTCTCTCATGCTGAGCAGCAGTGGACAGGAGACGCTGCAGTCACTCCGGGAGAGGAGATCCAGTCCGAGATCCATTTCTCTCATTCTTGATCCTAGTGAGGCACGGAGGAGAGCAAGTCTCTGATGCCATAAGCAGCCCTGGGATGCCTATCCCAGCCTGTGGGAAACGGGTGCCATCATCTTCCTCCTGAAGACACCGGGGATGTCCTGCTTCCTCACATCTGCACCAACGCCCTAGTCTGCGTGAAGAGACAGTGTAAAGAAACCGGCAGTTTTGGAGCATAGCTCGTTTGACTTCCTGAGATGTCTACCTCGGGGTGACCGCATGTTTCTCTGGTGGGAATAAGGTGAGATGAGCGGGCTGGAGAACGTGAGTGACAGAAATGTGGGCAGGAGGATGGCACACTAGCAACACAGGAGGCGGGAGTTCTCCAACGGTCATCCTGAGTTCACCTAGTCCCTGGCATGCTTGGGCTCACTGCAGGGAGGAAAAGGGGAAAAACCTTTATCAGGATGGTTAATTCTTCCCCAGAAATCTCTGTGCTCCCGTTGCCTGCGCTCCCTCTCTCAAAGAGAGCAACCCCGCGCCGGTCAGCGCTCTTGGTGTGCTGCCGGGACACGCGAATGCTGAAGGTGAGCGTGGCACAAGGCTCTGCTCAAACATCTAATGCCTCTTTGTGCTCCACTCTAAGCCCAGGAGAGGTCAGAAGCGTGGGGAACCTGGAAAGTTGGAAAGGGCTTGCTTCTCTGGCAGGAAAATCTCAGCGAGAGCTTTTGAATAGGAACAATTACAGTTTGGACAGAGGAAGAATGTGCAGTGGGCACCAGAAATAGGATGTGGGACAGGGCCTGTTGCCCTGGGTTTTTTGCAGGGTGATTTTGCACCCTTGTGTGACGTTGTCCAGAGGCTGCAGCGTATCTGCGGGTCAGGGGAATGATGTCCCTGAATCGCTGTCTTCTCAAGGGCTAGGAAACACAATGTGAAAATATACAGTGAAAATAGTGCACCCGGTGGGACTTCTCTTAATGAATGGTGCAAAGGAGGAGCAAGTCGTCTGATTTACCCATCACAATGTATTTCAGCATCCCTGCCTTTGTGCCTCTGAGGCATGCGACTCATCTCCCTCTCCTCCTTCCAGCGGTCAAGGTTTCTGATGCCCTGGCTTTCCCTCTTTCTCCCAGCTCAGTTATCCAAGTTCTTTGATCAGCCTAGGCTGACGCCGCCTCCTCCCTCCTTTCTCTGGGTTGTTACTTGGATGATACCTGCAGGCAGCAGAGAGAAGGCATGCCTTCTCCCAGACCTGTTCCCGAGCAGTGTAAGTTTAGCTCCCGTAGCTTCTCTTCACAGTCTTCTTGCTCCCTGGCCATACTGAATATATACCATCTCTGTGCTGCCACCTCTGATTTCTGCAGAGGAAGCCTTTGCCAGCAGTGGATGTGTCTGATTTTTCTCACTTTGCCGTGGCAGCTTTGGAGCTGTCAAGATCCCTGGAGACTCAGCGAGTCTTCAAACAGTCAGAGGAGCTGAGATCCAGTCTCTTGAGACATCTGAGCACAGCACAGCATCAGTTTTTTGATACAATGCTATCAAGACATTTCTCTATATTTCTTTTTTTTGCAAATCAATAGAACAGAGCTGGTTTCCCTCCTGCTGTTGTTGGGGGCTGTTGGAGAAGGAGGTGTTTTCATTTCAGCTCTTGAGTCAAAGAATAAAGGAGGAGGAGAAGGTGGGGGAGAGGAGGCAGGAAAGAAATATCGGAGAGGACAATAAGGGAGAACATCTGCTCACGGCTTTTCCATCGGGCTGGTCCTCTCTGAGCCATGGGAGGAGGCAGTCAAAGGGCAGTTGTCCCATGCTGGAAAGCAAAGGCCGAGTGGCTGGAGTGAGTAATAGTGAACAGGAGGTGAGTAGAGGGGGCAGAGGGGCTGCAGGGAGCTGGGACGCACTGGGGAGCCCACTGGTGGCCTTCGCACCAACAGACAGGAGGACTTGGCAGGACAGGGACGAAGGAGCCCGCTGGCTTTGCCGAGCCTCCAACGAGACAACTTGACCCTTTGGCCAATAAGTCGGTGTTGCAGGAGCCGATTTCCTCCTTCCACCAGTGCAGGTGAGGCATTGGCTTTTCCCCCCTCCCAGCTCTGGGGGGGGACCTTGCTCCACCTCGAATGCCATGCAAAGCCACTCGCAGGGTTTCCCACCAGGCTGCAGGTTCCTGACCCAGGGTTCCACCTTCTGCCCTGCCACACCAGCCCACCCTCCAGGGACCCCAGCTCCCTTGGCTCGGGGGCCGCCTCTGCCAGTGCTTCCCAGGTCCCAGTCCCTGCTGCCACCCTGGAACGCTCTCCATCAGAGACTGCCAAGGGAATCCGTTCAGGTACGGGGATGCTCCAAGTTATCTGGATGAACACCCACACTGGCCCCAGAGAGCACCTGCTAAGCAGCTGGGCCTGAGAAAACGCTGTCTTGGGTTACAAGGCCAATGTATTATTCCTAATCCCCATCAAGCTCCTTGGGATTTGGCCTGTGATCATTTGTATAAAAAACATCCTTGGCAGACGGTAGCCTTTGCAGAAGTAATCCCCCCTCCCGCTTGGCTTGCCTCCAAGCTGCTGCCCCGCCAGACATCCCAGAGCCTTCTGTAGGAGTCTGCTTCATCCCAGTTCTGCTTCGCCTTGATTTAGTCTCTGCCTCAGTAAAAAGCACCTTGAAAAGAGGGCCTTGCTGAAGCCCTCCAGGCAGGCTCTGTGTCCATGCAGGTACTCCCTACTTACTCCTCCGGCACGTCCCTCGGCACCAGTGGGACACGAGATCTTCAGCCTGGCTGCTGCTGTCCCGGTGGGGCATCTCAGCAGGGACCTTGCCTTCCCCTGGAGCTGGCTGCAGGTATGGTGCCACCGACAACGGGCCCTCAAAAGTCTCACTGTACATGCAGGGAGCGTGTCAGCTGTTACTACCCGTATCTCCCATATGGCCCATGCTTCTTCCCTGCTCCTGTATGCATACTCTCCTCCCAGCAACCTTTCTTTTGCCCGCAGCACGTTCGTTTTGAATTCATCTGTGATTTCCTCTTGCAGCTTGGGGCACTCAGACCCTCCTGCTCCATCCCCGCGTGAGAGGGAAGGGAGCAACGGAGGACACTGGCAGAGCACAGCCCTTCCCCTTCTGCCTCTCTGCGCTTGATCCCACCATCTTGGGAGCAGATCTCTCCCTCATCATCCCCACAGAGGGTCTAAGAGGCTTTTAAGCCCGCCCCTCACATACGCACGCACTCAACTCTCCGCTAGTCCTGGTGCTATTTAATAGCAGACCCAGCAAGGGCTGGGCGAAACTTGTGAGTCATTAATTCAGCTGGAAAGATGAGCTAATGAGAGGAACCTTGAGAGCTTCCCTCCCCACTCCTCGCTGCTCAGTGCATATTAATCTTCCTGAGCACACGTGCCAGCAGCATCCCCAACAGCCGAGCGCACTGCCGCACCTTTGCTTTATGGCCCGTTGTTCCCTGCGCCCAAGACCTCTGCTTGACTTGCTATAGTTCTTCCCAGTGAATTTGTTCCAAATCAGATGATTTAGTGGCATGCGGAGACCTGGAGATGGCAGGGGGAGGCCACACACGTTAATGAAGTCCCTGTTAATGCTCGCGTGCTGTCGCCTGGGCAGGGGCACAGCTAAAGTCCCCCATTCCTCTTTGCCTGGTGGGACTGAGCGCGGTCCCTCCTTCCGCAGACGGTGAGGGGCTCTGGGGTACGAATTTGTCCAGCTGGGCTGGATGACGGCAGTTCAGCTGCTATGGGGCAATGCTAGCATTGCCGAAGTGTGATTAATTCTGCGCGCTACTCGGGGGATAGAGGGGAGTTTGAATACGGAGGCTGTAAAACTCTCCTGGGTGAATGCATCCATCTTGGTTTGAGCTTTGCAAGCTTTCCCAGTTGTATACCTCCTAAAAATATTCCCATGGAGCCACAAATTCCTGTAGAGTAACTGTAAGGCTGCTGACAAGAGGCGCACTTCTCTTAGTTACGCTTAGAAATAGCCCACAGCACTCTCGGGATCCATTGACCCCCAGCTGTAAACCACCGACCCGCAGCTTGTAGAGGAGGAAAATGAGAGGGCAGCACCATGATTTCCACCCAGATAAAGCCGTGCGCACTGAAGGTGTCGGTTTTCGGTTTATCTCCTCACCGTAAATGTTTGATTTCTCTTTAAAGGAAAATTTCAGAGGGGTTGGTCAGTAGGCCAGTGGCTGTCACCACTGGAAGGGCAACCACCAGGTCACAGCCCGGGCCAGGGGACAGAAGCAAGTGTGGTTTGATGCCATCAAGCAACAACCCAGTTTTAGGTTTGAGCGTGGGAGGAGGCTGCTTCTTCCTCAAGCTCAGATGGCTGCTGTTGCCTGAGCCCTAGGAGCAGGATGTATTTAAATATTACTGCTAATTGAGAGTATTTTAGGTCTGTATATCTCCTAAAAATTAACTCTCTTGATTTGAAACACTAAGTCGAGGCATAAAATTACTGTAGATTAATAAACCCCATGTAAATGTAAGTACTCACAAAATGCATGTTTGTTGCTCAAAAGTTAACACTAAGCCAACAACTCAGGAGGCACCCAAAAGCAGAATTTGACAACAGCAGTGGGCTCTAAGTGCAGCAAAAGGACTGTCTTCAGCTCAAGGATAAGCTTGGTCACATTTGAGAAGCTGCAAACCCCAAAAAGCAGAAAGGCTCATTTTCCACCCTTGTCCTAGCAGTGACATCTGCGAGGTTGAAATCTACACTGCTGAAAATCCTCAAGGACCCCAGAGCCAGAAACCAAGCCAAATTCATTAACTAACTCTAATGCTGCCTTTAATAAATTGTATGGCTTTTAAATACAAACGTATTTTGAGAGATCTTTTTTGTCCTGTATCTAGGACAGGTAAGGCAAGCTTATAAAACCAAGTGTAGATTCTGAGTTTGCACATGTTTCAGTTAATTACCATCCAAATTAAAGCTTATTCAACTGATGAATTAAAAAAAAAAAATCAGCTAGTGAATAAATGCAATATTAAGCCTTTCAACACAAAGTGGGAAAAAAAATCCGAATAATGTTAATTACATAATAGCTCTAATAAGCTGGTTTAACTACAATGGAAGCTGGCGTAAAACAAGTACTGGGTTTTGCTGACCAGCACCAGTCAGCTTGCTTTAGGAAAACAGTGAAGTAGCTCAAATGCAAAACAAGATTAGAGTGGATTATTTAAAGGCTTCCTGTTTACAGATTTAGATCAACTTGAATTGAAATCAATTCATCCTGCCTGCCTGGAAGGGATTTGCTCAGGAAAACGACGACGGCAGCAGACCAGGGATCGTGGCAGGTGCGATTCCCCCTTATTCCCTCTCCACCTCTCTCCACGGAGGGGTGTTTCACACAGTTTACATTTACAAAAAAAACAGACCGTGAGACGAGTGGGTCATCTATCGGTACTTCTGTGGAGGAGAGATTATTCAGCAGGGCATTTCCATTCAACAGAGGAAGCCACAGCGGCTGGATCATGCCACGGAGCCGTGCCGTTGGCGATAACTCTTGCACCGAGGATGCTGCCGGTGCGGCGTGAGCGAAGGGGTCCTCGCTTTCGCAAGGAGGGAAGAAGGATGCCGGGTGCCCGCCACCGTCCCCGTGTTCCCCAAAGCCATGGTGAGACCCTCGTGCCTGCCAGCTTGGAAAGGGCCCCCTCCTCGCCCCCCCCCCTCACAGCGCTGCTGCAGATGGGGCTGGTGTGACAGACAAATCCCCGGCGCCCTGGCCATGCCAGATGCCTGGCACATCAGTGTTGCTAAGCGAGGAGAAGTTTTAACGCGTTGATTAATGCCCTGACTCTGGGTGAGTAATTAGAATTAATGTGGGATATCAAATCAGGAAATCAGGCATTATTAGGAGGAATTAGTGATTTATTTTCATTTTACGCCTGGCTCACCCCAATCCCCCAACACAGACGGGGGATTTGGCAAGAGACGAAGCTCCTTACGGCACGAGGAGGGAGAAATAAGTGGTGATGGGAGGAGAGGAAGAACGGGGAGAGTGCAGCTCCTCCGTGGTTAATCGTAAAGTCTCATCACAGCCTGCAATTGCCGTGAGCATGGTGCAGAGCAGCAGCGAGGAACCATCGCCGCGACTTGCTCGGGGTCCCGGCCAGCCATGGCTGGAGGGACGGCGCGAGCCCAGCAGCCTCTTGACCAGGGAAATGCCATCCTGGCACAAAGCCTGGTTTCCTGGAAGTGCCATCCTGGCACAAAGCCTGGCACTTCCCTGCTCTGGTTTGCTTTTGCTCATGTAGACCGCAGATGGGAAGAATATGCCGGAGGCAAATCCACTCCCCTACAGCAGGCAACGTGACGGCAGGGGTGAACCTCACCGGTGCTAACGCTGGGGGTCCTGCTCCTCAGAGGGGTCCTGCTCCTCAGAGGGGTCCTGCTCCTCAGAGGGGTCCTGCTCTGGCACAGCAATGAGGACCAAGAGGTTTCAAGCCGCACCGGGCTGCAAAGCCTTCGCCCAAGCAGCTTGGAGCAGCTGGTTGCTCCGAGGCTGCTGTCGGTCAACACGTGGTTGCCAGCCAGCCCGCGTGGCTGACAAATGGCTCGTGGCAGATAGCCGTGGGGTGAGGGCAGGCTGGAAATCCCGAGCCCGCAGCCCGCCTTTACCAGTGCTTGGGAAACGTAAGGGCCAGGGGAGGGAAATGGTGTAATTTGGGACCCACGGTCCGAGTGCCTTGATAACGGTAGCTCTGAAAGGGGAGAAGCAGGCCATGGGATGGAGGTAGGGGAGCCTGTTGGCCCCCGAGGCCAGCCTGCCTTGGCCCGCAGTACAGCGGCTGACGGGGGTGCCTCAGCAGCACCCCCCCCGGGAGGGCAGTTACTGGGGGGGGGGGTGGGGCCAGGAGGCCGAGATGGGGTGTGAGCCCTCCCGGACGCAACGGGTTCTTCAATCACACAAATAAGAGATGGTGCTTCTCCACGGCTCGTTGCTTGTGTCTGAGAATGAATTTTAATTACACTGCCCAGGCTCAATAAATCACAGGGGCAATTAAAATCCCCATTTGCACTGACTAATGGCTCCAGAGCATGGATTGTGGTAAGATGTTAAGCTGCTTAGCGGTGGTGCAGGGCGGAGATGCAAAGGAGCAGGGTGGATTTGAGAGGGAGCAGGGGAGTGGGATGCGGGCGGCGGGGATGGAGCCCAACCATCTTCCCCAGTCCTTGTCCCATATTCCTTCTCGGCTGACTGTGCAATTTGAAGGCTAGTCAGAAAAAAAGCCCAAGGAAATCTCTGCAGGTGGCAAGGTCTTCAACGTGCTCGACTCAGGTGCACTGGGTATGCAAACCCTGCGCCCCGGGCCACCTTCTACCCCCACCCCTCCGTCCATCCCTTGCGGCTCCAGCAAGACCGTGCTAGAGCTCATCCCTTCTCCTGGGGTCTGGCTCAAGTCACGCCAGCCGCCGGCTGGCTGGCAGAGGCGTGCGCCCCGTCCCCCCTGCCTCGCTGCTCTCCCCCAGCATCACCGCTCCACCAGCCCTGGCACGGAGAGAAGAACGCGAGGCAGGGGAAGGGCCGGCATGGGGTAATGGCTGCTGAGAGCCAACTGCTGCCTAGACGGGGAACGGGGGAGAGGGGCAGCGAGCGGTAGCTGCACCCCCGGGAAGGACAGCGAGAGCATCGCCTCCTTGGAAGAGAGGATCCTCCTCAGCAACCCTCCTGTGCAGGACCCCGAGCCCATGGGTGCTCTGTTGGCCAAGACCAGGAGGCCAGGGAGGAATTCACGGCGTTGTATGGGAATGTTTGAAGGCAACGACAGCTCCCGCAGGACTCGGTGGTTGCCGTTTGGTGCTCTGCCCCATGTGTGCTCATAGCAGATGAAGCTCTGACTTGCTGCAGCCCTGCAGAGTGCCTCCCTCCAAGGAGCTTAAGGAGGTCTTGGCCCAGTAAGGAGGTAAAATGGCCTTCCCTTTGCTATTATGGGGATGTGGGAGGGATGCGGGGAGCAGGGAAACACACGAAATCCCAGGTTGCCCAGAGGGCCTGTGTCACAGCTGGGACATATTGACACAGCCTCCTAGGAGCAGGACACGGCCTGGAGCAGGACATGCTTGCTTGGGGGAACAGCAATGATGCTGTCTCTGATGGCTTCGGCTTCTCCAAACGGGGGTCCCTTCCCAGTTTGCATGACCTCAGGGTTTAACTGCAGTTAAACCTCACTTAACTGGGCCCTAACTGGGTTACTCCTGTTGCAGAAGCCAAGGCAAAGCTTCGTTACAGGTTTGCACGTGGTCCCTATGGGTGGGAGGTGAGGTGAGCGTACCGACTCCCTTCTCGCCCTGCTCCAGCAAATATCTCCAGGAGCCATGAAGATCAGCAGTGCTGTTAGACCCAGCCAGGGTGCAGGAGCACCTTCCACGGGTCTCTCTCCTCCTAGATGCCTTCTGCTGCAGAACCACTGCCATGACAGGTTGAGCCCCAGATGGAGAAGCTGGCACATGGCTGATGATTGAAATCTCCAAGACGGTGCAGACAGGTGGAAACTTCCCCCAGTTCCTAGCTGCTGAGGAAAAAGCAGGGTAAAAGGAGGAAAATTCTGCTTCTCCCGGGCTGGGGCTTATGGGCCGGACACCTCAGTACAGTAACACAGCCACTACGGATGATCGTCCCTGTTGTGCTTTTGCATCTCGGTGCTGGTTTGAGGGAGGAGAGAAGCCCTGGGGGGGGTGGTAGCAGCGGCCAGCTCAGCCTTTCTTCCCACGGAAGAGTGGGGAGCCAGCCGGAGGGGGTGTGGGTGCAGTGCCGGGGGGAGCTGAGTGCCGCACTGGAGCCTGGGCAGGGGGCACAGCCGAGGGCAGTGGCACTGGCCGGGGAAGGCTTGTCCATGGCTGCACGCTCAGCACCCTGTAGCACCCCGTAGCACCCTGAGCACAGCCCGCCTTGCTTGCCCTCACACAGCATCCACCCTCCCGGTGCTCGGGGGATGTCCAGGCAGATCCAGAGTCCTTCGTGCCCGGGGTTGTCTGACATGGGAGGGGATGGGGGTGAGGAAGCAGGATGAATCCACGGCTGTTCGAGTCCTCCACGTCTTCACAGGGACATGTAGCGGAGCACAGGCTGCCAGGCCAGGGGAAGCGCGCTGAGCGCCGTCGGCTCGGGACACTGAAGGCTGCGACAGGCACGGAGCTAACGAAGTACAGTGGTGGAGCAGTGGAGGGGGGAGAATTCTTGGAGTGGCATGGCAGGAGGTAAGGAGCCAGCTGCTGTCCTCATCTCCAGGGGGCCGAGCAGGGACAAACAGCAGCAGCAGCACCCCACTAGCCTTTTATCGCCCCAGCTCTGTATTTGTGGGGAGAGTTTAAAAGCTAAGGAGCCGTGAGCTGGTGGTGGAGTAGGAGACCCAGCACTGCTGGTGCCCAGACCAGTGCTGGAGGAGTCCCGGTGGGAAGAAGAGCGGGTAACCTCAGGTGGCAGTGCCCCAAAGACCCATTTACAAATTCATCTTCTCAGGCAGGAATTTTAAGCAGAATTTTTTTCACTCTTTCTTTTTTTTTCCCCAAGATGAAAATGTCATTGGTATAGTTAATAGTACCCCCTATAGCATCTCAGCCATATTATATTGCCTTTGATATATCTCACGTGCAGCGTGCATCCAGGTAGCAGCAGAAGGAAGCTTCAAGAGCAGTGTTCGATATGCACAAAGGCTGTCTCTCAAGAAGTTTATCTTCACCAAAGCAGGTAGGCAACCTTCCTATTTCTAATTACTTTGAGTCTATAAACAGGTAAAAAAGCTCACTCTCTCCTTTCTGCTCATTCACCAGAGAAGAGAGGAAAGCAAATAAGCATAATAAGGGATGCAGAGACTGGGTGGCACAGTCAGGCTGTGTAGTGCAGAAACCCGTGTGCTGTTCTGGAGTCGCTGGGCATTGCAGATAGAGCCTGACTGGCACGGCTCAGCCTTTACCTTGTACCTGGGTTTTTCGTCCCAGCTGAAGAAGCAGTCGGTCTCCTGCTCTTGCACAAGGCGAAAGCAAGGCTCAGTCAATGAGATGCCCAGAGAAACCGGTCCCTGCCCTGGCAAACGGTCCTGTGCAGGGAAGCAAGGATGAAGAGCTGGGTTTGGCAGGATGTGAAGACAGCAAGAGTGCTGACTCCCAAGCAGGAGGGCTTGGGAGGTTTCAGCCCCCGTTAAGGTTCATTGACCATGCAGCCAACGTTCTCCAAGGAGGCATAAGAGATTGCAGAGCTGACTGCTAAAATGCAGCCTGCTGTGAAGCATCACAAGGATTTACATGTAGATTTTCAGAGGAATTGAGATGTATTTGTTTAATTAGCACCACTGTAACACAGGCTTGGATGGAAAAGCTTCACCAGGGAGTCAGACTAACACAGAACTGGACTCCAGGCACCCTAGGAAAACAGGCTGCAGCTGAAGAGCCTGCTACTGTGGGACGGCTTGATCACTCCCACACAAGCAGCCAGCAGAGGCTTTCCAATGTGGTACCTAGCAGGGCAATCAGCTCTTGGCTTTGACAGAAGATGCTTTAGCCTGAGGGAGAAAAGCTAGGGGCCATTGCGGCAGTCTGCAATCCAGCCCAAGTGCGGCAGAAGACAGAGGTTTTTCACCAAAAGCAGCATATGTCACTCATTCGAGTTAAATGAAGCTTGAAAAAAAAAACCAAAGAGAAAGAAACAACATGTCTTAAGAATAGTCTGCTCTCCCAGCTGGTGTCTGGGATGTTTCGTCTCCGCGTGAAGATGCCCCAACCAAACCGGGAGCAGGAGCGGAGCGGTGAGCGCCCTCCCATTGACGTGCCAGCCGGCACCTTGTCAGCCCAAACACCGGGATGCCCTCCGGAGCAAAACCAGGAGCTGCTGCAGCTCCATCCGAAGGGGCAGGGTCATCCAGCTGGGGTTGCAACACGCTTCCAGCCGCTCCGCAGCGGCACCGACAGCCCCGCTACGCGCTCATGCTGGCGAGGGGCACCCATGGCGGGGAGCTGGTGAGGGGCACTGGTGGCAGGGAGCACAGCCAAGGCTGGGGAGCGGGGGGGAGACAGTCCCACGCGGAGGGGATGTGAAAGGACCCATGGGACTGGGCAGAGGGCAAGGGACAGCAGTGCTGGTACCAGCTGGCAGGTGCCTGCTGGCTGTGGGACGGGCACCGCGTCCTCCTCCGGCTGTTTGCAGGGAGCAGTAGGGGGAAAGTGACTTTCCCTGGCCACCGGGGTGGGAGGATTTGGGTTCCTGCAGGTGCTTGGTTTCGGTGCTGACTCTTGTAGAGGGCAGGAGCAGGGCAGGCGAGTCGTCTTGCCCTGAGGGTTTTAAGTAAGGAGGCAAGAGACGGCTGCGAGCCCAGTGATGGATAGAGAGTGGCATTAAATGGGACTCGGTGCCTGTCTTCAGCCATCACGGAGAAGGGTGAGCTGAATGCTGAGCGCTGAGGCCTTGGGAGCTGCTCCCTTTGCCGGCCCGGGGGCAGGTAACGCCAGCAGCAGAGCACAGGAGGGGCTGGGGGCATCGCGGACCCCGCAGCCCTCTTTGCTCCATGGTGCTCTGGAAGCTCCCTTCTGAAACGAAATGTATTTGGAGGTCTTGTTGCCCAGGCTTACTAAAAACTGAATCACGAGTCTTCTTATGTACACCCAGAAGCCCTTGAAAATTCCGAAGAGTTTGAGGAAGCACAAGGCAAACCAAACCTAGATTTTTTTTATCTGATGTATTCTACCTTATTACATGGAGCTAAAAGAGGTGTCCCCTGCCACTAATGTCCCTGTGACCCGCTCCCCCCACTGCTGTCAGCCCTGATGCCACGGGGACGGGCTTGGCTCACCCTGTCCGGGGCTGCAGGTCTCCCAGGGCAGCACTCTGGGGGGGAGCCCAGCATGGCAGAGGGTGGATGGGACAACCCCAGTACGATCCTAAATGCCAGCCCTAATGCTGGGCTCTGCAGAGCTTGTCTCAGGGGCTGCCACCCCACATGGCACTTAGGCTGCCGGGATGCCTGCTGCCGTGTCCCTCTGCTCCTCCTCATCCAGGGGCCGGGATGGATTTGCCCGCTGTCGGACACCAGTGCCCTTCTCCCCCTCATCTGCTGGGACCTGCAGGGCACACCTCAGCCAGCCCAAAGCAGGGGGCTGCTGAAACAAAGCTTTAAGGAAGGGAGCAGCAAACGCCACATGGGGACGGGCGAGGGACCAGCGCAAGCACGGAGGTCCCCGGCGGCATCCCAGCGCCTTGCCAGCTCCCCTGGCCCCAGGATGGAGCCCCGCACTCGCCGGGCTGCAGGGTAGGCAGCTCCCGGGCAGGGGAGAAGGCAGCGCAGCGGGCCGGCCGCGGGCAGGAGGCTGCAGGCAGGCTTTGGCACCGGCAGCGGCAGGCACACAGACGAGGCCGGGCTCCGCCGCGGCAGATTGATAGGTGTCTGGTGGAAAACGTCCTACTGATAGGCCGAGAACAAAACGCAAACAGGGAGAAATGACAGCTGTTCCTGTAGCTTTTCCATCATCTCTGCCGATAGCAGCGGCGGCGCCTGCAGCTCCGCGATTGATGCGTCTCTGGGGACTCCAGGAGCGCGGATGCCACAATCAGGAAGGATAAAAGAATTGCTGCTGGAACCCAGAGGAGACTTCGGATCCTTATCAGGAACAAAAAGGACATCAATCTGGTGCCAGCACAGTCCTGTCAGACGCAACCGCACACTCAGCAGCCAGTCTGGCAAGGGCTGGCAAGGCACATCCATCGCTGCCAGGCCCTCATCCCCATCCAGGGTAGCTCGGTTTCAGCCGTACGGCACCGGGCAGCAACCTTCCCGGGGCGGCGGAACCGAGACCCAGCCACTGCCTGGCCAAGAAAATCCTTGGCAGGAAAGATGTGGAGAACAGAGCAGGAGACGAGCTTCTTCGGAGTCCCACACGGCTGGTCCTGCAGCCTCATGTAGCTCGACAGCCCGGGTGGCTACGCTGCCTTTCTGCGCCACGGGAGCTGCGATGCCTCGCAGTCGGTCCCCTGCTCGCTGGCCCTCTGCAGTCCTGGTGCCCAAAACGTGTGGGACTACTTCGTACAGCACTGGTAGTGGTAAGCATCGACTTCTTGGAGATGGACAAAGTTAGCGTTTCCCTTTTAGGTCTAGCTTCTGGGCACGGTGAGAGGTAGGCACAAGGCACACAGTACAACTGTTGGTTGGAAAGCACCCAGGGGCTTGTGCAAACTGGTCTTCGGGGGCTTTCAGCCAAACCCTGCTGCGGGAAGCCCAGCTGCTGCACCTCTGACCTGTGCGAGGGGCCTGGCACGCAACGCGTCCTAGCAAACACACGCAGCATCCCTTCAAGCTGCCACCACTCGGCAGACGGCTGAGAGCTCCCTGCGTGGGGACAGGGTGGGCTGCCAGCCAAAAGGATCCCGCTGCTGCCTCTCCCAGTGCAACCCGCCGCCCAGCAGCCCCACAGCCAGCGCCGTCTTCAGCCTCTTCTGAGGCAGAGCAAAGCATAACCTCGATAACCGCGCCGTTCCGAACACGCAGAGGTTAAAGGCAGCCTCACGGCACGGTCTGTCCCCTGGGCACGGCCAGGACCTGGGCTGACACGGGTGCCTGTGTCGTGGGTGGCCAGGACAGCTGGGCTGGTGGGAGCTGGAGCTGAGCACAAGGATGGAGGCTGCCGGCACCGTCTCCGAGGCTGCTTTCTGCGGCATCCATGCCTCCTGCAGAGATCTCCCATCCCCGGAGCCAGGCGTGGAGCTTCTCTGCTCACCGGTGGGCCACAACAGGGCTGAGGGGAATGTGGCTGCTTGCAGGACCGCACTCAGCCCCATCACCCACTGTCCTCCACCCCAAAGCAGATGCGTGCCACTAGGACCACCATCCCCATAAAGCCAAGGAGAATTGATGGACATTGCCGTTCAAAGAGCTGTTCCCTAATGGTCCTGTGACAGCTTTCGGTGAAAATGCAGCTATTTCTTAAAGTCTGTTCCCTGCCTGGCCGGAGGGGTAGAGCAGCACATCAGCAGCCTGCTCTCAGCTCCTCCCCAGCTCGCAGGCTGGCTCGGGGACCGTGAAATGCCATGACACAGGGGCGTCCTGGGATGTGCAGGTACTCTAAACCTCTTCTTTAAAGTTTCCCGGTCATGGTGATCAGTAGCAAAATCAAGCAAGACTTGGGTAGCAATAAGGAGCTCTGATTTTTAGCAACAGAGGTGTTTTGTTTGGCTCGGTGCACACGCATATGTACACACAGCCCTCATGCGTACACAGCCAAAAGGGAAACTGTGCTGATTAAGTTTGGGGAGACCTTGCTATGGTGCGGAGCAAATACTAACGCCGTGTAAAGAGCTCTACTTAGTTTAGAAGCGAAGCCTGGTAACAGTTTTCAGCATCATGAGGAAATTGCATTGTGGCCATTTAAATCCCTGCTGCTGCTGCCCTCTGGAGAAGGCTGGTGATGTTTCTTCCTCTTCTGGAATAATGTTTGTCTATGTGACTCTATTTTGCGTGACTGCTTCAGCTGACGCGGGGCTACTGGATAGTTGAGCTCCAGACAAGGAAGGTTTTGGGGATGGGCTCGGTGTGCTGCAGCACACACGGGGCCACGCAGGGCAAGCCACAGTGGGGAAGGAAGGCAGTAGGAGATATTTGGAAAAATATGAGGATTATGGGGCAAGGTCTTGAGGCTTGCAGCAAGCTGGAAAGCTGCAAAGGGTGGATTTGGCCAGAGCTGAGGTCTTACACGGGTAGCCCCATTGCTGTGCTTTTCTCAGGACTTGCTGTTGATTCTGCAAACCCAGCTCCCGACGGCAGGAGATGCTTGGCTTGCTTTTCTCTCTCTCCCACCTCGCTTTGCTTTTAAATAAACTTCTATCCCTCACTGCTTGGAGGAACGCTTTGAAAACCTGACCCTGGTGCACCCTAAAAGCTTGGAAAGCAGCAAGTAAATGAGCGCTTTCTCTTCCAACTTAAAAAATCACATTTAAGAAAAAAACCCAGCAGTCTCCTAACCCTTTTTGCCCTGATTCAGGAGAAAATTTTTTTCCACTCTTCTCTTAAGGCTAGTGCCTCTGGGAGATTTGGGGTTGTGGTGCCTGTGCAGAAGAAGCCAGTGTGGCCTCTGTGCCCCTTCGGGAGGATGCTCAGTTGCTCCCAGTGGCTGGTTAGCGCTGTCACCCGCCAGCCAGCACTGGTGGCTGTGGGGGAGCATAGCACTGCTCTCGCTGACGTCCTTTCCTGATGGAGAGCTTCACCATGAGCATGGGACACAGCCACAGAAGCCGTGCCTGTGCTGAGAGCCTTGCCACCCTTCCCTTTTGGCAACTTTGCTCCTTGGAGCCATTAGCCAGGGGCTAATGCACTCGCCTTGAGCTCTCCGGTGGCCAGCTGGTGCCCATCCCAGTCCCACGTGCCTGTCCCAGGCACGCAGGTGTCTCTGGCAGTGAGGGCATCCAGGATCCGGGCAAGGCTAGATGAAGGTGCCCTCCATGTCTGCTCCCCACTTCTGCTCGTCAGCTGTAAACGCTGGCAGGAGATCTCCAGCTGGAAGTGGGCTGCGAGCCACTGGCAGGTAATTGCTAAAGCAAGCGGGGCTGCATTAATTGAGATGACGGCAGCCAGCAATGTGCTCTCCATTAGTCTCGGCTCTGCAGAAGCCGGTGGCGAAGCAGAAAACCCAGGGGGACGGGGGACGGGGTCTGTTTCGCTACAGTGATGCTCCAGGCAAGGGCCTGAAGAGTACCTGGTGCTCTGAGCGCTCACGAGCCTCACCTCTGCCATTCGCTGTGGCTCCGCACCGTGCTGGCGCGAGCTGCGCCGTGTCCAGCCTCGGAACCGGCTTTGCTGACGTGAGCTGGGGGATCCCTGCCCCGTGGACCGTCCTGCCAAAAGCCTGACGCAGCCACGGGGTGGGAGGCAGGCAGCCATCTGCGACAGGCATGTGGATGCCCAGCGGGGAGCGGGGAGGGAGCTGCAGCCTCCCTTTTCGCCTCCTCTCCTCCCACCTGTGCTAGAATCGTGCCTGGAGGTACCGCAGGCCCTGGGGGGGGGGGTGTGCGGTACCTTGTCCCCAAGAGACTCATTGACGCTAAGGGAAGATGTTGCTCAGGCAACACGTGAGAGTGGGAGAAGAGGGGGGAGATGCGGGCCAGGAGCGAGGGGCATTCGGGGAGCTGAGCGGGGAGCCCCGGGCTGCCAAGGCAGAAATTTGGCCCCTCAGAGCTGGTGGGGGTGGCCGCAGACCTGGCTGGCTGAAGGCGCAGCGGGATGGAGGAGCGCAGCACAGTTTGATGTGGTCCAGGTCCTGCTTTCTGTCACCTCACAGCCTCCTCCCTGTGACCCCAAATCCTGCCTGGGGCCACCCAGCCAAGCTGGTAGAGCAGGGACGCCGTGGCTCGCTTCACGTTCTCAAGCCATCGCTGGTAAGCTTGGACTTGCCATCCCAGAGGACCGAGCCTGCCAGGGCAGGATTCACAGCATAGTCCGAGGCTGCTTACCCACTGGGGAGGAACCGGGAGCTGCGGCCACAGCAGCTGCTGGCTGCAAAATAAATTGGAAAGAAGCAGGTCGGTTGCTGTGGTTCGCCTGCAGCGGCAATGAGACGAGCAGGGCTGTTGCGGGATGCCCGGAGGATGGGCAGCAGCCAGCCGCGCGCCTGTGCCACCCTCCCTGCTGGGTGTCACGGGCTGGGGTGCCCTGGACATGGGTGCCCCCGGAGCAAGCACGTCCTGCCCACCCGCACCCCTGCCCGGAGAAGGCTGCCACCAAGATGAGGGACCCCAATACAAGCCCTGGCTGCCCAGCACTGGGCACCACAGAGATCGAAGCCACCCTAATCGCAAACGTTCCTTCCAGCTCAGCCGGGATGCTGCCCACCGATCTGTAGGGGAATGGCTCAGTCAAGGCCTTTAGGATAAACGGTGCAGAAAACCAGCCGGCGTCATCACCGTCGTCAGGGCTGCCCCTTCCACCCCCCGCACCTACGGGCACGAGGAGGGACACCGACCGCCTGCGTGTGGGACTACAGGCCCCTCCTCTGCCCCTGACCGCAGGGGGGTCGAGGGACCCCGAAGGCGGACACCTCGGCTGATGGTACCCCCAGGGCACGAAGAGGGCCGTGTCCCAGGGCGGCTTTCCCTGCCCCAGAGACCCGCTCCTGGGTTGGGGTATCTCACCCCACTGCGTCCCATATAGCGGGGCAGCCGGCAGGGAGAAGGGAGGAGTCGGATACGGCTGTTATGGCAACAGAAGCTCTCAAGATGAAGGGAAGGCAAGGGAAAAGGCACTCTTTAAAGCATGTTTCCATGGCAACAAGCATCTTCAAAGGCCTCTATGAAAAAAATGAAATTTTAAAAAAAAAAAAAGAGGAGGTTTCCAGAGAGGTGGGGACTTCTGTGAGCTGAGCTGCCGCAGGTGCTTTGGCAGTTAAACGAAGAGCCTGGGCCCTCCTGGGAGGGGATGGGGCCAGCTCTGAAAGCAGAAAGAGTGTGGGGAGCAGAGTTTTGCAGCCCAGGGGATGCGTCATGCCTCCTTCCTCCCCACATTCGTTGGTTTTTTTTGCTAGCTGGGCCTTAGCTCCATAAGATGGCCAAGTCCAGCAAAGAGGGCAGGGAACAAATAGCCCGGCAGAAGCCGAGGGGCAAAGAAATTCCTGTGCTCTTGTTCCAGCTCTTCCAGCCTTGCTTTCCCTACCAAGGGGAGGACAACCCCACAACATCTACGCTGCGAGGGCTTGTTGGCTCCGCACCTTCCAGGGACGGGAGGCTTTAGGCGATGCACGCTGGGTCAATACTGCATTTGGGAGCGTGCGGCGTGACTGCCTGCTGGGGACGGGGATGTGGCAGCATGGCCATGGCCGATGTGACAGCAAAGGTCCAGCTGCCCATGGGAGCAGCAGCAACAGCCTGCTCTGCCTGGGAATGGGATGGAGCCAGTGTGGCCGGGCACCAGCTCCATCCTGCACGCTGCTGAACCTGCTTCGGGCCACGTGTGCTCTGGTGCTACAGGATCTCTGCAAGGACAATCCAAAGGGCTTTTCTTTCTTCTTAGCATGTACCCCTTGAGTAGAAAAGCATCAGATGTTCCTGGAGGGGCACGAGCCGCTGACAAAGGCTGTAGCTGGCACTGGTCCCAGCCGTGGCATGCCCAGGGGGTGTAGGCTGGCCAGACTGGGCACCACAGTAAATGGTCTCAGAAGGGGGCTTCAGCCTGCTTTGCCTTGTTTCTCCCCTCTCCCCAAAGGCAGATTTGCTCCAGCTTTCTCTGCTGCGCAATCACAAGCCCTGGGCTTGCTTTCCTCCTTCCCTGGAGGTGCTGCCTGGTCTGCAAGCAGAAATGGGTGTCGTGTGGGGCTGGTTTAGAGTCACGAAGCTCGTTAGTGGGTGCTGAGCTGCAGCCCCTTTCTCTGCTCTTATATTGTGTAGAGCTATAACCACTGCCCTCACAACCTCATTGCCAGGGACTCCAGGCACCACTGTGGCTGTCCTACCCTAAAAATGAAGCCTCCCTTTGCTCACTCAGCAATGGTGAGCACTGACTTTTCTTTACCTTGGGATGGGGGGGCAGAGGGGTGGTGAGTAGCTGAAGTGCCCTGATGCTGAATAGGTCTTGGCTGGAGGAGAGTTTTGACTGTGGAAAACCACAGGGGCTCCAGATCTGTAACAGTTGTTCAATAAAACAGATGAAAAGACTTGTTCCAGATGGCCTATCCATCCTGGATATCTTCAGTGTGGGATGCACTGAATTTTAGCTGATATAATTTCTTCTGTGGGCATTCTTCACCTGAAACAAAAGAGCTTGCAATTAAAAGGAGGGACAATACTAGTTGCCAGAGCCCTGGCCCTGCAACTGTCACTGCTTTTCTATCAGAGTACTCGCTGAGAGGTGGTTGACCACCCCACAGTGCCTGGCTCCACATCAGCAGGGGATCGCTCTGCTCCCCCAGCCCCAGCCCAGCCCCTTCTCTGCAGAGATCTAGACTTCCACACCTTATTTTAAGGCTGCTGCTCAGCTTGATGACTAACAAACTCTACACCCAAATGTTCCTGCTGCAGAGTAACACTCCTAATCCTGCCGGTAGCCCCTTGGGATGCTGGAGAACAAGCACTTTCCCAAACCCACAGGCTCTGCAATCACATACCTCCACTCGCTGATGCCTGATGCAATAACCCTGCAATGCTCCGGTCTCCTGTTTCACCGATGGATTTTGAGAGGTAACCTTACCTGGAGAATCCTTTGAGTGGCTTCTTTGTCTAATTGTCTGCCACGACACAGTATTGTTGGCAAGCAGTGCAGGAGAGTTTGGCCTCATAGCGTACTGGCTAGAGGCAAATTGAAAAGGACAAGTAATAAAGCAGAAGTGTATTAAAGGGCCTCCTTCGAGTGTGTGAGTGAGGGCAGGATTCTGCATGACCCAAAAAGGTGCAGGTTAAAGGACTGCATGACCTGGCTGGATGCAGCAGGGCTGCACG
This sequence comes from Aviceda cuculoides, assembly GCA_035590195.1. Classification (NCBI taxonomy): domain Eukaryota; kingdom Metazoa; phylum Chordata; class Aves; order Accipitriformes; family Accipitridae; genus Aviceda; species Aviceda cuculoides. Next base: position 20,701,771 of record JAVJGG010000032.1, read on the forward strand.
GCAGAGCGTTTCTCTAGATCAGAGGCAACAGCACGGGAGCGACCCGGAGCACGGGAGCGACCTGGAGCACGGCACCGACCGCCCCGGAGTCCCGCGGGCTGCTGCAAGGGCAGGAGGCACCACGGCTGCGCTTCAGCTGCTGTTAACTCCCATCAACAGCTCCGGATAGTAACACCAGGGTAAGCCAGAAGCTTCAATTACATTGAGCAGGCAATTAGAGTCACGGCAGCCCTGTTAGCACAAAATGAGCGCTGGGGACCCGTGTGCTGGGGAAGGCAGATCTGAGCTCAGGGTGTGTAACAAGGGGCCCGGCCGGTGACACTGGGGGGATTGGGGTGATGCTGTTCCTGGTGTACTGGGAAGCATGGGCAGGGGATGAGAAGATGCACACTGACAGGCCTCCCTCCTCTCCCTCCCAGCCCCCCCCCAGCAGTACTGCTTACCACAGAACCTGTTATTGTGGGACCGGCTGTGCCCATGAGATGATTCCCCTCCAGCCTTTGGTATTTGCTTTTCTCTAGCCTGTCTGCTAAAGCTGGCAACATGGGGGCTCAGATCAAACAGAGGTGGGGGCTCAGGCCAGAAGTTATGTGAGTGCTTGTGTCTAGTGAGTTGCTGGGAAGGGTCTTTATACCCTGTGAGGGATAAGTGGAAGCAAGGAAGGGATGCCTGCTGAGGAGGGGGAGTTTTTCTTGCCAGAAAGGACATGTGTTCCTTTTTTAAAAAAAAGAAACACTTGGTTCTGACTATACGGACCCTGTGCTAACCCACGCAGAACAGGGCAGTGGGGTTGCAATGCCCCAAGATGCATTTCTGCCATCACCAGACTACAGGCTGCTCCTCAGAGCCCTGCAGCTCCTGGGTTATATTACAGCAGCCAACAGCTCCTCTGTGAGGCGTAAACAGGCCCTTCTCTGCCTTAATCCACGGGATAATTTGCAGGGTACAACCTGCTCCGTGCGTTGGAGGGCTGCCAGCAGCCCTCTTGCTGCTCAGATTCTGCATTCTTGATGGCCACAGCAAGACCAAAGGGATTGCTTGGGTTGCACCACGGCAGGAGCAGTGAACCACCTTCCCGGCCCCGTGCCTGGCCCTGAGCCTGCGTTCTCAGCCTCGTACACGCTTCTCCTCCTCGGCTGTCCCAAACTCACAGCTGGATGCCCAGCAGCAGCTCCTGGCTGCGGGCATCCCTCGCCTGCTTTCCCTCTGCTCCGAGCGGTTTGGGAGGTCGGGGCTCCTGGCCCCGTTTCTTCCTGCTCGCTCGTGGGTGCCAGGCTCCCATGGGTCCTGCAATCCCCTTGTTAATATTCCGGGCACGAGAGCGTTCAGCATCGTGCCAACAGGAGCCAGAGGTTAAAAAGTACAAATATAATTATGGTGATAATGCTTCTGCGCAGCCAGCTGGAATGGTAGGGGAGGAGGAGACTGGAGAAGGCTTTGTCATCAGTGTCCACTCCACCCTGGCTTCCTCTGACCAGGTATTTTTCTCCTCTGCTTGGGTTAATGCATCCTTGGTGCCAAGATCCCAGGCCACAGAGAGGCTGAGGATTTCAACGTACTAGTTTTGCGAGACATGGCTCACGAGCACTTTTGTTCCCCTGTGCTCCACGCCAGCTCTCATGCCCCCTCCATCACTCACGGGTCCTTCAGGAGCAACAGAGCTGGGTGCTGGCCTTAAAGCATCCACGTTTGCGTTTGCAATGTGGTCTTCATGCTAACCATATTCATTTAATAATAGCCAGGGCCCCATGTATTCCCTGGCAAGCTTGACCTAAATTCGGCAGCAAGGTTTATTCTGCAGCTTGCACTGCAGCGGATGGGAGAGTCTGCAGCAGCTGGGGGAAAAAAACAAACCTTGAAAGGGGGAGGCTTGGATTGAATTAGATCTGAATCAAATCACAGCCATCTCCTCTGTGTTTCTTTAATTGGAAGTTCAAATTCAGTTTATTGTTCCCAGCTCCATCATTTTTAGTTTCCAATGTCCTGCAGGATTTGCTGTCTCAAATAGCTGTGATTGTGGCACAGGGAAATTTTGTGGTTGCTAGAAATTGGGCAAGGGATGTAGTGTGGTTTGGATGATGGTTTATTAGGTTTCAGAGTTAGCCCTGAGTAGAAGGTTCCTGCCTCTGTGAGGCACTACTGGCTGCTTCTTTCATCACCTGTGGAAGGTATTCACTGGGCTGATTTATTTTGTGTTACTACAGTGAGATTCGAGCATAAAGAGGTGGCTTCAGCAAACTCCATTCTTGGGGAACAAGAAAATAGCCAGGGCTTGATAACGACAAGCTAAACAGGTCTCACACATGCCTTTAACCACTGTAACCTCAGGAGGGTTAGAGCAATGATATGGTTAATCCTGGCTGTTCGGCCAACTCTTAACTTTGCTAGTCAGCTCCCTGGAGGAGCAACAGAGCTGCTCGCGTATGTACAGCTTTAAGCCATTGGCTATGCTCCAGAAAACGGTCCTCTCTGCTGCTGGAGAAGGATCCTCACCAAAGCTTTGCTTGTGCTCATTCAGGCACATCCCCTGAAGGGATTAAAGCTCAGCAGATGCCACCTGAAACAGGCAAAGAAAGGGAAATGCCACTTTTCCCTGGAGAATGACTATGGGTACACTGTTGGCTTCAGGTGTGGGCAGGAGCCAACGCTGGGAGCCTTCGGGTACTACCTTGTGCTCCTGGGCAAGCCTGGGCTCTGACACCCTCCTCAGCAAGGTCTAAAGCCCACCTCTACCATCTGCCCAAGCAGGCAGCTCAGCAGTGTTGTAAGAAACGGGGAACGGAGCTGGATGGAGGAGGATGAGGAGGATGGCTGGTGTCACATTGCCTGACCGGAGCTTTGCCCCAGGACCTGCTGGCTCGGGCTGCTGGGACACCCCCCTTCGGTATGCATGGGGGGAACCTGCACCTCCAGCTGCCCCAAGGATGGCTCCAAACATCTTCCCCTCTTCCTGGGCATCGCTTGGGGTGCTTTGGGAGAAGGGTTTTTTTTGTTTTGGTCACATCGCGGGCGAGGAGGGAAATGCAGCTCTTCTGCTCTTCTCTGAGCCCAGGTGAGTTAGCCTCCTTGCCTCCCGTTATCCCCCCAAGGGGCAGGGGATAATGCCCTGCTCCTCAGAGGGACCAGGGGAGGTCCTACACAGGCTTTGGACCCTTCATCTTCACCAGGAGGGAGGCGAGACGGCACTGGGAACGCTTTGCAGCCCAATGGTGCAGCCCATGTGCCCTGGGCCCCATCAGACTGTAGGAAATGGCTCTTCTGGCAGGGAAAATTGGATCCTCGTCCATAAATAACCTGTGTTGCAGCTGGAGAGGCAGAAAGGACAGGATAGCCTGGCATGACGCTGTGAGGGGGGCAGCGGGTGCTGGATGGAGAGGTCCCGCTATGGTGGCAGCCCTGTCCCAGGGCAGCTGGCTGCTCCTGCGCTCGCGGGGCACAGCGGGGAGGGAGGGAGGATCTGAGGGGGCATCCAGCAGAGATGCCCCGGCTGGCCCTCCCCAAAAACACATCAGGGCAAACTGAGCAGCTGGGGGAGCCGGGCAGGGGGCTTCAGAGCCCTGTTTGGGGCAGCGGCTCTGGCAACTTGGCCACCAAGGCAGGGGGACATCTCTCGCCTGAAAAGCCACCTTCAGCCCAACCGCAGAGAATGAAGCCAGAGCAAAGCAAAAGCAGTCACCCTTTGGTTTCTCCACCTGACCTAGCTTTAAAAACTCAATTTGAAGGCAGCATTAGGGAAGTAAGATATCGTTTATCAGGAGCAACAGATCCAATCTATAAATTAACATGCTCAGCCTGGGAGTCAGGAGGCAGAGAGATCTATCAATTCCTCCCCGGCAGGCTGACACAGGCACACAAATTTGGCCAATTCCCCAGAGCAGTATCCACTCTCCAGCAGGTCTGAGGACCCAGAAGTCCGGGCGGGGGGCTGGGCAGAGCCAGCAGTGGGGATTTAATATGGGAGAGCTCTGGAGAAGAACTGAGCTCCCACCTCCATCCCACCCTATCCTCCGTGACACGGGGACAAGAGGGCCCCTAACACGATGGGGTTCATGTCTCAGTCCAGAGGCACAGTATATTTTCAAAAGCATTGTCAAGGCATTCAATATAGGATGAGTTGCAAAACGGCTGCAGTTCATTAGGGAAAAGCTGGCTATTTTAAGATACTTCTACACAGTTTGCCTCCACCCTCCAAAAAGAAAGGATAAACCATGGAAATAATATTTGCTTTTTACGTAGGACCTGCACAAACATAACTTCACATATATACAAACCACTGTCTCTGTGCACAGTAAATCTGGGGTTTTAAGGCTGCTCACCTCCCAGCCCTGGGAGGTGCTCGGTGACTTTTGGTGATTCCTGGCATGACTCTGCTGTAAAGGACAAGCAAATGAGGACATTTGTAACCCTGTCACGAGGCATTTGTCTCGCTGAATCCCTTTTCTACATAAAACCAGAGAGGCTGGGCCAAATGGTGGAAATGGGTTCAATCAGGACCCCCGGCACGGTCTCGCTCCCACCCCAGGTAGCCGGGTCTCTGCATCAGCTGCTCCCCACAGGGAGGAACGCCATCCGAGGGGATCACTCCCTCCGAGGGACACAGAAATGAAATGATCAGGGGGCTCAGGTGGTGCAGCCAGGAAGCCTGTTAAAGGCCTCGTAAATAAGAGCCCATGTAGACAGCAGGTATTGCGGGGCTTTATAGGCCTATAAAACACCCTGGGCTGCCACCGAGGCTGGAAGGGATGGGTAGGGAATCTAATTTCACAGGATTTAAAGCAGGTGAGAGAGATATAAATGTGTGTTTTTAATAGTAATTAATGCTGCCATTCAGAAGCACTTAAGCACTGGGTTCGGAGGGTTTCCAAGGGTTTGCCTCATAAATCACAGCCCGCTACCTGCCCGCCCTGCTCCCGGGGAGCCGGACTGCTGCTCCCTCGCCTGACCCGGCCACGGCAGCGGGGCCATTTCCAGCCCCGAGCGGAGAGCTCAGCATCAGCGCGGCCGGGCTGCTGCCAAGCCGTAGTAAGCAGAGCCATCCCTCCGACCAAGGGCCCACGCCGGGATGGGCACAGGGACACCTTCCCCCCCCCCCCCAAGGTTATCCCCTTTTTCTGCAGAGCCAGAGGGACAAAGCCGCAGCTTCTTCACGCCTCGCCCGCCGCTCACTTCTCTGCCACCGGCTGCCGCTTTTTACCCCGCCGTGTCGAGCCATTTCTGCTGTGCAGGCGGCCAGGTCTCAGCCAGCTCCTTCTGCCTGCTGTGGGTGGGGAGCACAGGCTGCCGCAGCCCACAGGGATGAGGTGGAAAGCGGTGGGGGGGTACACGGGAAACACGCAGGAACCGGGCAGCGTACGTGACCCGTGCTGTGCCGTGTCGCGCTGTGGTTTCTAAGCCGACGCCAGCACCCTCGGGGCCTGATTCGTACCGTTCTTGGAGGGTGACGGAGGCCGAGTGCTTGGCAGAGAAGCCCAGCGTGGGGGGCCGGAGACGTGCCCCATGCCTTAGCGTCCCCACGTCCCCCAGAAAGCAGTTGCAGAGCTCGCAGCCTTCGCAGCGCCCGCTCCTCCCTCCCACGGCTGCAAGCAGGCGGGCGAAGCCGGACAGCAAGGCCGGGGCTCCCTTCCACCACAGCCCCAGCCTCTCCCCAGTCCTGTCCACACGTGCCCCAGTCCTCCCCAGTCCAGTCCCCGGCTTGTCCCAGCCCTGCCTGGGAAGGCTCCAACCGTGTGCCGGCCCTGCCCTCTAGTGTCCCTTCTGCCACCACCACACGTTGTACCTAACCCAGACCGTTCCCCCCAGCACCGCTGGTGCAGATGTTCGGGCGGGTCTGAGGTGTGGCTGTTTCAGGCAGAGCTTGAATTTCACGCCAGGGGAGCAGGGCAGGGGAAGGATCCGGGCTCAGAGATTTGCCAGATGGTGATGCTGTAATTTGGGGGTGGAAGGAACTGGCTGCCGCCTTCGCCGCCGGTCTCTGCCCATGGTCAAAGCAGGTCCCTGCCGTTTCCCCAGTCAAGGCAGGAGTCCTGAGGAAACCAAGAAAGAACGAGACAGCCAGGAGAAACCTTCACTAACTATTTCTTATGTACTATTCTTCCACTTAGGTGCAGTCCGATTACCCAGGTTGGGGATTAAGCACGCCCCAGATGCAGAGACAATCTGAGATGTGGCCGAGTTTATTAGCTGGTGGGGCACCCGCACCGCTTCCAGAAACAGCTCGGGTCTATAAAGCCCAGGGCTGCTTTGAGGTGGCACAGAGCCCTCGCAGAGGTCCTGTTGGACCCCGCAGCCTCTATACAGAGCTGAGTCAACATGTCTGCTCCAGGGCCCTGGCACCAGACATACAGAGGCTGAAGAGCCGAGGCAGTGCTGGTTTTGATCCAGTTACAGAGCTGGTTTGGATCCAGCTGGGAGTTAGCCCCTTCTGGGCCGAGCTCCAGCAGACTCTGCATGAGTCCCCCGTGTTCGGGGGTCCGAGAAGGTGTCTGAGCTGGGTGCAGCTGGATCCAAGCACTCTCCAGCTGGTGCCACCAAGCTGCTGGAGGACAGCACGTGGGGCAGGCACCAAAGCATCTCTGCAGCAGCTGCCTGGGCCAACAAGGCTGGCACAGAACCACAGCTAATAAATCCACCTGGACCAAAACTCTTCCCATTTTGCAGTGACACCAGCCTGCCTTTGCACTGGACTCCCCAGGTGCTCCATGTTTTTCCATGATGTGACTGCCAAGACATCTATTATCCCGCACAACGGTGAGCTATGGCAGCACTATGCTGTCACTGTCATTTCTCCTATGAATCCAGGAGAGTCTGGAAAGATGCTGTGTCATAAATGGGAAATGCCGGTGCTAGAAAAGAGTGTTGTTTGGGGATGATCCTAAGAGATTTCTCTATTCTCTCACCCCGATTCATGTTTACTACCTAGCAGAGAGAGACCTGATCTGGCTGTTCTGATCTGATAAATCAGGCTTGGATTTTGCATTGGCCTCCTTCTCCTCTATTAATTATCAGCAAATATGAAATAATGGTGTGACAGCTGAGACCTGTTCTTACCAGGCAATATCTGCAGTTCAAACCTTGAAGGCTCAAGTTAATTTTGCTGAGATACACAGCAAACCAGAGGAATCACCAGCAGGCCCAGTAAAGTAATACTTCTGTCTCAGGTGAACCCTCCTAGGTCAGTGGTCCCTTGTTGGATGTCATTGTGGGGTCACTCTGACTGTATGTAGGCTGAGCATACACACACATACGCATATGTACAGATATACATATACTTACATATATGTTTGTATATATGCGTATGTGTACAGATATATAAAGCTAGATTGATGTCTTCACTTGTAAGCCCCATACTTTATAAATGTCTGCATCAGGAATGCTCGTATTAACCAGAAATCAGATCCCCATAGACACAAGGAACAATAAATCCTTAAATAAACTGGAACGACCTCACTGCTGAGCTGGTTTCTTCCCATGTCCCATTCCAGGTAGTGGAATGAGCCCTATTTCCTAACCCCAAAGGCATCTTCCTGAAGACCCAGAAACACTCAGAAATGGCAGTGTTTTCTGCTGCTTCATTTGCTGTTCTACATGACTTACCAAGGGCCTGTTTCCACACTAATACTGGTCGGTACATCCAGGTCTCTTGTGTGGCCAGGAAATGCAATTTATGCTGTTTCGCCACTGGGTTTGACCTACACCCCAAAGGCTATTGCTCTTTTATCAGCTGGGCTGCTGGTTATCAGCTGATTTCCTTGCTTTCAAGTAGGTCACATAATTTAAGGGGGAAGGGGAGAGCTCTCCCCTCAGAGGAGCACCGCCTGTCCTATTTTAAAAGGTTTTCTGTTCACATAGGAAAGGATTAAATAAGATGCAGGAGTGCATGCGTGTGTGTGTGCATGCCGGCAGGCAGGCACGCCAGCCGCCGGCGGCAGCAGCGCAGGCACCTTGCAGGACATGGAACAAGGACACTCCTGAGGCAGCCAGATTTCCCAACACGAGGAACCCGTCAAAGCTGCTTATTTCCAGCCTCAGATGTCCACTAGTGATAATTGTTTATTTTGAAAGCACTCAGGGAACATGAAGCAGCACACTCCTAAACCAGAAGTAATCCCGTGCTGGCTCTTCACAATATGTGCTATTGTGTTAACATACACCCAGGCTGCAGGGCAGGAAAATATCTAGGTCTCATCCGCATAAGGAAGTGAATTGCTGCTGCTGTGGCATAATAAACATGTTCTGTAAGGAAGTTCAATGTATTTATCTTCTAAAAAACTAGGTTAAAAGGTATCTTCACCTGCCTATAAGCACTTTCTTGTAAAAAAATCAGCAAAGCTGTAACAAGAACCAGAGGTTGAAATCTTGAACTAGGCAACTCCAAGCATGAAAAGGAGTGTACATTATTTAGTGGGAAATAACCAGCCATCAGAATAATATTGCTAGTGCTCTGTCGAATTCAGTATCCTTGAAGTATTTTTAATCAAGACTGATTTTTTTTTTTTTCCTAAAAGATCAGCTTGAATTCAAGCAGGAATTAATTCAGGGAAGCCTAAGGCTGGTGCCATGCAGGAAGCCAGGCTACTTTGTCACAACAGCTCCAATTAGCATTATAACCTGTTCATTGCCACCTTTACCCTGAAATTTCTAAATCACCTACAATTTTAAATCACCTTCCCCCCAAACCAGAGTGAGGCAGTTAGGCAGGCATGGCTATGGCAGAATAACTCTGCCAGTCAGTTTTTGCACCCAGACGAGCCTTTATTCAAAGCACATGTCAGAACTGTTGCCATGCTGTAGACAAGCTCTGCCTAGGGAGATTGACCAGCACAACTATCACAGAACTACCTGCTTATTCAAGAATAAATCACTTTTATTTTGGAATACACTGTCAACACTGGGGAGTTATATTGGCAGAGCTGAGAGAGCTATTCTGGTCAATTCTCCCATGCAGACGTGCCGCACATGTGTGATAAGGCTGGAGAATAATCCCCCAGGAGAAGCAATGAACATTTTATTGATTGGGATATTTCAAACTTGTGCAGGACAAAGCAATCTGCTACGTGCTGAATGAGTGGACAAGATGCAATTGAGGGTTGGGTGTTTTTTCCATCTCTAATTTCTGTGTTTAGTTTAGAGAAGACATTTTGAACAACACTAGCAAGTGGCAGGGTGGGGGAAGATCTATATCTGGCTCTAATTCTGCCAGAGGTGCTGTCATACTTGCAACATCAGTGGTAGGAGAGGTAATTTCCTTGAAATTCAAGACGAATGTGTGATGCTGAAGCCACAGGTGTGTGTAACAGACCACGGGGACTTTTAGAACCAGCCCGGCGCCCCACACCCAGGCTGTCTGCTATCTTTTTCTTAACCTACTAATGTCGTTTGCAGGAGAAGTGCTGGGCCAGGAGCTGGAAGGAGGTGGATGGGAAGAGACGAAGGATAGGAAGCTTGCAATGAGTAAGTGCTAGCTGCACTTCTGGCAGCAGGATCAAAGCATGGCTGAGCTAGAGGGGACACCGGTCGGTCATTTCCAGCATATCGATAGCAGCTCTCCCTGCCTTGATGCCAGCCCCTGTGCGGAGTCCTGATCTCTGCGGTTTTCATGGCAGGAGTTGCAGGCCTGCATCTGCCTGCCCTCACGCCCCGCGTGTGCTCGGACAAACACCACGCGCTGCTGCGGCTCTCCCGGCTGCAGAGAGAGAAGATGGGTGAGGTGAGGAGGCAAAACTCGTTTGGGGTTGGAAGGGCTCTACCAGGCTGGAAAGGCACCCGATAGCCCCTCACATGGTGCGAGATGGTGCTCAGCACGTACCCAGAGCTCTCCGTCACCCTGCGGGGCACTTGGGCAGTCCCCAGCAAACACCCAGGCACCAGCTTTCTCTGTCCAGAGGGAAGGTGATTCCCACCAGTGCCCAGGTGCTGTTTACAAGGGAAGAGCAATGAGCAAAGGCAACAAAACCAGCTGATGCAGCTGGGGGTAGAATCAATGTGATTTCAGAGATTTGAGAAAAGCACATTATGCCTGAAACATTTCCAGCTGCACCAACTGGTCTAATGAAATACATCATTTCTCTCCCCACAACTCCTGCTACACTTCTGTCTTTCACAACTGCGAGAGCATAGCTGCTATAAGGGCAATTAACACCGCTGGCCTTGCCTCCAAAATCCCCTTAATTGTGCCCTCTGCAAATTGCTGGGCCCCAGGACGTTGCAGACCAGACATTTTGCAGCAGTCTCTGCTGAAATAAGGAGTGGGGGATCATACTGACCAATGTTTGACATTGAGCTCACTGCTGACTCGCCCGCCACATGGAATGTGGTATTAATTTTAATTTCTTTCATCCTGACCAGCAGTTTGAATTCACAACATGCTAGGGTTTGGTATTGAAAAGGCTCCTTTATTATAAAGCCCCATTAAGAGAAGGTGGGACCTTTTGGCATGCAAGTGTGGCCAGATGGGTCTTTTGTATGTGGAATGATGACTTGGGACTGCGGGATAACCGCTTTAGCAGGAGAGTAGGTGCAGCTTATCCCCATACCCAGGCTACCTTGAAAGTAGTTAGGTCCTGTACCGCTTGCCATGTAGCAGGGTGGTGCAGAGTTCAGCACAGGTTGCACATCAGCACTGGAGTAGTTAATGGCATTGGCAGTGACATTCTCCTGATTAAATTTCAAAGTTAACACTGCAGGAAGGAGAATAAGGCAGCTGGCACTTCCCTGTACTGTCCTTATGAGCTATTTGCAGGTGTGCCACCATGTCTCCTTCATTCAGGTCGTACCGGGAAGGTTTTATTTATCTCCACAAAAGAAGTGAACTTTATTTCTGTAAATAAGGCTTCGGCAGCAGAGCACAGACCTGCACTTTGTGGCGGGCAGTGGGCAAAACCCGCATTGGCAAATCACTGAACGTCCAAAACACTGACCCCGCTTGCTCCGACCAGCACGTAAAGGACACGGATAGGGGCTAGCGGAGCCCGTCTTGTTCCCCACAGAGGGGCTGCCACCCCTTCCCTCCTTCACGCCCCGGCCCCGTCGCCCACTGCCCGGTGCCGGCCACCTCCTCTGGCTGCTTTACCCACCGTGAACCCCTGCTGTGTGGCAGCGCTTCCCCAACGCCCC
>JAVJGG010000032.1:20718154-20735651 GCA_035590195.1 Aviceda cuculoides
CTCCACGACAACCCGGCGCTGCAGGAAGCGTTGCGGGACGCCACGTCTCTCCGTTGCATCTATATCCTGGACCCTTGGTTCGCCGCCTCCTCCGCCGTGGGCATCAACCGGTGGCGGTGAGTGGGGCTGTGAGGAGGCGCCGGGCCCTCAGGCCGCGGGTGGGCCCGAGAGGGTCGGGACGCCTTCGGGACGAGCCGGGTGCGGGTAGGAGCGGCGGGCCTGGCCGTGGGGAGGGCTCCCGCGGTAGCCGGAGCGCTTTTAGGTGCGGCGGGTGGGTCGTGTCGGTCAGGCCGCCTCAGCAGCGGGACCAGCACACGCTGCCTTGTTCGGCCCGGTCCAGGTATTGCTCCCCGGTCCTCTCCGTGCGGGAGAGAGGCTGCCTTGTCCGGTTGGCCTCGCCGTGGTTTTCACAGCGGTGTTGCCTGACTGTGTGGGAGGGTGCCTTCAGCTTTATGTAATGTCGTTAGACTCTCCTTACAAGCTGGGCGAATGTATGAGAGCAGCGACTGATGGACGTTTAGCTGTAGGAAATGCTTCTCCCTGAATTTAGAGACAAGCGCAAAGAATCGCCAGAGCTGCGTGACCGCACCACGCCTTCCCTCTGCCCTTCGGCTGCTGAGTGGGTGTAGGCACATGCGCACGCCTGCCTTCCTGCCATCCCTTAGATTTTTATGGACATACGCTTTGGCTGCTGCTAGGAAGGTAGAGATGAAGCTGTTTGGGCTTTTCCCCTCTCTACAAATGGGAGAATGTATGGCATGAGTCATGTCTGTGCAAAAAAGTAAGACCTCATGTACCGGTAGCCAGTAACATTACATAATGCTATTGTGTCAAGTCTCAGCTGCCTAAACATTTGGAAACCCAATCCAGGTAGGGGTTCTGCTCTGCAAGACTCCCCTGCATACAAGTGAAGCAGATCTACCCCTGTCCTTGCACTACCCCAGCAGGGGCAGTGGACAAGAGAGCCACCTGGTTAAAAATCCTTTAAGTGCACTTTGAAATGTCATGTGGCTGTGCATTAAGGAAACTGTAGTTTGTAACTGATTACCTGTGCTGTGCACCTTAGCTTTGTCTTAAAGGAATGGGATAGTGTGGGTGATTTCTAAGCATTTCTAGAACCCACACAAGAAGATGGCTTAAAAATTGTAGATGTGCAGAAATGACCACAATGTAGATGTTCAAATTACAGAAAATTGTGGATTCTGTTAAGCTTAATATCGTAGGAGCCTGAAGTGATCTTTCTGTAGACCAGACTTTCTACAGGCATCAGCAGACAGAAATGCCTTTCACGTGCTGCTGCTGTTGTTGCTAACTGTCCTCACTTGGAAGAATCAAAGCAGTGCCCCCAAAAGATTAATTCCTGATCCATTTAATCCTTGCTTGTTTCCACCAACATTGTGGAGGGAGGGAAACAGGTAGTGGTTTTATTTATGTTGTAGTCATGGAATATACAAGGAGGTGAAGTTTTTAAAAATAATGTTTTCTTGGAGATGTGTGCCTACTGCAGATGTCAGAAATTAGCACCACTGGCTGTTAGGCAAAAATGTATTAGCAAGTTAGTTATAATCACCAGAGTTCCATTGGTTCCCATTGGGAGCCTTGGCTTTGTTTTGCTATTTTTTTAATGCAATTACTTGTATTCAGAGTTTTGTGCTCCAAAACCAAATGTTTCTTTTTTACCTAGCTCCCAGAAATTTATCATGTTGAAAACCCCTTATTATTTAACTGCACAGCATGTGTGAGCCATATAGGACTAACCTTTGTTTAATTTTTAGAACACCTTGGAAAGTTTATATTCCCGTTTAAGAGATGGAAAGTGGGCTGGGGGTAGGGGAGTGGTTTGTTTAGGTTACCCAGACCTGGTTCTGGATCTTCTTTACTGTGATACTGGGCTCTTCTTTCCATGAACCCCAAGTCCCTTTCTCCCTCAGGAAGTGCAGAGGGAGTTTGTTCTATCTCAAAGCTTGCAGTTCACATTATGGGCAGTGCAGTTGAGGAGGGAGGAAGTACCCACTTTGCCAGGCAATTGTAGCTTAGCTTTCTTAGCTGTGTGTGGTCTTCAGGGAGCTGATGCAGATACTCACGTTTTGCAGGTCACGCTGCAGAGTGGGCACATAGGAATGAGGGAGAGGTTGGCAGGCTCACTTACACAGGGTTGCAAGTTTGCCAGCAGTGGCCGTGTGCTATTGCAGAAATTAAAGTTTTAAAGCTGGTGTCTTTTGCAGAGTTATACAAGACAAAGCGAAGTTAAAATGTAGATGGGGTGGCATGTGTGGCTGTGAAAGCAAAGATGATACATTTGATGTTTTATAGCATAGTGGGGGGATCAGTAAGACATGCCTTTAAATGCAAAAAGCACTTAAATGCTTTTTTTTACAGTTTTGGGGTGGGAGGGAATAGATGAGTGTCTCAGCATGCTCTCATCTTTGTGTCTTTGTGGTGGAAGATAAATTGCAGTTCTGTTTGTAACGATTCTAAGTACAGATAATTCTTGCCTTGGGAGATCTTGGTGCTCAGTTTCATGCTACTGATGAGCTAGGAGTGCACATTTCTGTGCTGTGACATTGCCTGTTTGTAGCCAGAACTGTAAAATTTGCACAGTTTTTGTAGTAATTCATTGCTTTCCTTGCAGTAGTGTATCGACATCTTTCTACTTCATATGCAAAATCCCTCCTGCCCCAGAACCTTTGAAAGAATATACTGTAGGGAATTATATGGTTTATGCTTCTCTCCCTGTTATAATATGGAGAGAGCAGCTGGCAGGGGGGTGCTGCCAGCTCTGAGAGAGAACATGGGAATGAGGTTGCGGGAAGAAGAAAATCCTGGAAACCTCTTGCATCTGGACAAGCAGAACACGCAGATGAATGGCTGGGAGCTGGCTGGTGCTGCAGTCTCACAGCATCTGATAGACCAGGGATGAATTTGAATTCTCATTTTCTGTTTCTTGTCCCAACTTTCAGTTTGACTTGGTGATGCAGGTTTGCTGGAGTTCCATGCAAATTCTCCTCATTTGTCTTTTAGCTGTAACCAGACTGACTGACACTAACTGCTGTTGTTTCTTCTCTGCAGATTTCTGCTCCAATCTCTGGAAGATCTGGACAACAGTTTAAGGAAACTCAACTCTCGCTTGTTTGTCGTGCGAGGACAGCCAACAGATGTTTTCCCAAGACTCTTTAAAGTAAGAGAATAATTTTCTGGAGCATAGTGGAGAAAAAAAGTGATATCACGATGCTATCCTTGTTTTCACTCACTAATGATTTGCTAGCTGTTGGAGATCCCCTCAGCTTCTCTTTAATTATAACTAATTCTTCACTATAACAAACTCTTTAACTACAACTAACTACTATCCATATGGGCCAGCTTGGGAGCCAGATACACTCTTGAACTCAGAGTTGCAAAGAAATTTAGTAGTAGGCTGTAACCTTGTACCAAGGTGCTTGAGCTTCTGGTTTTGGATGGTGGTTTTTGCCTTTGTTTCTGTAAGTCACGTCTCACAGGGTTGCACTGTAACATGCTGACTCCTCTGTGTTGACAGCTTCTTCCCTACTGGCCATTTTCTTCCTGCAGCTTTTATTCGGGAAGACTGCTATGTCCATACACCTTTACAGACAATTGAAAAAGCATATGGATCTGTATGTGAATTGCAAACAGGGCTTTGTGTTAAAATTTCAAAATTCAGAAGCTTTTATGTTAGCTGATCTTCCTTTTCTTCTTCTGTCAAAGCTGCAGTTCAGTCAGCTCAGCAATAGAATACAGCTTGGGTCCAAGCTTCCTGCTGATGTACCATTTAGGATGGTGGGATATGCAGTGACCTCAGTAGTCAATGATGGATTAGTGGGATACATTTCTAAAATTATGTACGTCAGTGCTGCAGGTTGTGAGAGCGACAGGGCTGGCAAGACCGTATCCTTGAAGGTTCCTCAAGCAGTATCATTCTTCTCTGTCCTGCTCTAAGATTGTATTTCCCATTGTCTTTGAAACTTTTAATGGTATCATTGCTAGAGTGACAAAGCTAAATGAAAATAACATGGTTCATGATAGTCTTATGAGTTGGGTTTGTCATGTGGACTGTACCTTACATACAGTTGACAGAACTAGTGTCCCCAAAGCCTGCTATAGACCAGCTGACGAGAAGGAGAGGTAAACTTGAATCTATACCCTCCTGCTGTAAACAGTTCTGATATGTATTTTCTGAAAGGAGGGCAGTTCTGAGGAGGTGAATCGGACTATGCAGGTCAGAAGGGGCACTGCTACTTACTTTGGCTTCTGCATCTTAACGCATGACACAAACTATGTGCTGCTTTTAGCCTTTTCAGAGTCTGGGTTATTTTTATCTTTTGATCCGCAAATAAGTTCTGCCTAGTAGTAGTTCATGCCTTCCGTATTTTAGTTCAAGGTGTTCACAGGATAATTAAAACTTTGTTGGAGAAAAATGCTCGCTTTGGTCAAAGAACAGAAAGTAGTTGGCAGAGTCTGAGGTTTGGAGAGATGGTTGTGGAATCGGCCAGACCTGCTTTTTGTTGCAGTCTGTTTAGCCTGGGCAGGTGAGTTGATGAATATCTTAGATGTGCTGTAACAGAGCCAAAAAGAATTGGCAGGGTGGGGTGGTGGTGGTATGCTATTATATGGTAAAAGTATGGCTTTCATGGGAATTCCGGCCTCTCCAGAGCTGCTGCACTGAACAGTGAATTAGCAGCAGCTCATGCCTTGCTGTCAGCTGTTGTGGAGAGGAGAGTTATGCCATGTGTGGTAATGCACCTTAGACCTAGTGTAATTTCTGCTCTTGCTGCCAGTAGCTGAGCTATGTTGTCAATGACAGTTGCTGCAAAGGCACTATTATGCATGGATACTGTGAGGAGAAGTGTACTTGTTAGCTCTGTGTTAACCTTTGCAGAGGTTTTTTTGTCTCACTTCTCTGAACAAACATCTGTAATTTTACCTCTTCTATCAAAGTGTGTCATTTATTCACTGAAGTTTGCTCACAATCCCTTTGGTGTATTTTTTTTTCCCCTACAGTTTTTCTTTGCTATAGGCTAGATTCTAAGAAATAAGTCAGTCATGACTTTTCTTTTGTATGATCTGCAGCAATTTATTGCCATACAACTTGCTGTTTTCTGGTTGGTTGTACTCTGCTTCCTGTGTGCTATTGTAGCACATAGAGTGGTGAGCTTCTCAAAATTGTAGGAAATACCTGAATTGGAAGTTTTGCGTTCTTACCTAAAATCTCTGTTAGCCTTAAATGTTTTTTTTTTTTTATTCCATTCCTTTCTGTTAAGGCAGTAACGTATGTTTCTTCAAGACCAAAGCCATCTTATCCAAGCTTTCCAGCTGATACTGTCTTTCCTATAAAAGAAAGAAAAGGTTAAAATGCAGCGGTTAAAATCACATAGGAGCAGAGCAGGGCCTGCAACGTGTCTGTTTGACCTCAGCTCTGAGTTAGAGATTCTGTCATGTTCTTATTTTGAAAAAGAAGTGGAGGACCTCTCTGACATATACATTCAGTGGTACGTAATTTCTAGTTCTCTGTCCTTCCTAATATTAATTTTAGGATTGAATCTAAAAGTTTAGAAAAGAAGGGGACTTGTACAGTTGTTTTCTGCTTCTAAATTCCCTTCCTCATCTTTGTCATTATTT
Organism: Aviceda cuculoides; assembly: GCA_035590195.1. Lineage (NCBI taxonomy): Eukaryota > Metazoa > Chordata > Aves > Accipitriformes > Accipitridae > Aviceda > Aviceda cuculoides. Next base: position 20,723,789 of record JAVJGG010000032.1, read on the forward strand.
TTTAATGGTCTTTAGTGAACTGATCACGTCTGTTCTTTGTGCTTTGGTTCTGGTTTTGGTTCTGAGGTGGAAAAGACTGTCCTGTATATGCAGAGGTGACTTAGACTGGAGAATGTGGTTCATATCTTAGTTGTGTGAGGGGGTTTTTAAGTGTCTCTATAGTTTTCTGGCTGTGTTTGACTAAAGTGTTTGCTAAACAAATCTGTGGGCTGCTGCTCTGCTTGATGGATGTCTCAGGAGGGTCGCTGTGGAAACCATCAAACCTCTTCTCATAGGATTCATTTTCTGAGGAAAAGTAGGCCATAGTCTTTGAAAGCAAACTGTGCTCTGGAAGAGGCTGAATGCTATTTCCTAAGGCCTATTCCGTGCAATCTGTGAGGGATCTTTTAAAAGTGTGAAGATACAGAATAGGTGCATGGCTAAACTAGGGTAAAATAACTCCCCAAAGGCAGGACTTTAAATTAAATCTGAATTGCAGTATCATACTCTACTGTGCTGACCAGGAAGGTTCACTCAGTTGCCATCCTTTGTCCTGCATTTCCCACCACCCTGTTTTTTGCTGTTTGGGTTGGACATTGGTCCTCTATTATGTGATGGCTTTAAAGAGACACTGGAAAAAATTTAGAGTATATTGGTTTTACTTAATGATAGTCTCCACATAAAAATACAGGGTTTTGAGCAGAACTTGTATTGAAAAAGTTCTCTGAAATGCTTTCTCTGCAAATGCTGGGAACAGGATGGTAGAGTTACTTTTGGACGGCATGTGCAACAAAAAAGGTGTTGTTGGGCTTGGGGACTGAGCTGTAATCTAAGAACATTAATAGAGAAGAACTCAAACCTTCTCTTACGTGTTTTAAACCTGACATTCAGGAATTTGCATAGCAGATACAGTGTTCGCTAGAGCTAATAAAATTGTTGATTCTTTGGTTATCTTGACTCCGGATTGCTGTTCCTCACAGGAACCCTCTCTAAGCTTCCAGGACCTAACACTGGCCAAGAGTTCTGAAATCCTCGTTCATAACTGTGGTGGTTAGAGAGAGTCTTCTATTTGACAGCCGTGTGTACTGTGTTTCTTGCAGGAATGGGGAGTCACTCGTCTCACCTTCGAATACGACTCGGAGCCATTTGGTAAGGAGAGAGATGCAGCTATCGTCAAACTGGCCAAGGAGGCTGGCGTGGAGGTGGTGATAGAGAACTCCCACACCCTCTATGACCTGGACAGGTATGGGGAGAGCAAGGGCAGACGTGCTGCCTGGGCTAGGCTGGGATTGTCGCATCTGGAAAGGCTTTCAATCTCCTCCGTTACGCTGATCACTATATGTTGATTGCTGTTATCCCGTGTGGGCCTAGAAGGTGTCGACAGTATTACTCTGCACTCGCACGTTTGATTAGAGCACGTCAAAGTGCTGACAGTGACGTGAATGTACAGAAAGGTGTTGCCTCAAGCTTATTAAACTGTACTTGGCAGTCATTTAAGTTGCTCAGCTGTGTCCTATTGATTGCTCTCCTTGAGCATGTCCTCACTGCATGGACTGGGTTTTTTTTGCTTCATTGTAATAAAGACAGTTGAGCTGTTGTCTCAAATGTGTTATGAAGGCAGGGCTTTTAACTGATGGACGTGCCAGGACAGCTGGAAGGAGTAGAACAAGGTAGACTGGGGCGAACTTACCTTATTCTAAAACCTGAATGCCTTATCTTTGTTGTGTATTTGCTATGGGGGAGCCTTACCTTTATGTTGAGTTTCATATATTGACTTATATATATAATCTCTGTCTATATATATTATCTCCTTAAACAGTGGAGACAGTCTTTCAGCTAAGACTCTAAGGTATGCTTGACTTCAACCATGTTTCAGTATTATTCTTACAGGTTGCTTGGGTTTGGGTTGGTTGGGGTTTTTTTTATGACTTGTCCCAGTAATGCTGAATGTAGATTTCCTCCTATAAATCTTTAGCATCCATAATTTCCTATGGGAAGGAGTGTTGCAGTTTAGCATATGCTGTGTAGAAATGTTTCTTTGGAGTGAGGGGGATTCTTCTTGACTCTGTCTCATGAACAGATGCTGCTTTCTGATTTTTGCATTAGAAGAGACCATCAGTGCTTATTACATCCTCACCCCTTCAATGTCAATGCCCCTCACATTCTTCCTCATGTCATCTTTGTCTTTTCCAAGGTGGAGAGTCTTAGTTTACTTAAGTTTTCAGGTGGAATCTGGTCCATATCTATTCTAAGTTTTGTCACCTTTCTTTATACTTCTGGGTATTTCTAGAGATGGAGAGCAGTGGTGAAAATGGTAGCTAGTGTTCAAGATGTAGGAATGACGTGGATTTGTATAGTGCTATAATGTTTCCCATCTTCTCCTAATAGTACTAGCATTCTTTTTGCTTTTTCAGAGTGCTGCTAAACTTATATCTTGGGGCTTCCTTGCAGAATGGTCATAGCTATTCGAGAAGCTGCTACTATATAAGTAAGTTTAAGATTGCATAGCCATGCATGTGGAGAAACAACATGACCAACACTGCATTTAATCTGATATTTCTGTCAGTTGGTCATATGGTGTATTGGGAAATTAAGTTGGCTTTCATTTTTAGCTATCCCAGATAGCTTCTTGCGTCAGTAAACTTTGTCATCATGCTCTTTTTTTGTCCCTTCCCAGATAATTTATGAATAATGTTGAGCAGCACAAGCCCTAGCTCAGCTCTGTGTAGGATTTCTTCTCCTGTTGTAAAAATGGATTCCTATTCTATCTTGTATCTCAAAGAATTTTCTGTCTGCAGGGACCTTTTCCTTTATCCCAATTTATCATGGTTTCTTAAAAATTTTTAGTGAGGGGTCTAATCAGATGGCTTCTGAAAATCCAGATAGAGTATATCAACTGAATCTCCCTTGCCTCGGGCTCAAATGTCACTAATAGATTTTGAGGCACAACTTCCCTTTACCAAGGCCAAATTAAACCTCCAGCATATTAGAGATACCCATGCATTCACTGATTCCATTAGTATTTTTTACCCATCTGCCTAATGCACATATCAGACTCTATATTCTGTCATCCCTCTGATGCCATTGAAATGGTTTTTTAAATCTGGAGTCGTGTTTGCTTTTTTTTTTTTTTTTTTTACTCATAGTATTTGGATGGTTTTAGGGCAAGTGTTAACATGCAGCAGCTATTAGTTTGGGTATTTCTTGATGTCCTTTACAACTTCTGGGTGAATGCCTGCTGGTCCTGGCAAGCTATTGCTATTCAAGCATAGCTTTGTTTTGTGGCATTTCTTCCTGACCTCCCAGTCTGTGACATCTCCTGATACATTTCCTTAAAAAGATTCAGAGTCATAACCTCCCCGAATACCTCCATAGTGAATACACGTGCAAAAATAAATGCAGGGGTTTTTGTTGTGCTGTTACAGCCTCTGCTTTCTTTTTTTTATGACTTGATCACCTCTTGGGCCTATAAATATCCTGGAGTGTCTGTAAAGGGATTCTTTTTTTTTCCCCCACTACTTATGCTTTTTTAAAAACGTTTCTCAAACTTTGATTTGGGTTGGGAGGTGCAAGGAGGCTGCTTTTGTGGTTTTTAATTTGACCTACCAAAGTTTCGGGATTTTCTACCTTTATTTGGCCTTCATTTTTCTAAAGGATTTTGCCTTCTATTATCTTTGCTGATGCTATTCTTTAATTGTTTTGACTCTTGCAATCTTTCTGAAATCTTTTTTCATGGGTTTTGTGCAATTGTTGAATTTTTTTTTCCCCAATGTTGTATTCAAATTATCTCTGTGTTGCCTGTCAGTGTTTTGCATCTCAGCTTGTTCTTTTTGCTTAGCACACTTACTAATTTTTATGCATTTCTCTTCTTGAAATAAAAGCCATTATGGTATTGTTGCTCCTGGAAGGGTGTTAAATTGATGCATGCCAAAGTCACGGTTAGAGCAGGCAAGTGATAACTAACATTTTCAGCTACACCTTAGTCCCGCCTAACACCAAATCATGAATTGCCTTTCCTTGTGGGTTCTTGATTAATTGTTCCATGGAGCAGTCATTTATGGCGACTAGAAAATTGGGTTTTGGCAGGTGGCGGGGTGTGACAGCTAACCAGTCTGTGTGGAGGCAGTTGAAGTCTCCAGTTACTCTGACATTTCCTGGTTCTTGGCATCTCTGAGATTTCTCAGCAGGTGGTAATACAGTTCTAATATTGTATTTCTCCTGGAAGCCTCTCAGGGTATATTGCCCTCCAGTCATGTTCCCAGTCTTTTAACTCATGGTATGTCTTGTCCCTCTGCTCACCCTACTGTTTTTCCTGCATAATTAGTAACCCGGTGGTAGCATCCTACTTTTCATCTTTCTTTAATCAAGTTTTCAACAAGATTGTCAGGTCTGGTTTTAAACAATTTAGACTAATCTTTCGCTTCTACATAAATGATTCCAGCAGTCCTTCACTTGTCCCCTGCAGCATATTCCCAGTACCACCTCCACCAGCTCCATTGACGAAGAGCCTTTTCAATTACCTTGTGAATTTGACCAGTTTTACCCGGTAGGAAGATTAACAATATGCTCCTTGTTGCCACTGCCAGCATAGCTGTGTGATGTGATTATCAGAGCATCTTTCCCCTCCTCTCCCCCAAAACAAGGAGAGGGCTATAGAAAATCAGCATCAGTGCTGGAAAATACTCCTAAGAAGATCTAGGAATTCCCAGTCAAGATTAGCGATGTTCAGATTGTAGAAGTCAGAAAAGAAAATCTCTTGGGTATCAGCTTAGCCTGCTCAAAGTCTTTACTTGACAATTATTCTGTCTGACAACTTCCAGCTGACAGGTTGTTTTGTCCCTTCTCTGGATCTACCTGTTTTCTCCTCCTCAGGATCTAAATCCTCTGTAGTCTGCTTGCTGATGGTCAGCATTGTGGTTTCTGTAATCCTGGACAGGCATGGGTTATTCAGGGGGAGTGGTTTAGGCCGGTGAAGAACACTGTGAACTTGTAGGTTTGTAGCATGCATCAGGAGCAGCTTTTCCTCAAATATTCTAGCCTAAGGCTGAAATGATAGCTAAATACATTTTGATAGGAGCATGTACGAACTTAAAGGAACCAAGCACTGGGGAAGCACGCGTACCTTGGTGGTTCTGCAGTTCATAATTACACCATGCTAAAAAAGTGGTTTATTTCAATCTAAGAAGGTTAAGTCAAACTTCTGCCTGCCGGGTGTTGTTATCTTCATGTCTTGCATGGTGCTCTGGTTTCCACGTGTTTTCCCCCTGTGCTGATACTTAGCCTGTAATCGAGTCACTTCATCTTTCATCTGCTCATGTGTGTGATTCTGTGGAAGTTGAATTGTTCGTCCTTTGTCCAGCATCTGTTATGTGGAATATCTGGTGGTTGTCTCTCGATCTCCTCTTTGAATCTGTAGAAATACCCCTTGTCTTATGTACACGTAGCCCTACGTGAGCTCTCTGGAGCGAGGATTTAGATCAGAGCAATTGCATAAGCTGGCGAGGCTAACTAAATAGCCTGCGTGAATTGGTAGCGGGGTGTGTTGTTGAGCAGCCTGCTTGCCAAGTGCTGGCAGCCAGCTCTTCCTCACGCAAGGAAGCAGGGGGGAGCACATTCAGTCCCTTGCCAGAACCAAACCCTGTCATTTGCAAGTGAGCTGAGGTGTCGGGTTTTTGAGGCAAGCAGCTTTCCCTTGCCCCATAGCTATCCCGCTGGGGCACTGCCGTGGAGGCGTGAGTGAGAAGCTGACACCTGTGAGGCTGTGCATTCAAAGTCTGCAGACACTCTGCTGTCACAGGTGACTGACTGTAGGACACCTTACAATCCTAGCAGCACCAGAACTGTGTTCGGTCAGGTTTTGGTTGCCTGATTTCTTGAGGTAAAGTGTGACTGACAGTCAAAAAGACCCTCGTAACTTCTGGCATCAAGGTGCTACTGCCAGATAGTGCTGGGCAGTATATTGCTAGTCTGGTAGCACAGCCATTTTTATGTGTGCTCACTAACACCAGAAAGGTTAGGTTTTGTATGACGAATACAGTGATTCTGCTCTTCCCTGTTCTGCTTCGAGAAAACTAGAAGAATAACTGCCATGTGTAGTCTGTGAGTTACACTGGGCGACATGGGTGAAATGGGAGTATTAAATCCTGGGGAGGGACCTCCCTTTTTCTGCCATTGGGGAAAGTGCCATGAGATTGTACTGCCTGGGTTAGAAGGACGGTAGGAGGAAGGAAAGGACTCCTGCTTGGGGGCTTCCTGTACAAATCTTTGTACAGAAGGCTGAACAGCATTACAGTACCTAGTGTGTATCATCTAATAGCCAATATTGTACAATACCCAATATTTGATACTTCTTTTCATCGCAGTATTGCGAAAGGTTCAAATGTTGTTGCATAATGCCAGTGTCAGGTGCTGTGAAATGTGCAACTTGTCCTAGTCCTATCTCTTAAAGATTTGTGTCCCAGATCCAATAACTGTTTAGGAATTTAGGAGCTGTACTAGGTAACTTCATCTGTATTCATGTTCTTGAGGATGTCAAATACAGGCACTGGCATCCACCTGCAAGTCACAGCGATTTGCTCCGAGTAGCTGTCTGTTCACTAAAGTTTTAGCTGTGGATCTGTGATGTGGCATAATAGTGTGGATCTCAGACTGAGCTGCAGCCTCAGCGTATCTGTGGAAGAGGAGTGAAAAACGAGGGGGTGTTAAAAGAAGTGACTTCCCCACCCCCATCCCAAGCACCTCAGGGCAACCAGTGTGCAGCTTTGGCACTCTTTCCCTTCCAAGCTCTGAACTCCTCTGGAAATGAGTGAGCCTCTCTAGAGTGCCGTAACTAGAAATGCCTTCCTTCTCTTCCAGTGGCAATGCTCGTTTTCTGGGCACCTCTGGCCAGTCTTGTTTGGGGGCCCCAGTGCTCAGAGCAAGCCGCGGCGAAGACTGTGGTGGGTAGTACTCGTGAGAGCTCGTGATCCCTCGCTGTCTCTGGAGTGGTACACAGAGACAGCTGGCCGAAAAGTGCGTGCGTGAGAGCAGAGGAGACGCTCTCTGGTATGAAGGTATAGGACAGAATGTGTTGCCTGCAAGGCTCCTCGCAATATACTGGCTTGGTGGGGTGTCAGAGCGCGCTGTGCCAACCCTGCAATCGTGTTCATAGCCTCGCGCTAAAAACGTACCACGTTTTGCACTCTGTGCACGTCCCCGTCGCCCTCCCTCCCCCGTCCTGGTCATTAGTCTGTCTTTCCCCAACTGTTTACAACTTCGAAGCAGAAAACCGGGAGGCGACTGCAGGAGGCTTCCATTTTTCATCTTTACAACCGTGCTGCCTGCCTGAAAGGCTCCTTTTTCCCGCAGAGGCCCGGGCTCCCGGCTGGCGCCTGGCCTGGATGGAGGCGGCCGCAGCGGGAGGCGAGGAGCGGGACCGGCTTCCCACCTCGCCTGGGCTGGGCGGCCTGGGGAAGCTGGGTCAGTGCGGAGCACACGTGAGGAAGGGCTCAGGGCTGGGGAAGGCCCGGAGCCGGCATGTCGCTCCTCCTCGCTACACGTGCGGCTTTGGTGGAGGAAGGGAAGGCACATGGCGTCTGCCGAAAACACTCGGCTTTAAGCCCAGCCCCTTGCATAAGCTGTTGACTGTGATGGGTGGAGAAGGCTGCTCTGCTGCAGCTCCTGTGTGAGCTCAGGGGTTAGCTGCCTTAAATTTATGTAACGCCGGCGATCCCTGTGCTGCTTGCTTTGCTCTTAACTCCCTCCTCTCCCTGCAGACATCTTTTACCCTGGGGAAGCTTACCTTGCCTGGGGGGCTTCTCAAAGCCAAAGCTATTTGGGCCTGGAAAAATAAGAGTGGCCCTAGCAGGCTGTGGATGCTTAGTGAAGTAGAGGAATGGGGAACCGTGGCTGCCTTTTCTGTAGCATGATCTGACACAGGTGAATAGCGTGAGACAGGTCTGCTTGTGACCTTATGGCATGGGGGAGAATGGTGATTTCCCTAATCAGGGGGAAAGAGAGGAATAACACAAACCGGGATTTGTCTCACCCGAGATAGGTGGAGGAGGAGTCATTAACAGGCTGGGACTTCCTGTGTCAGATGGGGAGGAAGTAAGTCGGGATTTCTCAGGGGACCAGATGTTAGTCTGGGATTTGCCTTCTTGGGGAGACAGAAAGGGAGTAATCAGACTGAGATTTTATACAGAGGTCTGATGAGGAGCTCTGGGAGAGGGATGTGAGTGATGCTAAGCCTGATTCAGCTGGAGCTGTTTTGTTGTTTTTCCCACGGAGATGAATTAGTATGTGGGGGTTTCTTTTCTGGGGTGTTTTGGGGGTTGTTTTTGTTTGGTTGGTTTTTAATATCCCTTTGAGGGATGCATCAAGTGGAAGCTAGATCTATAAAGATTTCTCTATCCAAAGTGAAAGGGTATCCTTAGCAGAGATAGCAGGATGCAGTTTGTCTGTCATTTCATTATGTCTTATGTGGTAGCAAGGTTGTGTTGTTTTACCTTGCTTATTTTGTCTCCAGAATAATTGAACTGAATGGCCACAAGCCACCCCTCACCTACAAGCGCTTCCAGGCCATCATAAGCCGTATGGAGCTCCCAAAGAAGCCGGTGAGCACTGTAATAAGCCAGCAAATGGAGACGTGTAAAGTGGACATCCAGGAGAACCATGATGATGTGTATGGGGTCCCATCCCTGGAAGAGCTGGGTACGTACTGAAAGTGAGGGCAAGGGTTAACTGCCAGCTGAAACGGGGTCTCCTGAAACTGTTTCTGATGGCTGGCATGTGCCCAGGACAATTCAGGTGCTCTCATCTGACCTGGGCTACCTGTAGCCATAGAATCAGCCTCATGTTTTCAGCAAGTGCTGGATCTTGTGAAAACAGACTCCTGTCCCTCGCACTACTGTCAATGCACAGCATCCCCTTTAGCATCACTCTGAAATGCTCTGCTTCTGTCCTTATGTTCTCTGCTATACTGAACATGTAACCACTGTATCAGTGTCTCATGTCCTCATCAGCTGCTTTCCTTCTACTGCCATCTCTGACATGTTGTGTAACAGACCCAAAGAGGTAAACTAACTGTGTACCAGGCTTAGATCATTTCTTTCAGTTACAGCCACGGAGCACCAATTTGGGAGCATAGCAAGACAAGAGGTATTACAGAAACTTCTTTCACTCATCCTGCTGTGTCTTTTGGTCCTGTATTTTTCTTGGATAAGGAGGATGAATAGAGAGCTGAGGCATGAGGAACGCAAGGCCTACATTAGGGAAGTGAATCTAAATGCAAGGGAAGAAAGGATTGATGCAGAATACTGTCTGTGTGTGTGTGAGTGCAGACTCCACACCAGCTTTATAAGAGTACCACCTTGCACCTTAATGCACAATTTCAGCAATCATATAAAAGCAGGGGGCTTCACAACAGGAGTATCCTAAGGGTTGCAGTCCTGCGTAGATCTGCTTCCTTTAATGTCAGGGCTAATGTGAGGCTGCCTGCAGTCTCAGCCCAGAGCAGTGCAGGGAAACTGCATAATAATGCTTCCCCTTTTGCATCAGTTCTTCAGCACTAATCCAGTGCCTTCCCCAACACCAGCTTTCAGCAGAATAGGAACCTGACCAGGAGCAGCCAGGCAGGCCATCTAGTGAGGTGCTGGTGTCCATGGCAAGGTATTTTATAAGGCAAAGCTGTGGAGCATATGTTTCTTTGCCAGCTGCTCTGGCCTTTGGAGCAGAGCCCTGTGGATAGTGCTGACTAGTGCTGACAGAGACGAGTGCTGGCATGTGAGCAATGGGGAAAGCCCCCAGAAGGCTGCCTGAAGCATTGCAGGGAGAGGCCCTTTTAGTGCAGTGTCATGAGCAGGCTCTCACCATATTTCACGTGATTTGCCTGCTGTAGAAGGACTAGAGCAGCAAGTAAGCCATGTTAGGCAATTGCAGTATGTAGTGTCTTGCTGTTACTAATGCTTAATCCCATCTATACCCTTTGTCTAAGTGTGGCTTCAAATCTTACAAAGTTCTTTCCCTCAGGCTTTCCTACGGATGGTCTTGCCCCTGCAGTTTGGCAAGGAGGGGAGACGGAAGCCTTGGCACGGCTAGATAAACACTTGGAAAGAAAGGTAACCCCTGTTATTTGAGTGGCGATTCCTGCAGGTTCTGGCTGCACACGAAAAATGTTGAGCATTGGCCATTGTTCTCTTTCCCTGTTCTTCCTAGCAATGGTCGCAGCATTCACCTCTGGAAGGGATGTTTGGTATCGTTGGAGTACTGCTGTGATCTTGGGTTGTGTGTGGAGCAGGTTGCTCCTGAGCTTCCTCAGACCCAAAGAAGTAGAGCCATATATTAATTATGCTGCTGTTTGAAGCACATAGGATTCTTTTCCTTGTTTCTACCCCTCCATTTCCTTTAGAGGACTGCAGACGTGGAAACTCTCCTCTAAGTTGCTCAGTCCCTGCTGCACTGCACACCATCTCGGTTTTTCTTTAGCTGAGGTATTGGTGCGAGTACATGCTCATAAAAGAATGCCTTCCCCTTGTACATCAGCCTGTTAATATGTTGTCTCACTGGCTGGCATTCCTTGAGGCCCTTGCTGAAATACCCAATTTTTTTCTGTGGGGCATGTGTTCTTCATTATAGTGCACAAAGCAAACAATTTCAAAGTAATGAAAACGCAGCTGCAGAGGCATGACTCAATTTTAAACAGTTTGTATATCTTTTTAATGCTTGGTGCAGTTGTAGAGATCAAAGCATAAATTCTTGTGCTGAAGGGGGAATAAACTGTCAATGTAATACTCCACAAAGTTTGGCTTTCCACAGATTTTCTTGTTTGGTGTGTGAAATGAGATAGACATAGCTGGACATAAACAATGTTATTAGCATATGTCCCTAGGAGCTCTTAGGGTTATTAGCTCCTGCATGCAAAGCAAATTTAGTGCTTTTCTTGGCCCAAATGACTAAGTGGTTTAAATCCTGGAGCAAAGGTTTTTCATTTCTTGAATGGGGTGTGGGGTTGGGATTGCCCACTTGAGATCTCTCCCAGCAGTGGTTGGAAGTGAGTAGAAGAGACTATGCTGTCAGACCTGAGTGGCCTCACCACCTGCACAGAAGTATGCCCTTAGTAGTGTCCCACAAATCTGGGGGGTTTTTGGCTCATCTCTCCTGAATATGTCTAGGCATGGGTTGCAAATTACGAAAGACCAAGGATGAACGCCAATTCATTGCTGGCCAGCCCTACAGGACTCAGTCCCTACCTGCGATTTGGCTGCTTGTCCTGCCGCTTGTTTTACTATCGTCTGTGGGAGCTGTATAAGAAGGTAAGACAAAAACGTTCATCTGGACAGCAGGCTGGTTTTGAGCATAAATAGCATGGTGCTGGTTCCCAGACAGTGTGCCGGAACAGTTGCAAAAGTTACTGTTGCCTCCCTTGTGTTTGAATGGTGGGCTAAGCTTGTTGCTACTACAGAAGAGGCTCTTGGGTGAGGAGAAGTGATTCTCCTGTATGTAGTGGAGCAGACCTTAAATCTGGTGATACCCTGTTCTTCAGGCTGTGTGTCTCTTGTGTCATTGTCATGGTTTAACGCCAGCCAGCAACTAAGCACCACGCAGCTGCTTGCTCACTCCTCCCTCCCCCCGCCCCCCAGTGGGATGGGGGAGAAAATCGGGAAAAGAAGTAAAACTCGTGGGTTGAGATAAGAACCGTTTAATAGAACAGAAGAGAAGAAACTAATAATGATAACACTAATAAAATGGCAGCAGTAATAATAAAAAAACTGGAATATACAAATGATGCACAGTGCAATTGCTCACCATCTGCCGATCGACGCCCAGTTAATCCCCGAGCAGCGATCCCGCTGCCCCCACTCCCCCCCACTTTATATACTAGATGTGACGTCCCATGGTATAGAAT
>JAVJGG010000032.1:20758870-20841679 GCA_035590195.1 Aviceda cuculoides
GGGGAGAAACATTCTTCGGGCGCTGCAGTGGAGTGGGGGGTGGCCCACGCGTGGATCTGGCGCTCCGTGGGCCTGGGAGCGGCGGAGTGGCGAGTGCTGCCCCCCCGCCCCCCCGCGGGGGACTGACACTGGGTTGCTCGGGGGAGCTACTGGGTCTGATGGTGGCACCGGTAAAAAGTTCCCGGGGGCGCTGAGGGGCTGCCAGTCTCGTGTTCGTCTTGGATGGTGGGTGCCAGTGTCTGTCCCTGCCCCGGGATGGGGGGGGGGGGGAGCGGCGGAGCAGGGGGGGAGATGGCGAGGGCCGTGCTGTCAGCGCTCCCCGGAGCCCACTCGGGACCTGCCCCGGCCCCGGCCACGCTCTGGTCCTCCCTCACCGAAGCGCTGAGCCCAGCTTTACAGCCGAAAGGCGTTGAGACCCGGCTGGCTGCAGCCTGTTGCAAGAAGAGGCCTTCCAACCTGCCCTGGGTCCCCCAGACCCTTCCTCCCCACCCCACGGACTGTCGCGCTCCGGCCCTCCGCACGCCTCGAGGCGCGAAGATCGGCCACGGCGCGAAGATCGGCCACGGCATGAAGATCGGCCACGGCGCGAAGATCGGCCACGGCATGAAGATCGGCCACGGCGCGAAGATCGGCCACGGCGTGCTCGTGGCTGCGGCTGCCCGCCTCCCCGCTGAACCTTTGCGGCTGCGTGGGATGGGCGAGGAGGGGGTTTCGTGGCCTCCCGAGGGTCCCCCGAGCGCAAACGGAGCTCTGCCAAGCCGCCCCTCCTTCCTCCTGTCCGGTTACCTCCACACAATGGACGCAGTGTGTGCCCGCGGCTTCCTCTGCAAGAATTACAGTTGCATGGGCAGGCACTTTATCCTTTCTGATCTCTCCTCTTCTCCCCCCCCCCTTCCCCCTGAGGGTTTGTTTTCCAGCAGGCTGAGTTCAAAAAGGGCACGAGATACTGCTGGCAAACACTCCGGCGCTAAACAAACCTTTTTAGTCAGAATCGCATGGATTAGACCCCGCTTGCCGTTCACATGCAGGGTTGCCTGTGAGCTCCTCCGAATTTCACGGTGGCCGAGCTGCTAGGCTAAGCACCAAGGCTGGTGAGAGGGCACCTGAAGCCCGTGACAGAGGTCCGGAGCACAGTTTGCTGGGGGTAGGTGTGCGCTGCCGGTGACGCTAGGGGCATATCCAGTGCAGACTGCTGGAGCTGCTGTCCTTCAAGGAGAAGCTCTGTCTCTGCCAGACAGCAATCTGAGAGCTGGCTGCCTAGGAGACTGCCAAAGACACCTTGTCTTCAGCCAGAGGTGAAGCTCGATGCACAAAGTCCTTGGGCTACTCCGAACAGCACAGCTAGATAGTGCGGTTCGTCCCTGAGCGAGAAGCTTTTTGGCAGATGCTTCCTCTTCATCCCTTGCCCCCAGCCTCCCTCTCACCCGCTGTCTGTCCTGTCCCTCTTGCTGTTCATCTCCCTCCTGCAGTGAGGGAGTTTGGAGGACAGTTGGAGTAGCATAACGCTGCCTTTTTATGGTAAATATGCTACAAGGGAGCACTGCAGGAGAGGTGGCTTCTCAGAGCAGCGGCGAGCCCGTCAGACTGGGCAAGAGTTAAATCTCCTTGGCTTACGGTGCCCACCGTGGGGGGGTGGGTAGGAGGTGAAAGGCTGGGTTGAGGGGCTAGTTTCTCTCTCGACTGCACCCAGAAAGATCTCTGAGCAGCTCCTTTCTTAGCACTTACTGTCAGTCTGGGTGCCGAGGGCTCGTGCTTACTGGAAATCCGCTGGCTGTAACTGAGGCGAAATGGTTCCGATGCTCTGACGGTGAGAGGTGCAGGCTCAGCACTAATGGTAGGAAAAGAAGCAAACCAAAAAAAGCAAACACTGCCTGCCCATCAGTGGGTACAGAGCTGAAGTCTGGCTTGCATGGCTGCCAGCGTCTTGCTCTTTGCTCAGATCTGCGAGACCCCGCCATTTCTGGAGCGCTGCCCTGGGTCTGAGGCAGCTCGTCCTAAGTAATCCTTGCTCCAAATATACCTTGCAAGGTGCTGGGGTAGGTGAGGGTGTGTTCTTACAGCGCCTGCCAGCGTTGGAGCCGGGCAGCGGGATGTGGGAGAACAGACTCAACATATCAATGCTTGGCTGTGTCTCGGGAGGTTGGTAGTTGGGGAAGGGGATATTCTGCCCAGCCATGTTGTCCGGTGGTCCTTCCACCACCGGGACGGAAGGAGCCTGGCAGCGTGAGGTCGGGGCTGTGGATCTTTCCGGCTGCGGGTGGAAGGGAGCAGTCCTGGTGTGGGACGAGGACCTTCTGGCCCGGTCTCCACGGGGCATCCCTTCCTGCCCTGCTCAGCTCCCACACCGCGGTGTGGCCGTCTGTTTTCTTTGCTTCTGGATGAGCTCAGCTGATACATGTCCAGGGAGTATTTTAGTCCCTGACACATGAGCCCTGCCCAGAATGGAAGGCCTGATTCATTCACAGCATCTCACTGGAGGCCAGCACCTTTCAGGAGAGCTCCAAATCCCTGTCCAAATGAGGAGACAAGGGCAATGAGGCACACGAGGCTCCGAGCATGGCATTGCTGGTGGTGGCGGCTTGTACCGCTGATCTCCCACAGCCCTCCTGGAGCCTGGAAAGGCAGCAGCTGGCAGGGGACGTTGGTGGTGTAGTCCTTGGGTTCCTCAAGTGTTGCTGACAGGTCTGCTGCTGGAAGCGGCAGTCTGAGGGGAAGGGAAACCCAGGTCAAACAAGCTTAAGGGGCCTTTTACTGCGTGTTTTGACTTGGAGGCATTTTGTTGCTGTTCTCTGTCAGGCTGCCCCTGCCCTTCTCAGCTTAGCTGAGGCTTGGCATCTCAGGAAAGAGACTCTTTCTGGTTTCCCAGGAGGAACAACATGTCTGGCAATGTGTGCAGAGCCCTGCTGTGAGATAGTGACCGCCTCCTGCCTCCAGATGCCTTTTCCAGAAAGCCATTTAGAGCCCCAGGCTGTTACTTGGATAACTCCCTTCCCTGATTCATTAGCAGCGTGCAGTCTCTCCTGTAATATCCCAAATCTGTCTGAGCTAAAGGCTGAGAGGGAGAGGCCATATCTTTTAATAACCATGTGATGCAGTTGGAAAAAACTTCTGGACATGCTGTTCTCTGGTGGCCTGGGTTAATGGAAACACTCCGAGGGAGAGGGTGCTGTGGCTGCTTTTTAGGTGAGGCGGGGGGGAACTGCTTGTGGTTTCTGATCTGCCTTTCCCCCAGCCTCACCCTAGCTCCCCCGAGCCCACCAGGAGAAGGCAGCGGAACTGGAGATCGGTCCCACCACGCCGCGGGTCTTGCAGGTCCCCTGCGCGGTGCGGTGTAAATAAACTGCTGGTGGCTGGTTTGCAGCCGTTGGACGCGGGTCCACCCTGGAGATGAGGCTCTTGCCATGTGGGCACGGGAAACCTGCTTTCCCAGTGGCACTGGTGGCCGTGCTGTGGCAGATCCCACCGGGTAGCGCTGCTGTGTGTGGCAAGCACGTGCCTGGCTCTCCCTGCTCAGTATTAGCTCTGCTGAAGGTGCCTTTGCTTTTCCAGCTCTTTGCTATTGAAACTACTCGGTCTTGTTGCTGGCAGCTTCTGCTTCCTATCCCAGGTGGGTGCCAGGGGCTTGGCTCTTACCTGCTTGTTGTGGTTTAAGCCCAGCCGGCAGCTAAGCACCATGCAGCTGCTCGCTCACTCCTCCCCCCCGCCATCATGGGATGGGGAGGAGAACTGGAAAAAAAGTAAAATTCGTGGGTTGAGATAAGGACAGTTTAATAATTGAAATAAAATTAATAATAATAATAATAATAATGTAATGAAAAGGAAGATAACAAAAAGATAAATAGAACCCAAGAAAAACAAGTGATGCACAATGCAATTGCTCACCACTCGCTGACTGATGCCCAGACAGTCCCTGAGCAGCAATCGGCCCATCCTGGCCAAGTCCTCCAGGTTTATATATTGAGCATGATGTTCTATGGTATGGAATATCCCTTTGGCTAGTTCAGGTCAGCTGTCCTGGCCATGCTCCCAGCTTCTTGTGCACCTCCTTGCTGGCAGAGCCTGGGAAACTGAAAAATCCTTGACTTAGGATAAGCACTACTTAGCAACAACTAAAACATCAGCGTGTTATCAGCATTATTCTCATACTAAGTCCAAGATATGGCACTGTACCAGCTACTAGGAAGAAAATTAACTCTGTCCCAGCCAAAACCAGGACACTGTTGAACTGCTCCCTGGAAATGCAGGGCTCTAGTAGCACCAGAGGGAGGGTTGTGGCTGCAGAAGGGATGTGTGCCAGGCGGACTTGGCACCTTAATTCATATACTGTTCCCCCTGCTCCAGAAGTATCCGTCTTCAAGGTTCCCCCCTTAGACTCCTTCTGTCTGAGGTGCGAGCTGACAGTTCAGGACCCTTGTTGGGATTGATGTTGCCTCCCTTGTTTCATATTGTGCTGTGCCAGGCTGACCTGGGATTTGCTGTGGCTAGAGGGGTGCAATGGGGCTGGTGCCCAGCACACTGCACACTTACTTCTCTGTTTGGGGATCTAAAACAGGTGGGGCAGACCAGAAAGATGGTTTTGGGAGGTTTTACCTGCTTTGCAGGTCCTGTTCCACCAGCATCTCGGAGCAATAATGTGTGGATAGAGGGGCTTTAAATCAAAACTCCTAGTTCCTCTCTGATAACCTTTGCCTCAACTTATTGGCATGGCTCTGTGCTTCTGGTTTGGGCTTTCTCCCGATAAGGAGGGGCTAATCCCTGTAGCCTCCTGGGAGAAGGGCTCATCTGTTCCAGCCTGCAATTGTGGGGTTGTGGGTGCCCAACTACATGGGAGCTGGAGGAAAAGGGTGCGCCAGCAAGATCCCAGCAGAGGAGGAGGCTGCTCTGCTCTCTGCAGCGCAAGTTGAGTGTTGGTTTTCGCCTGACTTCTCTCTCCTCTGCCTTTATCCCTTCTCTCTCCCTGTTGCGCATCTATCTGGAAAGACTCTCTGGAGTCCCCTCCTGGGACTGCCCAGGGTATGTCGCAGAGGCTCAGGTTACTGGACGTGATAATTAATCCCTTCATTGCCTCACAAGCTAAACACTTGCGGCTGCTATCATGTTTGGGAGGGGGCCAGGGAACTCGCGTCCCTCCCCGAGCCCCTCGTCCTGCCGAAGAGTTGGCGTTAGGACTCACGTGTGTTGCGATGGAGCACAGTGGCTGTGGCTTTGCCAGCACTTCTGGGGACACGTGTAGAGTCCTCCTCGCGTGGGTGGGGAACGTGCTACAGGACAGCGCGGCGATCTGGGACATGCGTGCGGATATTCTCCCATGGGCTGTCTGGGTAGCCTTGGGTGACACTGAGCTGTGCTTTGTAACAGACTGGAGGAGAGGGACAGGACCTAGGTGTTGGGTGCTGCTGATCCATGACACTCTCGGCTGTGCAGGGGCCTGTCCCCAGGGCTCTCTTAAGCAGCAGCTCTTCACATGACCGACTGTCTGTTGGGTTTCAGGTGACGGCAGGCTCCAGAACCCTCACATAGAGCTGAGATGTGTTATCTGCCCTTCAAGTTGAGAATCCCTGGTTAAAGGCTGGTCCTCGCCACCACCACCAGGCCCTGCCACTGTCTCCAGCTGTTCCCAGGTACCCCTGCAACATTGGCAGCCTCCGAAGGTTAGTTATCTTGCTTGTTAAGGAGACGGTTTACATGTGCTCCCTCCCTTCCTGTCTTGGTGCTTCTGTACCCAAATTGGTAAACTGGGGATTATTGCATGGCAGAAGGTCTTGGCTCTGTGGGTTTCCTTTCTACTGGGCATGGGGGTATTTGGGACCTGTGGGGACATTCTGGCAACAACACTGTCACTTGTAAGCCCCTGTGGCCCAGTTCTCTGGAGGGAAAGACCAGATTCCCCGCATGAATCCTTGGAACAAAGTGTAGTCCCATCTCTGTGGCTGTTTCGGTTGAACTTCCCTTGGACGTGCACGTCTGGATCCGTCTCCTCAAACACTACTATGGTCCATGGCTTGTTTGTAGCATAGTGGGCAGTAGGTGACTGGGACCTGGACTGAGGAGCTGGGACAGGCTCCCTGGGCCAGGGGAAACGGGAAGACCCTCTTCTGAGGGCTGGGAGCTTGTGCTGGCGTTGTTCTGCCCTAGCAGCTTCTTTTCCCTCTGTCCCTTACACCAAGCGTTTCTTTGGGGCCACTGTTCTCAGTGGCCACCTCTCTCTCCTCTACCCCTCATTAGTGCAGGGCTTGGCATGCCAGCAGGAGGGAGCCTCGGCGTGTCTGCGCCTTGATCGGATTTGTCAAGCCTCCTTCCCTTTTCTTCCTGTTCATTGAGGGCTGAAACAAAGCAAACAGAAGAGAGGAATTCCAAAGAATAGGAGCGAGGGAAGAAAGAGACGCTGGAGTGACAGGCTGCCCCAGCACACATGCACCCCCCCTACACCCCCCCACCCCTCGCCTGGGTCTGGTGGGGCAGAGCTGGAGGCAGAGCATTTCGGGAGGCGAGACCCTTCCCTGGCCCTCCTGTTCCCAGCTATGCCACCAGCCGCCTTGCTCCCCGTGCTGTGGGGCCGTGACGTGCTGCAGCCCAGAGAGCTCCCGTCCCCAGCGCTCAGGTAGTTGCCCCGGCGAGGCTGTCCCCGCTGCGTGCCCGAGTGCCAGGAACGAGGAAGCCATTATTTGAACTGCTGTGTTTGTTGTGGGCTGCCATAAAAGGTTTCCCTCTTTACCTGTGCCAGGAAAGTTTCCCCTGCCAGGCAGTCCCAAAGGAGCCCGGCGCAGAGGTGAAGGTCCTGCCTGGGTGCCAGGGCGGCAAGGCACCGGCCCCTCCCCAGCCTGGAGCCAGATAAGCGCTTGAACAAGGCCCTTCTGTGCAGACAAAGTCGGTCCCGGAGCTTGTATTGTTTCCCGGGAGGCAGGGGACTCGGGACGGGAGTCGTGGCCGGCCAGGTGAGGCTGACGCAGGTAAAACTGCGACCGGTCTGATGGAGCCCCTCGCCCCCTCCTCTGCCGTCCCCAGGCCATCATGCGGGTTCCCCTTCACCCTGCCCTCAGCCCCACTATGGACTGGGTCAGGGGAGGCAACGGGGTGCTCAGCAGCCCAGGCATAAAGCACTTGAGGTGAAATACATCCCTACCAGTGACCGCTGCCTTGCATTTAAGCCCCAAGGAACAGCCTTGAAGCCACAGCCTCTGTTTCCTTTCCTTCTTCCTCCTTGTTCTCCGCCTTCTGGCAATCTCTGCACTCTGTGGTTTAATTAGAGAGCGGAGTAAAGTGCTTAGACTCCAAAATGTGCAGATTAGGGGGTTACTAATCCTCTTCCTCAACGGGTACTCACATCCTGCCCAGTCTGTTATCGAGCTTCTGTCCCCAGCGTGGAAACTCAGCCAAACTGGAGACCTCTTCCTCTCCTCTTGCTTGCTGCGCAGAGGAAGGGCGAGGGGTGACAAGGAGAGCTGTAGGGGAGGAGGGAAGGGAGCTGTGGGCTTCCGAAATTCTCAAGGTGTGTTCGTAGTCCACACTGGCTGTCTTTGCTTCTTGTGCCCTGGCTGGTTTTGGTGCTCCAGGAGCAATAAAGCAAGGGTTTGTTCGGCGTTTTGGTTTGGGCTTTTTTGAGTGCCGTCTTCCAGTTCTGACCAAAAAAACCTTTCTGTCAGAGGAAGCAACTGCTTCCCTGTATGTGTGCGTGCATGTGTGTTCACATGCCGGGTGATTCAGTTCAGGTCTTGTGCCTTCCCTGCGCATACACACCTCTCCCCGTGTTCCCAACGGCCTCTCCCACATTTATTCCCAGCGTATGCCCAAGTGAGCCGCGCTGCAGCACTGCCGAAAGCGCCGGGCTCCCCGCTGAGAGTGGGAGGCTGGTCGTATCCTCATCTGTGGAGGCTGAGGACCCTTTGTAGGACATATGCTGTCAGCGTGAAGGGGAAGGCGGGGTATTTGCTGTTCCAGATGGAGGCACCAGCAGGGAAGAGGGAGTAGGGAGGATGAGTGTGGTGGGAAGGATATGGCTCTTCCTGGGGGTAGGAGGGGAACTTGACCCTGACGGTCACAGGATGGGCTGAGCTCTTCTGCCTCTGTCCCACTCCTGGGGCGGGCTGGGCGCTGCACAGAGGTTGCTGTGGATTACAGAAGACATGAGCTTTTGTCCTGAGCCACTCATCTGCTGCTTGGTTGAGTTGAGCTATGCTGTTTCTTCCCTGCCTTTGTCCTTTGGTGTGTGAGCTCAGGGTTTAGCTCAGCCGTGTGAGAAGCCCTAGGGATGGGAACACGAGGAGCAGCGGGAGGGGAGGAGTGCTGGGAATGGTCAGTAAGGAGTTTGGGTGTTGAGAGCATTCTCTTTTCCACCGCCCGGCTTTGGGAACCACCTCCCCTCTGGGGTCCACTTCCCCTCCCTTTTTGCCCCCGTCGGTCGCTACCTCATTTCTAGTTTGCAGAGTGCCCCACATGCGCTTTCACAGGTAAGTTTGCAGTCTTTTAGCCCAGCCAGCAGCTCTCCCTCCACACCGTTGTCGGAGCCTATTTGCAATGTGTAAGTCTCTCTGTAGCTCAGGTATCACTTCAGGCCTTACAAAATGCCCAGGGCACCCTGAGTGGATGGCACTGTCGCTGCTTGGGTTTTTTAGAGCCTGCCCTGAGCCATTCTGGTTTGCTATTTATAGTTCAGTTGTTCCATTCCTCTGTGGATGAGCTCTGCTTTCAGTCTTGCTTGGGCACTGAGGGCACCGGTGCCAGGAATAGCTCTGGGCAAGGAAGACGTGGGAGTGGCTGCTTGAGCACGGCTCCCAGTTTGGGCCAGTCCCTGGTGGAAGAGGCACCAGGCTGCATCTGTGAGCTGCGGCTCTCGGTGAGCCTCAGCTGCTTTTCACGCAGGGGAAGTGAAGGGATTGCCTTCCCTTGTCAGATGCCCCGTGTGCGTGCCTGGCTCCCCCGTGCTGCTGCCGGAGTAGAGTTCGGCTCTGTGAGAGGTGGCATCTGGAAGAGTTGCTCCAGTGCCAGGTACCAGCGGGACTAGTGAGGGATGCTGGCGCGATGTGCTTGCACTGTGGAGGGCAGTTTGCACGAGAAGCCCTGTCCCTTGCACGCCCTTCAAGCAGCGGCTGTGACCTCTTGGTTGTCTGTCCTGAACTGCTGCCCGCCAGAGCGGGTGGATGCCTTTTTCGGGGGGGCACCTGCCGTCGAGTGCTTGCTGGCCTTGAGGGAGCTCAAGCTGAGGTCTGAAAGGAGCCTGCGGCGCAGAAAACACCGGCACCCTCCTGCTTAGGCAGAGCTGCTCCGGCCCTTTGGCTCAGGATGCTCGCAGCTTGTCTGGAGAGCGGAGCTGAACAAATAATTAATTGCTTGATTTAGTGCCCAAAATGAAAAGCTGGAGGAAAAAAAAAACCCCAACACAGCCGAGTTTGAGAGACCCTTTATCTTTTCTTTTAAATGTAATGCGGCTCAATTGCAAACAAAACAATGCAAAATGAGACTTTTTGCTTGGAAAACAGAAGTATTTTGTTCTCGTCTAAAACTTGTCATGAAGTAGCAAAAAGCTCTGAGCTCTCTGGAAACTGCAGTTTTCAATCAATAACTGTTCGGCTGAAAACACTTACCCAGCTCTGCCGGCGACAACGCAGGGCCGGCACCTGAGGGCCTGGCTCGCCGCCATGCCCCTGGCACCTTCCCAGAGGTGGTGGGGAGGATGGTGTCATGCCTCTTGTGGACTTTTCCAGGCCGAGCGCCTGTCTGGGGTTGTTAGAGTCCCTTTGCTTCCTTTTTATTGTTGTAATTAACCTAATTAATTTTGCATGAGATGATGCAGACTCTGCAAGCATGCGTAGGGGTTAGGTCTGGTCAGATGCGCTGGGATGTGGTCCCCCTCGTCCCACCAGGACGCTGCTCCTGGTGCAGGTTGTTCAAGAGCATTTCAAGGGAGCAGGGAAATTTTTTCGGGGGGGGGGAATCTCCTGTCATTCCCTACCGGTGGGCACTGCTAGCTGGAAACTTAAGCCATCAGTAGCTTCCCAGGGTGAAATTCCCACCCCTTTGCTTTATGGGGCATGACGCCTGCTGGGTGCTCCAGCTGCACTGGTGGCAGAGCTGGAGCTGGCGGAGGGCTCGCTGCAGACCGGCTTGGATAGCAGCGGCAG
This sequence comes from Aviceda cuculoides, assembly GCA_035590195.1. Taxonomy (NCBI): domain Eukaryota; kingdom Metazoa; phylum Chordata; class Aves; order Accipitriformes; family Accipitridae; genus Aviceda; species Aviceda cuculoides. Next base: position 20,768,989 of record JAVJGG010000032.1, read on the forward strand.
CTCCCGGCTGCTGACCCTGCTCGGCTCTGACCCCGGGAATTGCTGTCCGCTGCGAGCCCGCTGCAGTGGAAGCGCGAGGAAACGGCAGAGGGGAACAGGTATCGATGCCCGGAGCGCATCCGGAGACCGGGACGCAGTGAACCTAATGGATTCAGAGCTGGCCATTAGCTGCAGCGCAAGCGTCAGCAAAAATGCAGATATTAGAAACCTAAGCCCGGCAGAGGGAAGGGAGCTGGAGATCAGCCCAAACGCTGCTCCTCTTCTGTTTCAAGAGGCAGGCGGGGTCCTCCTGCCCCTTGTAGTGCTTCTGCACAGTGCCCAGGCTCGGTCCCTCCTGTGCCTAGCTGTGCTGGCCTGGAGGGACACGTGGAAGAGATTTGATCCAGGACTCTGCAGCCTCTGTGTTAGTGTCAGAGCAGCTGTCCTGAGTCAGGCTGGTGCTCCAGCAGGCCCAGAAAAAGGCCAGTCAGTGTCGATGCTTCTCCTGCCGAGCATCCTCCTGGCATCAAACAGCTTGTAGTCCAGGGAGGTAAAGCTGGAAGCAGCGTGTTGAACAGGTATCTCCTCCGCCAGCTTGTCGGGGGTCTCGGCAGCACCTTGGCAGGGTCTTCCAGGGGGAGGAGGCAACTGGGGTCACCTCCAGGTGCCAGGTTGGAGCGGGGCTGGTGTACCCCACCAGGCTGTGCGGGAAACGGGCTCGGTGGGAAAACCATGACCGGCGTGGAGGTGCAGGGTGCTTCCTCGCCCTGATCCTGGCATTGCGGGCACAGGGCTGGCTGAGCGCTGGGGGAAGGTAGTCTGCTCCGGAGCCATGCTGGAGGGTTGGACAGCCCTCAGGTGAGGGGGCTTCCTCCTGGCAGGGAGCGACTTGGTTCTTGGGAGGTGATCCTTACTTCTAGCCCGGGGTGAGACCCAGCCAGTGGTGTTGGCATGTCCGGGTGGGTGTCCCGGGCAGCGTGTCCGGGGTGCTGCAGCTCTGCTCACGCACAAGCCTTCGGGGTCTATCCTGCTGGTCCCCTGCTGCAGCGAGGGACCAATGTAGCACGTGCAGAGGAGTGCAAGCCAGCGCCCTGCTTTCTGCTGCCCTGGTGTCCCCACAGACGTGGGTAAAGGCTATTGCCAGGTGGATCCTTCCAGCTTCTTCTTGGGCCTAACGGGAGTGGGAGCGCTTAGGGAGCGTGTCGCTAGCTGGGTGGCCCCCTCTTGCCATGCCTGAGAGCCGTGGCAAAACGCAGCTGCCCGACTTGCAAGCATTGCAGGATGTCTGGTAGATGTTAAGCCTCCTACGCAACACTTACAGGCTCTGCCGTGGCACCGGGCTCCCCACGCGTGCCCCGCGCAGCCCTCTCTCCAGCTGGGGCTCTGCCGGGCAAATGAATCCAGTGCCCGGTTGCAGACAGGGAGACCGGCTGCAGGGCCGCTCTGCAAAAGCGGACTGTGTCTAGCAGGGCCTCGTGATCGGAGTCCCTGCCAAGAGGAGTTGCTCCCTGATGCATTCCTGGGGTTTCCGGCATGGAGAGGTAAGCAGCGAGGCATGTTCCTGTGTCAGACCCAGCCTGAACTTGCTTGTTTCCTCTGGAAACAGGGAGACTGTCTGGTGACGAAAGTCCCTGCTTCGGCCAAGCTCTGAGCTTCAACTAACACCCTTCAGAGACTGTTAGCTCCTCGTCCCCAACCGCTATGCTTCTGTCAGAGAAGAGAAGATGGCTTTTCAGCGTGACCTTTGCAGAATAAAAAGCTGAACTCTCAGAGCAGCAAAATTGTGTGTGGTGATAAGCTTATAGGCCTGAGGAGAGCTTGATGCATGAAAATGAGCCATAACTGAGGCACAGCTGACTGCTGTCCCAGGAAGATCTTCACCTTTCTGGTATTTTCTCTGCAGCTCGGTGGTGTTGGGGGCGGTGGGGAGATGGGGACACTTTCTTCTTTCACACCTCATGTGCCGGTATCTAAGTCTGTGGCTGCTGCTCGATCCCATCTTTAGGATATGGTGGCTGTTTTGCCACAGGTTGCTCTTCCCAGGGAAACAAGAAGGTGGAATTCTCACTTAAGTTTTGCTTATCATAAGACTGGGGAGGGAGGGTCGGCATGGTAATCCGGAGCATGGGGTTTTAATCCTGTTCTCCCGGCCAAATTCCATTCCGCCTCTGTAAATTCCTGCAGCTGCCCCGCTCTGCACTGCCTGTGTGGTATCTGTCAGCTGGTGCAGCCCTCCTCAAGTGGCAGCAGGTGGAGGGGGACAGGGAGGTGACCCCGAATTCTAAGGCACTTTGTCAGATGGGTGCTGCAGTACGTGCTTTAAAGGTGACCTGCTGAACGAGGAACCAGCCCGTCCCCTCCCATCTCTTTGTAAGAGCAAAAGAGAGGGTCCCCAGTTGCCTCTCTTCCAAGCGTGGTGCCTCCTCTCAGTTGCCGGTCTTGCTGCGCCGCTCTCCGTGGCTGTCAGGCCCTTTCTCGCCTCCTGCGAGCCCGGGAAGCCGGCCGGATTGTGCTCCAGCTGAGGCAGTCCGAGCAGGTCAGCTAAACAGTTGCTGCTCTCCCAGCTCCCAAAATGAGACCTGGGAGATGGATTTCCAGTTTCCGTCGCCTACGGCTAGGTGAGACGACAGGCAGCGTGGCTCTGCAACATCAATCCTCTCCTGGCTGCCCTGCAGCTCTTTGCTGGGAACGGCCAGGTCACCTCTCTGCTAACGCCTGGGGGGACGCGGCAGGGGAGCAGCAAGGCTTCGGCTGTCCCTGTGCCCCTCAGGGCTGCTGTCCTGGGACCTGCAGACACTCTCCCTGTGCCTCAGCGTCCCCTCTGCAGGTGCACGTTAGCTCTGGGAGAGACAACAGGCTAAGATGCCCACCCTGCCACAGGCCTCGCTGCCAGCCGTGGGAAAACCGGGCTGCTCCCCTCTGCGCTCGTGGGGCTGGGGGAAACGTGCTGTTGCGATGGGAGAGCTCCCGCTGCCAGCTCTCCCTAAACATTAACTGCTCACCTGATTGATAGTCACCGAGCCAGGGAGAGCGAAGGCCGCTTGGGCTGAGCCATGCTCCTACAAAGAGAGGGCATCTCGGAGGAGTGGGGTGCCTGCGCGTGGGCAGCTTTGAGGGGGGGACCTGGGGCAAGCAAGGTGGGCGCAGCCATCCCGGGAGCGAAGGCTGGCTGTGCACGGAGGGGTGGCCGGCAGGCAGCCAGCCCTGGGCTCCTGCCCACACCTCGGAGGTTGCTGTGAGCGCGCACATGGCGTTTGCGCAGCTGCCCGGCTCTGCTGGCTTGATAGTCCCTGTCCCCCGGCTATCGCCCCGTCGTCGCCGGAGGCAGGGGTGGCCGGGCGTGAGGCGAGACCGGGGTCCTGCCTGCCCCTTCCCCGGTGTCTGCCATCAGCCTCTCCCAGCAAGAGAGGGGACCCGGGTGCCTTTTTCTGTCCCGTTTGCCGCGTCCCCGATCCCTGCCAAAGCAGGAGCCGCCCTGCTCCCAGGGAGGACACGGGGGGAGGGAAGGTAACCTGCTGCGAACAGCATTTCTGCCCCGCACCCTCGCGCTGGGATCGGAAACCGGCGGTATTGGGAAACCTCTCATCTTACTGCTGGCTGTGCTTGTCTGGGGCGAGCAAGGAGACCGAGGAGGGAGGGTGGAGGAGCCGAGCGCCGTGGCTGCCGGGATGGGGAGAGCCGGCACGCTTGGGTGCCGCGGCTGCCGGTACCCGCCGTGCCCCTTGCCTGGGAGCCGCTTCCAGCCTTGCCCTCCGCTTGCCGCGCCTTTAACGTTTCATGGGGGAGGAGAGGCCGTGTAGCCGCTTGCCATCTCCTTCCCACCGCCATAAACAGCCTAAAACGTCTCTGCCTCGCCTGTGTTCCCCAGCAGCCTACCTGCTCCTGCCCCGGCTGGAGAGGGCCCGGCTGGGTCTCCTTACACCGGACCCGGCGCTGGGCTCTCGCTGGCGGGAGCGAGCGAGACGGGGAGGCCGGGAAAAGCGTGCGGAGAGGCGGCGGTGGTCAGCCGGATCAGGAGGCGGTTTCCTCCCCTGGAGCAGTGCTGTTGGCAGGAGGCTTCCAGAGCTCTGGGCTTGTCCCAGGAGCGTGGGTAAGGCCGCCTCGGCTGGGGCACTCGTTGCAGGGTGGATACCACCGAGCTCCGTGTCTCCCTGGGACAGGCGAGGGAGCGAAGGGAGGGCTCCGGCTCTGGGGAGCCGCTGGCTCAGAGGGGCAGCCCAGGGCGGGGGGGTTTCTCTCCCTGTTGGGGCTGGGCATGGCAGAAAACCGCTGTCGAGCGAATGCCTGTTGTAACCGGGGCTCTGCAAGGGCAAGCGAGAGCTGCCTGAGCCGGAGGTGAACGCGTCTCCCAGGGCAGTGATTTCAGGGCTGCCTGGGTGGGGACCCAGCCTGCCCCTACCCTGGGGCTGGGGGGGCTGCCTTTGCAGGAGCCGCTCGCGCTTTGCCAGGCAGGCTGGGGCTTGCTGCCGCAGCTCGCCTTTGGGTTATGGGGCGGGGGGGGGCAATTTACTTTTCATCTAAATTGCTATGCAGGCAGTTTGCATCCTAATCCGGCTGCCTGCTGCCGGTGGCGGCCTCCTCCCACCACACCCTGCCTTCTCCAGGCATCTTCCAGCAGGTTCCCTCCAAGGCTAAGGCAGGCAAAGGAGGGCGGGGGGCTCCTCCTTCCCCTCCGGCCCAGGCAGGAGCCTCCTGCCTTTCCCCAGCCTTGGGGCCAGGCGAAGGGAGTTGGGGGGGGGGGGTTGGTGAGCTGCAGGTAGAGCCCGTCTCCGCATAGTTTGCATTCCCAGCTCCGGCCTCTCGCTCCCGCTGCTGCCGTCCTGCTCGCTCCCGGTGCGCTGGGGAGGTCTGGGGGGAACGCTACGCTCTTGAGGGACCCCCACTCTCCTGGGCTAGTGGGGCTGGAGCAAGCCTGGGCCATCGGGGGGGGGGGGGCAGCTCTTCTTTCCTTTTCAGCAGGTGGCCCCTGCTGCCTTCCAAAGCCCACCCGAGTCTCTGTGCGGGTGGACGAAGCCTCCCGCACCTGCCCCGGGGAAAGGAGGAGGCGGATGCTGGGCAGGGGGTAAATAATCCCTACGCTTCCCTTAGCGAAAGGAGGGATAATTGAGGCCTGGGAGCAGGAAGGGGGCTGGAGGGAGGGCTGGTTCCTCCCGACTTACTTTGGGCAACTCCGCGCCCCTGGCGCTGGGGGCTCTTGAGTGGAAAGCGAATTTAATCTGTTTTGTTTGTTCTTTCTTCCTTGGAAAGGGGGGCCAGCGTGAGGCATGCGGGGAGGCGGGGGGAGAGCTTGGGTTTGAGAGCAGGGAGGAGGGGGGGGGAAGTGTCAGATCTGAAAGGGAGGAGTGAAGGGAGGACGGGGAACGGCAGACCCGGGAGGGAGCAGCGGCAGTGGGCTGCCAGCCGGCCGGGGAAGGAGGAGAAGGGGAAAGGCAGGTAAGGAAATCGCTTCTTGGGGAGCAGGTGAGCGGCCAGGTGGGGGGGGGTGGTGGTGGTGAACGGAGCCCTTGGGTGCCTCCGGGAGGGGCTTTGGCAACTGGCCTGCCGCTGGTCCCGTCCCGTCCCCGCCAAATTGCTGTAACGTGCTGCCGTGCAGGCTGGGGACAAAGTGCTGTTCCCGCAGCGAGGCCCCCCCCGGAGGGGCCACAGGGGCAAGCGGGAGCAGGAGGGGGTGCTGCTGTGGGCCACCTCCTTCTCCCTCCCCTTCGTTCCTGCTAAAGTCCCTTTCGTGTCCCTCGGCTTGCCGGGCTGCTCGGTGCTGGCCGACCTCCCTCATCTCGCCTCGCCCCCGTCTCTCGTGTCGTGAGCGCAATAAAAAGTTTGGGGGATGCCCAGGCCGGGCGGGAGGGGTGGAGGTCGGCTTGTGGGACGGGAGACAAGCTGGCAGCAGCGTGCAAAGACCTCGCCAGGTCCAGCACAGCTTTGTGGCCGTGGCAGGGAGAAGAGGTGCCCGGGCCTGGTGTGCTCCATGCCTCAGCTCCCTCTTCCCCGCCATGCCCGCTCTATAAAGCGGAAAATCAAGGCAATGCCGGGCCCCGCTCGCGGGGAGCTGTGGTGCTGGCATGACCCCTCGTCCGCCAGGAAAAGGGGTGCAGCGCTCGGGTGCCGTGCCTGCTGCCAGGGGGGCTTGGCTGCGTCCCCCGGTGGGTTGGGGTGGCCGTGCTCCCTTGGGCTGGCCTGGCCCCAGCCCTTGCAAAGCCTGAGCCTTGTCGCTGCCCGTCCCTTGATCCGTCCCTTGATCCCGGCGAGCTTGCCATCGGCCCTCTGCGGGCAGTGGCTGCGGCGGGCAGGCGTTTGCACCCTGGCCCCAGGGGCTGCTGGGGGTGATGTCCTCCCAGGCCCCCTGTTCAGAGCCCCCCCGAGCGCTGGCGGGGCCCCATAAGGCATCTGCACATCAATGGGTTCCAGCGGGGAAGGGGGGTGTGCAGGGGGGAGCAGACCCTAATCCGGCCCATTCATCCCTCGGGCAGCTTTTGTTGAGCCTCCAGATGTTGCGCTGAGGGCAGGAGCTCAATCCTGAGCTGCAGCAGGCAGGGCAGGCAGGCAGGGGTGCGATGCCGGGCAGAGGTTGGTGTTCCCATGCTTTGTGGGGTCTTTGTCCTCCCCCGGGGCACCTGGCTTTTTGGGAGCTCAGGGCAGGGCTCTCTGGAGACGGGGCTTTCTGCTCCCACGTCAGGCCTGGGCGCAGGAGCAAGGTTCCCTGGTTGAGCAGGCAGTGCGTGGGGAAGTGAGTTTCACCGAAGCGTTTGGGATTTTTTTTTTTCTTTTTTTTTTCCCCCACCAAACTTCGTCGGCCTCCGGAGGCGGTGGGGAAGGGACCTGCGCTCCCTCTCAAGGGCAGGCTCCATTAACCAGCCCCTCACCGGCCACCCGGCTCGGGGAGGACCTCTCCGGCACAGCCTCTCTCCTCCCCTGGGAGCCCTTCGCCGGTGGGTGGCAAGGAACAGAGCTGGAGTGAAGTTGCTCGGAGGGCTCCTTCCCGGGCTGGGAGGGGGGGGTCCAGATGCCCCAGCATGGAGTGGGAGGGTGCCGGCTGGGAGAGGCTGTCGCTGGAGAGGTGAAGGGTGTCCGTCTCACCGCTGCGCTCGCCCGGGCACTGTCCTGGAGGGAGCAGGAGGTGGGGGACGTTCTGCCTGGGGGGGTTTGGGCTGTGGGGCTGCTGGTGATCCCACTCTCCCTGCTGCCCTGCCCCTCGCAGGCTCTAGGATGCTGGGGCCAGCCGGGCTCGGGCTGCCCACCTGATCCTCACCGCCCGTGTCCCGCCGGCACGCCATGTTGCGCTCCTGGCGCGTGAAGCTGAAGCTGCTGCTCGCCACGGTGACCCTGGCCGTCCTCCTCTCCTGGCTCTACCTCTTCGTGGGCAGCCTCGAATGTGAGTGGGGCCCTCCTCGGATCGAGGGACGGTCCGCCGCAGAGGGTGGGCAGGGGAGGCCGCGGCCTCGGGGCGGTCGCTCTGCGGGCCGCGCACGTGGCCGCGGGCGCATCTGAGCTCTGCCTTTCCAGGGGCATCCCCGGAGATCGGAGGAGCAGAGCCGTGACGTTGGCTGGGCGCGCGTGGGGTGCGCCGGGACCTCTCGGTTGCGCCTCTGCCCCGCCAGCCACGTGGGTGACTCCCGGCCGAGCTCTGCCTCGCCGTGCCCACGGCGTGCCCCGTGTTTTTTTTTTTTCTCCGCAGACGGCCGCTTCCTCCTCCTGCCGCCCTGCCTGGGCGAGCAGCCGAGCCGGGACGTGGAGCGGGAGGCGCTGGCGTCCCGGGTGCGTAGGGTGGAGGAGGAGAACCAGCAGCTTCGCCTGCAGCTCAGCCAGGTGCAGGGGGAGGGCAGCGACGGCAACCCGCGGTGGGGGGCCTCCGCCGAGGATGGGGACCCCCCCGGGGGCGAGAGGAGCAACCGCACGGCCTGCCCCAAGCAGCGGACGGTGCACAAGTGCGAGGTGGGTGATGGCACCGGCACGGTGGGTAGGGGGATGCCGAATGGGAGGCTGGGACCCCGGCTGAGCACGGATGTACGTGCAGCCCGCCTGGCGCTGCTTACCCCATGTTCTGGCCATGCTGGGGCCTCATCCGGGCTCGCTGTGGTGCTCAGCGGGCCACAGCCGGTGGGTGAGAGTGCCTTGCTCCTCCAGAGAGGCAGGTCGGACAGGAGGAGTGCCAGCCAGACTGCTGGTCCCTAAGCCAGGGGACTCCCACCTCTACCTGGGCCTCCTTCCCCAGGGAAAGGGCTGGGTTATGGAGCCTCTCCCCATAGCACAGCCCCAGGGAGTTGCTGACGGGGTCCTGGGGGGTGGGGTGGTGTGGGGGGGTGTGTGTCCAGTCTCAAAAAGGCACCATTTGTCTCTGGGCAGCTGCTGCACGTTGCGATTGTGTGCGCCGGGCACAACGCGAGCCGGGATGTGGTCACCCTGGTGAAATCCATCCTCTTCCACAGGTAATGGGGAGTTGCTGTGCCAGAGGCCCGCTGGTTTGGGGTTCCCAGATGAGCTGCTGCAGGCTGCAGGGGGGGCGGTGCTGCGGGAGAGGGGCTCTAGGGCCCCTCTCTGCCCCCCGCTCCATGCCACTGCTGAGGCTTAGAGGGCCAGAGGGGGACTTTGTTTCCCCCCGGCAGCCGGTTTGTCTCCATCTGCCCCCTCGGCTGGCATCTGTCCCCTGGCAGGGGTGGGAGGGATGGGGACCATGTTCTCTTCCTCCCACCGTGATGCTGAGTGCTGCTGCACTTACCCTTGGCAGGAAAAATCCCCTCCACTTTCACTTCATCACGGACTCAGTGGCCCACCAGATCCTCCAGACGCTCTTCCAGTCCTGGATGGTGCCCTCCGTCCACGTCAGCTTCTACAACGCCGATGACTTGAAGGCAGGCACTTGCCCCCCCTTTGCCCCGTCCCAACCCAGTGCTCAGAGGGCTGAGGGAAGCAACAGAGAGGGGCGAGCGGGAGGGGGTTTATTAACTCTTCTCCTGCTGGTCCCTCGCTCACCTGCTCCCCTTTCTGGACTCGTTGCTGGTCCAGCCGAGAAGAGGGGCACAGGGCTGGTGCTGGAGGGATGGGGAGGCCCCTCGGGCTAGTGCTGCCTCTGCGGCAAAGCTGGGTCACCCAGAGAGCACTGAAACGCTGGGGTTCGGGGGGGGGGGTTCTGGTGGCTGGAGGAGAAGCCAGGCCAGGGTGAGAGCAAAGGAGAAGGTGATGCAGCCAGCGAGCACCCGAAGGGCCTGGGGAGAGGTGCGTGGCTGCCGGTGGTGCAGCTGGAGGAAATATGCTCCAGGCTCGGCTGGCTCCACAGCTCTGTTGTTCCCTTCTGCTGGCCTCCTCCGCACGGGGTGCCGGGCACACGCAGCCCTCCTGCCCGGGCAGGGGAAGGGCATGGCCGTGCCCAGCGCTGAGGCCGTGTCGCCTTGCAGCCGGAGGTGTCGTGGATCCCCAACAAGCACTACTCCGGCATCTACGGGCTGATGAAGCTGACGCTTACCAAGGCGCTGCCCTCCAGCCTTTCCAAGGTCATCGTCTTGGACACCGACATCACCTTCGCCACCGACATCGCTGAGCTCTGGGCCGTCTTTGGGAAGTTTTCTGGTGAGGACAGGGTGCCCCTGGCAGGACCCTGGGTGCTGGGCTCAGGGTGGCAGTCCCTGTCTACCACAGCACCAGGGCAGTGGGTTTTGCTTGGGCCCCCTGAACCTACAGCAAGACTGGCTGCATCCGTGTCCCTCTGTTTCCTCAGACAAGCAGGTGATTGGGCTGGTGGAGAACCAAAGCGACTGGTATTTGGGCAACCTGTGGAAAAACCACAAGCCATGGCCGGCCCTGGGACGCGGCTTCAACACAGGTGAGTGTGGGCTGCCAGGGTGGACTCTGCAGCCTGATGGCACATCCAGCTGAGGCGGCGCTTGGCACGGGGAGGCTGGGGAAGGCTGAGGTGAGGCAGGAGAGACTGGTGAGCACGAGAGGGTGTGCTACAGCGTCCTGGGGTCGTGTGGGTGGGCGCGGAGAAGCGGCGTGTTCCGGGGGCCGAAGGCATGCAGGCTGCTGTGCTCCAGCTCTGTAATGGCTGGGTGCTCCCTTGGTGACCCAGTGCCCTCCTCCCCGGCACCCAGGGGTGATCCTGCTCCTGCTTGACCGCCTGCGTCGCCTGGGCTGGGAGCAGACGTGGCGGCTGACAGCGGAGCGGGAGCTCATGAGCATGCTCTCCACCTCGCTGGCCGATCAGGTAATGGTCCCTCCTCCAGGGTGGGTGGCCCTTCTGCGTTCCCGTAGCACCGCTGGCTCGGGGGGGTGGGCTTGCTGCCTTCCTCATCCACCTGCGCACTCGCCTTTCTCCCTCTTAGGACATCTTTAACGCGGTGATCAAGCAGGACCCAGCCCTGGTGTACCGGCTCCCCTGCTTCTGGAACGTGCAGCTCTCTGATCACACTCGCTCGGAGCAGTGCTACACCGAGGTCTCGGATCTCAAGGTGGGTGGGTTTGCTGCCTTTGAGACTGGGGAGGGCCTGAAGGACAGCACATGAGCTGGAGGTCCGGGGGAGTCAGCATGGGGTCTGGGGGCTCGGGGAGCGCTGGGTGCTGCTGACCTCCCCTCCGCAGGGTGACACACCACTGCCCTCAGGTGATCCACTGGAACTCGCCCAAGAAGCTGCGGGTGAAGAACAAGCACGTGGAGTTCTTTCGCAACCTCTACCTGACCTTCCTGGAGTACGACGGGAACCTGCTGCGCAGGGAGCTCTTTGGCTGCGCCAGTCTCCCCAGCCCACCCAGTGACCAGGTGAGGGCAATTGCGACTCTGCCCCCGACCCCAGAGTGTGGGGTGGGCAGAGACCCCCCCGCAGCTCCCCGTGGGGCTCCCGCTCTCCCTCACCCTCGCGGCGTTGCAGCTGCAGCAGGCGCTGGAGGAGTTGGACGAGGACGATCCCTGCTACGATTTCCGCCGGCAGCACCTCACACAGCACCGCGTCCACCTGTTCTTCCTGCAGTACGAGTTCCTGGCCCTTCCCAACCCCACCGATGTCACCCTCGTGGCCCAGCTCTCCATGGACAGGTACTTGCTGGTGGGGCTGGTGGGACGGCGGATCCACAGCTTGGGAGCTACCCGGGATCTCGAAACACGGGTTCCTCACCCTCACACCAGTGCTTTGCAGTGAGGAGCAGCACCCCAAGCTGGGAGCAGCAATTCCTCCCGCTCCCCCCTGAACTGGGCTCGCTCGGCTGGCGTGCGGCTCGCTGGCAGGCACCCAGTTCTGGGTTTGGCCAAGCTGGCACGGGGCAGGTCTCCTGCTCACGCAGCGCCCTCTGCTTCGCAGGTTGCAGATGTTGGAGGCCATCTGCAAACACTGGGCAGGCCCCATCAGCCTGGCGCTGTACATGTCGGACGCGGAGGCTCAGCAGTTCCTGCGCTACGCCCAGGCCTCGGAGGTGCTGAGCGCCCGCCGCAACGTCGCCTACCACATAGTCTACAAGGAGGGGCAGTTCTACCCCATCAACCTCCTGCGCAACGTGGCCTTGGCCAACACGCAGACGCCGTACGTCTTTCTGACGGACATTGACTTCCTGCCTATGTATGGCCTCTACGATTACCTCAGGTAAGGCTTTCTCCAGCTGGCTCTTGCTCAGCCTGCCAGGCTCCCCAAGCACAGGGGCTTGCAGAAAACGCCTTGGGCAGCAGTCCTCAACATGGAGAAACCACTTCCTTCGCGTTCAGCCTTGGGATCCTGCCCTTGCTTTTGTCAGACGCCAGCCGAGGAGGAAGCAGCCACGGCTGTGAGGGCTGCCCCGTTCCTCCTGCCCCTGCGTGGCACCACTACAAAGTGTCTAAACCCGTTAATACCCTTCTGGGCAGGCCTGAGGGGCTGAGGAAGGAGGCTGTGGCCACGGCTCACAGCCAGGGAGACCTCACACCCCTCCTACCACTATAGGAACTCCATCCAGCAGCTGGAGCTGCCCCAGAGGAAGGCAGCTCTCATCGTGCCGGCGTTCGAGACCCTGCACTACCGCTTGACCTTCCCCAAATCCAAAGCAGAGCTGCTCTCCATGCTGGACATGGGCTCCCTCTACACCTTCAGGTAGGGACCGGAGCTGCTCTGCTGTCCCAACGGGGCTGTCACGCCCAGCAGAAGCCCGTTTTGTACCCCTGTGCCTTGGGGCTGTGGGGCAGCTGGCTGAGGGGATGCCCTACGTCCTCTGACTGTCTCGGGGAGCTGCCAGCTCTCCCCAGTCTCTCATTTCCATCCCTCCCCGTAGGTACCACGTGTGGCCAAAAGGCCATGCCCCAACTGACTACGCCAAGTGGCGGACGGCCACCGTGCCGTACCGCGTGGCGTGGCAGCCGGACTTCGAGCCTTACGTTGTAGTGAGGCGAGACTGCCCCAAGTACGACCAGAGGTTCGTGGGCTTCGGCTGGAACAAGGTGTCCCACATCATGGAGCTGGATGCGCAGGTGGGTGAGGGACTGCTCCTGGGTGTTGGGGGATCTCGGCCAGGCAGCGACGTGCTGGTACCACCAAGCCCACGCTGCCAGTAAGGGCCGCTGCTCTAACCCCCAGGAGTATGAGCTGCTGGTCCTGCCCAACGCCTTCATGATCCACATGCCCCACGCCCCCAGCTTCGACATCTCCAAGTTCCGCCTGAGCGCAGGGTACCGGGGCTGCCTCCAGACGCTGCGGGAGGAGTTCCACCAGGACCTGTCGCGGCGGTACGGGGCCGCCGCGCTCAAGTACCTCACCGCCGAGAGGAGCCTGTGACGCCCGGGGACAGTGGGTGCGGGCTGCTAGCCCACCGCCGCAGCCTGGCCCGAGGGAACCGAGCCGGCGGCACGACCTCTCCGGCCCAGCAAAGGGATGCCCCTAGAGAAGATGGAAGATGCCAGCTGCCAGAGCAGGCGGCGCCTGCGGGTTGAGCTGCTGTGGCGCGGCCAAGGGTTTTTTTGGAGCAGCAGCGTTCCTGTGTTACGGGGGAAACCTTCCCATGCCGGGGGCCAGGGGTCGGGTCTCCTCCTTCCCCTGTTTTAGCAGATGTGGATTCTCGGCCTTCGTTAGCTCACCTCACCTTGAGGCCTGGGAGCTGTACCTTACCCTGCTCTGTGGTCCCAAGTCCCAGTCCTCTGCACACCCCTCGGGGGCTTGGGTGAGTGGATGTAGAGGAGGATGCAGAGCATCCTTTGTGGAGCAGAGAACACCCTGGGAGGTGGGGCCGGGGAGCAGCAGGAATTGTGGAGACCTGGTTCAAGCCTGGATGGAGGCTGGCTGGTTAACAGGGCCGACTACTGGTACTCCCCATCCGTATGGATGCAAAGTCTCCGGTGGGGTTGGCCCAGGACTGGTGGTGTGGGAGTCACCCAGAGCAGGAGAGGCTGTCTGCTGTCCCGAAGCAGCGAGCTCCCACAACAGCTAGAGGCAACCATGCCCGTGCCAGGCCCCGTCCTGGGGCTGGCAGTGCCCCCCCCCACCTCGCAGGGCAGGGCTGCGAACCATCGCCATGGGCAAAACAGCAGCTGCGTGGGCCAGCACACGCTTGGAGAAACTCGTGGCAGGGGACCACCCTGCTCCTCCCCAGCTCTTGGCAGCGCAGACGTTGCCATCGACAATCAGGGATGTGGTTGACACTGGACAAGACCGTAGCTGAGCACTGTGGCGGGATCCCCGTGCCGGGAGCAGCTTGGCCGGGCACTGTTCCACCGCTAGCACACACTGGAGCACAGAGGATGCATTGCTTTCCTCACGCTATTTAAATTATTTAATACTTTTCTCATAAGAATTAAATGATTAGGGTGTCTGGGTTTTTTTTTTTTGTTTTGTTTCGTTTGTTTTTTAATCCTTTCTTCCTCCCAGATGATTTTGCTGGCGGCCCTGGAGGCTCTCCAGGCCACCTGCTGCTGCAGTCACCGCTGTTCTCTCCTTAGCGTTACTCTGGGCTGCAGGAGCCAGCTCTGTGCAGGTGTGAGGATTTCCGTCCACGGTGGGAGCGGCTAGGAGGAGCCATAGCGCGGGGTATGGGAAGGGCACAAGCGCCTCTTGCTTATTCTCTCTTTTTAATTTAATTTTTAAATTAAAGCTTTTTTATTCTTTTTCACATCCTTCTTAGAACTGCCTGGTTATTAATTTTTTTTCGGCCGTGAGCCTGCACGCGTCCCCTGGAGGGAAGGCAGTGGGAGGGGAGCAACGCAGGGGTAGCCTGAACCTCGGCTGGGGAAAAGCAGAGCAAGCCCAGTGACGCCTGGCGCGTTTGAAGCCTTTTCCCTTTGTGGCTGGCACAGTGGGAGGGCTGGGGAGCAGGGAGCAACAGCAGGCCAAAGAAACGCCCGTGGCACCAAGTGGCAGGCGCGCCGGTCCCCTGCCAGCTCCGAAATGGCTGGCGGTCACCGACTGGGGTGAGATCAAGTCTGCCGGGTCCCGGCTGGCAGCATGGGTAGCGGCCCGCACCATTTAAATGGAGCCTGTGGCTTCACGGCTTAGGCGTGCGGTCAGTTTAATCACGCGCGAGGAGAAGAGATGCGGTTTCTTCTTCTGGCGGCGCTGCGGCTCATCCCCGAGACCAGCGTGAACAGCCTTGGCTTTACAAGGCTGTCGGGAATAAAAAACTGGCTCTTCGGCCACGCGGGCCGCCAGCCTCGCATCTGGGGGGGGGGGGGGGCGAGGCTGAGGGGGTTATGCCAGGAGCGAGTTGTGGAGGCTTTATTTGGGAAAGGGCGGGGAAGACACTGCTAATCACTGTGAAGCCAGGCGCACCTCGACCGCACCAGTCCCTAGCAGACAGCTTTTGTTTACTACGGGCCAAAGCTCGCCGGTATCGCTCTGCTGCCACAAAAGAGCCAAGACAGGCTTAGATCAGATCTGGGCAGTAGTTTAGCCCGCTCTCTGCTAGAGACGGGGTGGTGGCACAGTGCTGGGATGGGGCAGGCCTCTTCTGGGTGTTTCTTTGGTGGTTACAGAAATGCTGGCGCTGCAGGTTTTTTGGAAGGTGTGCTGCTATGCCTACAGCAGGAGGACGGTGTGCTATCATTTTCAGATAACGCTTCCCAGCCCTAGCCCGTCCTTAGCCCAAAATGTGCCTACAAGGGTGCAGGTACCTGGAGTAAACCCAGCTCGGCGTTGGTCTCCGTGTGCCCTCTGCCGGGCAGCATCAGCTGGAGGCAACCACTCAGGCAGAGCCCGTGGAGATTTTCTTTAGAGCTAAAATTCATTTCTACTAACGCAGCACCCTTCTCCCTGCCAAGAAAGCAAGCCTGGAGCCGGAGCGTGCCGCAGCCGTCACGCAGAGCCACGCTCCAAAACTCCTCCCGGGGCTGGGGGCTTTCTACGGGCACCGCGCCATCCCCTCTGCCTGTGGGACCCGCTGTCCCCACCTGGTACATACAGCTGAGGAGACAAGAGATTTTATTGTGTTTTATTTAGTAAAATGTTAAAATAAATAAATACAAATTGATCAGATGCTCTGTACCCCCTCCCCCACCCCCACTTTAATTTGCTAAAATCTAAACACATTTGTACCAAAACTGAAACCACAAGGGACTTGAAGGCAGCAAAGAGACTGCAGATCACTATGAGCATCAGGCTAAAAAAAATAGAGATATTTAAAAAACCCAAACCAGCTCACAAGTCGGTGTTCTCATGACGTGATTCTGTGACAACAGAGCAGTACCAGTCAGAAAGGGCATTTTACACCAGGGCCTGTAAGGACGGGAGAGTGACGGGGAGAGGGGCGGCACGGGCGGCACCGGCTCACGGCGGGCAGAGCCGTGGCTTTGCCGAGCGGAAACCCAGCTGGGACAGACGCTGCCGCCGTCCCCTCGCAGCGCCAGACCTGCGGCCGCGGGGGGCTGTGCCGCCAGAACTGGGGGCTGTGCAGCAAGAGCCCCTGGAGGAGTCGGGCAGGCTGGGGAGGGACCCGGGCTTGGATGCGGCCCCCTTCAGCGTCAGCTCCTGGTCCGACCCCAAGCCAGGACTCCCACTTTACGGCTCGGTTTGGGGCGAAACGCCGGGGTGTTGGGGGGGACGGGACGAAGCGCGGCACATAGGTGGGGTGGTGGTATCACGAAGTCTACTGAGATGGTGCTGGCACGATCGCAGGAATGTGAAGCTGCGATCGAGGCCTGAGTATTTTCTCTACACGAGCAGAGCTGCCTTCACAACCCGCCGGCCCTCAGCCGTGGACGACACGGCGGGTGTTTGCAGATTAGAGCCGGTCAGCTCCCGAAAGACAAAACACGGCACGGGAAACCACCCCGCTGCCGCACCAGACCTCCCAGGCAAGCAGCAGCTCCCCACCGCTTCTCTGCGCCACGGGCTCCGCTGCTGTTGACGTGGCAAAGTTGTTTCCTTCCTCCGCGGGAGCCCGAACAGGTCGGCGCTAGCAGTTTCCCCTCAGCGGTTACCTCGCTTCATCTTTGCTTAATGGAGTTTGCAACCCGTGCTTCGCTGCCGTGACGCACCCGAGACGCCTCTGCCAGCCTAAGAGGGCGCTTGGGGGGGGGTCCTGCGGCTGTAACCGGAGCGAAGCAGCTCGTGGGACACAACTGCCTGTTGGCTTGGGTTGCGTGGAGCTGCCCGAGCCTCAGGGGCTTATGCGGTAGCAAAAACCCCTCCTTAAGGAGGGTCTTGGCTGCCTGTCATATATGGCACCAGGAACGACTCGGAGACAACGCACCTTCTGGAAGGGAGAGCTGACGGGTAAGGCGCTACTCCTGGCTCTAGAGTCAATCACCGTTTTGATGCCAGTGATAATTAAAGTAAAGAAACGTATGAGACTATGATTAGAAATTACACAGTAGCCCAGAACAAGCAGAAACACGCAGCCTCCTGCTGCACCCAGCACGAGCGTGACTGTACCTCTTCTTCCGACAGTGCCTGCTCCCTGTGCCCGCAGCCCACGAAACCTGCTTTACGGGGGGCAATGAGAGGCATGGAGGCATTTCCTTCTTTCTCTTTTAAATAAGTGCCCTTCCCCCCTCAATTTCGGCGTGCTCTTCACCTGAGAGGCCAAGATCTGGGTAACGAACAAGGGGAACCCCTGCTCTTGCTTGCACGTGCGCAGCCTCTTCCCCGTGCTGCGGCAGTATCAACCCTCAGCACTGGGGATCCAAAATCAAGGGTGGCCACCGAACGCAGCCCCCGGAGCTGGCCTGTGCCAGTGTGGGACCTGCATAAGCCACCGCCTCCCTTCCCCACCTGAGCTATGCCCCCAAGGCCATTCTGGCTGCTGACTAAGAAAAGGGCTTTCTCAAAGCTCGGAGGCAACAATACTTAATTTCTTTTCCAACAAAAGAAGGCAGGTGACAAAGGGGCAGGAATTGGTCGAGGTCTACATTTGCCAGTGTAAATTTAGGAAAAAGAAAAAAGATGCAAATTCCCCAGGTGGTGAAAACACTGCTGAGCGCCAGCAGACCGATATCGCTCGCTGCTGCCGCCTTTCCGTGCCACCTCTCCACCCAGGACAGAGCCAAGTTTTTGAGGCTTTGGAGTTCCCCAGGCACTCTGATTCTAAGCATGCCCTGAAGTACTTCTTCCTTCCTAGATGGGCACTGGGCTGATTTTCTCTGCCTGAACCATTTGACACCTGCTTGGATACTTACAGAGTGAAGAACAGACACAGAGCTTACTCCCTCCTAAGAGAGGAGAGCTGGGACAGCCGCTGTCCCAGGAGGGTGCCCCATGGGCTCTGCTTAACGTAGCCTTGATGTACTAGCTAGCCTGTCGAGCTGTACTGGTGAAGTGCCCCTTTGCACGTGTCCCTGAAGAAACCAGATCCTAAGAAAACAGGGAGGCACTGCTGCACAGAGGGGTTTTGGCACAGAACTGCCAGATGTGACAGCCCAGAGTGCAGGAATCTTGCACGGATACTCCAAGAGATGGCCGAGAAGTATCTGAGTCACAGGTCCTGCCCAGTATCATCTCCTCCACTCAGGACCTCTGTAAGCTGACACTGGTTTCAACGAGGCTGACTGTGACACTCGAACTAGGAAGGTGCAACCATACTGGCAGGGCTGAACCTTTAGCTAGTCTCAGGAGTATTTCTAGCAAGATTTTTAATTAACACGGTCCAGATGAGAGCAGACTCTGGCTGCCCCAAGGTCTGCTTCATCTGCCTTATCCCACGTTGTAGCACAGACGTCAAATAAGGCTCTCATCAGGATGGCATCACTCGGCAGCAGAAGCAGAGCTAGGGATGACTTAGTGCCCGCCTCCTTCCCCATTTGCAGCTAAGCAGCTCTTTTCTCCCACCGCACTTGGTCCTTTTGGAATACAGATCAACCCAAGTCAGAAATCAAGGTAGGATAAAGAGCCTTTTTGCTCTAGCCTTTCCACTGACCTTTCAAACCCCGCACCTGGAGGAATACCTGTCTCATCACAACAGAGCCCTATTTCACTCCTGGGTTTTTCCTACCCTCGCTTTCCCTCCTTCTCCTCTCTTTCCATCTCTTCTCTCTGCTCTGCTTTATCCCATGTAATCTTAATTTCCTGCTCCCTCTCTTCCTTTCCCCTGTATCCAGCTCTGTACACCTTCTCACTGCCCTTGCTTCTCCAAAGAGGCTTCTGTCCTTCCCTTTGTCCCTGCAGCACCCATCTCCGGCCCGGGGAGATGAGAAGCCCCGGCCTGGCTGTTCTCATGCGATACACTCCAGGGCCCTGCACAGCACAGTGATTTTCACTGCTCGTGCCTGATTTTTCACCGATGCTCTTGGCAAGCCTGTTTTCTGTTCACTACTCAGGTAGTTTAGTAATACTGACAGGGGATACAGACAGACCCTCGCACAGGTAAGGTCTTGGTTTTCTGAAACAAGCCCACATCTTAAATTAACCTCTAGGAGAGGTGTTTGTCTTTTCATGGGTCTATAATTACCAAGCTTACCAGTGCATGGTATAAATAATTTTCTTTATTGGCAAGTTTCAACTATGTGCTCAGCCTATACAAGACACAATGATGCAGAAAGTTCTTGTCCCAGATAAAAGATAAACATGAGGGAAATGGGAGCTAAAGGTAAACGATATAGAGTCATATTTTTCAAGTATTACATTCCATTCTGTAGGTGTTACAAACAGGACTGAAGCTTAAAGAAGGATATGAGTAAGACGGCAATAACCTGGAGACAAGATGTCTGCAGCTCTTGTGTTTTCCTGATCCCACCTGATTTTTGGGGCATTCCCTGGTCCAGGTCTGACCACTGAAAACAAGGATCCAACAGTGTGTTGCTGCGAGGCTCGCTCGCATCCCCTCAGAGACCAGTACCTAGCTGGCTGTTGGAAGGGTTCTTCGGAGACCTTTTGCCTTCTGAATGCCAGAAACTACAAAATCCGCATAGTGCTTGGGAATGGCCTCTGCTGAGGTAGTTTGTTGGCCAGGCAAGCCTAAACGCCAAATGAATTAGCTGCACGACAAAACATCTTCCTCTTTCTCCAGGTTCCTGACTCTTCTTCTACACACTTGTCAGAAAACTCTCTGCAGTAACCCAGCAAGGCTGAACTTGCCCTGGATCTTCAGAATCCCCAAGGGAGGACAAATGGAGGTGAAGAAGGGTCAAAACAGTTCTGAAAAGACACAACAAATTCTGCCCAAAGGGGCATGGTCCACAAGGAAGTGTAATATCGGTATTTTAGTGGTTATCTGAGCAGCGCACTGAGAGAGGCCCTCAGTAAAAGAGTGAATTGTGGTTTGACATCAGAATTGGTATTTTAAAAACATGTTTCATTAAAAAACATGTATTCATCATTAGTGCTTCAGAAGCAAAGAGGGCAGGGTGCAACCCAGCTGGGGAAAAAAAGCAAGAGAAGCATGTGCACTGCAAATTCACAAGTATTTTCCACTGTATCCACACGGGAAGGAAATTTCAGAGTTTACTCCCTGTATTGTGGGCTGCCACAGCTTGGTGGGGCTAAGGGGGAGATTTCACTCTGGGTCCTCCTGAATGCTGATCATGCTGCTTTTCAGGGCTGTCTCTGCAACAGTACAGGGAAGAAGATGATTTGAAGCCAAGGAGGTCAGAATTAGGGTTCACATTTCTAGACAGCTGGAATACACATTTGCTCTCTTAAGCCTGGTCAGCTAGGAAGGATAAAATACAACATTGGTTTTCCTACCAGCCACAAAACCAACAGATCTGCCCTTAAAATTATCACCTCTCTAATTTCTAGGTTAGCAGCTTTTAATTCATATCCCCACCAACAGAAACTTGCTTGCAACAAAGAACAAAGTCCTTGTTTTGCTCACGCAAACCATTAGTTCATCCTACCAACATGGTAACTCCTGGCTATTGATGTCCTCAAAGAATCATCCATGCTACTCACCCTACTAGCCAATCTCCCCTAGAAGTATTGCCTTTACTGCATTTTGTACAGCACTAAAACCACCGCTGGCTCTAAATGAAGATAATGAGAATACTAATGGTAATACTAATTCTTCTAGCCAGGTCACACACTCACTTTCCCACTCTGACCACAACACACCTTTCCAGCTGTTTAAAGAACAGATTGCAAGGAGGAGGGAAAAAACTACTTCTGCAATGCTTACTCTATTTCTGAGCAAAGAAGCAGGGTGACTTCTTAAAGCCCTTAGCACTGGGCTGAGAGCCAGGGCCGTCCCTGATGTGAGCCTCCTCTGTGGTCTCATCTCCTCCTTTATAACGGAGATTTAAAAGCCACTTATTTCCCATCAATGACAAGCAATGACATAAGAATTAGTTAATATCTTGATGGTGGTTTGGAAATACAAAATGACAGTCATTATGACAGCTTCCCAAAGAGCAGAAGTTTTAGTACAAACTCACTCTCAAATATTGCATGAGAAAAAACCCAAACCAATCCAAACCCAGAAGACAAACTTGAGCTTCTAAGCTGTCAGAGTTTAAATTTCTCCCTTGACTGGAAACTCTTAGAGAAGCTAGAAAAACAACATTTTCCTCTGTGTTTAGCAAATGCCAATTCCCCTTCCACCCTATTGTTGCTAAGTGGGCAGAGATAATCCCAATTTACTTGTGTCTACGTAGCAGCATCATCACCAGTGTCAGTGCAGCCCTGGGAATGCTCCTTGCCTATTGACTGATACTGCTGCAGAGCCAGGAGGGAAAGCATCCAAACGGGATCAGCAAGAGAAAGAGAAAACTACCTAGCAGCATCAAAAAGTCTAAGTTGAGATCATTTCTCTGCCAGGTAATGATTAACTAAAGGCGTCCTTTTACGGTCTGGAATACAAATGCTGTAACAAAAGGGACACATAAGTCTATTCTTATCTACTCGGATTCTGGAGACAAGCAGATGCCTCAGAAAAGCAGTAATAGCTGTTTTAAGATCTCCTGGCTGGTTAACTGCACGCAAATTTAAATACGGCTACCAGTTAATTTCACTTCCATCCCCTCCTGAATTGGCAAAGAAAACAGAAGGACTATCGAGTCTTCGGGCATAGCTTGCTACACCCAAATAGTGCTTCCAAGAGAGCTCAGAAGATAACACCAGAAATAAGAACATGAGAACCATGAAGACTCAGCGCACCTATCCCTAGAGACTGTCTCTTACCAGGAATGTACTCGATGCTTCAGAAGATGATGTTAAGAACTACCCAAGTGGCCAACTAGAGAACAACCTGGCCAAAAAGGCAGTTTCTCCTGAGTATCTGGCCGTTAGCTGCTGGCTCTAATTCTAAAGAAAGAAGGCCCATGTTCAGTTTGTTTTTTCTCTTCATCCCTTGAAGTACATAGTCCTTTGTATAAGTGCTATGGGTTGCTGGCACAGTGCTGCCTTATGGTAATGATCCCCACTGGTAACTGGGTTGATGCAAGGACATTTTTAGTTTGACCAGTTTTGACATCGTCTGCCCAGCTGTCTCCTTGCCACTTGTGCTAACTTATCCATCCAGCTCTGCTAGTTCCAGAACAGAACTCAAAGCATCACAAGACAGAGTCGAGGTTATCACAGGTTCAGCTGAGAAGTGCACATAAGAGTCACTTTCCCAACTACAGACAAAATGTGAGAACTCGGGATATCAGTTCTGAGCTCAGAGCTGAAAATAGTGCACACGCCTACAGAAGGAATAAAGTCCTTAAAGGGCAGAAGGGCAACCTAAAGGAGAGGGAAGCAAACAGCTCCAAGAATCCCACAGAAGACGACTTGGCTGTAGCAGCAAAGAGACTCTTTCAGGCTATGTAGTGTCTGGAGTATTCACTTCTTGCTCAGAAATGCATCCTTGAAATCCAAACCTTTTCTATCTTCCACTAGAAACAGCTGAGCAGGTCTGCCTCGCCACCCAACGCATGCTCTCAAGGGCACCGCACCAGGACTCTGCCTCGCGTTGTGTGTAGTGGCTCAACTCTGCTCCCACTGGAAGTAAAGGGAGTTTTCCCAGTACTTCCAGTAGAAACTGGGTTTGCTCAGAAGTTTATATGCAGTAGTGAAACTAGGCAGCTCTGGGACACAACCCTGCATGACCAGAATCAGCACTCTAAACTGAGACAGACCCCACAATAGGAAGCACAAGGCAAGCTTTGCTATCTAGAGTGAAAAGATTATATATAAGAGATGAACTTCTTAAACAAGAGGATGTAACAGAAGGCGATTTCAGTCTAACCAACTCACTTTCATTCTCAAGCTCTAATCAGCCTGTATCACAAAACTACAAAAGCCTTAAACAAGCACGCTGCCAATTGCTTCTCTCTGGGTTACGAATACAGGAAAGAATGGGGGAGATACAGTAACAGCAGAGACAAGCCTGGCAGATCCTCCAGGTGGGGTGAGATCCAGCACTGTAGGATTTGATTCTCTTTAGAGTTTAGCCAGTAGCATGTATGGTATAATCTATGGAAACTGTCCCACTGGATTTTAAAACACAAACACAGCAGAATGTCATCATAAATAAGCAAAGTCTGTGTTAAAAAATTCTAAGTACACAGCATTTTCTCCAGTTCTGACACCTTTTTAATAGAAATCACTTGTTTAGGAAACAAATAGCACTTTTGTAATTTTTTTTTTTTTTTTACAATGTTTCTTACCTTGATCTTATTTTAAGTAACACTAGGAAGACCTCAATATCTTTTATTTTCCTTTTTAATTTAAAAAAGTTGTTTTTTTTTCCCCCAGATACAAAGATTTTGCCCTTGCATAAAAAAACAGTGCCCAAAACGATGACACAAGGACTCACAAAGACTCACTGTATCTCACTGACACTATTACTTCTAATCTATACCATGCAAGGTCCCATCTACCTCTTTAATTAGACTGTCAGCCTGAAAAACAGCTTTTCTATTCCTTATTTAGTTCTTGTTACCAAAAGAAGAGAAAGGAAGTGAAAGAAAAGGACATTTCTCTGTTCAGTTCACACATCTGGGTCATGTGCTACTTTGTTCAGGATACCTTTGTTGTTTATAAATATAGAAAAGGGTTGGAATCTCATTTTCAAGTAATCGATGCACATTTTCTCTTGGGACACCTCCGTCCAATGCTCCAAGCTGACCCTGGATTCTGGCCCTCTATTTTCCCATTCTCAATATAGGCTTTCTGGATGAGTGTGAGGATCCAAACCAATTCTGCAAAGCATGTCTGTTGTTTAATGTGAAGAAACAGGACTAACCCAAAGCTGTTGGGACAGTAGATCCTCAGCCTGTACATGTGCTGGTTACTCAGTGAAAAGTCCATCTCCTTTCCTTTTGTACATCTCCTGTCTAAACAATAGTAAATACTGCTTATTTGATAGACTTGTCCCTTCTGGGCACTGGGATTTGATAATTTATATTTCTGTTTTTTTGGTTTAATAGTACTGAGAGTTTAGAAACAGGAAAAGCCCACAGGCTCTTTGGACTTGTTTTTGTTTTCCCCTAGCTAAACAAACTGTTCTGCAAATAAGGATTTGAAACCTGCTCTCCTCCCTCATCCCTGCTCCTCACCCCAAACAAA
Source organism: Aviceda cuculoides (assembly GCA_035590195.1). NCBI lineage: Eukaryota > Metazoa > Chordata > Aves > Accipitriformes > Accipitridae > Aviceda > Aviceda cuculoides. The sequence continues at coordinate 20,792,817 of JAVJGG010000032.1, forward strand.
AATAAAACAAACCTATAGTGGCTGTGGAGGCTGCTGCAGGCACACACTGGTGTAAAATATAGAGAGAGTAAATATATTATTTCACTTGGCATGGTGCTGGCAAAGAACCCCCAGCTGGCACTATTCATGTAACATGATCCAAACTTTGCATGTACACACAGAATAAGAAGGATCAATTGGCAAACTCCGGTGCCGCCTGGCACAAGCATCTTCACGCTCTCTCTGGAACCAAAGAACTAAAGAATTCTGCACTTTCCAGAAGAAATCCGGTTTTGCTTTTCTAGAGTTTCATTATTTTGCTCTTCCTCCTCGCCGCCACCTCCCTTGGCTCCTTCTTAACTTCACTGTGTTATTTAGTCTCATCGCCCTTGTTACAGTTCACCATGCAGCTCTGGGAAGGGGAGGGGGCTAAGGTGGAGGTGGCAGCATTAGTATTGTTAGTGGAGTCCATGCCATTGGAGATGGCTACTGAATTGACCTCAGAGTTTATGGGTTTTGAAAGGTCGATGCCTTGGATGAGGCGGATCAGCTGTTTTACCTTCTCCAAGGAGCTGTGCATCTCCTTCTGTTTTGCAAGGATGGTATTCTTCATTTCCATGCATTTCTGCAGCAAAACAGAAAAGCAGTAGTAAGTTCGAGCTTATGAATTAAAGAAGGTAAGAGAAGGAATATGATGTTCACAGATCTAAATATAAATATGCAGAAAAGGCTGCAACTACAATTTCACTTTCCCAGTCTAGAAGAAAAAGAGTCTCAGGGCTGTGTTCACAGGAGAATTCGTATTTGCAGGCTGAGGAATTAAATTGCCAGTATGTAGCTGTCACCTGGTATGGCCCCCTTTCATCCCAAGGTGTTTTGCAAATGAACACAGACAGCTCCATCCTTTTGTGTTCCTTTTGAAGGGAAACTTCCAAGTATATGTTCTTCTTATTTTTTCTATTAGTATTGCATTGCTGAAACTTCTGTAGCTCAGATCTGCAAACTCAGGTATCCTACTGCAGCTGACTGCTGACAGTGTGTGTGCATGCCACTAATGGGATATAGCCTTTGCTTTCACATATATTTTAGCAGGAACATCACTTCCTTCTCTCAGTAAATAAAGGGGTACTTCAAAAGAAAAACAAGCCCTTCTTCACTTGAACTCTTATTTTGTGGCCACTTCTTTCTCTTAGAAGCAATAGTAACCTAGCTAGCTCAGGTAAGAGTCAGCGTAAAATAGCTGTAAAAAAAAGTCCACAAGTGATGTTTCAGGGGTGAAAAACTGGTTATATCTACATTTGAAACTCTCAAAAAGGAGGAGATGGTAGCTATGTCTGTAACATTGAGGTTCTTACATGAAGATGGCAACCTTCCTACATTTCTTAAACCTTTTATCCACGCTGATCTCCAGACACTGTTGGTTTCAGCTTTACTGTTTTCACACACAGCTCGTAGCATCATAAAACCACCACAAAATTTAGACCTAATGTGTCTTTTTTGGACAGTTCCAATGAAAGCATAAACAATGACTCAATCATAGAAAATAAACCATTCTCCTTACCTACTGTCAATCCCTCATGTTAAGGGCTTGCATCTGCCTGGGTACATCACTCAGAAACAGTGTTAGTGCTCTAGTGCTGCTCAGGTTATGCCCAGCTACTGGATGACAGTCTCCAGAACTGCTAACCAGCACCTCTCACCACTTGTTTTCTCCCAGTTGTTTTATTTGTATTGTCAGCATTTAGGGGTCTATAAACATGGGACATTTACTTTTGTTCAAATAGGTAAAGACAGGCAGACCAGAAAGTGCATCTGTATTTAAAAAGAAAAGCCTGTACTTATGTATCCAGCATTACAGGTGCTGCCACATAAGAGATTACAGTATTTTTAATTCTGTGATACTGACTAGGGCTACACTAAGTGAGGGGCTCAAACTTTACACTGGTAACTCAAGAGCCTGATTTGCATAGAGCAAATCAATATGTATGCTCCAATTACTGCAATAAACTAAGGTGTAAACTACAGTTTCTGGTTCCAAGTATGACACTGTCTGATTACTATTACGCAGAGGCACGCACAGTGTCCAGCTGCTGACTGCCAAGGCAACATGTCAAAAGCCTGAGAGTCAGTCAGAGTGAACGGTCACTTTCTATCAGGAAGGTCTGGAATGCGCACCATTCTTATTTAAGTGAGACACTGGGGAATTGGACTTAAACTACTGCCCACAGACAATAATGCTCTGGGTCATGTTTGTCACCTGCTGATATTATAGGTCACTGTGTGTCTACAATATATGGTCAGCATGGATCATGTATAAGTGACTCAATGTAAGTATATGTTGCCTGTATTTCATTCCTGCTCCCCAAAGTCCTAAAAATCAAATGAAAGTGCTCACTCAATTCTCAGTAAATCCAGTGGAAGACAGGGCTAGTACATGGATTCACTCTGCAGTTTTCTCTCTGCATTCTGGCACCAGAACACAGGTGCAGAGTTATTTGCGAGGGCAATACTCACCGTTATAGAATTGCTGAGCTGTTTGACCTTCTGCTCTAGTTGTTCTCTTTCCTGTTTTAAATCTGAACTCCATTTAAGTAGTTTCTGTTTTTCCTCTTCTTTTGCTGCAAAACAGAATATTAATCAGACTATTTAAAATGTTCCTGTTACACCAGTGGATAGAGGATCTGAACTGTTTCATGTAGAGAGGGTAATTGTGTTTCAAGTCAATTTAACAACTTGTGCACTAAATCACCCCCAAAGTTTCACCTACATACACAAGCGTCACAGAAAGCTTAACAAATACTTAAACTGCTATTTTCACTTCACTAGTGATTAAGGTTCTTCCCCTTTAATTTCCTTTTGCAAAGGAAGTACCATTCCCGAAATAACATCTTCCATTATTAAAAGTGAAACAGAAGTGGTGTTCTCCATTTTCCTACCTGCTTTATATGCAATATATGAATGAACGATTGCTAAAGTTCCTGGCCATGGGATTGCTTCTTCCTTCTTTAGCATCTGAAAGAAAAGCATTTAGAGATTTACATGGTACGCAATCTACCTCTAAGAAAGCAAAGAGGAAAGAGAGAAAGAGGGAAAGACTGAGGATTTTCTTTTATGGCTATCATTACCCTCAGCCCTGTTAACATGAAGCTTCACAGACCTGTTCTGAGATTTAACAGAGAGAATTATTCACAACTGTATTGTAGCTCCCGCAAAGCAGGCCTGTTTCTTACAAATGTCAGCGTTTTCTCAAATTCCCTCCATAGCCACAAATAAAGTCTACTAATGAAACTGAACAACTTAAAAGAGGAATGAAAGGATAATATACCTGAACTCAAACTTGCCAGGAGACATAAACCTTATTTCATGGTTCAGACAAATTGCTGATCTTAGTTGTTCTGGGATAAAAGTTTTCGTGGCACAGAACAGTCTCCACACCATACATTCAAATATCACACTTCCTGGCTAGTAAAACATGAAACCATCCCATCTCCCCTTCTTATCAGAATCATCTTAATATGAGTTGTCAAACCCTCTTTATAAGGGCAAGCACCATTTATGTCTTTCAGATCCTTCCCATATATTCCTTCCTAACAAAATTTATTTTGAGAGGAAAGACAAGTATTTTTAACAAATAAATCAGAGAGGTGTCTCAGAACATAGAGGACTTGGTCACTTTAACAGTGAAATTACTTGGATTTCCATCCCCTAATTTTGTGAGAACCTATCACAGAAATATGAAGAGGGATACAGTGAGAGTAGGCAAGAGCAGGAATAGGGAAGTGGTAGCACTCCCTACTGCCTTGTAACTACTGATCAAGTCACTTGAGTTTTTAATTTTCATTCTTTTGAACAGCGTATCACACATCAGGCTGTTTTCTTATGTTGCCATCTGGCTAACTGAAGGTCACATGGGCAACCAAGCAATATGCTACATTAGACAGAATGCTAACAGCTTCAGGCTGCCCATTATCAGCAATCCTTTGCAACTTCTGGAGTTCCACGTAAGGGTTAGGAATACAGTAGTTTACTTCTTTGTCTTGTCATCTCAATGGAATTATAAACAAAATACCAAAATATAATCTGTTCGCTTCAATTGTGTACTTCCAGAGAGGGGTCTAGAATGAAGAACGACCAAACTGTTCACCTATCTTCATTATACTGATGCTGGATGGTATTATTAGAGATGTCACTGAAGACAACCTCTCTGATGTTTGACTTATATGAGCAAACAGGGGCTTATATTTGCTCTATCTATTGAGGTAGGCTTGTGCAAATGTTTTATTTATTTGTCCAGGAGAATAAACTAATAATTTTTGAAGAAACAATAAGCTTAAGATGAACAGCAAAATTTCTATGGGTCATAGAGAACCTTTCCCAAAAGTCTGTGTGCTTTGGCCCAGTAAAAACAGTAGAAACGCAAGAGTAACAAATAAAGATCCCAAATCTGGGAGCAAAACCTAACACTTTTGTATTTGCACACATTCCAACAGAGGCAATTCGATCAAATTCACACAAGCCTTATTACAGATCAAACAGATTTCTTCAGTGTCAGGCTGTCTTGATCTAAGTAAGCCAAGTGATCTGGTTATTTTCTTTAAACATGGAAAAATCTTCATAGTGCATCGTATATAACTCTTCGTGTCTGTCAAACAATACCTGGTCTTGACATTTGGGACAGATCCACATGCCCTTGGGAATGGTTTTCAGAGGCGGGTCCAGACAGTCCAGGTGATAAACACGTGAACACGTGTCACACATCAGCAACTGCCCGCTTTTTCTGCAAACACTGCAAAAATCCTCATGGATATCGCCCTATAAAATTGAGGGGAAAGGGTGTGGGTGAGAGAAAGAGAGAGAAGGCAAAAAGTGAACTTTGACCTTTGACATCTACATCCTAGTTGAATGCAAAGTTTACAGCACAAACTATTTCTAAGGGGATTCCAAATGGTCAAGCCCTTTCTGGGCTGTAAAATGAGGCAAGATGTCAGAAACACTGACATCTGTCCTCCCAAAGACTCCCTTTGTCCTCACAAGGCAAAATGTTACAGCAAACACTTATTACCATCGCTTCTCTTAACAACTGCTACCCCATGGCCTTTCTTCTTTAAGATTCCCCCTTTACCCTGTTTTTGGGGGGTTTTGGGGGGTTTTTTTGTTTTTTTTTTTTTTTTCTTTCCCCTAAAGTGATGAGCTACCCACTTTCCTAACCACTCTCATTTCTGGATATAAGCACAACTCCACTTCAGGAATGCTGATGAGACTGTCTCTTGCCAGTAAGAGTATGTAAGAAACCCCAACTGAGTGACTTAAAAGAATCTGTCAAATATTTAGGTCGCTTTTAGAAATTAAACTGGAAGGAAAAGGTGGTGTGCTTGTAAATGAAAAGGAACAGAATGAATGATGATCTGAGACAATGCTTTTTACTTCACTTAGGTTACCTCAAGTTGCACCAAAAGAGCTGTGACTCAAAATTTTCTCATTCTCTATTGAGAGTGGTTTATGTTTCATCACTAACATAGGCCGAGAGCCAGGATGAAGGAATACCAAGAGATTTTCTAACTAAGGGTTTTTTAAAAGAAAAAATTGAAAACATTACTGACAGTGGCTCTTAAAAAACCCTAGATTTAGTTACTATTGCATCGCCATCAGAGAGAATTTTTTTCTACAGCCATTAAATTCCCAGAAAAGTAAGTCTGATTTTTGTCACCACTTCTCTCTCTCTCCTCCTGTTACTCCCATCTCATGCTTGTGTGGTGGTGTTTCTGTTTGTTTTTTGGCTATTGGAACGAAGAGGCATGAAAGAAAGACGGCTCAGCACCCACAGAGGGGGAGCGGGGCACCCCAGCCCTCTCCTCTCACCACCTCTGGGCTGTCCTGGCAACTCGACATAGCCGAGGCCCCACCTGGAGTCTGAAACACGCACTTCTCACCGACTTTGGTTAAAGTCTCACACACACAACGCATCTGCAAAACCACCACCTTAAGATGCGTGGGTTGAGTCAAACGGTGCGTAAACACTCCCCCTGTATGAAATATCAACGTGTGCAAGGTTTCGTTTTGACCCATACAGCCTTTTCACGTGCGTGAATAAGTTCTATCAATCTGGAGGGTAGCAGATTTGGCTGTTCACTTACACATTAAGTTGCCAGGCAAGAAAAATGACGCTGATCTCTACTATGGATAAAATATTAAACATATTAGAAGAATGACACACAAGCAATCTGCTCAGGTTTCTGCTTCCTGGCTCTACTGCTGATGAGGCCTTTCTTCAAAGGGAAGGCTATCCTTCTTCTAATTCCCAAGGTTAGCCCTGATGTCATGTTTTGTAAAGGATCAATCTTCAGTGAATTTTCAGTGCCATGTTTTGGTTCCGTAACTCCCAGGTATCACTGAGGGCTGGGTTATGGTATTACTTCATCCTTTAACACCAAAAGGTTCCTCAGTGTTACATGAAGAATTAAATGAGTGACATCTCAGGCCTCTTGTGAAGTGATCTGTGTAACCAGGCTGGGAAGAACTTCTTTTCCTCTATCATGCATTCTGTGAGTACAAGGAAAAGAAGGCAGGCAGGTGTCCTGGTTTTGACTGGAATAAAGTTTATTTTCTTCCCAGTAGCCTGGTATAGTGCTGCATTTTGGATTTAGGATGAGAATAATCTTGATAACACACTGATGTTTTAGTTGTTGCTAAGCAGTGTTTATAACAAAGTCAAGGACTTTTCAGTTTCTCATATTGCCCTACCAGCGCAGGCTGGAGGGGATACAGCCAGGCCAGCTGACCCAAACAAGCCGAAGGGGTATTCCATATTGTGTTACATCATGCCCAGTATATAAACTGGGGGGAGTTGGCCTGGGGGCACTGTGGCTCAGGTATTGGCTGGGCATCAGTCAGCTGGTGGTGAGCAACTGTGTTGCGCATCACCTGTTTTGTATATTCTATTATCATTATTATTATTATTATTATTTTCCCTTCCTTGTCTGTCCTATTAAACACTCTTTATCTCAACCATGAGTTTTACTTTTTTGTTTTCCAATTCTCTCTCTCAATCCCACAGCAGGGGTGGGGAGTGTGTGAGCTGCTGTGTGGTGCTTAATTGCCGGTTGGGGTTAAACCACAACAGCAGGAGATGTCATCAAAGCTGAAACAAAATCCTCTGCGACCTAAGGCAAAATTTGAGAGGAAAATTCTCACATTTTAGAAGGAAATTCTCATTCTAGAGAATTACATGTGTTAAGATGTTTTGGTTGCCACAGATTACATGATGGCATTTGGTAACTGGCTCCGGTGCAAAATTATTGGTGTGCTGAAAACAAAACCTGTTTTGTCTAATACCCTGCAGAAAGAGACACATGCAGCTGCTTCTTGAGGGGGAGACATTTAGACCCAGAACCTTCTAAATTCAACTGAATGCTGCAAAACCTGAAGTGACACAGCTGGTCAGTGTGCAGTGCAGCCAAACGCGTTGGGATGACAACAGACGTGCACAAATTCCAGATTCCTATTTTTGGTAATGCAAAATTCAGGGCATTTCCTCAGAATTAATAACCAGCCTTACCAAAATCCCAGCCACTGATTCCAAAGAAATGCCCCAAGTTTTATGGGCAGTTAATAAATATATGCATAAAGGTGGGCTGGATTTGATGTTGTGACACGCACCCCACTCATCTCAGCTTCTGGACCAGCTCTGTGAAGGCTCTGGGCAGCCAACTCGGGCTAGAGCAGAGCTCACTGAGGCTGCTCTAACACATTCTACAGGCTGAAGAGACTGAAGAATAATTTTGGAACAGAGACCATAAAAGGTGATTTAATGTCACTTTTTGCTCTACTTCCTCTGCACCGAGAGACCACGAAAATAAATGAAAGCTTTTTGGATGGCTAACAGTTTTCTTTATTTTTATAAAGTGTCTAGAGCAGCAGGGCCTGGCTTTAGGCAATAGAACTGAATAATACAGTATCAAATCAGAAGTATATGTGGTTTGTGTGTTTGAATATGTAATACCTATACTTATATGTATATTTCACTGGAACAACATGGGAAAACTAAATACTCTGCAACAGGAATTGTTCATGACAATATAAATAAAGACGATCATAATGTATGATATAAGTGAATTAAGTTATCAGAAGCAATAATAATTCTTGCATTTTGTAACTTTCATGGGCTTGACTTCGCAATCTGAATGTTCTTTAACGTTCCTTTGAATTGAAATGTTGTTTTGATATAAAAAGTTTACTAGTAAAAAGGCATTTTGTGACCACAGACTTGAACCATCACTAGAATAAAGATTTTTGCACTATTCTTACTGCAGAGTAATTGACCTTCAAAGGCAATCGCTACCTTCCAGATGAATATGCCACTACTGCATGAGGAAGAATCACACATAACCAAGTGGTTCACAGCCAATTGCCAAAAAGAAGAAGAAGAAAAAAAAAAGGCGGGGGGGGAGCTTTGCTCAATCCTGCCTACTGCATTACTTCCTTCCTTTTCCCAGGTTCTATTCCTACTTTCTACCCCGCCACCCTTAACACCAATCCCATCTCAAGTTCCTGCTTCATCCTCCCTTCAAAATTTACCCACCATTCAAAGAATGACAACTCAGGAGAAAGGCAAGAAGGCCATTCTGAGCCATGGTGCCTGGTGCCGAGTGCTTGGCCTGATTTGTAATTTTCATAGGCAGGCTAAAGACAGAGATTACTCGAGTGCTAAATATCAAATTTCCATTCTAAAGCCTACAGGAATTAGACCTTCTCAGCAAATTAATGAAAAAATATTTTGAAGATGGGCAATACTGCAGTCATCTTCTGCATCTGTCTGAGGAACTGCTCAATTGTTTTAACCGAGACTTCTGAAATAGCCTTTTACTTAGGCATGCATTTGTTGTGTTTTCTTTTTTAATTCCCCAAAAGCTGGAGGCTGTAACTACAGACAATGTTTTCTGTCCTATCTAGATTAAAGAGGCCTTTCTACATTCACATCATCTGCTAACAGTGTAGACCCTCTGCAACATGACATGGACTGGCCTCACTGCCAGAAGAAGTGATCCTGCCTTCCCTATGTGCCCAGACATTCATTTCTGTCCCCTGCAGGAGGCTGGCACAAGAACTAGTGTGTCTATAAAATTAACCAGATTAGGGCACGATCTTGGCTAAGACTAACAGGTTTTAGCTATGCCAGTTCCCTTATGCAGATCACAATGTGGCCTCAGATGGATCTGTGCTGGAAGAACATAGGAGGCATTTAAGAGATGAGAAAAGACTGCTGCTGGTGACGGGCAGGACAGTTCTCAGCGGTAGCACCGGTCATAAACTGTGGCAGGAGCATTTCAGTGTATACTGTATTCTACATTTAATTAAGCTGCAAGCTCCTTAAATGTCAAAGACCTATTTTTCCTCTTTGTCTTCACCTCCAGCACAACTCATACTGTTGGTGTTTAAATATATAGTACTTTTCCAGCATTATATAGCACTTTTCCAGTCAAGGATGCTAAAGGTTTTTATAAGTATTGCTAAGTTCTCAAAACTCAGATGGGAAAAGCAAACACCATGCCAAATACATAAATGGGGGAAACCAAATCACAAAAAAGGGATGTGACTGCATGAGCTTATACAGCAATTTTATGAGAACATATTAACAGAAGACTACTTTCCAGCTCATGATGGCAATGGGAAATCATTCCTCTCTTTATGATTAGCAAGTAAGAATCGTAAGATCTAATGACAGAAGAACAGATCTCATATTTACTTCCTTTCAGTATTTTCCTGTCTCTGAAGGTTCAAATTTTAATAGTCTATTTTTAATTAAAAAAAAAAAAAATTTATGAGCACTTTGAAATATAATTTCTACTTGTATTTTATATGGAATTAAATACCAAATATTTCTGAAAAGTCTACCAAATTAGCCCAATTGACAGCAAATATGCATTGAATGGGACTTTGTCATAAAAATTTTTCAAAAAATTAAACCCACAAAAATGTTAGTGCTGTTGTATATATATAAACTAAACGACTTGTCTGAAAACACGTTAAAGGAGATTTATATATGATTCTAGAGGGGAAAGAGTGCTACTGTGCTATATTGTAATATGCTCAAGTAAGATAGAATGTTAATTACCTGCTGTGTAATCTTCCATTGCCTCCTTTAAAATCCTTCTATTTTCATTAATTAATGAATATTAAAGCAATCCAGAACCTAGACCTAAATACTATCCAAATTCAGGGCATTCAGAACTAAATTTGAATGCTACAGAAATTCACTATTCTTCATTTAGCTTGCTGCCAGCAGGCACTGCAGAAAACAGGGCAACAACTCATCGTACCGTTTTGAGAGCTCTTACGTGGTGGCAGTATACACACACAGGTCAGAGATGGAAAAGACCCCCACCACATTATCCAGTCCTTCTCTTGGGGCCAATGTAAAAAATGTGCTCTCCAGCACGTTTCCTAGTTGTTTGTACTGCTTACTTTTAAAAGTCCCCAGAGATGGAGCTGCCCCACCTTCTCCCTGAGGGGCTGTTCCACAATCTCATTCATTTGACTGTCAGGAAAGGGTTTTTACAGTCAAGTGCTATTCTGGTCTCAAAAATGACTAAATGAAGGAGAACCTTTTAATTTCACATACATATTCCCTGGGTATCAGAATTGCATCTATTTATTTCAGTGACTCAGACACACTTGCACTATTTCTATTCCTGTTACCTCTGCAGAACAAATACAGTTCAGAGGCAAGAAGCTGGCTTCTACTCCCTGTTGTATGTGGCCAGTGGAGCTGGTCTCTCAGTCTGTGTATTTACAGTGGTGCAATTGCATAGACAAAAATAAAGCAGCCCAACTCTTCCTTAAAGCCCATTTCAAGTGGTTGGGCCTCAATTATATGTGATATGTCTAACAAAAAAAAAAAGGGGGGGGAGGGAAGGAGACCACTCTGACTCAGATTGCAGAAGGAGTTTGCAGCACTGGTATGAAGAAATAAGCAAGCACCTTTTTATTTTTAAACTGTGCACAATAAGTACTAGTCATTAAAACACAAGCACTTTACTGGAAGTACACTACAACTCCTGAGAATTTTTGTGCAATGAATTGTTTCACCCCTACTGAACAGTCACAGTACACTTTCAGACAAACCATAGTGTACAGTCCCTTCATTATGTCATTTTGGACCTACACAGCAACTCAGTCCAATTCTTCCCACACTATTTTTCTTCTAAAGTTTATGCATGACCTCTGATTTTTTTCATCATGTTTTTGCATGAAATAGAAACAATGAAATAACTGGATAGTTCTCAGCAACTTAAAAAAGGTTGTGCTTCAAGTAGCAAATCCTATCTTTGAATTAACTTAAAATAAGGACACTCGCTTCTTTATACATTATAACAATATGACCAAGATTTCACTCAAGACAGATTTTGTGATCTGACCACAGGGGTGACGTATTTAGCTACGCCAGTACACCAGAACTGCCAAACCAGTGCCACAGATGCTGCTCCTGGCTGTTCTGTGTGACCCAAGCAGTTTCCCTCCTTCTCTCATTACAGAAACACCACAACTTTTTGTTATTATGGTCTGTAAGTAATACTTTTCATTCTCCTCTTCCCCCTTTTTCATGGATGACAGATTCAATTCAGTCAGACAAGATCTCAGACATTGCACAAAGGAAATGAGCTCATCTAGCATGCCTGGTGCCTCCCAATGTTTCAATCCACTGAAGGAGTTATAAATAAAATCTCCACAGGACAAGAACATAGGTGCAGGATGAAAAAGGAAGGGTGTTAAAAGAATGCTGGACTGTTTCACTGAACTGAATCAGGACAAATGATGAGTGAGACTAAAGAACCAAACTGCAAAATTTTTCCTTGTGGCTGTTTCTGCGTATTTTTCTAAAAGTAACCCCCTCCCCAAGAGTTACTTACGTCTGTGGAGCTGGGGCTAGGCAGGGACACAGGCTGAACAGCTGCGGGAAAAGTAAATGTGGTCTCTGTCTTTTCATTTTCAGGGGAGTCAGGATAACTGGACAGAGGGGACGTGGGGGTCAAAGCCCCAAACCCCAGCACCGTGTTGTATTTAGGTGGACGACCTATATATTAACAACAGGGAACACAAAAAAAAAAAAAAAAAAAAAAAAAAAAAAAAAAAGGAAAAATGATCTTACATACCTTTGGCCAGTGGTCCTCATTGGCTAGCGTGAAAAAGGAAATGATGTAGCACAGAGAGGAAGTTAATACAAAAGTTACAAGTGGAAGGACAGAAGCAAAGATTTAAACATTTTTTTAGAAATCTTTAAGTAGAATTGTGCAAGGAAAGAACATTTAAAAGATGTATTTCAGAAGGAAATAGAAATAAGCTCTGTAGAGGGTCAAAGAATCACTCCCACAAAAGCCACTCCTAGAAATGAGGCTATTTAGTTTTTAGGGAAAACATGTTGTCATCAAAGCTAGAGAGAAGCTACAATAACTACTATTAAATCCTTTCTACTGTTATCCCACACCTCCCTATCTTTCTAGTTCCAGCATGAATCTACACAAAGGTTAAGTCCTTTATCAGAGGCCAACACTCACCAACCCCCTCCTTTTCTTCCCCTTTTTTTAAACCCACTCACCCACAGATCAGCACTTCCTACCCTACTGGTACATTTTTTAAATTAGGCTACCTCAAGAACTGGTCCTGTTATCTGACCAACACCACCAGCACTACCCAGTTGTAACCTACCACTGGTATTCCACTGTAACCCCCCCAGATTCTGTATTCTTTCTTACATTTTCTCAGTCAAATATGTTTGATTATGCACAACTCCTATATGATCCTTTAGACTAGCAGAAGAGCAAAATGTGTTCGTAACATTTTTCGTAAAATTAGGTATGCAAGGCAAGACAGCAAAAACACAGTATGTAACCATCATTTCTGCCTCCCTTCTCCAGGTAATTTATGGATATGTAAACATAAAGGAGTTAGGATCTAGGAATAATTCCCCAGATCTTATGTTTACAGATTGTCAGTCTATACCTATTAACATGCTAAACCTTGCATTTAAGGTCTGGATATGTTCCAGAACTAAGTATGTCCTTGGAAACGGATTTCTAATAGTGATGTCCATGGCTGAAATTTCTGACATGCTCAGCACCATCTAGAATTAAACTAAAGCTCTCAAGGGCACATGCTTGCATAAGCTTTTTACCTAATATATTGCTACAGTAAATCACAAAACAAGTGTATACATCCAAATCTTTTGTCAACTGAAAATGTGTACTACTGATTTGGTGCTGATGCAAGGTACAGGCTCACAACAGGGTGTGAGGAAAAAAAGAAAGTGTAATAGCAGTCAGTGTGCAAAAACAGGCTAAGAGAGTATCAAGTACAAAAGCATGCAATCGTTTTCATTGATACAGTAATTGTTCACAATGAGTTATAAAATAGAATTAAGAAATCATTACTAGGAGAAGGAACATTTACTTATCCACAGAGTAAATGCAAAACTCTTTCTCTGTAAAATCTATATCATATCATTTTAAAAAATACATTTAATGTTATTAGAGGATGGCAGTAGAGACTGGTGTCTTTTATTTAGAAACAGCATAGCTGCAGAAGTGTCAGCTTTGCCACACTACCTGCTGGACTGAAGAGGTATATCAAGGAGAGTACATGTCAAATGAATATTTGACCTTGCAGTCAAAAAACAAAGCTAATGGGAGTGGTCAGTGCTAGATAGGACCGTTTCTTTTAATCCGATTGATTACTTTTTTTAATACAGCAAACTCTGGAGTAGAGAAGGTATTACGAGACTGCAGAAAATCATAAAAAAACCCAAGGAAAGATTGTCATACATGTGTGGTTGATGCCATGCACAAAAAACGGTATCATGTTCTCTCCTATGCTGTTCTGACTCATCTGTTTCACCATAATCTAAGTCTTCAAATTTCACCTGTTCTACAGAAGGACTTCTACTGAATAATACTGCATACATATATGAAAAATCCATCTCTCATTTTAGGACAAGTAGCACTCTGGTTGCAGAAAAGTGCTCAGTATGAGCAGGTTAGCCTTTCTTGCTCAAGATAAATTCTTTTGAAGGACCCATCTCTACCCCCAGTGGGGAACAAGGCTTTTGTCACACTAAGTTTCCTCTCCTATTCAGGGCACAAACGTTTTTCCATAACCACCTTCTTGACAGTAACAATACAATTTAGTTATTAACAAGAGGGTTTGACAGCAGCTTTATAACACTAAATGATGTTCAAATATCTCACCTTTCACTTGCTCTATCTGTTGCTTTTTTTTTTTTTAGAGTGTAACTGAAATGAAACATTGAGCTGCCTAATAAAACCTGTTATGCTAATCCCTAGAAGTCATGACCTTTGTCTACTGTGGAAATTTACTGGACAAATGAAGTACTGTAGAGTCCTTCTTTGTTTTGCTCTTCAAATCAACACGGGGACTGCAAATGCAAGATGGAGAAAGAGGCATACAGCAGAGAGACAGTTTTAAGTATACCTCACCTCTTTTACGTGTCCCAGGATGCATTGTGCTGTTCAGGTACGTGACTGCACTCTTCTTGCGCTGCAGGGAAGAATATAACAATTTTTGTTGGCTAATATTACACAGTAGTACTAAGTGAGATTACTGGCTGTTCTGTTTTCTGAAGCACAGCTTCAGAAAGGTTGGCTTTTTTACACTACTTCTGACATCTAGACTGCTTCAGGCTGATATGCAAGCAGACCTAATGGTAAGACTAACACACGCTGCCATTTAACATCAGCTTTACATAGGAAGAGGCAGAAAAAGATGCATTAGAAGAACATCCCAATGCATTTACTATTTAAAAATCTGAGGGTCCTATCATTGCAATGGCCTTTTGAATTATAAATGATAGCCTGCCTATCTAGTTAGGACTGCGATCGCTTAGGAGGTAGCAACGTGGCAGAATAGACACACAAGCTCAGATGAAAATACCAGCTTTCCCCAGCAAAAAATTAATACCTCAGGCTCAAAAACGGCTCCACTGTACACTGGATTTGCTGTTGTTCTTCTTTTCCTCTCTTGTCGCTTACTTTGGATTTCTTGTAAAACAAAGCATTCAGGTTAGAAAACAATGGGTCTCAGAAATTATATAAAGTCCTCAGAATTCAGTTTGCATGTGAGGAGAGCTGTGAACATTTCTACAGAACACCAATCATGATGAATATAGGCAACTTTGTTATAATCCTAATTTCTGAAGGTTTGAAAACTAAGAGCTGACAAGGAATACAAATGCAGTGCTCAACCAACTAATGAAATGACCACCATCTTCTCGCCAAGTACTCCACAACTAAAACATTTTAAATGCATGGTCAGTGTAATTGGGATCTGAAATGAAAAGCCTCTGGTAACCTTGTTGATACTTAAAAAAAAACGCAGTACAGAAATATGCAAGCCATTGAAATATTAGGCTGTATTTCACTGTATAGGATTAAGGAGTTTAAACTATAAACCCAATTATAATCTATTAACTCATTCACTACAGATTACAGTCCCGTGACATCATGAAATAAATGAAAAGTCCACACATGGGTTACAGTAAAATTAACCATGGTGTCACTTTGCAGATACAGGGGCTGTCCAGAAAGCAATGGGATTGTCACAAATTTCTTTCCTACCATCAGAGCATGCACGTTCTTCCCAACCACTGATCTCTGCTACATAAGTAACTGCTTTGTTTCAATGTAATAAGAGTAATTAAAAAAGTCTGCACAACGAACTAAGTTAGATCAACAGTACAGACAACCCTAGTGTACTTTTGTGCAAGAAAATACTGCATTTAATACAGAAATATTTTGGACCCGTACTTCCAATTCAGAAAGGCCATGAAACAGGGAGTTCAAGAACCAACTTAAGACGTTTTTCCTACCTTCCAGATGGTCATGAGTAACTAGTCCCAGAGACACCATGAAGGCAAGTTTCTGCGAGGGAGGAGAAAAAAAGATCACGGCAAGTCCAACCATTAGGATGACCTATGTCACTTAGGCCCTTTGAAGTCAGTTGACAGGTAACTAAGCAACAAAAATGTTATTGGTAATACTTTGTTCCTATAAATCACTTTTCATTCATACATGTCAAACTGCTTTACAGAGCACAAACAGTCCCATTTTCTAGATGGGAACCTAGGCTGAGATACAGGGAAATGCCAATTGCTCATGATCACAGAGCTGGCAGAGGTGGGAACAAGGAAACAGTTTCTTTACTTTCAGGCCAGCACTGAACCAACTATATGATTGGCTCTTAGTAAGCACCAACACAGTTCAACTGCCAGCAAAATACTGGTAGTTGAAGATCATTCTCCCCATACTGTGAACTACAAGCAGCAACTCTGGTTTACATTTGCCATTTGATAAGGGCTATGGCTTTCTTAAAGGATTCTAATTTTAATGCAGGAAGTGCACAGACATGTAAAAAAACCAGAATTTTTACTGAGGACAGTTAATGCTCCACAGTAGCCCATTTGAACCCACCTACAAAAACAAATGTAGTAGAGCATTTAGCTGTAATCAGTTCCAAAGCCCTGCATGGCAGAAAGGCTCTAAGAAACAGCCATTCTAGCCAGTCTTTTCCCCCAAAACCAAATGGACTGAAGCTTGAATAAAACCTGGGCAGAATGTGAACATACATGACTCTTTCCATCTTGCTCACCAGAACAGAAATATTTTATAAAGCAAAATAAAGACATTTCTCCAGCATTAAAAATAACTCTAGAAGTCTAAAACCTCATAGGAATGGAAATCAACACTGTAATCTAAGCCTCCTGGTTGAAGTATCAGAGGGAAATTATGATCTTCTATCTTACGAAAGAGTCAGAAGTCAAATGCACTCCAGGACTGAAAAATGCAATGCATTATATTTATTTAGAGTTCTTATTCTGTAGCCTTATCAACTACTGTTGCCCAACAAGAATGTATGGAATGTTAAAGTTAGGGAGTCTTGAGGAACAGAAAGGGAAAAATGTTTTCTGAAGGATAGAGTGTTTCCTTTTTTTCTTAAAAGAAAGCTCTGTGTGTGTGTTCTGATACCTGTGGATTTTCTTCTCGTTTTGGCTTCGGTGCAGCAGGTGGAGTAACTGTACGACTTTCTGTTTGCTTCTCTTCCGCTTCCACGTGTGGTTTAATAGTCTGAAAAGAAAGTGTTTCTCTCATTCAGTGACCAGAATGACTTTTTTTACTTTGACTAAGAAAGCAAAACAAATACTTTCGCAGATATAGGAGAAAAACAGTTTTAAAGCTGGCACTGTACTAACAAAGACTTAATCGAGGAATCTGACGCGAGAGGAATGTTAAATAAAGTGTTTTCCTTTAACAAAGGATGAAACAGCCTTACCATCATGCCATTAACCCACACAGCCATGCAAGCAATAAAAGTAATCTTAAGAGTTAACTCCATTACAGAAATCACTATATGGTATGGGAAAACTAACAGACCCTTTAAGAAAAAGCATTCCATGGAAGACTTCCAGGTAGAAACCATTCTGCATGGCACATGCGTTTTGTACTTCTCACTCCTCAGTCCTCATATTTCATAGAATTATGAATGGCTCAAAAACTGTCTCTGTGACTCCTACAATCTCAGATGTTTCTGAAGCTTTTTTCTTTTATGAAGTCATAATTCTCTGCAATGGTATTCCAAACCCTGCATGACAATCCTCAGCCTATGGCATAGCTGTTTAGGCTACAAACTGAGTGAGAGAAGCTACAGAGAGACAGACTTTTCCCCTTTACAATATGGAGAAAATATACAGAAAAATTCATGTGTTACTAAACCACCACAATTCTTCTGTATGCTTTTCAATAGTTGAATTGCCAATAATTATTCAAAGAGCAAACGAATATTGCTGACATCAAAAGGAACAGGCATCAAAAATATAGTATTGTAGAAGTACAACTTCTACATCATCATATGAGAAGGGCACTCATTGCTGAGTAACTTGTGGCACAGTCTTGAGGTATGCAAGAACCTACTAATGAGAATTAATAAGCAGAACTGAGCATGAACATATCTTTCATGCACATGATTTTCAGTCTCCATAGGTGACTTCAAAAGCAGAAGGTAACTTCGAGGCACATTAGTCTAAGAAAGAGTTATAAGTTAAATATACACTACTATTATTTATATAAATTACATAAATATTATATGTTATAGTATAATATGGTATACTATATAATATGTTATCTATCTCTAACATACAACATATGATAGAGTTAAAAGTGAAACAGACGATTGCTTTACTTGAACTGAATGACAAGGACTCTCAGTTGCAATCCACACTGACTAAAGTCATGTTTTATTTTATAAAAGTCTTTTCTGGAAAGAGACTATAAAACTAAACATCTAGAACTCTCTGTTGCTGAGGGTCTCCTTTCCATTCAATCAACCCAATTTAGTCACAGGGAACTATCAGTCTTCAGAAGCTGAGTTAGACTATTTTGCCTTCAATCACAAGACTGCAAGATCAAGGAAGAAATGGCTATATTTATCGTATTAAACACCCCTACAATTTTGCGTAATTTTTGCCTTTCATGTAGCCACCCTTTGAAAAACAGAAACAGAGAATATTTTTCCAGTGTTTCCTAAAGGCATGGTATGAACATGGATTACAGTTTGTACTTGGTCTCCAAGATACTAGCACAGTCCTGCGATGTAGCTTGCTTAAGAACTACTGAACTTAAAACAGTAGGGGGAGCATAAAAACACTGAAGCATGAGAAAAAGATTCCAACAGCCCGTATTAAAGAAAACGGTAACTTCTACCCCAAGAGTTGCAAGTCATTCCATAATCTGTCCTGTTGTTGGAACATGAGTATCTCCAGTAACCACTGAAAATTTCTCCATGGTTGTCATCCCCTCCAAATTGGCACAGTAAAGCAATAAACCCAGTACGTTGCATTAATAAGACACTTTCTTATCTGTACCTGTTTTTCAATGTTTGGTTTGCTGATCTGTACAGTCTGAGGTCCAGCGAGCCTGGTACCCGGCGCTGCTATCACGATGCTGGTGAGCTGTGCCATAGGGAAAGTTTTGGCTATGGTTGCTGTCTGCCCATTAACTACACGAACTGGATGTATGGAGTTCTGAGAGTTGGGTAAAGAGGTGGGTGTGAACTTTGTTGTCAACATCACAGGTCTCTGAATAAGCTGAGGAGCTGCAAGCATTGGAGGAGGTGCTGGGGCAATAGGAATGTTATTTTGGGCAACTGGTTTAGGTCGAACCTACCAAAAAAACAAACAAACAAAAAAAAGAGATTTGTATATCAGTATTTCAGAAGAGCTTTTTTACCAAGTCTTTCAATTCAGCCTGTATAATCTGCAGAAGGTTGCTTGATTTTTTTATAGAATGTGATTTTTAGCATAGTGTACTATGTATGCTATGAGAACGAAAAGCCACATTTTCAAACCTACTTGCATAAAACCCATCCATAACATTTGCATATGCAGTCACTGTCCCCGAAATGGTATTTGGATGCACAGACACTTATACTGCATGTTTATTACCAAGTGCCTTATCTGTATCTAAATCAACATATTGGTTTTGCAAGCCAAAAAATTCATGTAGTATTTACAGGCACAGCTGAGGCTCTCATGTTAAAAGTGTGTCTCAGGACTTTATACTGAGCCTCCAAGAAATCATGAACAGTTGATTGTGCCCTGAAAGAAATAATTAAATTTTTCAGCAAATCCCTGTTATCTTTGTCAACTCTATCTATTATTTAGACACCTGCGCAACCAATCTTGCTAAGCAAAAAAATTGCCAAGATTATACATTAATCCCTCACTGAAAGTGCTAAAGGCTAGAGGTAAACGCAGTCATTTCTCTTTTCTTCTTTCACAAGAAAGAAGAGAGACACAAGAATCTTCATATACTCCAACCAATACTCGCTTATTTCTTGCTCATTGTTAAGTCTGTACTTATCACATCATTACAGAGTACAGAAGCAGAATACATTACTCTGAAAATATTTTTCCTCATTTGATTCCTTTTGTCCTATCCACCTTTAATACTCCATAATGCATTTTATCATGGAAAACTAGGTCACATTCCAACAGATCTCGCAATCCTCAAATCTTAATCAGATACTGGCCTATACTTTCCTTTTTTCTTTTGTAAAAGATTTAGACTTTTATTCACAGCACCACATATTTCTTACAAATGAAATAGTTCCTCCAAGATGTTTTTTTTAAATGAAGAAACAATCTATGTCTTTCCCAAACCATGAAAAAAGAAGTAAAACACAAGTTTTACTGCTCAGCTGCAAACAGAGGTCACTCTCTGTTGCAATACAGAAATACTTGGGAACAATCTAGAGACATATAGTTTTTTCTTTTTTACTCATGAACAGCAAACAACAATTAGAGCAATTTAAGGCCTTGGGTGATGCTTTGATTTTTCTGACACCTGTTCCATGGGTTCATTTCATTTGATGTAAATAGGATCATATATGATCATCATATCCACATTTCATAATCAGACTCATGCAGGTTGGGAGACAGCTCAGGAGGTCTCTAATTCAACCTCCAGCTCAGAGCAGGGCCAACACTAAATGCGGACCAGGTTGCTCAGGGCTTTGTCCAGATAGGTCTTGTAAAACTCCAAGGACGGAGCTCCCACAACGTCTCTGGTAAGCCTCTTCCACTCCTGATTGTCCTCAAAGAGAGAACTGTTTCCTTATACGCAGTCTAAACCTTCCCTGTTCCAATTTATCATTATTGTCTATAACTCTCCTGCCAAGCACCTATGTCTCCATCTTCCTGTTAATTTCCTTGTTGATACTGGAAATAAGGCTGCTGTTTGGGTGCCCCCAAAACCTCTTCTCCAAACTGAACAACCCCAGATCCTTCAGCCTCCCCTTGCAGGTCATATATTCCTGCCCCTGCCCAGCTATCTTGAAGGCCTTCCTTCCCTGGATTCATTCAAATTTATCAACCAGGGGGTCCAAAACTGCATGCTGTGTATCAGATCCAGTTTTATGATTGCTGAGGAAAGGTGGATAATCTCTTCTGTAATCTGCTGGCTGCGGTCGTGCTGGTAGAGCCCAATAGGCTGCCAGGACACATCACCAGTTTAGCTACTGTCAACCAAGACCTTTTAAGCAGTGCTGCTCCCTAGCCAGCCAGTCCCCAGCCCGTACCTATGCAGGGGGCTAGTCCATTCCAGGTGCAAGACTTTGCCTTTTTCTGTGCTGAAGCTCAAGAGATTCCTGCTGGCCTATTCCTCTATCCTGTCTAGGGCCCTCTGAATGTCAGCACTGCCCTCAGGAGTATTGACTGCACCCTCAAATTTGGCATCATCCGCAAACCTCTTGGAGATGAATTGTCTCCTCCACCAGGTCACCAATAAAGACTGACAGAAATGATGTTCATAGAAACTCTCTCCTATCTATGCTATAATTAAGTTCCTCCTTCTATTGCTTGTTCTCTGTACACTCACCTGTGGAAGAAAATTTGGACGCGGAGTAAGTCTGGGAGGAGGGATGAACTGCGGCACTTTTATGGGCTGAGGCGTAGCCTGAACCTGCTAGAAGAACATAAGAGATCAGGAAGAGGACAAATAGCTCTGAAGTTGTTCACCAAAATCAACATCCTCAATGTATTTGCAGACCTGATGTCCCTGGTTTTCCACTCTGTAAATAGTTTTTCGCAGTAACAGGTTCCTCATTAGAAATGTATTAAAGACAGAGCTAATCTTACTTTCCAGTTCCTACACCTTCCTTCATAAACTGAAGGTATTTTTTCTTTTAGTTCAACCGTACTAACTACTGTGCTCTGCAATCTAAAACTATTTCACCTGAAGATAATGAAAACTCCTATTTGTTTTAATAGTTAAAAATTTGCTTTACAGACAGAAAATAATAACAGACTTTGATGTCCAGCTATATGAACCATTGTCCTTTCATACTGAATGGCATACGGAAGAATGAAAGAGCAGCTCACGCAAACAGAAAAGATCTGAAAGTTACAAGTCTTTTAGCAATGTTAATGACGCTATGAGGGGCTCTAAATACACAACTTGAAATTTTCAAAAGTAGGCCATTAATTTGAAACAATTAAGATCTGATTTTAAGGCATCCTAAGTACTTCCCTGTCTAACTGAAATCAGTTGGACAGAGCTGCCACAAAATTAACCTCTGAACAGCAGTACTAGCTACCCTAAGTTGAGTACCCAGTGAGCTTCTCCAAAATTAATATCTGTGTTAGTTTCCACCCTTCTATACTTCTGTCCACCCACGTAAGACTGCAATTTACTTCAAAAAGGTCTTGTACTGATTAATTAATGCTCGGGAAAATATTCTGAGATTTCTGATGAAATTTGCTACAGAAACATAAACCATGAACTATTATTAAAACAGAATCACCTCCCCAAACCTAAGTTATTCAAAGAAATGAAGCACAGACAGAAAGGACAGATGACAGTGGTGCAAGCAATGACATGGGAAAAGAGAACAGTAGAAAAAACTCCACTCAAAGAGTCTTCTCTATTCTGATTGCAAACATATGCCTCATTTGGAAGCAAACTTATTTCCGTTTGCATTATGGAACTGTATTTTTTAATAAAGATAAGTTGGATTTATGTTTAGTGAAGTCTTACCCTTTATTCCAAAAGTAAAATTTCCCTGTCATGATGCTATACAATGTCTGGTTTCCAGACCAAGAAGCCTATATAACCCAATTCTAAAACATTGCTTCTTTTATTTGTAGGTGGCAAACCATTCTGGAAAAGACTGTGATGTCGTCAAAGCACTTTCCAAAATACATACTTAAAGAACAAGATCTGTGTATGTGTATGAAAAAGTGGTGAGCAAAGACATGGTAGTGGCCATAGTTAAGTGATATGTCTAATACCAGAGACTTTTTATCACGCAAAGGGAACGAGAGAGATTGCCTCAAAATACGTAAGATGAAAATCCAAACTGGTCAAATGAAGAAAGTCTGACATCTCCTTTACCAAAGAAAAGAGTCAGAATTCTGCAGAACACAGCCACATAGATTAGGTAGGGGCAAAGCAATCGTTACTTCCCCATGACTAACAACTACTAATAGGGGAAACTTTACACAGAAGTGATAACAGCACTGATTTAATTCCATAAAGCAAAACAGTAGTGACAATCCCTGTAGATAGTAATGCTTTTCTCTTAGACTACCATTTTAACAATGTCAACCAGTGAGGACTCACGACATGTCCCTACTATTCTTTCTATGCAAAAAACTATTTATTTTTTATCCCCAACAGCCCTCTTGTAAACCAAACCCCCACATATCTGCAGGGCAAACACATGAAACGCTTACCAAAGTTACTGTGTTTTTTGCCACTATTTGGACTGCCTCAGCTCCTGGCCCAGTGACCTTATTCGTTGTCTGGAGGTTGACGGGTGCATTCTGCGCATCGGTGCTGAGGACCGCTTTCTGGTTGTTGTTGATAGCAGTAACCATGGCAATGGTAGGTCTCTGACCCACAACAGAGGCAGGCATGGTCGCAGTTGCTGCTTTCAAGACGAGAGGTAGTGTCTTAGTGGTGATCATAGAAGCTGTAGTTACAGTTTTCTAAGGGAAACAGAAAACACACTGTAAGAGACAGAGACACTTCGTATCAGACAGGACGTGGGTTGGTTAGTCAGAAACAATAGACAGTAAGAGAAAGAAAAGGCAGCACTGAGTCTATCTACCTACTGTTCAGACAAGCACATTATGTCTCTGAAAACTGGATAGCTTGAAAGGATTCTCATTTGAGGCACCTGTTGGGTCTATTTTCATCACCTGCAGCATTACAGACTGATGCAAAACAAATTCCCGAGAAAATGACAATCAAGTGTTAGTAGTGGCATATGCATTTCTGGATCTTGTACTTTTATATTACTTCCAAACACGTACTGTCAATATCAAACCTGTAAGGTGGAGGTTTATGAAACATACCAGCAAACTAGCTTCTTAATTAAAACTCAATTTTTCAAATGGAAACTTTATTTACAGAGATCCTCACAATCAGAGGAAGAGGGGAAAAAACATTCATAAATTCGTTTCTTTAAGAACGAAAACTTACTTTGATTTTGGGTTTCCCAAACTTCAGTTTTAGCCATACATACAATTATTTAGCCCTTAACTTTCTTTCCTAAGAATATCAGTAGGGCTATCCTGAAGTTGTATGAGCTGGCTGTTAGTCTGTCCAGCTGCAGGCAATTAAGTTTAACTTCCGTGCAATGGGATGGTTTTGGAACATATATATGATGCCATGATTGCTCTTGGCCTGTTTTAATGAGAGTGGTTTTGAATCACTTAATGCCAGCATTTATCTGAAATGCCTGAACACACTACGCCCACAAATTCCAAAGTTAAAACAACTATAATTTCATAGTTTTGTTTTAAAATGTACTGTCTTCTAAGACGTTAAGGGAAACGGACAATTATGAATCTCATTCGAAAAGCAACAAGGCAAGAGGGTCTCCATACAAAACCAGAACACAGTGTGCACACAAAACTCATGACAAGTGACACTCGACGGAATGGCAACTGAGCTTATTTCTTTTCTCTTTGGTGTAAAAAATCCATTGTGCCAATGGCACTGCATCTTCAAAAGTTACTGGCATGATCAGATGCTCTCAGTGTGAAATAACCACCATTCCCTCCTGGATGTCAGCACTAGGCTCTACAACAGGAAAAAATGGAGAACCAGAGATCGGGCAGCCTTTTTCACATTCTGAACACGCCTCATTTAGACTGCTTGATTTTAGTCACACAAGACCTTTCTCTTCTTTCTAATAAAATAATATAAATATATTTCCAGTTGGATTCTTCAGTATTTTCACCAATATTATTTCCTTAAACAAAAACGCATTTTACCTTCACACCTCTTATTTCATAATGCTTAAACTATATCCCCTGTTAATTATGCACAAGTGTGGAAAAAAATTCAAACACTGTATAATGCCAAATAAAAGGATAATTCATGCTTCGATTTTATACATTTATACAAAATCCAGACATAATTAACTTTTCCTTGCTGCAACATGAACAATTCCCTTAACTTTGAGATTCAAGAGCTTATCGACCTCTGCTGCACTTTCTCCGAAGCAAGAGGCTCCATTTCCCTAATGCAGTAACATTATTCAAGCTTTTCCGATGAGATGTAACATGGTATAATTTTCACAAGTATTACATTCATCCATAAACATTTTAAAGAAAAGTGTAATCAATCATGTAATACAAGACTGTAACTCTTTCAAGGGGTTCTAGTAAGTCTGTAAGTACTAAAAGTATAGTTTCAGTCAGCAGATCACAGAGCTTCAATATCCCTGTTACTTTGCTGAGCATTAATTACCTTGGTTATTCTAAAAAGTTTTCAATGCATGAATTCATACTGAAGTGGCATTTGTAGTAAGTCTGCATTATTTCACATAATAACACTGCAATAATATGACCTTTTAGCAGACTTGGTGCTTTATGAAAATTTAAAAAGCCCTTCTTACTGGACTATATTAAGTATATTAAAATGTCACGATTAAGGCAGCATATATACCTTGATTCCTAAATTTAATTACTCTGAAAATAACCATTGAAAGCATTCTCTATACTGACACAGCCTTGAAAGATGCATTATTTGCAAAAGTAGGCACCAAAAAACTTTCTAGAGACACAAAATATGTGACTTCTCTTTGCTGAAAGAGATTGAGGGGCAACAGGACAGAGGCACAACCTTAGATGCAAAATGTATACAGAAGCAAGTGAGGTTACTTCAGAATTATACCAACATAAATAAAAATAGAAAAGTGTTAAGGATAAAAGCTGGCTTATTTATTCAAATAAGAGGATGACCTGCCTTTCAGTTTGTAAGTACTTTCCAAGTACAACTGTATCAATGATAGTCGGAACGGTAGCAGTTTTTTGACTGTTTCACTAGAGGGCTCTTTAACTTTGAACAAAACCTCAATTTTTACAACCTAGGAGATGACCTGGAAGTTAATGCATGAATGCAAAGTCTGGAATATGGAGAAACACATGAAACTGCTTCTGCAGTCATGTTTCCTGACTGAAAAACAGAGATTGATACAGCAAAGAGTGATCCGTTGTTTGCCTATAAATATTTTAGGGGACAGTAATATTTACTTCTTTGTTCTGTTTTAGCTTTGATACTGATGTTGCTGCTCAGAAATGTCTTTTCCTTAGTTATGTTTGCTTCATTTCTTCAATATTCTTTTCTGAAAAATACAATTACTTAAGCCTCACAAATATATTTTTAGAGGGCACCCAAAACAATTTGCTGAGTTAAATAAGAGAACTAACAGCCCAACCATTTCTCTCTCCTCTACTTGCAGGAAAAGGGAAGACAAGAATCACAGTCAGTCAAAGCTATGGTTGTGATTCACTGCAATGTGCATAAAGTAAACTTCACAGGTGAATTCTGCCATCTGCCTATCCAGGTAAACATGAGCTGCTGAGATTGCATCAACAGGTTAAAAGACCTCACGCACACTTCTTTTTACGAAACACCTCTGTCCCCTTTCTAGCTGTTTTATTAGCACACTTTGGGGATTCGAAATATTTGAACAGGAGAAACTTGGAATTCCCCTCTCAGTAGAGGCAGACCACTTTATCTGGTGAATTCTGGGATTATGTCTCTAATCCTATACTGTACTGAAATTCAGTGTACCTTCCCAATAAAGACATTACTTTCTAAAACTTGGAACTTTGCAATTAACTTTGTACACTTTTAGATGAATCCTTGCAAACTCAGGTAAATATTATTTGATATGAGTTGCATCTGTTTAGAAAGAACCAAGCAGAAAGAGGAGGGAACTGTTTTCTTACATTTTGTTCACCGATACAGTGGGCACTCTGTTAGTCTTTTACAAATAAAGTATTTTAATCATACACCTCATACAGTGTATGTAAAGTCTTTACTGTTTCTTGAGACCTACTGGGTATGGACAGACCGTCATTCATGCAGTTGTGGAAAAGATAGGTTCATTTGCTAAACTTCCATTTATTTTTAAGAAAGGTGATACTGCCACCCTTCTTTTCTGTGAGGTTATGATTCAACTTGTAAGAACTACATAGTTTTTTTGACTCCGATTATTGCCAAAAAACCCCACAAGACCCATATCTGCATATGCATAGAAGGAGAAATTCATATTGGTACACTAACAGGTGTAAGTGAAAGTCTGCAACTTTTTCTCTGCACTTTTCTTTTTTCTTTTTTTTTTTTTTAGTGAAATTCACCTTTAGCAAGGAAAATAATTATTGTAGAGATTTTTACCTGTGATCCAATCACGTTTGGAGAGGGTGCAGTAGACTGCTGCTGCTGTTGATGGTGATGTTGCTGTAGCTGTTGTAGTGGTTGCGGCTGTGGCGTCTGTAGTTTGTTTTCTGACTGTGCCAAAGGCTGTATTTGAAACTTACTGTCTGGCTGTTCCTGCTTCACTATCAAATTCTTTCGAAGCTGTTCCACCACTCTTTTCTACCAAATAAACAAAAACGTAAACAGAAATGATGACAGTTATTTAGCTGTACAT
This sequence comes from Aviceda cuculoides, assembly GCA_035590195.1. NCBI lineage: Eukaryota > Metazoa > Chordata > Aves > Accipitriformes > Accipitridae > Aviceda > Aviceda cuculoides. The sequence goes on from JAVJGG010000032.1 coordinate 20,820,303, forward strand.
ATTAAAGAAGATAATAACACCTAAAGTTACATTTATTTAATGTAGATAAAGAACTGCTCAGAAGCTTAGCGGGATTTCTCTTTTTAGGATTTTAAGTAATGGTGTTATCTAATGGGCACTGTGTCAAAATAGGCCACAAAGCAGTACTGCTGCCCAGCAGGGTGACCTTGCTGTCCTTGCAGAAACCCACCCGCCAAAATTCAGCCCAGTCACAAACCATTGCAAGACCTCATGAACCTATATTCATTTGAGACACGTTAGCATTCAGACTCCAAAGTTGCTGATTCCTTCAAACATGCACCATTCCTAAACAGTGACGAGAAAGGACTTCGGCTTGATGCCTCGGGGCTGACTTCGAGGCAATGGGGATGCCATTTTGTACCAGGCATCAAAACTGAGTGGAGAAATAGCCAGTCTGAGTGCAAAGCAGGGAATACGAAGGGCATGGATGTGTGGTCATTCTGTTCAATATTACTGTCACCTGAAAGAAAATCAGGGCTACCTACACGGGAAGGAAATGGCACAGATATATTTCTTCCAGCTTAAAGACTTCCTATTACTTTATAGCTTCCATGAAAGTTTGAAATTATTTTAAAAAACTTCTTCTCCTGGTAGCCATTGTGTCTCTCTAAAGAGTAACTCAACAGACTTCAGAGCTGACCAGGTGTCCTGCAGGGTAAGATACCATGTTGCCACATGGGTAATAAGGGTTCACAATTTATGTTCCTATTATACTTTAGTGTGGACAAGGGAGAAACCACCACCAGACTTTTTTTACCTTTTGTGGGCATGATAGAAAATGGACATTTTTTCCTACACCCCAACCACCCTCAAATTAGTACAGCTTTAAAAAGATTTAGATATATAGTCAAGCCCCCTTGATCAAGAGCATACGCATACTCCAGAAAGTTACATGACAAGGTTGGCTTCGGAAGAGGACAACGAAGTCAACAGATGTGGTAGGGGCTCAACTGAGAAAGCTCTAGTGGAAACAGAAATGGTGAGGAAACCTCCACCAGAGCCAGGTGCCGACAGTGGGCTGCCCCAAGCAGTTCCATTTACACAGAAAGGAGAAGAAAATAAAACCTATTCTGACAATATCAAATGTTTTGATTTTTGTTTTGAAGCATTAGTATTAAGACACAGTACAAAACAGAGACATGGAGGAAAAAAAAATCCAACTATTTACAAGCAACTGAAACAATTTTTCCCCTCAAACTTCTTTCACACAGGATTATGAAATTCTGCGCAAACAAAACATCTGTTCTCTGCCTAGTTCTTGTGGACACACTGTAGACTTTTGATTCCGAGTGTCTTGCTTACGATGAGTTAAAACTGCACAGCGCCTCACACACCGAATGCGTACCTCTAGCCTAGAAGAAGATAACAAAAGGCGCAAGGTCCCAAATTGGCAGATTTGAGAACTGGAACTTTAAAAAGCCAAATAAAACACACAAGCAACAAAACCCCCACCCCTGTTTCGTAAGGTTGAAACGTGTGAGCTCACAGGACTCACCTTTTTGCAAAAGACTGAATTCGGCGTCTCGGAAGTGTACAGGAGGTGGACTGCCTGGCTTCTACAAAACCCACAGCCCTGGCTGGGGATGCACGCTCAGCTCCGACTACACCAGAAACACAGGCCCAACCTCACTGGAAATTCAGGGAGTTGGCGATGGACGGCAGCACGAAGGAACTATTTTACACCGCATCCAGAAAAGCGCTAAAAGCTGTCAGAGCCTAAAAGCTGCAAATTGTTTGCTCCCTTCTACAACAAGGAGAAAACAATAGGAGTGCAGAAGGCATTTTTCTAATTCAGATATTTTACGTAGTTTTAAATAGCCTGTGTCTATCAGCTCATTCGTATACATAGCAACTGAACAATCATTTAGAATTGCTTTCTGAAAAGATCAACCATGTTAACATGCAAACCAAAGTGCCATGTCAGCAAGCAGATACAAGAGCTGAGAAAAACATTTCCAGAGAGTAACCCGAGGGGGAGGAGAGGAGAACTGAGCAAAGTAGGAGAGGAAATAATGTAACATGCCTATGGAATACCTGCCAAAAAATGGACTGCACGTACATTGCACAGGAGGCTAAAGAATTACTGTACCCGGCACGAACAGGAAGGGAGTTTTTGTCTCCCACAGCTGCCTGTATGAAATTCAGTGATAATGGTGCTCTTCTACCGATTCCCTAACCGGAAGAAATCAGCAGCGATGGCCCAAGAATATGTTTCCATCTTGTTCTTTACAACGGGAGGACCGTTAGCGAGAGGATTTTTTTAAAAAATTGAAGAAGAAAGAGAGGAGAGGGAGAGGCAGGCTGGAGGACTCCTCTGCCACACTGCCACGGCAGGGCGAGCGCCAGCAGGGACGGGAGCGGGAGCGGGAGCGAGGTGAGTCACATCGCATTCACACACCGCCTGTTCCACCCCCAGGCCCGAACCGCGGAGCTGGGGAAAACCAGGACCGAAGCACAACTTTTTATTAGTGCCTTGTGCAAAAACTGAGGCTCAGCATATTTGGCAGAAGACGGATAACATGAGTGGAAAAACACCGTTGCTCTGGAATTCTCCGCTAGCCTGTTAGAGGCTGCTGAGAGCTGCCTGGCAGCAGCATATCCTGCCATCCATATCCATTATGCAGATATTAAATTGGAAGAAACATCTAATGCTTTTAAGATTCAGGGAGCAAAACTGAAGTTTGCAGCGCATGCCAATTGCTTACGCAGTTTATTAAGCTGCTTCTACCAACTGTCGGTAAAAATACCACACTGGAACTACAGAAATCCTTTTACTACGCGCAAGACTGTTGGGATTACCTGTTTGTTAGTAGTTACCACGAGGAAGCCTCTGAACGACACATCCCAAAGTTACGTAGCTTCCGTCCCCGCGCCGCCGGCCTGGCACCGCAGGCAGGGCCCCGCCGCTGCGGCCTGCTGGAACCGCGGCACGCGTCTGTCCGCCGCAGCCTCGCCGCAGCCTCGGTGCGTAGGGGACCGAACGGGAGGGCAGTACGGAAGAGACTCTCGTCTACCGTCAGATTCGCCGCTTCATTAAAACTGTGGGGTTTTTAAACTGCTCTTCAGTTATTTGACTGTTCTTGATCAATTTTGAAGGCGGCTTGCGCCGCGGAAAGTACGACCCGTATGACCGAAATTTGCCAAGGCTGGTAGAAAGTCCTAGCTACGGGCCTTAGAGATTGAGTGCCAGTGAGACCGAGGTCATCTAAAAGTACCACAGAATCTAAAGAAATATTCCTAATTCTCTAAATTTAATCATTGCCATTTTTCCTTCCCACTCTTATTTAAAAATATTTAATCCAATTAAATCCTTACTGACGACTTCAAAATTTTGAATTGAGAGTAACTCAGTCACAAACACAACATTAATAGTTTTCTGCATGTCAGAAAGCTCTAACTCTCCCCATATACGCAGAAGTTTCTTTTCCAGCAACACTACAAATAGATGAAAAGCATTTGTCTTTCAAATTTACTGAATTTTCCTCGAAGTCGAATACCAATCCTCTCTTTATGTCCAGAACATGGAAGAAATTAATAATCGCATCTTTTCTTCCAAACTGTATTCTACCCAAAAACTAACTAGCCCTCTGCAATGGTTACTATGAGCCTACTTCAAAACCCGTTTGTCGAACAGTGCCCCGTAAGCATACTACACAATCTCACAGCTCTTGCTGTCTTGACATCTTTATCACTAATCTCATCAAGAACCGTGCACACCACCGAGTTCACAGAGCCCTAGACATCTTACACGACCCTTTCTTAAAGGTAATAATCGTAATCAATATTGTGACATTTAGCGATACCGCTTTCTCATTCATGCCACAGGCCAGATCCTAACACAGCATTAGAAGGTTATTTTGGTTTGATTAAGCAGAAAATCTGCCTCTACGTCTTGTTGGCCATATATCTGTGCCAAAAGGTGTCTGCTATCATGAATATGTTGCTATAAGATAAGGAAAGTCCTTGGCGCAAATTTAAAGCTTAGTAAGGTTTAAGTTTAACATTATTAGCTAAGCATTATTTCCATTTTAATCAATCGATCAATAACAAAATAGTTCTCCAAGTACAGCAATTTTTCAAGTACTAGATTCCTTGTTGTATTTGGCGACACATTTTCTTCTTCATCCAGGAAACACACTCAGAAAAGCATACATATCTAAAGGAGGGTCTATTTTTAAACTTCAAAAAATATATACAAATTAAAATATAAAAATACTGTGAAAATACAAGAGAAAAGTAAAGTACTAAACAGCCTTGCAAGGCATACCTTTTGCATCACAAAACCAAAGCTGATGTGAATTGCTCAGCTGCCTGCTAGTGACCGGTTTTCCTGCTCCACCAATTCCAGGAAGCCGGCTATTGGGGATCCTCTTGTTACCTGTTCCCTCCAATGACCAAGACACGTTCTCTGGGACGCTAAAGTTGCCAACTGCTACGAATGAAATGGTAAGAGAAAGTACCGATTTCAAATAAGCTCCAACATGGGAGTGGGGAGGATGGAGGGAATTTCACTGCACTGCAATCTTCCTTCCCAGCCTCCTTCCCCGCTCCTTGCCAGCACCATCCCCTGCCACTACCCAAAAACAGTGAAATACCTCTGCTTTTTTGACAAAACAGAAAGCTACCAAAACTTCCATGGCAGAAAGAAACTAAAAGATTTTGGAGCCCTGGCACAGTTAGTCTTTAACCTGCAAAGACGGTGCATTTTGGGAGTGGAATTTTGGAGTGGAAAGATTACAAGCAAGGAGAATAATGGTACACTCAGCTACTGCTTTAAGATAGTATCTAAAATTTAAAATAGTGAAATCCAATTATAGAAATTGATGACGCAGAATCTACACCAGTGAGGGGAAAAAAACCCTGTTGTACAAAACAACTTGAATTAAATCCCATTGAAAGAATGATCACAGGACTACAGAAGTATTTTCAGCTACTCTGTGGTTATCCTGTGTTTTTGTGGAATTCTGCACTTCTGGCTGTGCTTTACTCATACCCAGATCTTTTTATCAACAAAAAAAATCTAAACCAACTAAATCAGATAGAATTTTATTCCAAGAAAAAAGTGTGGTACAATTTCTTACTTCTTAAAGGTGATCAAACTGGCACCTGTGTCTTTCAGTCAGAAAAGACTCTCTTGGGGCAGGGGTGCTTGTGTCCTGAATGGGAACATAGCAGTGGGACTGGGAGACCACCTCCACCCACTTCATACTTGAATGCCTTACTGGGCATGATTACCAAAATGTGCAGTATTTCTTTTATAGTTTAAAAACCTAATTTTTTTTAAGCTTTTGTTAAATACACAGATATGTTAACTATACCCAGTCAACGGCTGTATTGCCAACACTCCAGTAACTGTCCCAAAGAGCACATGCTGCATTCAGCCCTCAGAAAACCAAAAAGAAGAAAAAAAGAAAGCTAAAAGCTGCTAAAAGAAACAAGGACTTCTTCTGCATGTCTAAAACGGCTGCGGAGCGTGTTAGAGGAACTGAATGCTTCTCCTCCCTCTGCCACGATGGTCCCATGGGATAAACGGAGCATACACTTATGAAACCAATGAGCACTAGAGATGGACCAAGATAGTACTGTTAATTTTGGTACACCCTAAATTCATGAGCTTGCATGGCAGTCTCAATATCTTTAATATGGTTACGGAACACGGCATAGGGTACCTTGTGTAAAATGGAATTCAAATAAATCTTCATTCCATAAAAATCTACTCTGACACTTTGTCAGATAAATATTGTTATATAGCATTGGCATGATGTGAAAAGTATTTTTGTCATTAAAAATGGTGGCAAACTTATTACACTTCATTATATTTTAGACTATTTAAAATAATTACTACAGGTGTGATGCTGAAATAAATACACAGTTCACACATGAACATATGTACTTTGAAAAAGAACGTGGGATTTTTCCTTTAGAATAGAGAAACACTACTTGAAGTTGCTAGAAATCATTCAGAAGTGAATTATGTAAGTTCTGAAAATAATGTTCATTCCTTCATTCTTAATGGGGGAGAATGCTTACAATTTTTTAATTTTCTTTAAAAATATATCTAGAATTGTAAATTAAAATAACCAAAAATAGCTGTTGTGCCATTCTGCTTTATGTGACTTCTTGATTGCTTTATTTTCAGTACCGTGTCTTTTACCATTTGCAGCACCACAAGATCAATTAATTTTTGGAAGGGAATGTTGTACCATGAAATGCCTTATGCATCACTGTCTTCTCATTTTAGAACTTTTATCTTACACAAAGTAGGGAACAGAGATTGAACTAGTTGAAGCAGCACACATACAACATTTTCCTGCAGCATATATATTAAATAAATCTAGTATCGTAGTACTTAGATTAACAGAAAGAAACTTGCAAGAACAGCTACAATAATTAAACAATGAAGCAATTAATGAATGGAGAATTAAGTGTATGACAACAGGCAAAACAGAACAGGAAAAACAGTTAAGTGCAGTACTTTGAATGTAATTAAGGAGGAATGGAATGAAAGGAATTAAATTAATTTTTTTAAAATTGGACAAGGTTTAAAAAGGTTTGTTTTAGTTTAGGTTTTTCTGCTTCCCAGAAATACTTCCAAGTACAAATAGAAACTGGTGAAAGGATGTCGGGATCACCTTAAAATGAAAAGGCTGAAGAAATGAAAAAATTAAACCGCTGACTACCACGGAAAAGGTGCTCATTTTAATTTTATCTTGCCCATCTCTGTATTGTTCTCCCCCATTTGCCTGTTTCAGGAAAAAAAAATCTCCTTAGGAAAAAAAAAAAGCCACCTAGACTGTACAGAAATGAAACAAGCGTTCTTTTGTACTTCAACATAAAGTATGTTTCTATGATCTCTGACTGAACCTGGTTTTCCAGAAGTGTATAACGTGGTCTTGTAAAACCTGTCATGGACCGAAGCTTGGGATATAAAATCTCAGCACAAAAAATACTGTGGGTTATTATTCTCCTGTGCAGGAGAACACAGAGAAACCGCCACCCCCATGGGAAAGCCATTCGCATCTATGTACGGTACCCAGTTGCCCAAGCTAAACACCTTTGCCAGGGAAATCCTGCTGCTTCTCTTCTTCACCTCATAACGTGACATCCTTTAAACTGAATTTGTCTGAATTAAGCAAGCACAGTAGAGCAATTGAAATTAGTAAACTTATTTCATGTTTTAGAAACGCTCAACCTAAATAGAAGTCTACTTTCTAATCTGATAACTCCTCATATTTTTGAACAACATAAGTGGAAGGGATAGTCATCAAGTAATTTTACAGCGTACTACTGCACAGTAACACAGTCCCTTGACTAAAAATGAATCAGCTTCAGCAGGATTCTTGTGCATCCTACAGCTATTCTCACGACTGAATCACACCTCCTCTCCTCCTCATCAAAGGAAACACACACAGTTCATACTCACGTGCTTCATGCATGAGCGGAAGCATCGAGCAAGATGACTAGCTTTATTTCACCACAGAATGCAAACTTGTTCTTTTGTGGACAGAAAGATCTGGATGCTCAAACTATACTGCACAACCACCTGTCGATTATGCTGATGTTGTTAACAGCATCTAATATTCAATTTCCACAGTTGCTTTACAAACATCACAAACTAACAGCAGCAGACAGGCTTTTTCCCTATGTTGTCAACCAAATACTGTTTAGCACCAATTCAATTAAAACCCATCACTAACAACATCACATCACAATTCACTGCTGATCTGCACTTCATAGGGAGAACGAGTTATCAGAGCAAAAAGTCATAGTTTTACCTCACTCAAATGAGAGATTTTCTCTTCTTCCTAGTCACTTGAACAGTAGATCAAATACAGATATCCTGTCCGGCTAAATATACCTGCTGTACTATTCTCTTTAGTTAACCAAGCACGATCAAAACGAAGAAAAATGCCTGCTTCACAGAGGACATCAAATTAAATCACTGCGGAAGACCCAAATTGCTGGTCTTCAATCGTATCAAGGTTTGCGGATCAGTCAACAGTGACTCTCTGAAAAACAAAGCAATGGTTCTTCCTTAGCCTCCCGATCCAAATGGCATGGGGAGGGGGACTTCGCCCCTGGGTTTATTTATCTCAGCGCAAAAAGTGCCTCACTAAGCAAGGCTAAAACTACTCCACAACTGAAGATTTGGTGAACTTCCACCTCCCTTAAAAACACCCAAGCACAGGCATTTTGCCAAAAGAACGGAAAGCTACCTTTTTCACAAGGGATGCAGAGCTACTGGAGACAGTTCAAAAGAAAACCACAAACATAATCAAGGACCCAACAAACAACTCTGTGTAATGTGAGGCTTACTGGGGCTCATCATATCCAGTTTACTGAGAGGTGACTTCTCTGAGTATAGATATTTGTACGCAGGAAAGAAATCTGATGATGGGAGGGTTTTTAGTTTCTCTGAGAAATGTAAAATGATGATTCTGTGGCTGCAAGTTGAAGGTAGACAAATTCAACCTTGAAATAAAATGCAGAGATGGTTAAATGCCAGAACAGCCTAATATGAGAAGTAATGGTCTACCATGGTTTGAAGTCTTTAGGACAAGGTAATACAGCTTTCTAAAGGTAATACTTCATCTAAGTTTTGGAGGAGATTGTATTAGTACGTGTGAGGAGGAGAGGGATCTGGGACCTGGGAAGCCTCTGCTCATTCTTGTCCCTTACAGGGACAGTGCAAGTGCCAGCGCTGCTCCCAGCATGCTTCTCCAGCACTGAAACTCCACAGAAAGACAGCCTTACTCTTCAGAATATGAACATGTCCAGAGGCACAAACAACCAGATATACTCGTTTGTTTTTTCAACTTTCTCTGAAACAGGAGATATTGGCCGCAGCTAGAGAACAGAAGCTAAGCAAAGCAAGCTTATCTTCTTCCTTTGATGCCTTTTATTGTACGCCTTCTTTACATATTTAGATCCTTATTGATTTTTAGACTTGGAATGGGAAAAAATTTCCCCAGGTCAGACTTGCTGGGATGTTGTTTTTTTCCCTTCTGCTGCAATGCAGGATACGGACTGCCTGCTAGGATTAGCTGGGCAAATTTCCCCTAATCAACCTGCTGACATTGCAAGGGCCTTCAGAATGACTGTCAGCCCAATCCACCACCTGTTTCCTGGAACACACAGATGTGGAAGACAAAAAGTTAGTACCCTAATAACCAAACCATCCTAGTCTCCCTGAAGTCAGAAGACATCACAGAGGAGTATTGGGGTAGAATATAATGGCCTCTAATGTACAGTTAAACTGGTTAATCTCCTTGTCCTTTTTGGATTTGACATGTGGTGTCTGCCCTCTACTTCCTAGATGCAGTTTCACAACTAGAGGTTATCAGTATTCTTTTAAAAGAAAAAAAAAAAATCTGCATGCTGGATGAAAGACAAAAAAAATTTTATGAACATGATAGTTTTCAACAGATGTACATAGTATCAATTAAGAGGATCAGGCATTAGTATCTAATATAAAATTATATATGTAATCTCAAATTTTGGTTAGTTCCTGGAATGTAAACTGCAGTAGCTGCTCTTGCTCCCGCCATAACTCTTCTCTATGAAAGCTTAATTCCTTGGTCTCAAAATGCCTTAGGATGGTGCCATCGCTTCATCCTGCAAGGTAACAGTTACACGAGGCGCAGACACGAAGAAGCCACGCATGGAACACAGAGCTCTTTCTGGCTTTGATGGACACCTCACAAGAAATCGCATTCGAGACCTGTTGTATCAATACAGAAAAATATCCAGCATGGAAAAAAAAAAAAAGTACTAACAGAGACCACATAAGGGAATGTAAACACTCCTATCCATAAGTCCATACTACTTCTTGACAGTGTGCTTGCTTGTTTGACAGTTATACTGTCATATTTTAGACTGTTAAACCTCTGCTCTAGGGTTTATAAAAGATCAGAGCACTTGTCACTCTCAGTGCAGGTAGAGTGAGATAGAGTGGATGAGCAGTTCATTCTTCTTTCTAATTACACTCCATTAACCTTCCACATGAGAGCTCCCCTGTGCTTTCATACCAGCAGCACCAACTGGCTGTGTTTGATAAGGCTCAGCAGAGTCTGCAAGACCAGCACGTGTAACTAAAGGAACACTTCAGCACTGCAGACTTAGCAGAAGCCGGCTGAAGCTCTGTTACCCAGCCGCAGTCATATTCAGCTAAATTATACACAGATGGACACCAGCCTCACCCTACCCACTTGCCTCACAACTCTACTCCTTGAACTTCATGGATACGTGATCTAGCATTTGAAAGCCAAATGTGGAACTAGGGAATTATTCACTATAGGGAATGAATAGTTACCATGCTTCCACCTCACTGCAGAGACCTGCCAAGAGAAACGCATTTAGAGCATTAAAGCATGCAGGGCAATAGAAAAGAAGTTGTTGTTACATTATAATTAGATCATGTTAGTGTGTGCAATGAGAGTACAGAGAAGGAAAATTACTTCTGAAATCTAAATCTTTTTTAAGTGCACTTTCAGTATCTGGGGTTGTTTGTTGTATGTTCTGAAGACCGCACCGTTAACAAACAGCATTATATTTATCTATAAGCTTCTCAATGGTGACCACGTAAATGATAGGCTTTTCTAAAAAGAGAGACTTCTTCGATTAATAATGTATTCTATGGGAGTTTTAAACTCAGTGCCAGGAAAGCTATTCTCCATGTGCATGAAGGTAGATTAGCATTTGTGTATACTGAGTAACAGCGTCAGCACATGCTTGCACAGATAAAAGGGAAACAAATTTGTAAGGAGGGATTGTAAACAATCTGGAACAGAATCCAAATTATTTAAAAAAATAAATGAAACACTACAAAATCTGCACTTTCAAATGACATTTTATACTATCCATCGGAATTTTTAACTATTTCAAATGACTTCACAATGTAAAGTTGTATACCAAACTGGCCTATACAAGTGAGTGATGGTGATATTCTTTTTGCTATTACCTCCATTATCCTTTCCCATGCCTCTCCTGTTGTTTAATGTATTGCGATACTCACATCTGCATGCATCTCCATACATAAATACGACTTACTTCTCTTCCACGCCAAGTTTCCCAACCTTCAGCTAATATTTTAAAGTGATGTTTTCCACGTCTTGGTAACATTGAAGAGTCTGAACAAACTCTGTTTGTGCTACAAGCCAAGCTATGAATCCAGCACCGTCCTTGTTCAGAACGGTACAGGAATTTTACTTCATAATTCTTGTGAATGTTCTCAAAGATCCCCTCCATTACAAAGGAAAACGGAGGTGGCCCTTCTCTTGTAACAGAAAGGTAAACACTGCTACTGAACCCCCCTAAAGTACCCTGAGGAGACTCAGATTTCAGAGTGATCATTAAAGACCCTTAATATAAGGCCCCCTTTCTACATCTAAGTAATTTTCTAATACATTTTGGACCTCCTTTCCCAAGTTTTCTTAATTTTAATCTAAAGATGCCAATTCAGTCTTTAATGCAATTTAACTTGTGCCATCTAAGCCTATATTATATGACATAAATTCAGAATTCGTGGATGTGACTGAACACAGTGATTCCAAAACTGTCAAGCTGCTGAGGTTGCCTCAGGAAAGCTGAATAGTCAGAAGACAGTTTCTCCCTCTAAGATAGGGTCGCTCAAAGTGCAAACACAAGTACCTTGGTGACAATAATTTCTCGGATGAACAATGAACGTTGTTGTTGGGATGCATCTGGTATCAACCAAGATGCAAGATGAATTTTGTCAGATATAATTTCTCTACTAAAGATGATGTTCACTCTCAAACCTAATAAATTTGAAACAAACATGATTATGACATTGAATAAAATGATCTAAAGCATCCATATCTCTTGTTTTGTAAAAACGTATCTATAGTGCTTCAACGCTGTAACGCAGTGAAATCTTGTTTGAGCTGGGATTGAAATTTGTCAGGACAGCCAGGATAGCACTGTGAAAGAAGGCAGAACCGCGTTTTTGTGCCACACTTAGCTCTTACTTCTGCAAGAAAGAATTTTGAATTTATGTACATGTGAATTGCACTTAATGCCTCTATAACTTGCTCTCTCACTGTTTTTGGAGTACGTACTAGAGTCAGGACTGAAAGCTCCAGAATTCCTGGCTGTAAGCATCGAGTGCTGAAACTGCTTTCAGAATAAAGCATTGCAGAGGTGCTCCCACTGCCTTGACCAGTCAGCCATCGCTGCTAACACCATTTGGAACATCTTTTTCTGACAAGTGGGCCAAGCTCACCTCTGAAGAATACAACACTGCAGTTGATGGGATCTTTTTTTAACTAATCACCCGAGAGCTGCACCTCTTCGGAACTTTTTGGTAATGTTTGTTCTTTTCACAATACCTCTTAGAAAGTATTTCAGAAGGAAGTATTTTGCTCTACACTGGCTCATCGTTTCCTTTTTACAGAGGAGCTGTCAAAAATAGTGCAAGTACTTTCCTTTTTTATTATGTCAATAAAGAAGATCCCTTCAGGGTTTTGGGGGGCCATGAGGTTCATGAACAGATCTTTTAACCTAGCACAGACAGAAATACGCAGTCTGGTGAAGTACTCCTGGAAGAGAATCGCTGAGGCTTTTTATACTGTTGTTGAAATAATCCTTGAAGACTGAGGGACTGTTGATATCACAAATACAAATGTGAGAACCTAATTTTAAACGGTGGGAAAAGAGTCCTAGAGCAACTGGCTAAAACTCGATGTATTTGGGGGGATTCTGGGGGGTAGGGGAGTGTATTTTTGTTACTAGTATTTTGTTAAAACTTTGAGAGAGACCGTAAATGCTACAGATGTAAAATGAACCCTGAAGAAGCCTTTGATGAATTTCTGTAATTCTCCAAGGAGTTCTCTGTCAAAGAGAAGTAAGAAATAGAAAATAAGCTCTTTTGTAATTCCTCTTATGCAATACTAAACATACATAATAAGTGCGTTTTTAGGAGAGACCAAGATTTCTTCTTTGCCTCTGCAGGCCCATATTAGATTTAAAAGGCAAATTTAATCCTTTAAAAAAAAAAAAAAGTTAACAAAAACTACTGTGTATTTTCATCACATAATGAAGTGCAAGTTCTCTTTTCAGGCCATATGCTTGACTTGCTACTTATTGCAGAGAACATGCAATATATTGCCGGATGAACACGTTTCATGCTACAAACCGGTCTGACCAGCTAAACATGCACTCTGAAGTATCAGACAGCCTTAGTGAAACTCAGAAGTATTTTTCATTGTCCCTCAGTCAGCATTTCTTGCGTGACAATTCAGCTGTGAATATGTTTGGAAGCATTAGCTCAGAACGCATGGACTTCTAAAAATAGCATCAGCAGGTCTCTCTCGAGTATCTCGAAAGACACCTATCACAACTGCCTCCAAGAGCTGTAAATCACAAAATAGTAGTTTTCCTCCCCGTGGTTTTGCACTGATGGATTTTTTTTTTTTTTCCAAAGGAAACACATGTTGCGCTGTTGAGAAAGGCTGAAAGATTACAGAAACCTAGCAACTGAAACACAGGCTGTTACAGCAAGCCATCTTGCTTTGTGTCCTCAGGTCTGGTAACTTTATTCATACTGGGATCTCAAGCTCTATTATTAACCTAAGAGAACGACCCTAAAGCTGCACTGTCTTTGCAACCGGAGTCTAATTAAAGTTTCATACACGTAATGGGCACCCTTTTAAATTCCAGTCCATAAAAATAAGCCCTCACATAACCCTCTTTCTCAGATAATCTCCACAAAATGAGAAGAAGGGGAGCTTCAACATTAGGGAGCAGGTTCTGTCGGCTCTGAGGTAGGGGGGCCATTAGAAGAAAAAAAGCAGCTGAGATAACATCTTCCCTCATACTACCTCTGAATAAACCAAACTGATGCTGAAATGCAGGGATACTTTGGGAAAAAAAGCTTCAGGGGTTCTTTATGTTTTCTAACAAATACGACAGGGCACATATTCAAGAAAACAGGGCATATTTATGTGTTTGTTTTGATAAAACTATCCTCTACTGTATTTCATCTGGAGTCAGGACAGGATGTAAGCAGAGGAAAGAGGCTTTTAAAAGAGCTATACTACACACACACTTCTATCAGTAAATACATGCAAGGGCATGTAAGTAACCAGTGATCTAACTTTACTTTAAAAAAAAGAAACAACATGACCAAAGGCTGAGAAAATATAAACCAATTGTAATAAAAATGTCATTGTGTGATAGGTGTTGCAGAAATAAAAAAGACCAATGTAAAGATTTTAACGTGCAAACAGAAATACTTGACTTTGCACTGTATAGGCAGTCTTCATTACGAGCAGAGTAGGATTTTCATGGTAATTGTTTGGAGGATCATATAAATATGTTTGTATCAAACACACACTTAATCCAAAACACATTTGTCAGTTTGCATAGGAAGATGGTCAAGCTGTCATTGATTGCACGGAAGCTCAGAAGAAAACAAAAAACAAGCTCCAAAATAAATAAATAAAAAAAGCAGGAAACATAAAAAGCCATAAGAAGAAATAGGCTCGCACAAGCAAAGGGTACTCACAGACAATGTAAAGCTGAACTGAAAAGTAGTGAAGTCTGACAAGCAAAATTAGTCCTTTCTCACTGGCAGGCTTGCAGGAGAAACCATTATATTTTATCAGATTGACTTGGAAAAAAGGGCTCGCTTCTGGTCACACAAGCCCCTTTTAAAGTCCCTTCTCGCTGACACATCAGGCCTATGCCCAGATGGATGTCCAAGGTGACACAAGCAGTGCAGGGCATACTTTTGAGGTTTTTTCAAGGTATTAGAAATAACTCATTGAAGAAAGAAAGTCTGTACTTCATATACACATATGCGAAAACTGACCAGTAAACTGCATTCAATTTAACCCCACAGACCCACATTTTTAATTGTTTTTCCTCTTTTGTTTCCCTTCTGGTAGGTTGCACAATTAGCTTGTATGCTCTCCAGGCCAAAAACCTAGTCTGCAAAAATCTTTTGAAATATTTAACACGTACTGGTACTATGTAAATAGTAATAATAATTCAGTGGCCTTTTCCTGCTCTGCATTTCGAACGTATTTATTATGAGCTAGACAAATAATGCAGGATTGTAGCATTCTGCCACCACATTCCTCACCTTCCTCTTCCAGTTTACCAGAGCAATGATGAAACAGGAGTTTTTGCTCCAAGCCTGTCACACTTTCAGCACAGATTCCCACACTGCATAGCTCTCCAAACTGGAGGATCCATGTTTTGCGCAGGGGCAGAAACTGATTTCCTTTAACCAATTTAAAGACGACCAGAAGCCTGCCCAGTGACCCGCATTGCTCGAGAAACCACACCAGCAGCGGAGGCTATAGCGGCAGCTGCTTTTAGGCCAGCAACAGCACGCTCAGCATGAACAGACTGTACTAAGATTTTTCTCCCACACACAAAACCAAACTGTTCCTGTGCCCCCTTTGTGCTGACGGAGCCCGTCTCTTGGTGGATGAGCAAGTCGCTGTTCAGAAAATAATTTCTCAACCTATTTTGGAAATCCACAATCGTGTACAATTGGCTGCGTTGGTTAGTATTCAGCGGTGATTTCAAAGGTTCTTTGTCCTGGGGAGGAGATACGACCATTCACCAGCACGCCGGCAGAACTGCTGAGTACACAGCTGGAGCGTACGTGGGGGAAGGGAAACGGTGTATGATTTTGCAATTATATCTGTTAAATCCATGGATTTGAAGAATGATCACTTGGCGTTTCTACTGTTTTGCAAGTGAAAACTTTTAACAGGCTTGCCAGAATTATTTGGCTATTTTTTCTTGTAGGAGGATAGAGGATCAGTGCAGAAAAACGTTAAGCCACATGTACGTGCTACATAATTGGTTCTTTCAGCCCCTTGCAGCGCAAATGATTTGCAGTAACATGCTCCGCACCTCCTTACTAGTTAGCAGCCCAATCCAAGACAAATACTTCAAGCAAAGATAGAGAGGAAAAAGCTGTGGACGAGATTAACCAGACAAGCTTGGCTTTTTCATGATGCTCACATTTTTTCTATTACCCAGCTGCTAGATATTCAAGAGAAAACAGGGTGTACTATAACAACTGTTACAACAGGCCACAAGAGCACAAAACCAATAAGAAACCTTTCTGTTTGGCTCTTCACAGGGTTCTCACTTGTACTAGAAAAATGTCACTTTGATGCCCTGTTTGCATTCCATTTCCAACAACAAGGAGGAGGATGGAGGTCTCGGGTTTCTATGACAACCCAGATGGGCCACAATACAAGATACTTACTAATGTTCAACTGCGGGGACGCCAGATCAAATTAAGCTAGAGTTTACACTACTTCATAGAAACTAAAATGAAAGAAAAAACCCAAACAAAACATGAACGTCAAAGGAAGGATGACATTTCCTCACCACATTCCAAAAGATTTCTGAAAGTAGATGATAAAGAAAGGAGGAATTTTTTCTCTACAAAAATAAATAATAATGTCAACACAAACAAACCGAAACCCTCATTTACATGAGTAAATGTTTTCATTAAAACTAGACTACTGGAAAATTACTATCAGGCATTAAAAGCAAAAAACAGGTCCCCAAAATAACGTTATTTTATTAATTTACTTAACTCATTATGAACTGGCAAATTTGCCATCCCACTGTTTTTTATGGCTTGTTTAATGCCATTACTTATATTTTGCGACACAGTTTGTTTTTCTGTTGCTTACCCCCGATCTGGTCTTCTATGACATTTTGCAAAAGACACTCAGATATAGAAAATAGTCCGTATTCTACCTGAAGAAGTGAAATTAATAATAATGAGATACTTTAGTAACACTAACAAAACTGCAAAAACATTTAATGTGTCACCGTTGTAACTTAACTCGTCAGTTGTTAAAAAGGTGAGTTGAGCTTTCTTCTCAAAGGTGTTAATTCAATGGGCTGGGAAGGCAGGTAACTGTAACAGGCAAGCCAGTTCAGGCAACATGAATAAAACGCCTTCCAAAGAAACACCTGTAAAGGCTTTTTCTAAGCTTTTCAGACATGGCATACATAGATGTGGTTCCCAAAACAAACCAAGTTAAAGAACTTCTTAATAAATGTATATTTTAAGGAACGTTACTCTGAAAACGTGTATTTTTAAGATCTTCTGATACAAGCTAGGTATTGTCTTTCTTTTTAGTCACCGTCCTATTTCAAGTAACTCTCCTGTCTTTCTTTCAACTTCATCACCAGGTAGTTAATAGCCTTCATTAAATATGTGGTAGCCGGCAAGGCTCACAGCAAGATAGATAACCGTGGACTTTGAGAGGCTTATGTTCTTTGGGGAGAGGAGAGGCGGGAGAGGAGAGGCAGAAGAGGAGAGAAAGGCTTAACAGCTGTGCCTAGTCAAAATAATCCAAAATTAGAGGGACTGTAACATTTAAAATTGGAACAGAGAGCCTTAAAATCTGGGTCTGTGCAGCTATCTTCATAAACACTTTATTAAAAACTGCAGACACTCACTCTTCATAAATCATTCCCCTTTGCAGCACCGCTAACCAGTACTATTTACACAAGGACTCGACAGCCTGGCTTGGAAGTGCCTCAGCGCCCAGGAGCACCCATGCCGCCAGCTGAGAACAACCAGCCCTCGCACTGGTCGGCTGTGGCTCCTCTCCCCCCCTCTAACATATGAGCTAGGACCTGGGGACCACACATTTAGAGAACGTGCCGGAGTGGGCGGACAGTGGCACCGAGACACCCAGGTTAGCACCTGCACATCACCCGCTCCTCTTCCTTCCTTTTTCACCCAAGATCTCCCGTTCAAAGTCTCCCCTGCGAACACCCACAGCCCGACATTGCCCCCTGCAACAGCCAGCGGAGCCGGGCAGACACGCTGTGGCGATGGTGTCAGCACCCCAGGCAGAGCGTGCCGGGGATTTGCAAGGAGCTCCTGCAGAACCACCGGAGCACCTCGGTACTGCGGGGTGAAGAGCTGAGGGCTGAAATTACACATCTGTAATAAAAATAGAAGTACCTGATTACTCTGCTCAGCTAGTGGGAAGTGATGAATTAGGATGGAGAAGTGTGACTAAGGACACAGCTGGGCATGATTAGCTTTGAACTTGGACTACACCGCTTAAACTTCGGCTATACAGCTGGGGCTGCACCGTCACATCATGTCAACTGCTACCTGTGTTTCGCATATAAAGCGGAAGACAAGGAACGGCATAATGAAAAGGAGAATTTGCAAAGTGCTAATGCTTACTAGAATCGTAACAGTTTAATGGGAAGAACAGAATGAACTGGAAATAACACCAGGAAGGAGCTGGAAGTTGCAAGGGATGGTAGTGCGGCAATGAACAAGCTGCTTGATGCCACACGGTTAAAGTTACTCTAATCATAGTTTGGTGTGAATATCAAGAGACTAGGACAAATAACCAGGCCAGTGGATTCCTCTCATAGCTATTGCCAACCACATACCTCAGACATTTCAAAGCATGAACTTGCACTCTGCAGTGATACGGCACGGAAGAAAGTTGTACTTGCAAATTGCACAGCATCCGCTATTCCACCGGCTTGTTCAACTATCAATTTCATGCAACCACAACAGTGTAACTGATTACTGGCCCCTATGAAGAATTCTTTCTTAACAACAACAACAACAAAACCAGCAAACAAAACACCAACCCACCATCCACAAACACCAAAGTTGTAAGGAAATTCAGCGACAAAAATCTTTATTAACATGGAGTTATAGCTGCCTGGTGCTCCCACCGACTATCAAACTCAGTGAAACTCAAGTATCTGAAACTAAGAAAGTGTTCGGGATACATATCCATACATATTAATTTTGTCCTCTTGGGATCCTCATGCTCTGGATATCATCAACACTAAATGCAAAGGGTTTTTTTGTTTGTTTGGTTGGGTTTTTTTTAAGAAGTAGCAGGGAACATATTTGAAGTCTTCCAGTACCTTAGCTGACCACAGCACAGATATTTTCAGAAAAGCCATCTACACTGCATACCTAGGATGGTATTCAACTTTTCCAATACTGTAATTAAAAAAAATAAATTATCCTTTGCCTCCATGTATAGTCAACGGACAGATGGACGGTTGACTAAGTAATGCTCGGCACGTGCCCTCTGCAAATTCCGGACAGTTCAGACTACTTTTTACACAGCTGAAATCAGAAACCCTAAGCTGACTCCCTAAACAGCACATCTCCTCCTCAACTCCACAGACCTCTCCTTTACTGCCCTATTACTTGTACGCATATATCACCGTTTGATATTATAACTTAATCTGTCCATCATTAAAAACAGCAACCACACTCAGACTCCACTTTGCTGTTGACAGCAGCAACCATTTACAGATGTGTACCCCGATGCTAGCGCAGGCAATACAACGCAGCACCTCTGCCCTTGCTGACATTCACTCTGCTTCACAAATACCACCCACTTCTTCCTCTCCAGCTGACAGTTTTCAATTAAAACGCTGAGTGACTTCTCAGCGTGTTCGTAGCTTGAAATGTGCTTTTCCCATTTTGCGACTATAAAAGGCTTGTGTTCCTGATTGGGCATCATTTCTTTGAATCAAAGATATTACCACTTCCTATAACCCTCGCCACAGTGGAATGATTCAAAGCAGATCTCCCTGGGTATATATGCGTTTTGCTTGTTTGGTTATGAACATTAGGAAGAAACAAAGGGGTTAGCTCATGAAGAATCTAGGAAATACCCTTAAAACAGCTCTGCCATATGATCCAGCTAAATATTTTTAACTTTGAACACTGCTTTGACTGACTACAGGTTAATAGTAAAGTATTTGCAAATAACTCCTACAGACTAGCTCCAGTATCAAAGGAGCCATAACACTGAGTTTTGCTGAACTTAACTTTTTGCAAGGGCCCAAGATATTATTGGGAAATCTGTGTTAAAATTTCAAATGCTGTTCATATTTTCAATATATGTACGATAACATAGTGAGTTTCAGCCAGAACTGACACACTTGGAGGTGGGTGAAGGGGTGGGGTGGGGGATCAAAAAAGTAGATCATCTCTCCTGGATTATTAAAGTACGTGAGACTAGAGAACTACCAAGGACCACTAGACTTAGAGCTTTTCTATCATCTTGACTTTATGACTATACTGAAATACAGAAAAATCACCTGCACAAGAAACCAAAGCAACATGTTTTTTAGCAGCTGGTAAATGATAATTTTAGAATGGAACCAGTATTATCAGTCTTGAAGATGTACAAACAATGAAGTAAATAAGAAGAAATTAACAAATTCACATCCAGTAAAAACACATGAAATACATCAAAGTTTGCTGAACAGAATAGGATGAAGTGGATGAAAAGCAGGTAACTTACCCACTTCTAAAAGGCTTTTTACAAAGAGATTAAATCCAAAAATTATTAAAGTTTATAAAACCAAAAGTAGTTAAAAGTAAGCTTTCACACATGCACAAACATTTAAGCAGTTGCAGCTGTAAAATGCATCCTTCTTTTGGACTTGACATTTTTCAGAGGTACCAAATTGATGTTCAAGTTTTCAGTTATGTGTCTTAACAACACTGAGTGAATAAGTACTGTTGTAAGACAGCTAAATACTTTTCCTGCTGTATTTTGTTCAAAACCCAATTACAGGACCAAACACTTCTGCCTATTGTTTTCTGCTTTTGTACTTTTTTTCCCCAAATCTACTCAATTATACTACGTATGTGCACAGAGGAAAAACATATGTTCTCAAAAACTTTCCTCCACAAATGTTTCTGTATTAATTTTCAATTAATTAGGGTCGGAATGGTCTTTAGAAGTAAGAAAGCTGAACCCTAACAGTCTGTCAGTGCAAGACAAGCACTAAAGATAAGCTCATGCTGTTCGAAGTACTGGCTGTTCTGTGCATCTGCAAGAATTTACACTCATCAAGTGCGTTTGCACGGTGGGACTAAAAATTACTTTAACAGAACATGGAAGTTGTTTCAGTAGCAGGAACCCTGACATCCTCAAGAACCGGCCTTCCGAGAAAGGACCTACTTAATGCAGATAAATAGGTATTTCACATTAAGAAACATCCCCCCAACCAAAAAAGCCCCCAAACTTGTGCAAAGTTTTGCATTCTTTGAAGTGAGCTGAAACCGCTACGAAACCAAACCAAATCTCATGAATCTTTCTCTCTTGCACAGAATTAAAAATAAGGGGGGAGAGTGGGATCCCTTCTACTTCACTTTTCCAGTGGCCAAACCACCAAAACGGCTAACAAATCATTTAGCTGCCAATTTTATAAGACTTCCCTTTTCTTAGGATGATACCGAGAAAAAAAAATTCCCGTTTCAACAGAGAACGGCTGCATTCTACCCTCGCCTCCTAAACTGGGAGGGACGGGCAGCTCAGCGATCGCACAACCCACCC